>JAVQMG010000106.1:4067500-4760000 GCA_032878915.1 Castanopsis chinensis | reverse complement strand
AACGGGTGGCATAAACAAGCATGGTAAGCATAGCATCGCATGGAGTAGAAAAGGGAAGGGTACGCATGGAGCAACCCGGCATCCAGAGATGCCTCCCAAATAGTTACATCCGAACAAGACCTTATGGACGTTAGAGGTAACCACGTAAGGTGAAGCCCGTGGGGGCTTTATACATGGCAAAGCCTAGACCAAGAAGGGTTAGCACAAGCATAAAGCATAGAAGCAAGCAAACATAGACATGCAAATAGGATGATCCAAATCCTTTGATGTGGGCCTTGGTGTGTGGACGATGACAAAGACCATAAGGTCTAGATCAGGTCCTAACCATTAGGCCAAAACACAAGAAAATGTGATAAAGGAACAAAAGGGTTACAATAGCACATGGCATAACAAGGTCTAGGCCTAAGCACATAAATATGGCGTGAAGCACGCGAAGGGATAGATGATGGCATAAAGCATGTAGAGAACATCAATCTAAGCATATAAACACACTGATCTACACATAAGCATGGAAATATGCATGTAGGCATATAAATGAACATCTATGCGAAGTAAGCATAAAAGCATGGAAGAACACAAATCCAAGCATGCAAGAATGTGAAGGCATAGAAATAGGCATAGGAGCATATAACATGCATACAAACATGTAGATTTAAGCAAGGCATGGCCAGAGACATAATATCAATCATGTGAGCATGTAGACTCGAACATCAACACATGGGAAAGAGAAGATTTAAGCATTTAAGCATGGCATAAAGAATAAAACATGTAGAAAAGGCAACTAGCATGTGAACAAACATAGAAACATATGGAAATGAACCAAAGACATGATAGAAGCAAAATAAAGCAAAGAGCATGCTAGATAAATCAATAAATCATGTTATTAAGGTAAAACAAGCAAGATAAATGTTAGAAAAATATTTAGAAGGTTAGGGGTGTGGATAGTAGCTAAAAAGCTACATCCACACCCCTAAACCCCAAATCCAAGGTGTAGAACCAAGAAAAAAAAATATTTGGTATAAGAACAATACCTTATATTTTTGGTAAAGAATGAAGAATCAAGAGGCTTTGATGTGTTTTTTGTGTTTGGAAGAGAGGATAAATGTGCAGAATACATCCCGATAGAGAGCAGAATCCCAAAAAAGTCTTCTTTATTGGTCTGGAGGTGCTTGGGACCTTTTATAACCCTGACACGCTTTACAAGGCGATGGCCCTTCAAGGGCCAACACCTTCAATGGTCTCAGATCAGGTTGATCTTGACACCGCTAGAAAGATCTTGACTTTCCTATATGGAACTTGAAAATCCAACGGTCGGATCAAAAGTTATGGCTCCCGGAAGTTAGTGCTGTATTGATTGGTGCATTAACCCAATTTTCATGATATCTCGGCCGTTCTAACTCCAATTTTGACCCATGAATAGTTGTTGGATTTAGAATTTGATAATCTTCACAATGGCAATGGTTTCAACTCGTTCTGATAGCTGGATTAAAATTAGGGTTTCTAGGGCCCGTTGGGAGTCAACTCTGGGTCAAATATGGTCAAAGTTGCCGAAAATCTCCGAGAAGCTCGGGTTTGATGTAAAACCATGAATTTATTTTGTGAAGATTTTGACCTTATTTGACTTTTGGTCAACCCAAGGTTGACCAGGGGCACTTTGAGTGCTCTAGTGTCCGAACGAGTTACGCCACATCATTCTAGATGTTCTCGCAGCCCCATGGATAGAAAATAATATTTTTGGATCTTTCGAGGTTCGACAAGAAAAATGAGGGCAGACAAAATGCAGTATCAACACATCCCTCTTAGGCACAAGCAACACTAGCACCGCTTGCGAATTCATGCTCTCTCTCACGTGTCCTTTGGTTAGCAACTCCTGAACTTGCCTTTGAAATTTCTTTGACTCCTTCAGATTACTCCTATAGATTAGTCGGTTAGGAATTATCATACTTAGCACAAAATCAATCCAATGCTGTATTCCTCTAATAGGTTGGCAATCCACTAGGCGCTTCATTAGGAAACACGTCCTCATATTCTTGCAACAAAAAGACAACAACACTAGGCAAAGATTTGTTAAGTTCGTTAGTATTAAAACATGCCTCTTTGTACAAGAGTACAAATATAGGTTAGTTAGTATAAAAAGCACTCTTGACATCACTCGCCTTAGCATAAAAACTCGCTTATTTTTTTTTCTCTCATTTTTCTCCCTCTCTCTTTTCTTTTCACTCTCTTTTTTCCTTTCACTCTCTTTCTCATCATCATTTTTTGAACTTTCAGTCTCATAATTTTTTTCCAACTCATTCTCTCTTTTCAATTTCATTTCATCTTTATACATTTGTTTTGTAGTCAACGGTACAAGAGTAATGGTTTTATTGACTTTTACAAAAGAATGTCTATTCTTGAACCCATCATGATTGACCTTCCTGTCAAATTGCCATGGCCTACCTAATAATATGTGACCCACATGCATTGGAACAATATCACAAAGTACTTCATCCTTGTACCTTCCAATTGAAAAAGAAACTAGCACTTGCTTATTTACCCTAACCTCCCCACAATTATTCAACCACTGCAGCTTATACTGTCTAGGGTGTTTCAAGGTAGGTAAATTCAAATTTTCAACTAAATTAGTGCTAGCGACATTAGTACAACTCCCTCCATCAATGATCATACTACATACCTTGTTGTTGATGTGGCATCTAGAATGAAAAATGTTCTCCCTTTGTTATTTTATGTCATCCTCTTTGACTTGGGCACTTAAAGCATGCCTAGCCACAAGTGACTCACCTCCCACTAGATACTCCACATCATCGTCACAAGCATCCTCAAGTGATGGCATTTGGTCATCATCATCCTCGCTTTCGGTTTCCACCTCTCCATCAACACGTGTAATCGTGGCCCTCTTATTTGGGCATTTGTGAAGCTATATGACCTACTCCCAAACAACGAAAACACTTAATATCACAATTATGAGTTTAAGATTTGGTTTTGCCTTTGTTGACACTGGGAACTTCATCTCTCCTTTTTGGTGGTTCGGTTTTGGACTTAAAAATAGCCCATTTGTCTTTCCTCCCATTTGACCTCCATGAAGCAGAGGAGCCCAGATTTTAAAATGACCGAGTTCCTTTCCTTTTAAGCTATCATTCCACCTTTATTGCCATGTGCACCATGTCCTCCAACTCCACAGAGTGGTTCTGTTGGATAAAAAACATGTTTGTATCACATACAAAACATATACAACGGAAAAAAATAAAAATAAAAAATAACGGATCTCCTTTATTCATAAATGTTAACATACACTATGTAAGTTTCAGAATTTAAGAACAAGAGAGTGTACCTTGATGTGGTGAATTTCAAAACCGAAGATTAGAAGCACTTGGGAACACTTTCAATCTTCACTCCAATTCCACTAACGCCCAAGAAGTGTGGTCTCTCAATCAGTTTTCCAAGGGAGAATGTCAAAGTGTCTAACACTTTCACACCACTTCACAATAGTGTTATATTTCTTACACATAAAAATCATGTATGTTTCTCCCTTTGTATCTAACTAATTATCGAATTGGGCTGGCCTTTTGGGACTTTCTAATTAGGCTTAAGTATGTGGCTTGGAGTGGGACCAAAAGGGACCAATAAGACACTAGCTCCAATGGGTCTTGGGCTTTTCTGTCAACTCTTAACAAGTCCAAAGTTACCATTAACTATATTTAATACCACTATATAAATATAGTTGCACTCTAGGCCTTATTTATAAATTATATCCCAAGACTTTATTGTACATGCAACCCCTTCATAAAATATTCGTAATAATACAAAGTCATGAGTGTAGACTGCCACTTTGTAGATTACTACATCTTAATTCCTTGAGTACCCAATTTAATCCTTTAAAGTTATTCATCATATATTTATAAAATCCAATTTCATAAATATATGTTTTTGTAACTCCTTACTAAAGTGGTTAGGCCTAACTCTTTAAATAACCAAACTCATTAAACTTATCTCAAGGGAATATTTTGTATCTTCGTTAAGAGACTATGAATTCCATCTTGAGAATATATGTTCCATCAACACTAAATATGGTTGCCCAACATACTAATGTTTTAACCATAACTTTAGATCTCACTCTTGATATATCAAAACAACCTACACTTCATGATCAGATCTATTATCCTCTCAGGATTAAAAGTTCATGCAAATATAAGTCGTGAGTTTATTATTTATTTGATAGTCACTAGGAGAATAATAAGTCTCACAGCGGTCCAGTTCAATATATTTTAACTCTTAAAACATATCAACATACCAACTAGAAATCTTCATTTCCATGATCAAGACAATTCACATGTTATAGTCATCGTAGATGAAATTCCAATTTTATCACCGACTACGAACTAAAATTCTGAGTTTACAAAAAACTTGTGATTTATATCTTCTGTGACTAAATCACATACTTTGCATCTCATGAACTATATAATAATGTTCAAATATTCATGTTACCATTATTTTAAATAATAATAAAACAACTTTGTTAATCACAACATTAATGTCATACATAGTATCATACAATAGGATTTAAGGGCACACATCCTAACAGGTTCAACTCCACCACATTGGCAATGTCTCGATTCAGCCCATTCAAAAACCTCACCATGTTAGCTTCTATATCCTTTTCTACATTAGCCCAAATCATGGTGATCTTCATCTCCTTGTGGTAGTCATCCACGCTCCTATAGCCTTGAGTAAGATTATGTAATTTCTTATACAAGTCCCTATAGTAGAGACTAGGGACAAACTGCCTCCTTATGCTGGCCTTCATTTCCTCCCACATCTTAATAGGCCCCTCATGGTTTCTCCTTCTGTTCATAACAAGTTGATCCTACCATATAATAGCATAGTCAATAAACTCAATGACAGCGAGTTTTACCTTTTTTCTCCTTGGAATAGTTGTAGCACTCAAAGATCAACTCCACCTTCTTCTCCCATTCCAAGTACGCTTCAAAATTGTTTTTCCCTTGGAACAATAGTATTTTCATTTTGATGTTTCCTAGGATTCTGTTAGTCCCATCTTGCCATCTCGAATCTCTTCAGAAACCTCTACCACACCTTTCTCCCCTTGGCACAAACCTGCCTTCATTGTTCAATGAAGCTTGATCCTCTTCATCTTCGAACTCATCCTCGTGGTCATCATCAGAAACATCCATGCTCGCACAACTTTCTTGCCCTCTAGCGTTAGGGACTCTTTGGGAATGCTCCTCACGCAAAGTAGCAATAACAGTGTCTTGCCTATCCATTCGATCCCGAATCTCATAAAACACGATGTTCATGCGTTCAAATTTTTATTGCATAACCTACAACATGAAGGATGATTCCTCCCCTCCTTCTTTGTTTGATGTTTCACCCCTAGAAGATATACTTTTGAAACTATGAAGAAATTTAGAAATAATTCCTCACAACACACCCTCACGTGTTTTCACTCAAATTATTTCTCTCATACTCGTGTTTCACTCTTAAATTGGATTTTTCCTGATATTAGTTTAACACTCTCTTACCTTTTTCCACTCATAGCTTCCCATTTTCAGTTCTTCTTTAAACTAGTAAACTTGATCAAGAAATTCAACTTGTAGTATTTAAACCAATACCGATGACAAGAAAATATTACAGAAACAATGAATCAAAGGAAGAGGATAAAAGAAAACAATATTTTGGTTTGAAAGAACTGAAAATACAAACAATATTCTTCTGTTTTATTTTCTTTTCTGACATCTTTTTTTTTTTTTTTTTTGGGAACTTGGCGCACGTCACAAAACAAGAGCAAGGAATAGTGAACACTAAAGGAGCAAGATATGATGATAACAAGAAACAAAAGATAAAGGGATAGTAAACCTGATTTTAGAACCTGTGCTCTGATACTAAATGATGCGAATTTCAATCGACTCACTTTGAGACCCAACAAATAATATTGGAATAATTGCCCAAGAAAGCTAAAATTCAAATTTTGATAGAAACCCGAACCCAAAGTTTATAAATGAAACACGAACCAAAGGTATAAGTAACAAACCTTAACCCAATGATTATAACTGAATCACGAACCGAAGGTATAAAATTTGAACACCACAAGGAAGAATCCATCGTAATTTTTGATGAACCAAAAGAAGAAGCAACACCTCACTTTTTTTTAATTCAATAATCCCCCATTACAATAAGTGCATGCTATTTATAAGACATGGCTGAAAATAGGAATATATATATATATATATATATATATAAAGGTACTAAATAATAAAAGCCTAAATTAAGCTTGATTTGGTATGAAATTAGCAGCTCCAAAATAGAAAAATAGCTAAAAACATATTAAATAATAAAAGCCTAAATTAAGGTAGATTTGGTCTAAAAATTAGCAGCTCCAAAATAGGTAAAATAGCTATTAATTGGAATAGAGATGGAAAGTCAATCAGCCATTAATGTACACTACAAATTACGCCCAATTAAGCCAGATCAACCCTATCAATAGCTTGGATTAAATTATTATGCCTTCTTCTTCCTTTAGGCCAAGCTTGGAATGTCCTATGTTAGAATCAACTCAAATCTCTTGAATTAGCCCATTAAGTGCTTCTTTGATCTTCTTGGATTTTGCTCTAGTAATAGACCCAATTGGAACATGCAATGAATCCTTCAATGGTCCTTGTTGATTCTAATCAATTACAATCAAATTTGACACAAAATTAAAGTCAACATAAACATAGTTGTAAATCACAACTTTACATCTACGATTTGGAGAAATTGGAATTTGGTGGGCTTAGGTGGAAAAAAAACCTAGGACCACTGATTTCCCCCTTAATTTTTACCATGAACCAAACAAAGGAAAATACCACTTTTCCCACTTTTTCTCTTCCCCTTTTCCATCTACCAAGTTTTCAATCTAACCAAACACACTGTTAAGTTTGAGTAGAATGGACAATGGAGAAGATGAGGAAAATAAGTACAATGAAAAATGAATAAAGAAAAATGATTTTTAGTGAGAGAAAAAGTTAGTATAAAAAAATTTATTTTGATGGAAAATTGAGAGGAGAATAAGGACAATGTTAGAGCGTATATTTGAAAAAGTAATTAGGTTAAAAAACGATTTTAAACTAAAATTTGATAAAATTTTAGGAGTAATTCTACATACACAAAAATTCACAAAACAGTTGAGCTGACGAGTATTTACTAGCTCTCTCCTTCCCCCCCCCCCCCCTTTCTTTTGAGATAATTTTACTAGTTCTAGTTCTATCTAGGTTTACTATTAATATCACATTCTTTTTATTTTAATAGAAACCCTTTGTCTCAACCATTGTGAACTTTTTGTGTGGTTCTAGACTTATTAACTTTTTTAGATAATCATGCTTTAATAATTTTCTACATATTGTACTATAAAGTGCTTATAAATTAACAAGATAATAAATGTGATTGGTGCCACTTTGACAACTAATAAAGAATATTTAAATAACCTTTGTGTGATTTGTAGCACAAAGAATACAATATATATATATATAAGAAGAAATAAAAACAAGGAGGTGGAATGTTGGTTTTGTAAGAGCATTCACAATGATGATGGTAAAATAGCTAAAATTCTATTTTACCATCCAAAACACTAAAATATATGCTACATTGATGGTTGTATACTTAAATTTTTTTGTAAATGAGCTACAAGGAATTTTCATTTATGGCAGTCTTTTTATTTATTTATTTTTTTTGAGAAACATCTATGGTAGTCTTAAGAGTAGGATTGTCCAAATGACCTACAAAACCGCTCAACCCAGCCAACCTGCCTGCGTCTGACCCACCGCCACTCGATCTGACGACTCTGGTGGTCAGACTTGGGTTCCAATCACTCTAACCCGACCCCAGCGAGTCGGGTTTTGGTTTTTCATTTGAAAATCCATGAAACCCGACCCAAACAGATACCTTCAACGTTTCCAGCGAAGTATTGAGCATTCCAGACCAAATCCGGCAAGATTCTTCGAGATCTGGTGAGATCTTGCCGTTACTTGATGAAATCTAGGCTAGATCTTGACAGATCTGGCCAGCTATCGACCCCGATGATGAAACCCAAGACCGACCCATTACAACTCGAAACCAATGAGACCCGAATCGAAAAAACTGACCAAATCAGCTAGTCGGTTTCGAGCCATATATTCATCCACCCGACTCTTTCGGGTCGAGTCCAGGTTGGGCACAAATCCAACCCAACCCGACCCGTGGACATCCCTACTTAAGAGTGAAAAAATATTAATCTTTCATTTCATTGCTTTTGATTTTTCATATAAAATAATGTGCTCTATCTCACTTTCTCCTTTTTTTTTTAAATTTTTTTTTAATTTCTTTCTTTCTTTCTTCACCTTCACCGGTTCACTTCTCTTTCTCTTAACCAAGCTTAGCCACAACCATGGCCGAAGCTCATAAAGGGCCACCATTAATAGTGGCGACATGCAGTATCGCCACCACTACCAACCCATGACCAAAGCTTTCCGCATCTCTCTCTCTCTCTCTCTCTCTCTCTCTCTCTCTCTCTCTCTCTCTCTCTCTCTCTCTCTCTCTCTCTTGCTTATTGTGGGTTTGTGGCTAGGTTAGATCGATTTTAGTTGGCTTTTGTTCGATTTGATTGTGGCTATAGTGGGTGGGCAATGCGTGTGTGGGGCGGCAATGGTGGGTTGCAAGGGTGGTGAGTTGCTTGGTTTTGTGGCTGTTTGTGGTGGTTGTTGAGGTGGGTTTGTAGTAGTAGTTGTTGTTGTTATTACTATATTTTTTAAGATTAGAGTTTGTAGTGAGGTGGTTGTGGTTGTGGCAGTGGGTGGCTATGGCTAGGTTGGATCGGTGGTTGAGATATGGAAGTTGTGGGTTTGTGATGTGGTTTTGATTGGGGTTGTGAGTGGAAATGGTGGTGATTTTGGGATTGTCGGTGGTGGTTATGGCTAGCAATGGTTGTGGGTTTGCTGGGTTGGGAAGAAAATATGTGAGTTTGTTCATGGTCATTCTTTCTTCAGAGAAAAAGAGAGAGAGACAGAGACAGAGAGAGACAGATAGGAGAGTATAAAAAAATAAATAAATATTAAAGAAAGAATATTTAAATAAAAATTTTTAAAAAAAAAAGAATATTTTATATTGAATATATTGTAAATGGTAAAGTGAAATATTAAAATAAATAAAATAATTTTTTAAAATATGTTAAAAGTTTTTTTATTATTATTATGTTTTTATGCAGTGAATGCTCTAAGTTGCTTGCATGCTGTCCAGGTGGTGATGATTATAACGATCGTGTATGGTTTGTGAAATGGTGGTCCACCTATGATGTGATGTTACTAGTTACTGCAAAAGAAAGATAAAGTTCTAGCCAGCTGTACTTATCAATCCGATACCAATTATTTTCCATCCTCCCACTTTTCCACTCCTCCAACCGAACAGACCCTTAATAGATTACACGCGAGAGAACTGAGTAGAGTCTGCAGAACATGTGCAATTAGATCTAAATCTATTTGTGCTCCCCCTTACAACAAAAATAATCAGAGACCAAATCCGTAACACTTTTTTTTTTTTTTTTTTGAGGAATAGATCAGTAACACTTTGATCTACACAATAGACATATTTTCTTCTCCGCTTCAGACGTACCCCATACAAATTAAATATTTTTGTCTTTATTTATTTTCTATATTCGCATTGGGAATGCATATAACCAAATTTTAAGGTGAGTACAATTAAAAACCCTATTGGATTTTGGTCCATTAAATACATAGTTGTCTCCACTCTCCCGTAGCGGTTTTAGGAAATTTTTTTAAGGTGGTTACTAGAAAATGAGAAATGATATGTCTATAACATTTTCACAATATTTTTATAATAAATCTTAAGTGGCAGATTGTTACTGGTTGTTATTGTTGGAGCAAAAAAGTAATCTTAGTGTTAGGTTCAAATTTGAACCAATAATAACTAACCATTTATGATTTGTTGTGAAAATGTTGTAAAAATATTGTAAAAGTAGCATCTCCCTTAGAAAATTTAATTATGCAAAATCTAATAAAGCGATAACTTAAATATTTATTAAAATGGTAAGTCGAGTCATTAAGGAGAGTAAAATTGTTGTGACTTCAAAACTAAAAAAAAAAATATAACTGTCATCACCATTAACAAGAACTAACAACCACAATATTTTTCTTAGTACCATTCTTTAGAAAAAATGAAATTAGAGATTATTTATATTGAATAGGTTGAATGAACTACAAATTTGAATATTTAGTGATTTTTATCTTCTTCTTCTTTTTATGTTTGTTATTATTTGGGCTAATATTTATTGTTATGACTTAAGGATTTTTTTTTTTTTTAAAAAAAAGGGATTAAGGATTGTGTTTGGGGGACATAATTAATTTTGAAGTAATATTACGTTCACAATGTTTTTATAATAAATCTAATACAAAAAGCTGTTATTGGTGAGTAAAAAAATAATATCAATATTGAGCTCAAATTAGAATTAGTAACAACTTACCACATTAGATTTGTTATAAAATTATTGTGAAAATATTGTGAATGTAACATTATTCTTATTTTTTGTTGAATCTAACTTTTTATAATTATCAAGTTAGGGTGTTCAACTTTTTTATTATGGTGGTCACAAACTCATTAAGGTTAGCTTAAAATATATATATATATATATATATATATTTTTTTTTTTTTTTTTTGCAAGTGTATAATACCATTTTTTGCAAGTCAGGGTGGTCATGTGACCACCCTAGCTTGCATGTAGAGTCACCAGTGGCTGTCTCAGAAAAATTGGTCAAGCACATGTGAAATTCATAATTCTCATTAACCCTTTCATCTAAATAAAAAAATTTGGATAAGAGGTATTTAAATTTTGGGTTTGGCTTTTATCTAGTGCATTAATGCATTTGACACTTTATATATAAATATATATATATATATATATAAATATAAATTCTACTCTAGCCTAATTTAAGTATATCTGTGTGTGAAGTTTCCTCCTAGATACTTAAACTCTAGCCCTTACCCCTGCACCTCATAAGCACTTATACTCAGGGACTGACGCAGGATTTTAAGCTAAGGAGGGCCAGAAATAAGCGGAAAAAAAAAAAAAAAATTCAGGAGGTTGGTGTGAACCTTTTTTAATGTAAACCTGTCGAATTTCATCACATTGATTAACATGATATTCTCATATTTGTTTGCGTGTTCCAGGATTATAATCCAAGGAATCAAGATCAACTCTTTGAAATTGTGTTTGAGAGATTGAAACATCGACATTTTCCAGAATTGGGAAATGCATATTTTCTAGAATTGGAACATCCACATTTATAATAACTACTTATCAAAAAAAAAAAATCTATTAATAACTATATAACAGTATAACCATTAAACCAAAATAGAAAAAAAAAGTATAAATAGAGTAAAAAAAAATGAATGGATGAGGCTCACTTGTTTAGAACTTTAAACCCTGTACTCTTTATAGTCAAACTCCATATTTTCTCCAATAAAAAATACTACTTATTAACCTCACACAAAATCCAACTCAACTACCAAACCCAAAAAAAAAAAAAAAAAATCAATCTCTCAAAAATTTTCAATAACACTGAAAAAAAAAAAAAAAAAAAAAATCCATTCCTTCTTTAACTGAAAAAAGAGAAAGAAAGAAAAATGTCATCTCTGCTTCTTCACCCTTATTGCTCATCATCACCTCTCACTTCTCGTTCCTCTTTGAAACTGAATTTCTTCCCAAGCTCTCGAATCCCTGCCTCCCAAAACACCGTCGTAAGCAAAGCAACTCTCTTCCCTGCTCTAACCTTTTTTATATATTTATTTATTTATCAATCACACACTCAGTTCCTCTTTGAAAAATTTTCAATTTCAAAGATGTAATTTGGCGGATCCGTTGAAGTACGAGAATGGAAAGCCATTGAAGTACGAGATGGGTCTCGCAACTCGTAAGCGTCACGGCGTCATGGTGACACAGCTTGGGCGCGGGTGGCAGCGTCACGGCGTGGGTGAGTGGGTCTCCGTCTCTCTAAGTACTCTCTACTCTGTCTCGCCTCTCTATCTCTCTGTCTCGCCTCTCACTTCCCTTTCTTTTTTCTTTTTCTTTTTTTTTTTTTTTTTTTTTCCTTCGTTTTTTGCTTTCTCCGTTTGGGTTTGGACTGCTGACTGTTGAGAGTGAGAGCTGAGTTTTTTTTTTTTTTTTTTTTTAAGATTTACATGGGTCATGGGCTCCTGGGCTGGCTGGATGATGGGCTGGGGTTCATGATTTTTGGGAGGGGGCCCGAGCTAAAAACTCAAGGGGGGCTGAGCTAAAAACTCAGAGGCCCAAGCTTTTTTAAAAAAATTTTACTTGCTAAAAAATTTTTTTTTTTGGGCTCAGGGCGAGCCCAGGCCCCCTTAGCCCTCTACCTGGGTCCGTCCCTGTTTATACTTATAAAGTGACAATTGCGTCAAGGGTGCGCAGTGGTGCATTTGACACTTTAAAATATGGACAAATGTCTAATTTTGAACATGTGTCGATATCTTAATGTATCTAATGCAGTGATGCATTAAACAAAAATCGCATCCTCAATTTTAATATTCATCAGGCAATTACATGTTTGACATTGTTTTTCTTTTCTTTCTCTTAATTTTTTTTCTTGAACTTATTTGGAATAGGGGAATGAGAGAAATGAAATAGAAATAAAATATTTTTCAAAGAATATTCTATTAATTTATGTAATTTCTAAATTTTCTCTTTTCATTTATTAAACTTATTTCATTAGATTTCATAGAACAATGAGTAAGTTTTTTTGAAATCTACAATTGTTTTTATAATTATTCAAATATTAATTATATTTCTAATTTAAAAAGTTACGTGAAACATCACAAAAAGAATAAAAAGCGTCCAATAAGTAATCAAGTGCAAAGTTTTGACATATTCATAGATAATTATTCCCATCTCATTTCGTTATTACTTTCTATTTTTATACTTGTGTATATTAAAAAAATACATAAAATTAAAAAGGAATTTACTTTTAGTGAATTATTCAGCTCTTATATACACACACACACACACGTACTTTATTGAGGCGAAGAAAACCGCCTTAACAACATTGCATCTCTCTGATTGCGATATCCCCAAGCCAAGCAAGCCTGTAGACAACATGTCATTGTTTGTAAACCTTTTTCATGCTAAAACATCGTTTGGTTTGTGGCGAAAACAACACCATTTCCCTTTGAACTCGTTCATTTTCTATTGCTGTTTTTTTTTTTTTTTTTTTTTCTCCTCTCTCTCTCTCTCTCTCTCTCTCTCTCTAACTTCCCAGGGATTTTCTTGGTCTTTCTGACACCAAATGGGGAAGGGAATGAGGTGGGATTCGAAACCTATATCATCGCACTACAAACACAATCATATCTTCGTGAAGTTTGGTGTCTCAATTCTCTTATTGGGTCTCGTTTTTCGCCTTTTCTCCTCTGATTCAATCAGAATTTCTTCAGTCCTAGAAGAGACTCACTCACCACCTCTTGCAGAAGCAGAGCCAAAAACAGAGTCCCCTGTTGTTTCTCAACCAATTCAACCGCCTCTTTCTTCTGTTTTTCATGAAAATGAAACTCAAACATCTGAGATTGGTGAGGAAATTTTCTATCTTCCTAATTTTTGATTGTTTCAAGACATCCGGTGAATGAGAAAAGGGGAATTCTTTTGAAAATTGGTGTTCTTTATTTCTTTTTTTTTGGCCCCATTTATAAAGATGGTAGGCTGATTTTTTTCTTCCATCTTTTTTTTTTGGGGTTTAATTCATTGTTTTTGCTATTTAGAAATTAGTTTAAGTATAACTGGATATTCGATTTCCAATTGAGCATTTCTTCTCTCTCTTAAATTTATGTTTGAATATGATAACTTATCATTTACCCCATTTATATATCATTTTTTCATTAAATATTTCTAAAAATAGTTTCTATACTAATTTCTTAGACATTCTTTAACATTTTTTTTAAATTATGCAATTTCCTTATAGTTTAGCAAATTTACTGAATGAGAAAGTTCAAATTAAAAGGCCATCATTCCCAAATTAGAAGGAAAAAAAATATTTGTTTAATGTTATTCCCAATGAAGTCCAGCTAGATCATTAAAGATCATTAAACTACAGTTGTTGAGTGGTTGGGGTGTTCAGAAACTGGTCTTTTAAGTTGCACTGTGACTCTAGCTGCGGCTACCAGTTTTGGAGTTGGCGTGTCATTTTAAGTGTGTTTTCCGTCAAAAGAAACTAGTCTTTAAGTCTATCTCTCTCTTCATATATTATATACGAAACAAAAGCAAAAAAAGTTGTCAGTTTTGGTAAAAGATAAAGAAGTACTAACTTCACTACTCTGTAAATTTTTTAGTGGATTTTTTGTTTGATTCTTTGTATGGTTGTATTGATATTATTATACGCAATACAGTTGCAGAAAAATGTGACATTTTCACGGGAGATTGGATAGCTGATGGATCAGGTCCAGCATACACTAATGAGAGCTGCCATGAGATTGAGGGTCATCAAAATTGTATGAGTAATGGACGTCCTGATTCAGGTTACCTGTACTGGAGGTGGAATCCACGGAACTGTGAATTACCAAGGTTCAACTCTGAGAGATTTCTTGATCTTATGAGGAATAAGTCATGGGCCTTTATTGGTGATTCCATCTCTCGTAACCATGTCCAGTCATTGCTTTGCATCCTCTCTCAGGTACTCTTTTAAAAATTTTAGGAGTTTCAAGTATATGCTTTGAAATATTAGATTTTGACACATGAACTTGTAATCTACCATTTTCTTGGCTGACCTTTGGAAAATAATATATATATATATATATATATATATATAAAATAGTTCTTACACTGTGTTTAAATATATCTTAAGTAGTTTGCTTCTTCTTTTAGTGAAATTTTAAGTAGATTGCTTTAGCACTATAATCATTTCAGGTGTGCCTTATGCTATTGCTATTTTTTACTAGCTTTAACAATTATTGGAACTATAGCCACTTCTCCGTAGCTAAAGTTAATTGACTTATAGTTATAGACCTCAATATGTCATCACAACAATTTTCACAAAATATTTATCAGCCAATGATGTATCAAGTTGTGAATAGTAGATGATGAAGTGATGTATATGGTGAATTCAGATGAGAATTAATAAAAACTTGCTAACTCAGATGTTGTAAATATTGTTTTTCATATACTAGAGGAATAATATTGTCAAATCATCTGTGCAATAATGTTGTCAAATCAGCCTCTTCTATTTTGGTCTCATTTTGGAAAGATTAAAAATGGTGGAATGAAATAACAAAAAATCATGTTATGTGTTTTATTTATTTGAATTACTATTAGTAGTATTAGATAAATAATGGTAGATATATGTTTTATTTATTCAAATAAATTAGTTTGGATTGGCTTTATTATTATTGATAGATTATAGGAAATTAGTTTTTATCATTATCTGCCAAAAAAGAAAAAGAAAATTTCAATCCACGTTCCATTTCCTAATTTTTTTTTTTTTCTTCTATCATCTCACATATTCAAACAGTCTCTTATTTCTTATATATGCTGCTAGATCATTTTGGAACTCATAATCCAAATTCAACCATCAGTGTTGATTTCATTTGTGGAAGACAGCTGCCACCTTTATGGTTAGACTACTGTTCTGAAGTGGTTGTGGTGTCTTAATCTGAACAGGTTTACCTACCATATGGCTTCTCTTGAACATTAATCATTATTGATAAGTACATTACTATTTTTTGGTTTTTCTATGTTTATGGTTTTTCTATGTTTATCTGTGTCAATTAGTATAGTTTCACTTTGAACGAAGTCTTCAGGTTAGAAAAAGGGAAGAAACAAACACGGGAGACCAAAACTTACATTTGCTCTATTTTCGTGTGGTAATAATACTTGTATTTCGGTTGTTGAGTAGTTTACCAGTTTGGTCTCCATTTAATTTCTAACATTTGAAGTGTAAATCATTTTTCCAAAACAGCAAAATGAGGGAGAGTTACAATATATTATCGATGTAAATGGCTGAAGTTGGATATCTCTGTCATGTTCATGTTCTGCTTTATTCCCCTCATATTCTCCACTGTCAGTAAGTGTACATGTTCAATTTGAATTATATTGTCCACATTATAGAATATGTTGAGAGAGGTTTCTGTAGACAGACTCTAGTATTTCTATTCTAGTGACGTAGATATCCCCCTGTGGTACCCAAAGACCTCAAATCTTCCAAAAATTCCCATATCTTATACTAGGACCTACCACCACTTGACATGTTTAGTTAATCTTTACCGTCGATCTGGAATGGTTTCTGTTGTTTTTTTTATTCTAGAGCGAGCGTCTGTATATATATTCTCGGCAGTACGTTATCAACAATTTGGTCCCACCTGACATAATTTGGTGATTGTGTGCCACAGGTGGAACAAGCAGTTGAGGTCTACCACGATGAGGAATATCGGTCCAAAAGATGGCACTTTCCTTCTCACAACTTCACTCTTTCAGTAATTTGGACTCCTTTTCTCATTAAAGCGGCCATCTTTGAGGACTTAAATGGAGTTTCTTCATCAGAAATCCAGTTATATCTTGACAAACTTGATGAAAGATGGACTGAGCAATATAAAGATTTTGATTATGCTGTAATTGCTGGTGGAAAATGGTTTCTCAAAACAGCAATTTATCACGACAACAATAACATCACAGGCTGTCATTACTGCCCTGGAAAGAACTTGACAGAACTAGGATTTGACTATGCATATCGCAAGGCCCTTCAACTGGTTCTCAACTTCATTACAAGTAATGACCATAAGGCATTTGTTTTCTTCAGAACGACGACCCCAGACCATTTTGAGAACGGTGAATGGTTCAGCGGAGGAAACTGCAATAGAACCATGCCGTTCAAAGAGGGTGAGGTTGATATCCGTGATATAGACACTATAATGCGTGACATTGAATTGGAAGAGACCGGAAAAGCTGTCAAAGTTGGGTCAGGAAATGGGGTGATCTTGCAGCTATTAGACACAACCCGCCTTTCAGTATTAAGGCCTGATGGGCACCCAGGACCCTACAGGCAATTCCAACCTTTTGCAGAGGACAAGAATGCTAAAGTTCAGAATGACTGTCTTCATTGGTGCTTGCCTGGGCCAATAGATTCTTGGAATGACTTGTTGATGGAATTGGTGGTGAATGGTGAAAAATATAGATGATCATTTTTCTTGGCCTTGACTTATCTGGCTTTTCAAGATCCCTTGCTATTATTGATTTTGAACATTTGAGAGGAGGTAGCCTTCATTGTGTTCTCCAGAAATGGTTCTCTGAAAGCTGATTTATAGATGAAAGCTGCAAGCTAGGGAGTCATTGGCCACACAATGCATAGATTGTGCATTACAGAATTATATTTCTTTTGCCGCACCTCGATTGTTACACTCCTTTTGTTTCATGGTAAATAAAGATAAAGTTCTTTAACTAGAAATTGTTGATAATTCCTATTTGCAACTAGAAATATGTAGTAAAATAGAAAAAAATGAATTTGGATAATGAACCAACAAAGCTATGCGTATGTTAAAAACACCGGATCCACCTAGTTGGTAAAATAACTTCTACATTAGGATGATGACTAATATATTAAAGCTGCTTTAAGGTCTATATGAGATCCACTTATTTTGCTAAAACTAAAAACTTTTTGTTGAAAATATTATAGATAAAGGTAAAAGTTAACTGAAATAGTACAGTACAACCCATGAATCGTATCAAAAAGTGCAGTGAATCCTATAAATAGTAACAAAAATAAACTGAATAGTAAAATAAATAGGCAAAAATAATTTTTGACAAACACACACTTAAACATCACGAGATTATTGTTGAGGGCCTTTGAAATGATCGGGTCGGGCTCAATGTCTTATTGGGGCCTAAGGCAATAATACTAAGTGGGGCCTCTTTCTTGTATTTAAATATTATTTAACTTTTGATATAATTTTGTTTTCATCTATATATATATATATATATATATTTTTTTTTTTTTTCTTTTTTATTTAACTTTTAGAGATGTAAAACTTGTAATTCAGTTTTTATTTTCAAGTTCCACTAACATTTTTTTTTTTTCAATTGATTTTATATGACTACTCCGCTAATCTTTTCATCTACAATTCTACATTATTATTATCTTCATTTTCTTCTAAATGTTTTCAAAATTTGCTAACATTTTTCTTTTTAATTGATTTTATGGCTAATCCAATAAAAAATATGTGATTGGAAATGTTAATTAAATTAGAATTTGAAAATTAATTCTTTTTTGTTAACATCTAGGATATTATATAATACATAGAATTTTTGGATGTGGACCATCCCGTAAAGAAACAAAGAAATTGAAGTCGAAAATTTAATCAAAAAAGAAATGTTATAAACAAGTATGAAATGTAGTGGTTTGTGATTACTTTTTATTAAAAAGAAATTATATCTTTTTTATTATTATAAAACCTATGCTATCCCAACCCGTCCCTACCCCCCCCCATTTCAATTTGTAAGTAAATAAAATTATAAAATTGTGAGTTCTAATTAACTTCACTGGTAAAATCTTTTATGATTGAATAAGAAATGTGTGATTCAATTCTCACTTATATCAAAAACTGATTCAAATCTTGATCTAATAATAAAGAGCAAAATCATAAAAGCAAATGTCATATTATCAGATCAAGACTTCAACAACAATGCTCAACAAAGAAGAAAGTTTGGAGTACAATTTTGGAAGTTAATTTTATTTTAAAAATATAAAGCACTATCCATTCATCTATACAAAGAAGATTGAGGCTTGAGATTGAAATTTTTTTTTTTTAATTTGATTTCTGTTTTGTTTTGTTAAGAGAGTGATAGAAAGTGATTTTTCAGCTTAATAAATACTACACTCTAGACCGTCTATAGAGAATAGGAATGGTTAATCATAAACATTTAATTGTACTTGAATTTCGACCAAAGCTTGACATTGTCCCCCAACCATTGAGGGTTTTTCACCCGATGAGGCGTATTTGGTGCAAAATGCACAAAGTGTGTTCATGTGTGCAATACTAGGGTGAGGTGTGTGTGAGTGAATATTATAATCTATATTTATTTTTAAGGAGTTGACACCAATCATCGGGATTTTAAGGTGTGATTAGTCACCTAAATCTAATTGATTTTATTTTCTAATTTAACTAAGAAACTTTTTTAAGTTCATTTGGTTGGAGTGTTGGAAAAGTGGGAGGATAAAAAATTATGAGAGGATGAAAAAACGAGAGGATAGAAAAGATTTTAATTTCCCTCCTTTTTGTTTGGTTAGGAGTAAATAAATAGAGAGATGAAAAAAGTGAGTTTGCATAATTTACTCATATACTTGTTAAAAAATAATGCTCAATTAAAAAAATGACATAAAAAAACAAAAACAAAATACAATCACCCAAATTTATTTTTAAAAAAATCACGTCTATAAAAAAATTATTTCTTAATAAAAACACAAAAAAAAAAAAGAGAGAAAAAGAGCAACGTTAGACAAAGCCTACCCCAGGTAAAAAATAAAAAATAAAAAAAAATTAAATAAAAAAAAAAAAAAAAGCTTATTGGACTAAAGCTCGTGCAAATGCAAATGAGCATTTTTGTCATATATTTATCAAACTCCCTTCACTCACTTTTCTCTCCATTTTGGAGAACTTTTTGGTGAGTCCGGAGAAAAAACACATGGGAGCCCACCACCATCATTTTCCTCTCCCTCTCTCCTAGCCAAACACTCTCCAAAAAGTTCTCTCATCATTTTCTCTCCTTTTTTTCCACCATCCTCCCTAAAATCCACTCTACCAAACACACCCTGAAGGACTCTTTAGATAAATAAGAAAATGAAAGAACCTCTCGAACCAAATATCAAAAATTTGGAAGTTCGATTACGTATGAATAAGGTGTTAAGCATCCCACAACGGCTATCCAAAAGGATAGTACCTTGTTTCAAATTTAATCTTGAAACTCACCATTTAAAGAACAACTTAAAATATTTGGCATTTGCTTTTAAACAAAAATGAGATGCATGTACATGTGAAACGAAGTTGTAAGTACTCAGAAAATAGAGGTCCAAGCCCACAGAGAACAATAGTACCTTATCCTTCAAACCAAGACCAAACAATAGAATTTCTTTAGAGAGTGAGAAAACACTTCAATCGCAATTCTAAACTTTGCCCTAGTGTATGATCGAGAAGATTAAAGTGATAGAGAAGAGGAATGCAAGTGGTGATTGAGAAAAATGCTATCCTTATGCAGGTCCGAGAATTAGTTCTTATATATGAATGTTACAAGTTCTAAACCAATTAATATACTGTTCACTTCTTTGTTTTTCTGTTTCTTTCCAAAAATAGCGTCCCCCTTTTCTGGAAGGTTCCCTCCCTTTTATATCCTTCTCACTTTCATCATAACCCTCCACTTGTACGTCTTGAAGCATTCCTTAGGGTACTTGTCCTATCAAAGCTCTAGTGAGGGTGGTTAAATGGGCTGCTAGTTGTGAAGTCACTGTTCATGTGTCATTTCTACATTAAAGCAACTGATATGGTTGGTATGAAGCATTCGATGCAAAGGTGGGAGGTATATCTTTCAGGAAGCTTCCTGCCATGTCCCATGCTCTTTCCATGGTCCCTTCTCCTCTTCCTACGCCTTCATAGGATACTAACTACCTTGTTTATGCGTCCATCCTTGGGCAAGCAGACTCCTCGAACCTTACCTCTTCGGGCTAGCTTATGCAAGCTTCCCTGTGGTCTAATCTTCTCTGCTCCTCGAACCCCCTATAATAGCCCTTTAAAACCTTGCTTCTAAGAGCCACTCTGAGAGTAAGTTTTTAGCACTAGTGAAAAGTACGGTACATGCCAGATGCGTTCCCATGTGGAGAAGTCGTTTCACTTGTCCTTGGAATGCTCCTGATGCTTCGGTATCCACGTTTCGGCAATTATTACATCTGGCATCTGCTTGTGCCCCCACGTTCTACGGTCAGATGCTAATCCAACGACCTAAATTCCCTGTCATTTTTTAGCAAGAAATTTACCGCGCTCTTTCAACTTTTGTATAAAGAGGGGATGGGAGTGATTTTTTCCCATTTAAATGCTCTCTCTAAATTTTCTTGAAGCACCAGTTCGAGGAAACCTTCTTTCAGCGCTTCTAAGTGCCCTTAGCCCTTCATCCCATACTGTAAAGAGATTTTTTTTTTTCTTTCCTACTTAGTTTTACCTCATAGAAGCACATGAGTAGGTTTGCTAAGTTAGTTGATGCCCCCGAGGGCAAGGCTGTCTTTAGGATTATTCCAACATTGTGAATTAGGAGAATGGTTAGTTACAAATAAACCCCCCAGGGCAGCGATTATTCCTATGATAGCCTTTATAGAAGGCAGAATGGAAATCCATATGGGTAGGGTAACTAGGGATTTTCTTATTAACTTTAGATTATCCCCGACCCAATATTCTCCCAACCTTTTCAAGGTCCTCGATAGTGTATGTTAGGATATGTGCCCTTAAATCCTATTGTATGATGCTATGTATAACATTATGTATGACTTAATGTTGTGTTTAATAAAGTTGTTTATTTTTATCTAAAATAATGGTAACATGAATATTTAGACATTATCATATAGTCCATGAGATGCATAGTATGTGATTTATGTGAAAAATCACAGAAGATATAAATCACAAGTTCTTTGTAAACTCAAAATTTATAGTTCATAGTCGGTGATGAAATTGGGTATTTCATCTGCGAAGACTATAACGTATCAATTAAGATGATTTGTCTTGATCATGAAAGTGGTGACTTCTAGTTGATATATTGATATGTTTTAAGAGTTAAGACATATTGAACTGGACCGCTGTGAGATTTATTATTCTCTTAACGACTGTCAAATGAATAATAAATCTCACGACTTCTATTTGTATGAACTCTTAATCCTGAGAGAATAATGGAATTGATCATGAGGTGTAGGTTGCTTTAATATATCAGGAGTGAGATCTAAAATGACGGTCAAAACCTCAGTATGTTGGGCAACCACATTTAGTGTTGATGGAACATATATTCTCAAGATGGAATTCATAATCTCTTAATGGAGATACAAAATATTCCCTTGAGATAAGTTTAATGGGTTTGGTTATTCAGAGAGTTAGGCCTAACCATTTTGGTAAGAAATTACTAAAGTATATATTTATGAAATTGGATTTCATAAATATATGATGAATAACTTTAAAGGATTAAACCGGGTACTCAAGGATAAGATGTAGTAATTTACAAAGTGGCAGTCTATATTTATGACTTTGTATTACTACGAATATTTTATGAAGGGGTTGCGTATAAAATAAAGTCTTGGGATATAATTTATTAATAAGGCCTAGAGTGCAATTATATTTATATAGTGGTATTAAATATAATTAATGGTAACTTTAGACTTGTCAAGAGTTGACGGAAAAGCCCGAGGCCTATTGGAGCTAGTGTCTTATTGGTCCCTTTTGGTCCCATTCCAAGCCACACACTAAAGCCCAATTGGAAAGGCCCATTAGGCCGGCCCAATTAGATAATCAGTTAGTTATAAAGGGAGAAACATACATAATTTTTTAATGTAATTTTTATTAAGAAAAGAATCGAAAAGAAAAAAAAGAGTGTGAGACACACTTTCATTCTCCCTTTGGAAACTGATTGAGAAACCACACATTTTGGGCGTAAAGTGGAATTGGAGTGAAGATTAAAAGTTTTCCCAAGTACTTCTAAATTTTGTTTTGAATTTCTCCACACCAAGGTACGCTATCTTATTCTTAAATTCTGAAATTTATAGAGTGCATGTTGTCAATCATGAATGAAATAGATCCTTGTTTGTTGCTTCCGCTGTGTGTTTTGTATGAGATACAAAACCAGATTTTAACCAACAGTGTAGACATGATAAACTGAAAAATGAGAACTAACCTTACATGTCATGATGTAAATTGGGTTTATAACTGCCAAAAGGGAAAAGAAATGGGTTACTACTTTAAATGTAGAGTTCCTTCCGTTAGATTGATCTCCTGTATTCCTGAGTCGAATAAAGGTATGGACGAAGACTTTCTTATCATCTTGGGTAATTGGCCCGATGGTTTGCACTGCCCTACCTAAGATAGGGAACCAAGTGGGGTACCCCCGGCCTTTGGAATAACTTAAAGCACCCCTTCTTCCCATATTGCCACTATAAAAAGAAAATTTATAAATGATTTTTTTAAAAATATTTTATTTTATTTTATGCAGACAAGTTTTACACTGCCTCGAATAAAAGCTTGGTGAACTTCACTGATCTTAATCAAATTCTTCGGTCAAAGATCTTCCTCCACTAAGACGAACAACTTAGGGCAGTACATGTGATCTTTGGGTTTAAACCCTCGGCCACCTACTCCAGCCCCTTCTTACATCTCCACTGCTAACGCCCCTAAGAAGAAAAGAAAGAGGGGAAAGAAAATAGAGGGCTCTAAAAGGGAGAATATAGCCTAATCTACACAACAGCCACCAGTTAAAGAGCCCAAAATCACAAAGGGCCAACAAAAGAAGGGTGCTTCCAGTGGAGCTAGCAAAGGTGCTAAAGGTGAACTGCACTCCAAGGCCACCATGTGGAACCCAGCCTTCATGCTGAGTTCAGGAGACCTTGTCACCTCCGAGGCATCCCTTAGGGATGCTTAGAAAGGCAGATCAAGGTTGGTATTTGAATGCCTGAAGAAGGCTCTGCTCCTTCCTAACAACATGTTGGAGCTCAAGAGACTGAGGAAATGCGAAGTATTCCTCTCACTCAAAAGGGATCTTGTCAAGGTTAGTTAGCTAAGTGTTTTTTTTTTTTTTTTTGTTATTGTTTCATTGCAATTTTCCAATATTACTCATACTAAGACTTTAACTTACATTTCCCTTTGTAAAATAGGTTTTGCAAGCATCCTTCTTGGCCGAGGATTGGGTGGACCACGCCTTGTCAAAGTCCCGAGAGGCAGAGGCCAAACTGGCTCAGTCCGAGAAAGCCCTGGCCAAAGTCGAGAAAAAGTATAAAGACTCCCTTTTTCATCTGGCTGATATCAAGAAAGGGCGTAAGAATGCTGAGGCTGCCCTGGGAGGATTTGAGAGGCAGGCCGAGGAGTTGCAGGTTTCATTAAAAAAGGTTGAAACGCAACTTGGCCAGGCCATTGAGCAGACCAAACTTCAGCAAAAGCAGCTCGAGGCTAAGGATGCTGAAAAAGCACAAGCTGAACAGGCTACATACGATGCTAGCATGACCAAAACTGCCTAAAGCTTGACTGCTCAACTTAGGGATGTAACTCGGGCCTTCTATTTGGAAGTTTGGGATGGAGCTCTTAATGCTATAGGAGTTGATGCAGAGTTTGACCTAAAGGTAGCTAATAAGGTTTACTACCCTCTAGCCCTTCGCATCGCTCCTAGCACTGCCCCTCCTCCTCCCGACCCAAGTTTCGCTTCCTCGGTGCCTAAGTCCACCACAACCTCAGCCACTATGCCTGCCTCTGAAAAAGAGAAAGAGCAGCGAACTCTTACTCTAGTAGTGGAGTTAGAACCAGAGGAGGTTGTTAAAGTTGAGCAACTGAAAAGGAAGAAGAAAGATAGAGAAAGAGGTCGCAATGCAACTCTTCCAAGCACAAAATATAGGTTGATTTTGTAATGGGCTAGGTTTAGCTGATGCCCTTTATATATATATATATATATATTAGGCGAAACACTCATTTTAGTTCTTACATTTTCACGCGATTCTCACTTTGGTCTCTAACTTTTTTTTTCACCGCTTTTAGTCCCTATCTTGGAAAACGCCTCTTGTTTTAGTCTCTGACGTTACATCAGAGGCGGAACTTGCTGAGCTGGCAAACAAAAAAAATTGAAAATATTAAAATAATACTTACTGTGGCCACGTGGCTTTCCATGTCAGCCTCTAAATTAAAAAAAAATATTAATTTATTAATTTTAACTTAATAAAAAATTAAAAACAGAAATAAAAACTAAAAAATTACATTCAAGAACACAACAAGAACACCAAGAACAACAAACCCAAAAATTTGAATCTAAAACAACCACAACCACACCCAAAAAATTTAAATTTTAAGAAAAACCTTAAGTCTAATTAATTTAAAATTTTCTTTTCTTAATATTCATGTTCTTTCAACTTGCTCTTCGTGTTCTTCACAGACCAAACCCAGCAACCAAACTCAAACCCATATTAGAAGAGCATGACCAAGGAGTTGAGCATGACCAAGGAGTTGAGCAAAGCCAAGATTTTGCTTAACACTTAACCAAATTCACAAGAGAGTTAATTTACCCAAGACTTGTGACACGAAGAGTCAAACAAAGTTTAAGTTCTGTTTAACACTTAACCAATTTCACATAAGGGTTAATTTACCCAAGCCTTGTAACCTGAAGAGTCAAACAAAGCAAAGGTTTTGTTTAACACTTCATATCGAGGTTAATTTCAATGAAAAACAACCTATAAACTGAACATCAATCAACGAATAGATGAGAACTAAATAGAATCCATTGTATTATTAATAACAAAATATACATAGGTTATTTACATTCCATGTACGCAGAATAACATTTTCATCTAAATCTTCTTAGTAATAAGTCCTGATTCCCACTACTGAAGTTATCCTATACGGGCCTTCCCAATTAGGACCTAACTTTGCCCATGATATGTTCTTCGCTGTTCCCACTACTTTCCTTAAGACCAAATCTCTAAGAGCCAAGGGCCTCATCTTAACTCCCTTATTATACCTTTACTTGAGTTTCTACTGATAATGTGCCATTTTAACCATAGCTACTTCTCTTCTTTCGCCAACTAACTCTAAGCTTGCTGAAAGCAAATGGTTGTTCTCTTTTACATTGAACTAATCAGTTTTCAAGGTCGGGAATTTGCCTCAATGGGTATGACTGTTTTGGACCCATAGGTCATTGAGAACGGAATTTCCCCTATTGATCTTTGGGGTGTAGTGCGATATATCCATAATACATGGGGTAACTTGTCCACCCATTTTTTTTTTCACTTCATCTAGCCTTTTCTTTAACCACTATGACTTTATTGACTGCCTTTGTCTGCCCATTTCCTTGTGGATAGGTCGGAGCAGAATATCTATTTATGATACCTAGCTCCCCACAATACCTTCTAAATGCCTTATTATCAAATTGTAGTCCATTATCCGAGATTAGTGTATAGGGAATCCTGAATCTAGTAACAATGTTCCTCCATTATCCGAGATCAGTGTATAGGGAATCCTGAATCTAGTAACAATGTTCCTCCAAATGAACCTCCTCGCATCCACATCCCTTATGTTAAAAAGGAGCTCAGCTTCCACCCATTTTGTGAAGTAATTAGTCTTGACTAGAAGCCACCTTCTATTTCCAGCAGCCCTTAAGAATAGCACCACTATGTCCAAGCCCCATTGAGCAAACGGCAAATGACTAGAGAGTGGATTCAAGACCCCTCAGGCAGGTGAATATTTGGGGGGTATCTTTGACACTAACCATACTTCCTAACATAATCTTAGGCAGCCTTTTACATACTTGGCCACCAATATCCTTAAATGAGAGCTCTATGCGATAAAGACCTTCCCCTAATGTGACTCCCACAAATCCCTTCATATGGCTCCTCTAACAAGGATTCTACAGCTTCTGGGTGAACACACAGTAGATACAGTCCCGAGTGGGAGTGTTCATACAATTTTTGCTCCTTAGAAAGCCAATACCATGGAGCTTTTCTACGTGTCTTCTCAACTTCACCTTTGCCCTTGGGCAACAACCTCCCTTTAAGAATGAAACTAAAAGGTCCATCCAACTTGGCCTGACTTGTATGCCATGCACTGTAACTAGTAGCTGGCCATTATGGCTAGGAGCTACCAAATCTTCTACAATTATGACTCAAGGTCGGCCTGAACCCGTATAGGAGTTCTATCCTCGATTTGCCTTAGAGAGACTTTTAAAGCAAGACTGGGCACGGCTAATTTTAATGAGATACCATTGCACTCGTTGATCTCTGACCTCCATTTCTCCATTGACTTACTCGACTACCAACCGTGAATCCGAATAAACTTCTACAACTTCCCCTCCAAGCCTACCAACCATTGCCATCACGGCCAATAAAATTTCGTACTCTGCTTCGTTGTTTGTGGCCGAGAAGCACAACCACAAAGACTTTTCCAGTACTATCTTCTTAGGGGATATCAAAACAATCCCCACTCGAGAGCCTTTTTGGTTCGTCACTCCATCCATATATACCTCCTAAGCTATAGGAGAACAAGCAAAAATCATCAAGACACTCGATCCTAGCTTCTCATCCCCCATGGCATCCTTAGTAAACTCTACAACCAAATCCGCCAAAACTTGCTCTTTTACAGCAATACGAAGCATGTACTTAATGTTAAAGGCCCCGAGCATGTCCCCCACTTAGCAATCCTTCCTATATAGTCAGACTTTCATAGCAGCGCCTACAAAGGGAGTTACGTGAGCACCAAAACAATATGTTCCTAGAAATAATGAGGAAGTTTCCCTATAGCATGTATAATGGCCAAAACTGCTTTCTCCAAGGGCAAATTGCGAGTCTTTACCTCTTGCAATTATTTGCTAGCATAATAGACAAGCTTCTACACTCCATTCTCTATTCTAACCAAAACGAAACTTATTGCATGATCAGTGACTGCTATATAAGCATATAGTACCTCCTTCTCGGGTCGAGAGAGAATAGGAAGATGTGACAAGTATTGCCTTAATTCTTCAAAAGCTACTACACATTCTTCAATCTATTCGAAGATTTTTCCATTTGTGAAGGAGTTGGAAAAATGGCCGACATCGATCTACTGACCAAGAAATAAATCTATTCAAGACAGCCGTCATTCTTGTCAACCTTTGTATTTCCTTGGAATTTCGAGGTGGGTGCAAATCGTTAACAGCCTTCATCTAGTTAGGATTAACCTCTATTCCCCAGTGTGTTATCATGTACCTTAAAAACTTTCCCGAGATGACATTAAAAGATCACTTAGATGCATTCTGATGCAATTTATGTTTCCTAAGCATTGAGAATACATCATCTAAGTCCTTTAAATGTTACGAAACCTACTTACTTTCACCACTATGTCATCAATGCATGCCTCAAAAGTCTGCCCAATTTGCGATTCAAACATCCGAGTTACCATCCTCTAATATGTAAACCCAGCATTCTTCAGGCCAAAAGGCATCACTCGATAATGGTAATTCCCTTCGGAAGGTTGTCTTCTCCTAGTCAAACAATGCTAGAGGTATTTGATGGTATCCTTAAAAAACATCCAAAAAATTCATCCAAAGATGTCCAACTATTGCATCCATTAGCTAATCAATCTGAGAAACAGGGAAATGGTCATTCGAGCACACCTTGCTTAAATTCATGAAGTCAGCACACATATGTCATTTCCCATTCTTCTTTTTCACCACCATGGTATTAGCCAACCACTCAAGATAAAAAGCTTCTTTGATTACTTCAGTCTGCTTAAGTTTGTTCACGTCTTCCTTTATTGTCTTGACATGCTCCTTTGAAGAGCGTCGAGGTGGTTGCCTTCTTGGTACAACCCCAAGACTTAGGGTCAATCCCTAGTGCCTTGTAAGCACTCCATGCAAAGACATCCACATTAGTCTTCAAAAAATCCAAAAGCCCTACCTTTTCAACAGGGGGCAATTAAGCCCTAACCTGAACATACTTATCCTTGTTTGAACTGATCATAACTCTTTCCAATTCTTCAAAGAGTAGTCCTTATGACTTAACCCTAAGTCCATCCTCGGGGCCAATTAATTGCTATGGGGCCTTCTCCCCCTTCCCTTGGAACTTTATCCAGTGATTGCTGCTTAATAGCTGCCACCAAACATTGTCTAGTAACTGTTTGACTTTCAACCAACTTTCCAACTTGCCCCTGTGTGGGATACTTGACTTTTAAATGAAGAGTAGATGACACCACCCCCATATCATGAAACCAAGACCTCACCAAAGTAGCTTAATCATTCCTCGAGGAATTATAGTTCTCTCATCAAATCCAACCAAGGATGAATCATACCTCTCCAGATCCTCAAGCTTGTGGTTTAACCTTTTGTACAAATTTGGATACATAATCTCAGCTCCGCTTCCCTAGTCCACAAGGA
This sequence comes from Castanopsis chinensis, assembly GCA_032878915.1. Lineage (NCBI taxonomy): Eukaryota > Viridiplantae > Streptophyta > Magnoliopsida > Fagales > Fagaceae > Castanopsis > Castanopsis chinensis. The sequence goes on along the minus strand of JAVQMG010000106.1, from coordinate 4,730,860 downwards.
CCTTTTCACATCATATCCCCTGATTCGAAGGATCACCACTAGGGCATCATTTTGGGGTTGAAAAGTCCCCACTTTGTCCTCCTCTGAAGTTCCTAAGGTTGGTGATGATTCTAGCCTAGCCTTCTTAGACTCTCAAGCTTGATCCCTCAGCTTTAGCCTTGATGCTACAGACATAACTCCAAAGTACAGGCCGATATTGCCCGGTGTGGCAAAAATTACATTGATTGTGCTTAAGGCTGGTCGAGTAGCAACATCCCTCTAGTACCCAGCCCCAACCAAGTCTATCTGCCTTGTAGACTGGTGCAAAAATTGCTTCAACTTTCCAGCCTTCATCAACAGACCTAAATGATCAAGCAAGGTTCTATAATCCTCTGTTGTATGTCCCCTATGTTGGAAAATCACATGTTTGTATCACATACAAAATATACACAGCAAAAATTTACCAGATCTACTTCATACATAATTGATAACATGCACTATGCAAGTTTTTGAATTTAAGAACAATAAAGCGTACCTTGGAGCGATGAAATTCAAAACAATCTGAATAGAAGTATTTGGGAAGACTCTCAATCTTCACTCCAATTTCACTTAATGCCCAAGAAGTGTGGTCTCTCAATCAGTTTCCAAGGAGAGAATAGAAGAGTGTCCAACACTCACACACTAACCATTTCATCCTTGCATGTTCTTCATGAAACCATTCATGAAAAAGATTTATGAAAAAAAATTCTTAGAAATTTTGTATGTTTTTCTCCTCATATATAACTGATTATCTAATTAAGCTAGCCTTTTGGGCCAGCCTTTTGGGCCAGCCTTTTGAGTCATTCCAATTGGGCTCTTATGTGTGGCTTAAAATGGGACCAAAAGGAACCAATAAGATACTAGCTCCAATAGGCCTTGAGCTTTTTTGTCAACTCTTGACGAATTCAAAATTACCATTAACTATATTTAATAAATTATATCCCAAGATTTTATTATACATGCAACCCCTTCATTAAAATATTCGTAGTAATACAAAGTCATGAATACAGACTACCACTTTGAAGATTACATCTTAATCCTTAAGTACCCGGTTTAATCCTTTATATTATTCATCATAAATTTATAAAATCCAATTTCATAAATATATACTTTAGTAACTCCTTACGAAAGTTGTTAGGCCTAACTCTCTGAATAACCAAACCCATTAAACTTATCTCAAGGGAATATTTTGTATATCCGTTAAGAGATTATGAATTCCATCTTGAAAATATATATTCCATCAACACTAAATTTGACTGCTCAACATACTGAGGTTTTGACCGTGACTAATAGATTTCACTCCTAATGTATCAAAGTAACCTCCATCTTATGGTCAGATCCATTATTCTCTCAAGATTTAAAATTAATGTAAATAGAAGTCGTGAGATTTATTATTCATTTGACAGTCGTTAGAAAAATAATAAATCTCACAGCGATCCAATTCAATATGCCTTAACTCTTAAAACATATCAACATACCAACTAGAAGTCTCTACTTCTATGATCAAGACAAATCATGTTAGTTGATATGTTATAGTCTTTGCAGATAAAACGTCAATTTCATCACCGACTACGAACTACATTTTGAGTTTACAAAAAACTTGTGATTTATATCTTCTGTGACTAAATCACATACAATGCATCTCATGAACTAAGATAATGTCTCATTAGATCATTTATAGATAGTCTCATATAATCAAACAATTTAATTATTTATAACATACCAATAAATTTGATTTTAGGGCATAAACCCCAACAACCTATGCTGATGGTAATGACTATAAAGACTCTGATTATGCTTGGACGGACTCCCCCCATCTTATTGAGCCACTTGAAGTATGGCTCATTTTTTACCTTCTCGAGGATTTGGTAAACTAGCTCCTTTAATAATGAGTTAACCATCTGTGTGTTAGCCCCCGATGACTGGTTAGTAAACTCTCTTTGAGGCCAATTGTGATTATAACCTCATGCCCGAGGATCCCTCTTTTCAGGGGAAAACACTTTAGCCTTACCCTTCCCTTGGGTTTGATCCTCCTCAACCCGCTTATGCTCATCAATACAGTCCATAAGCTGATGCATGCTTCGAGCGGGTTTCATCGTAAGAGATTTTCTCTAGTCATGCTCAGTTGGAAGGCCAACCTTAAAAGCTCTAATGGCTACATCCTTAAAGTCTCCATCTATCTCATTAAAGGTTTCCTAATACTCTTCTTAGTAGGTCTTCAAAGTCTCCCCTTCCCTCATCACCATGGACAACAGGGAATCCAAGGGTTTAGGAACCCGACTGCACACCACAAACTTCACCCCGAACACCCTAATTAGCTTTTCAAAAGATCCTATTGAACCATCTTCCAACCCATCAAACTATCTCATAGCCACAAGCCCGAGGCTAGAGAGAAATACCTTGCACATAAGAGCCTCATTCCTTGAATGAATAGTCATCTTCTAATTAAAGTAGCTTATATGTTCCATCGGGTCGATTCTCCACGCCATTATAAATGGTAAACGAAAGCTATGTAAAGCAATGGGGAACAGTAAAACCTATCTTGGGTGTGATTATGCTCCCTATCTCTCCACCTTTCCAAGTTAACAAAATGATCCACACGTTGAGATCCAATAGATTCTTCCCTATCTTGCTAGAGTTGCCCATAACTTAGAAAGAGCAAACTGCAAATGAAATTCTTACAAATAGCGCCAATTGTAAGTACTTAGAAAATAAAGGCCCAAACCCACTAAGAACAGTAAAACCTTATCCTTCAAACCAAGCACAAACAATAGAATTTCTTTAGAGAGTGAGAAAACCCTTTAATTGCAATTCTAAACTTCGCTCTGGTGTATGACCAAGAAGATTAGTGTGATAGAGAAGAGGAATTCAAGTGATGATCGAGAACAATGCTATCCTCGACTGAGAATTAGTTCTTATATATGACTGTTACAAATTCTAAATCAAGTAAGACACTGTTCATTTCCTTATTTTTCTATTACTTTCCAAAAATAACGTCCCCCCTTTTTGGGAGGTTCTCTCCCTTCCATATCCCCCCCCCCTTATCATCATAGCCCTTCACTCGTACGCCTTGAAGCATTCCTTATGATACTTGTCTCATTAAAACTCTACTGAAAGTGGTTAAAAAGGCTGTTAGCTGTGAAGTCATTGCTTAGGTGTCATTTTTACATTAATGTAACTAGCATGGTTGGTATGAAGTATTCAATGCAGAGATGAGAGGTATATCTTTCAAGAAGCTTCCTGCCACGTCCCATGCTCCTTCCATGGCCCTTCTTCTCTTCCTAAGCCTTTGTAGGATACTGACTACCTTGCTTATGCATCCATCCTCGAGCAAGCGGACTCCCCGGACCTTACTCACCTCCTTAAGCTAGCTTATGCAAGCTTCCCTGGGGTCTAATTCTCTCTACTCCTCGGATCCCCCACAGAAGTAATGATCAAGCTTATCCAAGAATGGCATGTAATCTATCCTAAAATAACACACATAATTTATCCTAAGATGGCACATGAGAAATGACATGTACATATCCTAAAGTGACATATGCGAAGTGACATGTATCTATCCTAAGATGGCATGTGAAAGATAGCATGCACCTATCCTAGGATGACATATATAAATGCATGACGTTTACAACCTACCTTGAGGTGGCACATGAATGCAAGACCTATACTAGGAAAGTAAAATGCATAAGGAATTAAGTAAGACTTACTTCACTCCATAGCATATCATACAAGATGCAATTTTGCAATTCCTTTTCTCTAAAGTATTTTTCCTTATGCAGGAGGACAAACAAAAAGAAAAACTGATAAGAACCCAAAAGTTACATTTTTTTAAGGATGTGAAAAAAGTGTCATTTGACAAATTATTGATTTTGAAGAAATCATTTTAATTTTGGCAAAACAAGAACAATCATTTTGGTGACCTCAAAGGCCTTTGTGCAAATTTTCAGGTTTTAGGATCAAAATGCAATTTTGTTTGAGAAGTTTGGGTATTTCGAAAAATATTTGGGTTGAAATTGTGATTTGCAATGTTTTGGGTCAAAATTGTGATTTTAAAAAGATTTGGAGTTGGTTTCTAATTTTGGGAAGTTGTGTTTTTAGCTTGTGGACTCACGGGTTGGGCTTGGTTTTAAGCAACTGATGGGTTTAAGTGCAAAGGCTGGCTTTTGTTTTTAGGTTTGGGCTTGACAAAGTTTTGGACCTGGGCTTCGAATTTTAATGTAGGTTTGAGCTTGATGAGTTGGTTTGGAATTGGGAACTTCCATCTGGCCTTAGGGCTTAAACCGGGTGGTCTTTGGACCAAGTCTGACCTGGTCCACCCTCATAATCTTATAACCTAATTCTTTCATCTTTATTTTCTTTTAACTCTTTTTTTTTTTTCCAAAAACCAAATCCTATCGGATTAAACTCCTAAGCTCTCTAATACGTATCCCTCTCTCCCAAACCTCTTCCTCTCTTTCCTTCCAATCCAATCCTAGCCAAACCTCCATGGCCGAACTCAAGAATTCCTCCCACTCTCTCATCCTGTCAGCTCTTGGGTTCCACAAGGGACAAGCCCGCATGAACAATACCACCACCAACAGGGATGTCTACGGCACCACCACCGAGGGTGGCCGCTACTTCTCTGATCTTTGTTTCTCTCTATCTCTTATTTCTCTTTCTTATTTTTCTGTTTTCATTTATATTCTGTTCTTATTTTTGGCCGAATTTCTCTCCTTGTTTGGTTGTTTGTGGGTTTTGAAAGGTGGGATTTTTTTGGGTTTGGGGTTTGTTTCAAATGGCTGTGTGTGTGTATATGTGTTGCATTTGAAATGCAACCACGCGTGAGAAATCTGTGTCCAAGCAAAAGCAAGTATGAAACTGACCGAAAAAGGGAAAAAAAAAAAAAGATGACCTTTTATGTTGAAAAATGCATGCTTGTGTAAATCAAATAATATGAACATGTTCAAAAATTGGTTTCAAGTAGACACAGGAAAAAAAGAAAAAAGGAAGTGATATTACCCATCTTGTTGTTCTCTATTTTTGTTGTTTGTTCTGCTTCTCCTTGTTTGTCATTATCTGCTGCTGTTGTTTGTTGTTGCTGTTGTAGTTGCTGGGATGATGAAAAAGGGATGACCTTTAAGGAATCTTTTGGTTTGATGGTAGAAAGGAGGGAGCTTTTTATGCTTTGGTTCTGTTTCTGGGGTTTTGGAGGTTGTATGGCTGTGTCTTCGGATTTATGGAAGAAAGGAGGGAGCTTTTTGTGTTTTGCTGTAGCTTTGGGTTGTGCTGTTTTGTGCTGGTAGTTTTTGGAGTTTTGAGTAAGTGAAAAGGGTTGGATATATCTGGGTATTTTTGCGAGGCTTTAGGCAGGTGAAAAAAAGATTAAAAGAAGGATTTTTCTGGTGTTTTCGGCTTTGCTTTGGGGATCAAATGGTTGCTGATTTACGCTGGGGAGAATGTGGGAAAAATGTGGGATCTTTCTTGTGTTATTGGTTCTGTCTTTGGGTTGAGAAAAAGGCTGGATTTTTTATGGGTTCTTGGGTTATCTTCTCGGAGCTTTGGAGAGATTGAGGTGATGGTTGTTTTGAGTTGCCCTGTTGTTATTTTGGTTCCTTTTTGTGAAGATGTTTTGGTTGAGAGAGGAGTTGGTGTGATGGAAACAGTGGTAAAGACACAGGAGCCCGTGGGAATGGGTAAGGTGGGATTCGTAAGACCAGGGTTGTGGGCCTCTTGATCACCGATCCTCCTGAAAAAGGATAAACCAAGAAAGAGACATATTTATAGGCACTCTCTTAGGATTTTTGAGAAATGGATTAAAATAGCCAGATGAGTCGTTGGATAAGAATAACACGTGTCACCAGAATATTCTAGCAATTTTATAATAAAATCATAAGGCAGTGTTTGAATTGCCAATTTTTATAACTCATAACTCTATTTTCATAACTCATAACTCAAAAATGGTGGGACCCATAGCAAGAACTTTGTTTGAGAGCAAATAACTCAATTTCCATAACTCTGTTTCCATCACTCAATTCTCTGATTTTTGAGTTATGAGTTATGGAAACTGAAAACACATTTTAGCTGTTTTCAGTTTCTATAACTCATAACTCAATGGCATTTTTGTAATTAAACACACATTGGGGGACCCACAGCGGCAACTTTTGACCGGCTGACCTTTTTTTTTTTTTTTTTTGGTTCGGTCTTAACGTTTTTTTTTTATTTTTCCTTTTCTGGGTTCAGTCTTAACGTTGGGTTTTTTTTTTTTTTTTTTTAGGTTCGGTCTTAACGTTGGGTTTTTTTTTTTTTTTTTTTTTGGGGTTTGGTCTTAACGTTAGTTTTTTTTTTTTTTTTTTTTTTTGGGTTTGGGTTTGGGTGATCTGGTACTGAAAAAAAAAAAAAAAAAAAAAAAAAAAAAAAAAGAAGACATACTGACGTGAAGACCGAACCCAGGAAAAAGCTACACTGATTGACAGACATGGGACCCACAAATAGTTTGAAAAATATGAGTGATGGAAACTGAGTGATGGTGCCAAACGGGTATAGTATTTTTAAGTGATAAGTGAAGAGTGATGAGTGATGGAAATTGAGTGATCAAAATTTTTGATCCAAATAGAGCCTAAATTACCCATGTAATGGAATGAAACTTGGAGTGCAGTGCACTTAAGGACTTTTTTTTTTTTTTTTTTTTCGCTAAATTGCACTTAAGGACTTGGATTAATAATTCAATAAATCAAAGATACATATCCAATCCAAAGAGAAAGGTAAGTATTTTTTTTTTTTAGGAAATGTGATTTTTTAATCAATTTGATGCTCAAATCTTAATGGCATGCTTAAATAAAAGACTCAAATGATATATTTAGTACTAATTTTTCCATGGAAATTACACTAAAATTTAGCATGTATTTAATAGAAAATTACATAGTTTTTCCACAATTAAAATGCAACACGAGTAATTTCGTTTAATCAGTGATATCTCATTTAAATCAAGTCTTGATTTTTTCTCATGACCAATCAAATTACACGAAATTTCATAGTTTTAAATATAACATCAAAATTAATCTAATCGCATGGTTAGTTTTGATTTAAGCTCAATCAAATTGATAAAAATCAACAAAAAATGAGGTTTAACCATTAAACCCATGCAATCCTTTAATTCAAGGCTAAAACTTCCATTGAAATCTAAAGCCGGACAAAATAGGATATCAACAAGTACTACACTATAAACCTCCCATAGAGAATAGGAATGATTATTCACACACATTTAATGAAAAGTTTTTTTTACCAAATAATTATTTTTTATTTATTGGTTCATATTTGAAGCCTAATTAATATCTTCTAGCTCACAGGTAAAGAGATATCTTCATTGATTAAAATTAAGTTGTTTATCAGTGGGTTCTAGTTAGCTTAACTGGTAAAATTTTTTATAGTTGTATAAGAGATCTAGGGTTCAATCTTCGCCTATACCAAAAACTGATTGGTGCCATGGTCTGATAATAAAAAGCTATTATCAGGAGCGGACGCTATAGGTTGAAACTCTCTAAAAAAAAAAGTTGTTTATTATTATTATTATTATTATTATTATTATTATTATTATTATTATTATTATTATTATTTGGGGCATTGTTTTTCTTTGATAAAAAATTACTCTTTATTTATTGGTTAATATTTGGAACCTAATTAATATTTTCACAGGTAAATAGATATCTCTATTGGTTAAAGTTTGGGGTTCTTGTTTTGTTTGGGGGCCTTAGGCGAGGCCTCACTTGCGTCATGAATTGAACCGACCTTAGTATTGGGAAACCAACTATAAAGTCATCTTTCTATGTCCTTTTTTTGTATCAAAATTTCAAAAGTATTTATAAATTTTCAAAATTTAAAATTTTCTTGGCAAGAGTTTTTAAAAACTTATTAGAAACACTATAAAACAATTGTCAAGTGATGGATAAGTAGATCTTATTCTCTTTGATAAAGCTAAAATTGCTAAATGGAAGAAATAAATTCCCAAAAATTGAGAAACTCATTCTTGTAAAATTTTCCCTAAAATTTTGTTGAGGGGGAAAATCTTTCATCTGTTTCCAATGGGAATAACTAAAAAAATTTTAAAATAAAATAAATTAATTGTGTACATTAAATGTATAGAGAGTCTGAATTCGTTGAAAAAATCAAATACGTTGAATGCACAAAATCATCAAAATTCAATGGGAAATTGAGCGCATTAGACGGAAAGATCGTCCGAATACATGGAAAAATTCAAATTCGTTAAATGTACGACGTGAAAGTTCAACGGAAAATTGTGTCCATTAGATGTATAGAAAGTCCAAATTCATGGAAGAATTCTAGTTCAATGAATGTATGATGTCGAGAAAAATAAACAGGACAATTGTGTACATTAAATGTATAGAGATTCTAAATTTGTTGAAAAAATCAAATTCGTTAAATGTACGAAATCATCAAAATTCATTGAAAAATTGAGAACATTGGATGAACAGATAGTCCGAATACATGGAAAAATTCGAATTTGTTAAATGTAAGATATCGTGAAAATTCAATAGAAATTTGTGTACATTAAATGTACAGCAAATCAAAATTCGTGGAATAATTCAAACTCATCAAATGTACGATATCGAGAAAATTCAGTGGAAAATTGTGTACATTAAATGTATAAAAAGTCTTAATTCGCTGAAAAAAAAAATCGTTGAATGTAAGAAATCATCAAAATTCAATGGAAAATTGAGTACATTAGATGGACAGATAGTCTGAATAAACGAAAATTTAAATTCATTAAATGTACGATATCGTGAAAATTCAATGGAAATTTGTGTACATTAAATGTACAGAAAATCAAAATTCATTGAAGAATTTGAATTCGCTAATGTACGATACATTGAAAATTCAGTAGAAAACAGTGTACATTAAATGTATTAAAGAGTCTGAATTTGTTGAAAAAATCAAATTCGTTGAATATATGCAATCATCAAAATTCAATGGAAAATTGAGTACCTTAGATGGATAGATAGTCCTAATAGATGGAAAAATTCAAATTCGTTATATGTACGATATCGTAAAAATTCAACGGAAAATTGTGTACATTAGATGGACAGAAAATCTGAATTCTTTGAAAAAATAAAATTCGTTGAATGTAAGACATCGAGAAAAATAAAATGGAAATTTGTGTACATTTAATGTATAGAGATTCTGAATTCATTGAGGAAATCAAACTCATTGAATATAAGAAATCATCAAACTTCAATGGAAAACTGAGTACTTTAGACGAACAGATGGTTCGAATACATGGAAATATTCGAATTCGTTAAATGTACGATATCGTGAAAGTTCAATGGAAAATTGTGTACATTAGTGTTGGGATTTATGTCCTAAAATCCAATTTATTGGTATGTCATAAATAATTAAATTGTTTAATTATATAAGACTATTTATAAATGAACTAATGGGACATTATCATAGTACATGAGATGCATTGTATGTAATTTAGTCACAGAAGACATAAATCATAAGTTCCTTATAAACTCAAAATGTAGTTCGTAGTCGATGATAAAATTGAGCGTTTCATCTGCGAAGACTATAACACATCAACTAAGATGATTTGTCTTGATTATAGAAGTGAAGACTTCTAGTTGATGTGTTAATGTATCTTAAGAGTTAAGACATATTGAGCTGGACCGTTATAAGATTAATTATTCAATCAACAACTGTCACCTGAATAATTAGTCTCGCAACTTCTAATTTCATAGACTCTTAATCCTGAGAGGGTAATGAACCAGATCATGAAATGTAGGTTACTATGATATATCAGGAGTGGGATCTAATATTCATGGTCAAAACCTTAGTATGTTAGGTAACAATACGTTGTGTTGAGGGAACACATATTCTCAAGATGAAATCCACAATCGTTTTTTGTAGAGACACGAAATATCCCCCTTGAGATAAGTTTAATGAGAACTGGTTATTTAGAGCGCCTACTTGAGTAAAGAGTTACTAAATCTTATATTTATTGAAATTGGATTTTAATAAATGTGAATAACTAAAAGATTAAACCAGATACTCAAGAATAAAATAGTTGTTTACAAAGTCACAGTTCTTTATAATTTTGTTTACTATAGATATTTCATAGAAGGGTCAAATGATATCATTAGAGTCTTCAGATATAATTGATAGAAAAATATATATTTGTATCATATACAAAACATACGCAGCGAAAAAATAATGAATCTATTTCATTCATAAATGTTAACATACACTATCTAAGTTTCAGAATTTAAGAACAAGATAGTGTACCTTAGAGCAGTGAATTTCAAAACCAAAGATCAGAAGCACTTAGGAACACTTTCAATCTTTACTCCAATTCCACTAACGTCCAAGATGTGTGGTCTCTCAATCAGTTTTCAAATGGAGAATGTCAAAGTGTCAGACACTTCTTACACACCACTTCACAATAGTGTTCTATTTCTCTCTTACAAAAATTTTGTATATTTCTTCCTTTGTATCTAACTGATTATCTAATTGAGCTGGCCTTTTGGGCCTTTCCAATTGTGTTTAAGTGTGTGGCTTAGAGTGGGACCAAAAGGGACCAATAAGACACTAGTTTCAATGGGCGTTGGATTTTTCGTCAACTCTTGACAAGTCCAAAATTACCATTAACTATATTCAATATCACTATATAAATATAGTTGCACTCTAGGCCTTATTTATAAATTATATCCCAAGACTTTATTATACATGTAATCCCTTCATAAAATATTCGTAGTAATATAAAGTCATGAATGTAAACTGCCACTTTGTATATTACTACATCTTAATTCCTTGAGTACTTAATTTAATCCTTTAAAATTATTCATCATATATTTATGAAATCCAATTCCATAAATATATACTTCAGTAACTTCTTACTAAAGTGGTTAGGCCTAACACTCTGAATAATCAAACCCATTAGACTTATCTCGAAGGAATATTTTGTATTTCTGTTAAGAAACTATAAATTCCATTTTGAGAATATATATTCCATCAACACTAAATGTGGCTGCCTAACATATTGAGATTTTGACCGTTACTTTAGATCTCACTCTTGATATATCAAAGCAACCTGCACCTCATGATCAGGTCCATTATTCTCTCAGGATTAAAAGTTCATGCAAACAGAAGTCGTGAGTTTATTATTCATTTGACAGTCGTTAGAAGAATAATAAATCTCACAGCGATCCAGTTCAATATGTTTTAACTCTTCAAACATATCAACATATCAATTAGAAATTTTCATTTCCATGATCAAGTCAAATCATCTTAGTTGATATGTTATAATCTTTGCAAATGAATTACCCAATTTCATCACCGACTACGAACTAAAATTCTGAGTTTACAAAAAAACTTGTGATTTATATCTTCTGTGACTTTTTACATAAATCACATACTATGCATCTCATGGATTATATGATAATGTTCCAATATTTATGTTACCATTATTTTTAGATAATAATAAAACAACTTTATTAATTATAATATTAAGTCATACATAATGTCATACATAATAACATACATAACATCATACAATAGAATTTAAGAACACTAATCCTAACAATAATTTATTAATAAGGCCTAGAATGTAATTATATTTATATAGTGGTATTAAATATAATTAATGATAACTTTAGACTTGTCAAGAGTTAAGAGAAAAGCCCAAGGGCCATTGGAGCTATAGTCTTATTTGTTCCCTTTAGTCTCATCTTAAGCTACAAACTAAAGCCCAATTGAGTAGGCCCAAAAGGCTAGCCAAATTAGATAATCAATTATGTATAAGAGAGAAATATACAGTTTTTTTTTCTGTAGATGAAAAATGGCATGTATGTGAACTACTCTCTTATTCTCCCTTAAACACATACATGTAAACTGATTGAGAGACCACACTTCTTAGGCATCATGTGGAATTGAGATGAAGATAGAAGTATTCTTAAGTCTTGGTTTTAAATTTCACTGCATCAAGGTATGCTTTCTATTATTTGTTATAGAATTCAATGTTACATGTTATCTTTTATAAATGAAGTAAATTCGTAATTGTTGCTTCTGCTGTGTGTTTTGTATGAGATACAAAACTAAATTTTCCAACAATTAGATGTATAGAAAGTCTGAATTCGTTGAAAAAATCAAATTTGTTGAATGTATAAAATCATCAAAATTCAATGGAAAATTGAGTACTTTAGATAGGTAGAAAGTTCGAATATGTTGCAAAAATCAAATTTGTTGAGTGTACGAAATCATCAATATTCAATGGACAAATAGTCTGAATAAATGGAAAATTTTGAATTCATTAATTGTACGATATCGTGAAAATTCAATAGAAATTTCTCTACATTAAATGTACAGGAAATCAAAATTCATGGAAAAATTCAAATTCGCTAAATGTGAGATATCGATAAAATTTAGGGGAAAATTGTATACAATAAATGTATAGAAAGTCTAAATTCACTGAAAAATCAAATTCATTGAATGTAAGAAATCATCAAAATTCAATGGAAAATTGAGTGCATTTGATGGACAAATAGTCCAAATACTTAAAAAAATTTGAATTCGTTAAAAGTACGATATTGTGAGAATTCAATGGAAAATTGTGTACATTAAATGTATAAAGTGTTTGAATTCATTGAAAAAATCAAATTCATTGGATGTACGTAACCGTTAAAATTCAATGGAAAATTGAGAACATTGGATGGACAGGTAGTCTAAATACATGGAATGTACAAAATGATCAAAATTCAATGAAAAATTGAGAACATTGGATGGTTAGATAGTCTTAATACATGGAAAAATTTGAATTTATTAAATGTACGATATCATGAATATTCAATGGAAATTTGTGTACATTAAATGTATTGAAAATCAAAAGTTGTGGAAGAAGTTGAACTCGTTAAATTTACTACATCAAGACAATTCAGTGGAAAATTGTGTACATTAAATATATAAAAAGTCTGAATTCATTGAAAAAAATCAAATTTGTTGAATGAAAGAAATCATCAAAATTCAATGGAAAATTGAGTACATTAGATGGACAGGTGGTCCAAATAAGCGAAAATTTGAATTCGTTAAATGTACGATATCATGAAAATTTAATGGAAATTTGTGTACATTAAATGTATAGAAAATCAAAATTCGTTGAAGAATTTGAATTCGCTAATGTACAATATCGTGAAAATTCATTGGAAAACTGTGTACGTTAAATGTATTAGAGAGTCTAAATTCGTTGAAAAAATCAAATTCGTTGAATATACAAAATCATCGAAATTCAATGGAATATTGAGTACATTGGATGGATAGATAGCTCAAATAGATGGATGTGTGCCCTTGGATCCTATTATATGATGTTATGTATGACATTATGTATGACTTAATGCTATGGTTAATAAAGTTGTTTTATTATTTTCTAAAATAATGGTAACATAAATATTTGGACATTATCATATAGTCCATGAGATGCATAGTATGTGATTTATGTAAAAAATCACAGAGGATATAAACCACAGGTTTTTTGTAAACTTAGAATTATGGTTTGTAGTTGGTGATGAAATTTGGCATTTCATCTACGAAGACTGTAACATATTAATTAATATGATTTGTCTTGATTATGGTAGTGGAGATTTATAATTGGTATGTTGATATGTTTTAAGAGTTAAGACATATTGAACTGGTCGCTGTGAGATTTATTATTCTCCTAACAACTGCCAAATGAATAATAAATCTCACGACTTCTATTTGCATGAACTCTTAATCTTGAGAGAATAATAGACCTAATCATGAGGTATAGGTTGCTTTGATATATCAGGAGTGAGATCTAAAGTCACGATCAAAACCTTAGTATGTTGGGCAGCCACATTTAGTGTTGATGGAACATATATTCTCAAGATAGAATTCATAATCTCTTAACAAAGATATAAAATATTCTCTTAAGATAAGTTTCATGGGTTTGGTTATTCAAAGTATTAGGTCTAACCACTTTAGTAAGAAGATACTAAAGTATATATTTCTAAAATTAGATTTTATAAATATATGATGAATAACTTAAAGGATTAAATTGGGTACTCAAAGATTAAAATATAGTAATCTTCAAAGTGACAGTCTACATTCATAACTTTGTATTATTATGAATATTTTATGAAGGGGTTGCATGTATAATAAAATCTTGGGATATAATTTATTAAAAAGGCCTCAAGTGCAATTATATTTATATAGTGGTATTAAATATAATTAATGGTAACTTTGAACTTGTCAAAAGTTAACGCCCAATGCCCATTGGAGCTAGTATCTTATTGTTCCCTTTTGGTCCTACTTCAAGCCACACACTAAAGCCTAATTGGAAATGCCTAATAGGCCAACCCAATTAAATAATCAGTTAGATATAAAGGGAGAAACATATATAATTTTTTATTAGAGAAACATCATTATGAAATGGTGTGTATGTGTAAGTGAAACCACTCAATTATTCTCCCTTGAAAACTGATTGAGAGACTACACTTCTTGGGCGTAAGGTGGAATTGGAGTGAAGATTATAACAGTTCTCAAGTGCTTCTAATCTTTTGTTTTGAATTTCACCACACTAAGGTATGCTATCTTGTTCTTAAATTCTAAAATTTACATAGTGCATGTTATCAATCATTAATGAAATAAATCCATGTTTGTTACTTCCGCTGTGTGTTTTGTATGAGATACAAAACCAGATTTTCTAACAATTGGTATTAGAGCCAAGTTTTTCAATATCATGTTTGTATAACATGTGATTGAATTTTAGAATTTAAGAAAACAGTTATCTTTGTGTTTCAATTTTCTGCATATTTTTTATTATCCATGGACCTATGTGTCATGTTCTTTTATGAAAGCCATCATTTGAATTTTGAGAATACGAATATAACTGAATTGCTTCGGTTGTTGACAATTGGTGTGAACCATGATTATGCTTCTTTGATACAGTGCCATGTTTTCATGGCATTGGTTGGTTGGTTACAGTTGACAATTGATTTTTGTTTGATAACCGTTCCCAGTGCCATTAACTTATATGAAACATGATGATATCGGGTTCACACCAAGGATGAATATTCTCTTGGTTTGTTTGAAGTGGCCTATGACTATAAAGTTATGGTGTCATATTATGATAGTATTTGTCTTAGGAATGAACATGATAGTACTCTTGTCTCATTGGAATGCACATATCATAATCCTAGCATGAACAAGATAGCATATATATATATATATATCTGTATATCTCCATATAATTTGCAACATATGAAACACACATTAACATATGGATCCAAGACATTCAAGGCATATAACACATGCTAGAAACCTTGTATCACTTCCTTATATTAGTAATTTGAATGCAAATGAACCCATATAAATAATGATATATATCAACGCATTCAAAGTAAACAAAATAATGATACATCAATTTTAGCAATATAGGTCAATGTATTTATCCCTATTACAGAGAATCACTAGACCATTCGGTCTACAGAATATAATAATGATTATATAACAATGATTATCAAATGCATTATAGATATATGCATTCCAATGAGACAAGGGTACTATCGTGTTCATTCCTAAGACAAATACTATCATAATATGACACCATAACATTATAGTCATAGGCCGCTTCGAACAAACCAAGAGAATATTCATCCTTGGTGTGAACCCGATATCATCATGTTTCATATAAGTTAATGGCATTGGGAATAGTTATCAAACAAAAATCAACTGTCAACTATAACCAACCAATGCTATGAAAACATGGCACTGTATCAAAGAAGCATAATCATGGTTCCCACCAATTCTCAACAACTGAAGCAATTCAGTTACATTCGTATTCTCAAAATTCAAATGATGTCATTCATAAAAGAACATGACACATGGGTCCATGGATAACAAAAAATATGCAGAAAATTGAAGCACAAATATAACAATTTTCTTAAATTCTAAAATTCAATCACATGTTATACAAACATGATATTGAAAAACTTGGCTCTAATACCAATATTTAATATATAGAGAGTCCGAAATCATTGAAAATATCAAATTCAATATAAGAAACCATCAAACTTCAATGGAAAATTGAGTACAATAGATGGTAAGATGGTCCGAATACATGGAAATATTCGAGTTTGTAAAAGTGCGATATCGTGAAAGTTTAATGGAAAATTGTGTACATTAGATGTATAGAGAGTTTGAGTTTGTTGAAAAAATAAAATTTGTTGAATGTACGAAATCATCAAAATTCAATAGAAAAATGAGTACATTGGATGGACAGGTAGTTCAAATAGTTAGAAAATTCAAATTCGTTAAATGTACGATATCGTGAAAACTCAATGGAAAACTATGTAAACTAGATGGACCGAAAATTCAAATTCTATGAAAAAATCGAATTCATTGTATGTAAGATGTCGAGAAAAATAAATTGGAAAATTACGTACATTTAAAGTATGAAGAGTTTGAATTCATTGAAAAAATCAAATTTGTTGAGTGTAAGCAATCATCAAAATTCAATGGAAAATTGAGTGCATTAGATGGACAGTAGGGCTGAATACATGAAAATATTCGAATTCACTAAACGTACGATATCGTAAAAGTTCAATAGAAAATTATGTACATTAGATGTTCCGAAAGTCCAAATTCGTGGAAGAACTCCAATTCGTTGAGTGTACGAAATCATCAATATTCAATGGAAATTTGAGTACATTAGATGGATAGATAGTCTAAATAAATGGAAAATTTTGAATTCATTAAATGTACAATATCATGAAAATTCAATAGAAATTTCTCTACATTAAATGTACAGGAAATCAAAATTCGTGGAAAAATTCGAATTCACTAAATGTGCGATATCGATATAATTCAAGGGAAAATTGTGTACATTAAATGTATAGAAAGTCTGAATTTGTTGAAAAAATCAAATTCGTTGAATGTAAGAAATCATCAAAATTCAAAGGAAAATTGAGTACATTAGATGGACAAATAGTCCAAATACGTGAAAAATTTGAATTCGTTAAATGTACGACAAAATTCAATGGAAAATTATGTACATTAAATGTACAAAAAATCAGAATTCGTGGAAGAATTCAGATTCATTAAATGTACAATATCGTGAAAATTCCATGCAAAATTGTGCACATTAAATGTATAGAGAGTTTGAATTTGTACAAAAAAAATAAATTCGTTGAATGTACGTAATCATCAAAATTCAATGGATAATTGAATACATTAGATGGAATGATAGTCCCAATACATGAAAAAATTCGAATTCGTTAAATGTACAATATCGTGAAAATTCAATGGAAATTTGTGTACATTAAATTTACAGAAAATCAAAATTCGCTGAAGAATTTGAATTCACTATTGTACGATATCGTGAAACTTCAGCGGAAATTGTACGATATCGAGAAAATTCAAGGGAAACAAAATTCGTTGAATGTACGATGTTGAGAAAAATAAAATGAAAAGTTGTGTAAAGCCCGAATTTGTTGAAAAAATCAAATTCATTAAATGTAAGAAGTTATCAAAATTCAATGGAAAATTAAGTACATTAGATGGAGAGCTGGTCTGAATACGTGTAAATATTCGAATTCGTTAAATGTATGATATCATGAAAGTTCAATGAAAACCTGTACATTAGAGGTACAAAACTCCAAATTCGCAGAAGAATTCTAATTCGTTGAATGTACGATGTCTAGAAAAATAAACTAGAAAATTGTCTACATTAAATGTATAGAGAATCTGAATTAGTTGAAAAAATCAAATTCGTTAAATGTATGAAATCGGCAAAATTCAATGAAAAATTGAAAGCATTGAATGGATAGATAGTCTGAATACATTGAAAAATTTGAATTCGTTAAATGTACAATATCGTGAAAATTCATTGGAAATTTGTGTACAATAAATGTATTGAAAATTAAAATTCATGGAAGAATTTGACCTCATTAAATGTACGATATCACAAAAATTCAGTGGAAAATTTTGTACATTAAATGTACAGAAAGTCTAAATTCGCTGAAAAAATGAAATTCGTTGAATGTTAGAAATCATCAAAATTCAACGAAAAATAGAGTACATTGGATGGACAGATTGTCCTAATAGATGGAAAAATTTGAATTTTTTAAATGTACAATATCGTGAAAATTCAATGAAAAACTTTGTGCATAAGATGGATCGAAAGTACGAATTCGTTGAAATAATCAAATTCGTTGAATGTAAAATGTCGAGAAAAACAAACTGAATAATTGTGTACATTAAATGTATAGAGTATGAATTCGTTGAAAAAAATAAAATTTGCTGAATGTACGAAATCATAAAATTCAATGGAAAATTGGGCACATTAGATGGACATATTGTCCGAATACATGGAAAAATCTGAATTCGACAAATGTAGGATATCGTGAAAGTTCAATGGAAAATTGAAGACATTAGATGTACAAAAAGTCCAAATTCGTGGAAGAACTTCAGTTCTTTGAATGTATGATGTTTTGAGAAAAATAAATAGGATAATTGTGTACATTAAACGTATAGAGATTCTGAATTCGTTGAAAAAATCAAATTCGTTAAATGTATGAAATCCAAAAAATTCAATCAAAAATTGAGAACATTGGATGAATACATAGTCCGAATACGCGGAAAAATTCAAATTTGTTAAATGTACGATATTGTGAAAACTCAATGGAAATTTGTGTACATTAAATGTACAGCAAATCAAAATTCGTCGAATAGTTCGCATTGGTAAAATGTACGATATCGAGAAAATTCAGTGGAAAATTCTGTACATTAAATGTATAGAAAGTCTGAATTCACTGAAAAAATCAAATACGTTTAATGTAAGAAATCATCAATATCCAATGGAAAATTGAGTACATTGGATGGACAGATAGTCTTAATAGATGGAAAAATTTGAATTCATTAAATTCACAATATTATAAAAATTCAATGGAAAACTGTGTACATTAGATGGACATAAAGTCTGAATTCACTGCAAATATCAAATTCGTTGAGTGTACGAAGTCAACAATGTTCAATGGAAAATTGAGAACATTAGATGGACAGATAGTCCAAATAAATGGAAAAATTTGAATTCATTAAATGTACGATATCAAGTAAATTCAATGGAAATCTATCTACATTAAATGTACAAGAAATCAAAATTCAAGGAAAAATTCGAATTCGCTAAATGTATGATATCGATAAAATTTAATGGAAAATTGTGTATATTAAATGTATAGAAAGTCTAAATTCGTTGAAAAAATAAAATTCGTTCATTGTAAGAAATCATAAAAATTCAATGGAAAATTGAGTACATCAGATGGACAAATAGTCCGAATATGTGAAAAAATTTGAATTCGTTAAATGTACGATATCGTGAAAATTCAATGAAAAATTGTAATTATTAAATGTATAGAGAGTTTGATTTCGTTGAAAAAATCAAATTCGTTGGATGTACACAATCATCAAAATTTAATAGAAAATTGAGAACATTGGATGGACAGGTAGACCGAATACATGGAATAATTCAAATTCATTAAATTTATGATAAATTCAGTGGAAATTTGTAAAAATTAAATGTACAGAAAATCAAAATTCTTGAGAGAATTTGGATTCGTTAATTATACAATATCAAGAAAATTTCATGGAAAATTGTGTACATTAAATGTATAGAGAGTTTGAATTTGTTGAAAAAATCAAATTCATTGAATGCATGTAATCATCAAAATTCAATGGAAAATTGAGTACATTGGATGGACAGTCAGTCCTAATACATGGAAATATTCGAATTTGTTAAACGTACGATATCGTAAAAGTTCAATGGAAAATTATATACATTAGATGTTTAAAAAGTCCAAATTCGTGGAAGAATTCCAATTTGTTGAGCGTACGAAATCACCAATATTCAATAGAAATTTGAGTACATTAGATGGATAGATAGTCCGAATAAATGGAAAATTTTGAATTCATTAAATGTACGATATCAAGTAAATTCAATGGAAATCTATCTACATTAAATGTACAAGAAATCAAAATTCAAGGAAAAATTCGAATTCGCTAAATGTATGATATCGATAAAATTCAGTAGAAAATTGTGTACATTAAATGTATAGGAAGTCTGAATTCGTTGAAAAAATCAAATTTGTTCATTGTAAGAAATCATAAAAATTCAATGGAAAATTGAGTACATTAGATGGACAAATAGTCCGAATACGTGAAAAAATTTGAATTCGTTAAATGTACGATATCGTGAAAATTCAATGAAAAATTGTGTATATTAAATGTATAGAGAGTTTGATTTCGTTGAAAAAATCAAATTCGTTGGATGTACACAATCATCAAAATTTAATAGAAAATTGAGAACATTGGATGGACAGGTAGTCCGAATACATGGAATAATTCAAATTCGTTAAATTTATGATATCATTAAAATTCTGTGGAAATTTGTGAAAATTAAATGTACAGAAAATCAAAATTCTTGGGAGAATTCGGATTTTAATTATACAATATCAAGAAAATTGCATGGAAAATTGTGTACATTAAATGTATAGAGAGTTTGAATTTGTTGAAACAATCAAATTCATTGAATGCATGTAATCATCAAAATTCAATGGAAAATTGAGTACATTGGATGGACTGATAGTCCGAATACATGGAAAAATTCGAATTCATTAAATGTATGATATAATGAAAGTTCAATGGAAAGTGCCAATTCATGGAATTCCAATTCGTTGAGTGTATGAAATCATCAATACTTAATGGAAATTTGAGTACATTAGATGGATAGATTGTCCAAATAAATGGAAAAATTTGAATTCATTAAACGTACAATATCAAGAAAATTCAAGGAAAAATTGTGTACATTAAATGTATAGGAGGTCTAAATTCGTTGAAAAAATCAAATTCATTGAATGTAAGAAATCATCAAAATTCAATGGAAAATTGAGTACATTAGTGGACAAATAGTCCGAGTATGTGAAAAAATTTGAATTCGTTAAATGCACGATATCATGAAAATTCAGTTGAAAATTGTGTACATTAAATGTGTTGAGAGTTTTAATTCATTGAAAAATCAAATTCGTTGGATTTACGTAATCGTCAAAATTCGTTAGATGGGCAGGTAGTTTGAATACATAGAATAATTCGAATTTGTTAAATGTGAGATATCATTAAAATTCAATGGAAATTTGTCTACATTAAATATACAGAAAATCAAAATTCATGGAAGAATTTCAAATTCATTAAATGTACAATATCGTGAAAATTCCATAGAAAATTGTGTACATTAAATGTATAAAGAGTTTGAATTCGTTAAAAAAAATCAAATTCGTTGAATGTACGTAATCATCAAAATTCAATGGATAGTTGAGTACATTGGATGGACTGATAGTTCGAATACATGGAAAAATTCGAATTCATTAAATGTATGATATAATGAAAGTTCAATTGAAATTTGTGTACATTAAATCTACAAAAAATCAGAATTTGTTGAAGAATTTGAATTCGCTAATGTACTATAATGTGTAAATTTAGTGGAAAACTGTGTACACTAAATGTATTAGAGGGTCTAAATTCGTTGAAAAAAATAAAATTTGTTGAATGTACGAAATCATCAAAATTCAATGGAAAAATAAGTGCATTGGATGGACAGATAGTTCGAATAAGCGAAAATTTGAATTCGTTAAATATATGATATTGTGAAAATTCAATGGAAATTTGTGTACATTAAATTTATAGGAAATCAAAATTCATTGAAGAATTTGAATTCGCTAATGTACGATATCGTGTAAATTAAGTGGAAAATTGTGTACATTAAATATATTTAGAGAGTCTAAATTTTTTGAAAAAATCAAATTTGTTGAATGTAAAAAATCATCAAAATTCAATGGAAAAATGAGTGCATTGGATGGATTGATGGTCTGAATAGTTAGAAAAATTCGAATTCATTAAATGTACGATATCGTGAAAGTTCAATGGAAATTTGTGTACATTAAATCTATAGAAAATCAAAATCTGTTGAAGAATTTGAATTTGCTAATGTACGATATCGTGGAAATTCAGGGGAAAACTGTGTACATTAAATGTATTTTAGAGTCTAAATTCATTGAAAAAATAAAATTCGTTGAATATACGAAATCATCGAAATTCAATGGAATATTGAGTACATTGGATGGATAGATAGTTCTAATAGATGGAAAAATTCAAATTTGTTAAATGTGCTATGAAGTAAACACCCTCATTTGGGATTGTGAGGCAAATATGCCAAGTCGAGGTGCTTACCCACACTACTATGAACCGATAATTGAGGCTGTGAGATCCAACCCTTGTATCTCTCTCCCACTAGATATTTTAAATTAAAGGTTTTTAAGATCAAGAACCATAATAATGCTAGAAACCTTGTATCACTTCCTTATATTAGTAATTCGAATGCATATGAACCCATATAAATAATAATATGTCAACGCATTCAAAGAAAACAAAAGAATGATACATCAAACTCATCAATGTTAGCAATATAGGTTACTGTATTCATCCCTATTACAAAAGACTAACCAAACATGGCATATATTAAATATATCAAGCCAAGATGTGCATTGACAGTATCAAATAATAGTTATTGAATGAAATTCAATAACTACTCCCAATTACCCACGATGTCCAAGTAGTGCATAACAAAAGTTCACCCTTGACGTTTATTTCAGTTTTATTTTAAAATTTTAGAACCAATGCCATGTATCTCTAAACGACATTATCATGAGCCACACTTTGATTAACAAGAACCAGTATATATCTCATATAATAAATGGCATGTGTGTTCAAAATATCAAAAACATGAGTAAACATCAAGAAACCATTTTTATTTTATTCTAAAATCCAATTACATGCTATACAGTCATGATATTAAAAACCTGGCTTTGATACCAATTGTTTGAAAATCTGGTTTTGTATTTCATACAAAACACACAGTAGAAGCAACAAACATGGATCTATTTCATTTATGATTGATAATATGCACTATGGAAATTATTGAATTTAAGAATAAGAGAGCATACCTTGATGTGGTGAAATTTAAAACAAAATATTAGAAGTACTTAGGAACACTTTTAATCTTCACTCCAATTCTACTTTACGCCTAAGAAGTGTGGTCTCTTAGTTAGTTTCCAAGGAAGAATAATCGAGTGGCTTCTACCCACATACACACCATTTCACAATGATGTATCATATATAAAATTCTGTATATTTCTCCTTTTATATCTATCTGATTATCTAATTAGGCTAGCCTATTGGGCCTTTCCAATTGGGCTTTAGAGTGTGGCTTGGTGTGGGACCAAAAGGGAACAAATAAGACTCTATCTCTAAAGAGTCTTGGGCTTTTCTATCAACTCTTGACAAGTCCAAAATTACCATTAATTATATTTAATGCCACTACATAAATATAATTGCACTCTAGGCCTTATTAATAAATTATTTTCCAAAACTTTATTATACATGTAACTCCTTCATAAAATATTCGTAGTAATACAAAGTCATGAATGTAGACTGCTACTTTGAAGATTACTACTTCTTAATCCTTGAGTACCCGATTTAATCCTTTAAGTTATTCATCATATATTTATGAAATCCAATTTCATAAATATATATTTCAATAACTCCTTACTAAAATAGTTAGACCTAACACTCTAAATAACCAAATCCATTAAACTTATCTCAATGGAATATTTTATATCTCCGTTAAGAGATTATGAATTCCATCTTGAGAATATATGTTTCATCAACACTAAATGTGACTGCCTAACATACTAAGGTTTTGATTGTGGCTTTAGATCTCACTCCTTATATATCAAAGCAACCTATACTTCATGATCAGGTTCATTATTCTCTCAGGATTAAGAGTTTATACAAATAGAAGTCATGAGATTTATTATTCATTTGAGAGTCATTAGGAGAATAATAAATCCCACAGCGGTCTAGTTCAATATATCTTAACTCTTGAAACATATCAACATATCAACTAGAAGTCTCTACTTCCATGATCAAGAGAAATCACAAAAGAAATGCCCAATTCTGAGTTTCATGTTACCATTATTTTAGATAATAATAAAAAAACTTTATTAATCATAACATTAAATCATACATAATGTCATACATAGCATCATACAATAGGATTTAAGGGCACTAATCCTAACACATTAAATGTATAGCAAATCAAAATTCGTGGAATAGTTCAAACTAAATGTATGATATCGAGAAAATTCAGCGAAAAATTGTGTACATTAAATGTACAGATTATTTGAATTTGCTGAAAAAATCAAATTTGATGAACGTAAGAAATTGTCAAAATCCAATAGAAAATTGAGTACATTAGATGGAAAGATAGTCCAAATAAGCAAAAATTTGAATTCGTTAAATTTACGATATCGTGAAAATTCAATGGAAATTTGAGTACATTAAATGTATTAGAGAGTATGAATTGTAATACCCTACATATGCTTATTTAAGGTTATTATTAAGTTTTCTTTTAAATATAATTGTTGGGCCATAGGTATTCTTTTTCTTAATAACTGCAGCCCGCTACCCCACTAAGCCCACATCTCTAATACAAACTATAGGGTAGAGGAAGAGATAGTTAGGGTTTTATCAAAGAGGCTAAGAAGTGTTTTCCTTGGAGTTAGAGCACATACAATTGAACAGGCAATTAGATTGTTTATGGTATGATTTCTCACCATTAGAAACAAAGACCTAAAACTTTATAAGGTTATCTTGGAAATCAGTTATGATGTTAGATTGTTCAGAAGTTGGATTTTGGTCCTAAAATTCTATTTATATTTTACAGTTAGATATTGCCTCTATGTATCTATGAACAAAACCTTGACAATTTCATTTTCTTTAGGATATATAAACATATATATATATATATATATAATTCTAGTTTTGGGCCACCATATGTAATCCATGAACTAAGTCATGGATCAAGATATTATTCATGGAGATGGCCTTCACGTGTTCACCAGGGTTATATAATTAAATTCTAGGTTGCCCACTATGTGTCTCTAAAACAAGCTAGGGTTTACAAATCTCTATTTGGTATATGGCCCTTACATTTTCATTGGGGTTTTATATTAAATCCTAGGTCAATGATATTTTTGGCTACTGCCTTCCTCATGGCAATATGAGTTTCGATTAATGCAAGGGAATATTATTGGTTAGAGCATCATTGGTTAGAGAAACTTTAATTTAGTGTTAAAAGTGCTATTAGTTCAACAAAGTATAATCCTAGTGAGTCCATTTGTATAGTTCTATAAGCTTTATATTTGTGGAGGATATTAAGTAATTTTCATGAATGATTATAGGTCCTATTTAAGAGTATTTTAAGACTATTTTGAGGGTGTTTCAGCTGGACTTTTAGAGTGATTCAAGTGCTGTAAGTAATTATACATAATATGCCCAAGTTTGGTTCTTAGGTTCTTGGAAGTTAAAGATTTTCAAAAGTTATATTCATTTTAAGCTTACATAATTAAAAGTTTATCAAAAAGCATTTTTACATCATTGAAAGAGAAACTTTGATTTTTTTAAAATAATGTTTTAAAGAGAAATTTCAAATTTTAAATAATGTTTTGAATGTCCAAATCCCATTTAAAAGATGATTTCTAAACTAAATTATTTTCCGAAAATAATTGAGTTTCAAAGTAAGTTTTCTAAAAAGATTCTTGTTCTTTAAATTTGTTCTAAACCAAATGATTTCGAAGTCATATTCTTGTCTTTTTCTAATGGTATTTAAGATGTTTCTTTTAGCAAATTAGATTTTCAAACTTACTCAAGAATTTTAAAAACATTTATATAAACTCTTCAGTTCCTATTCGTTTCTTAAGAAAGTCAAGCATCTTTTTATTTACGTTTCAATTTGATATTGTGATATTCGATATGCTTTTATTGTTGGAATAATTGTTAATATTGAGAAAATTATTTTATGTTGTATAAACTTTTTGATATGTGACTCAAAATGAGTGCTTTTAGAATTGATCAGATATATGTGTAAATCCGCTCACAGGATTGTATGTGAGAATATGTGTTGATCCCTCACGAACAGGGGTTAGATGTTGGTATCCGCTCATAGGATTGTATGTGAGAATATGTGATGTGTATATGTGACACTGTGCTCTGATCAATTATTGTATGTGTTTTCTAAAAACTTTAAGATTTGATTATGTGTGTATTAAGTGATTCTTTACATGTTTGGAAAATTATATTGGATATTTTAAGTGAAATTGTGAAATCAAACTCGTGCTTTGCTTAACTCTGACAGGCCACAAACGCGTTGACCCCTTGTGATAAATTACGTTGATTAATTAGCCAAGTTATTAATTAATTAATTTAACATGCAATATCACGTGGCAGCACAAACAAATCACCAAAACTAAGTTATGCACTGGAAAATAAATGACACGGTGATTTGTTTACGAATGGGGAAAACCTTACGGCAAAAACCCCACCGGGTGATTTAAGGTCACCACTCCCGAAACTCCACTATTATCACAACAAGCAGTTACAAGTAAGGAATCCCAAGTACCTCACCAACCTACAGTTGAACTCTTACCCCAATACCCAATTGGACTTGTTCTGTAGTGACAGATTCTCCTTTCAATGCACGGCTCCCAAGTACGTGACTAACCAGATGCGCGAATCCCAGTACGCGACTTCAAATACCAACTAGAGAAAGAGAGAGTTGACTGCAAAGTTCTTCAAATCATCAAGGATGAACTAAGGCACGAACTTTGTCTGTCAGATCACAAATTGCATGAACAACAAGTTCTCAAAGAATGTGCAACTTGTATCTTATGATCTCCTTGTTTGACGACCCTTAAAATAATCCTTTTATATGTCTAGGGTTAGGAGAAAAGAAGTCCCAAAGACACACTCACGGATTAGACTTGAAAC
This sequence comes from Castanopsis chinensis, assembly GCA_032878915.1. Taxonomy (NCBI): domain Eukaryota; kingdom Viridiplantae; phylum Streptophyta; class Magnoliopsida; order Fagales; family Fagaceae; genus Castanopsis; species Castanopsis chinensis. The sequence goes on along the minus strand of JAVQMG010000106.1, from coordinate 4,703,908 downwards.
AGACCTGGAAATCTGTTTTCTTTAATTCTCGACAGATAGAGGTGTCGAGAGGTGTCGAGATAGCTGTCGAGGCTCGGGCAAAACAGCTTCTTTAAAGCTCGATAGATGCATCTGTCGAGGTATGTGTCGAGATTTAAAACCTTGCACTTCCTAGCTTGTTTCTTGGACAGACTTTGACGGCTTCAACACTTAACCTTGAACCACTGTTTCTTGAAGTGTTAAACTCATCCTAAATCTACCCAATTACAAGTAAAGTGCATTTTGTCTAAGGATAAGCCAATTACATAAAATAGTGACATATGTTCACAGACTTGAACTACATATGTCCTAACAATCTCCCCCTTTGGCAATCCGTGACAAAACCACAACATACAAATGAAGATATGAGAGAAGTCATAAATCACTCAACTCATATTCACTTGTTACATACAGTAAAATCTATCCTAACACAAACTCTTGAAAAACTTTGCAAGAAGAGAGTTCATGGCAAGAAGACTTTGACAACCTGTATTTCTGAAACACTTATAAACAAAACACATCAAGGCATCTTTGTGTGAAACAGAAATAATAGATTGCATACAAGTAAAGAAGCATGTGTATAAAGATAGAAAAGAAACAACACATGAAAGGTAGGTGAAAGAAAAACATACATCATCATATATAAGAAGAGAATAAATATAATGTATGTCAATACATGATCAATGTATCTCTAAAAGAAAGAAAAATATATATGATCACCTCACTACATCCCTCAATCCACACTCCCCCTAACAAAAATGTCCTATGTCCTATGCTAACACTCCCCCTAAGTATGACTACTCTCATACAAAACTACTCCTCCTTTTTGTCACGAGTGACAAAGGGTCGAGTGTCAAGTAGACATCTCATCCGAAGAGCTCGCATCTCTATCATCATCATCGTCGGAAGCATCATCATCATCGCCATCATCATCAGCCTCGGTCTCAGTCGACACATGAGGTGGCGGAGGAGAAGCCTCTGGAGCAAAGCCGCCCATGGTCGCCTGTCGCCTGGCGATGCGACCAACACGGACGTTCACCTGATACAACTCCGTGGAGAGTGTATCTAGACGAGCATCCATGCGCTGTAGCTGCGCCATGATGTCTCCCAAGCTGACGTCGCTCAAAGAAGTAGAGGCAGATGCTCGAGCGGATCTGGAGGTGGCCGGACGAGTGGAAGGAGTGGCACCGTCAGTCTGTCGCGATCTAAACTGAGCCTCGCTACGTTTTACGGTAGCGGCATCTATGGCGGACATGACGTGGTACGGATCGGACGAGGGGAAAGGGATGGAAAAACGACTCAGAATCCTCGTGATAGCGGAAGGGAAAATGAGCTTATCACGGGTGGCCGTATCTCTATAGACATCGATAATGGAAAAGATGAAGTGTGAAGGAAAATCTATAGAGAGATCCTCAAGGAGGGACAACAAAAATCGAGCGCGAGGCTCTGTGATAGAGTTATAGTGAGACAGTGGGTGCAAAACAAAGGTCATCACCATGTTAAGGAAACGAGGACCTTTAGCAAAAGGTCGACATGGTGTGTACATGTGATCTCCCCAAGAGGTAGGACGCTCACAGAATGCCGAGATCATCTCATCTTTGGACACAGTCCAAAGACGCTCACAACTAGGGTAATCAGGATGATCCACCCTAGGTACATGAAGAACCTCAGAGACCAGCTCTGGGGTGACACAGAAGCGCGTACCTCGGACGCAAGAGTAGAAAGAAGGTACAGAAGAATCTATCCCGTGGATGTTGGAGTAAAACTCCTGAATCAACACGAGAGGACAGGTGACCGGGACGTCACACAGTGACTCCCAACCCCGAGTGTGAATGACATCGGGAAGGTCGGTGTCGGCAAAGTCTGCCAGGACTACGTGGCGTTCCGAATGAACACCGCGTTTAGAAAAGTTCTCCGAGAAGTCCTTATGGGCTTTCTCATCACGGAACCGGACAGAAAGAGGGGTAGAATCAGAGGAAGACTGTCCCTTAGAACGCAAAGGGTTCTGGGATGGAGTGGATTTACGCTTAGGTGCCATAGACACAGCTAACGCAACCATAGAGAGGGGGAGAGAAAGAAGAAACACACAGAAAAGTCCCAAACAGTTCAATATTGGCAGAATAATATTGAAATGAAAAGAACGTATGCATGGAGAATGCATGAACATGTGACATGCAACATAAAAACATCATGGGCTCAGCCCAATCCAAACCTAACAGCACACAATAGAGTTGCATACATCTAAATGCATGAAAATACACTGAGAATGCTAATGTGATGCAATGCATGTGGTTTTGAAGATCAAAACTAGAAAAACAACCCAAAAATTTCATGAAAACCCCAACAATTTTGAAAACTCCCAAAAATTTTCAAAAACACAAAACCTAGGGTTTTAAAACAATGAAATGCATGAAAAAGAGGGATAAAGTGCTTACCAAGAGATGAATATCGCAAAGAAACTCTTGAGAAAGCCTTAGGAGAAGGTTTGGAGGGAAAAGGAAGAGATTTTGAGAGAGAACAGTGAGTTTCGAGCGAGAGAGATCGAGCAAGTGAGAAGAAAAATTGCGACTGCTATATATATAGCTTCTCATTAAATCTCGACAGATGATGCTATCGGGAGGTGTCGAGACTGCTGTCGAGGGCATGTGTCGAGAAATACACACGGACAGATGAAGCTATCGAGATCAGCTATCGAGGAAGAAAAATAAACAAGAAGGAACCTCGATCGATCCAACAGCTATCGAGAAGCTATCGAGCAAACAGAAAGTTTCTCGATCGATCCAGCAGGTGTCGAGGTATCTGTCGAGACTGCGATAAGAAAGAGTCTAAGGATCTCGACAGATAGCTCATGTGTCGAGAGGTATCGAGAAGGTGTCGAGATACCTTTAAAAGCAGTTTTTCAAAAGAAGAAAAACATAGACATGAATGCAATCATGCATGCAACTCAACCAAAGATACAACCAACACATTAAGCTCTCAAACTCATCTCTCAACAAAAATTTTGATGCACATGTATCTCAAAACACGCACACACACACTAAACAAGTCTAACCAATTTTATGTTTCAAAAACAAGTTATGACAGTTTAGTGAGCACACATTAACGCATGTAAGCTTTGTGATGGCCAAATCACATTGTACCTGCACATGTATCAAGAATAGCAAAGAGTATTGCGTGTTGTGTGTGAAAACATCGCAAGATTGCATATGTGTCTCAATGTTATGACGATTTGAGATATGAAAAAATCACTTTAACTCACACACAATCACAACTGTTTGATGGGGACTATCACCTTCGAGGTACATCCTATAACTCCCACATCTCCTAGAAAACACGCTTGCAACCATATTTTAAAGCATTTTTGATCTTTTTGCTTTTTATTTCTTTGCATATTTTTTTTTAACAAGCATATCATGCATGGGCATACAAGAGAAAGAAAAGAAATACCCAATGATGTTAAGCTTTTGACACTGCACTTTTGCTATGCCGAAGCATACAGGTGTCATTGACATTGCACTTTTGCTATGCCGAAACATACAGATGTCTTATTATGATTGGCGAGTAACAGTGGTGAGATGGTTATTTATGCCTTTCTCTTAGGATTTTCTAGTTCAACCCGTCAAAAAGAGTGATACGAGTGTTAAGAAGAAGAGATCACTTAACCTTACTCATCACAAACAAAGAGCTACAGAGCTCACTCGCTTAGTTGTGCAAAAGAGTGCTCATCTAAGCTATAGATGATACAAAGTTTAGAAAACTCTCTTTCAATGGCCATTTTAAAAGTTCACATGAACTAATGCACACTACCACACACTGTTTTTGTATTTTTCAATTTTTTTATTTTTATCAGAAAAGCAAAAAATAAAACACAAAACTGAAAACACACAAACAAAAACATGTAAAACAAAACAATGATAAAACTAGACTGACTCAAAATAGTAAAGAAACACACAAGTAATGCAACACGCAAAAACAGGAGAGAGAAGAAGAAGTGACTGAAATCACTTAGATCCCTTTGCCTTCCACACTTTGGAAGATCCTTTCCTTTTGGTCGATTCTTGAACCGGTGAAGAGGGAGAAGAATATGAACCGTTCAAGTTCGAAAGAAACATGAGGGCTTTAAGAATGTCTCCAAGAGGAGCGAGAGAAGACTGAAGCTGATTCTGGCTCCCAGATGCTATTGTGCCATTGCTCTGTTGAGTGGCACGCCACTTGTAGCAATTAGGTTGAGTGTGACCGGCAGCACCACAATGATAACCGAGATGCGGCTTCTTCTGTTTGGCCTTTTGAGAGTTAGCCTTCTTATTCCTAGGGTTTCTAGCTTCCTTTTTCTCAATTTTAGGGGGTGCTCCTAGAATGGACTTGCCCTTGTCTACGTTCTCACTAGCTAATTCAGATTTAACATTCTTTTCTTCATTTTCAATGTTATTAGCAGGTGGAACACACACAGTAGTACTAGAAGTAGGAGTATTAGAGAGAGAGAATTCATACCCCAATCCAGTACGATCTGAAGAATATCTCTGAGCACTCAGCATCTCGTCCAGTTTAGCACTTGACGTCTTCTCCAGCTGTGCTCTGACTTGAAACAGCTCCGCTTCAAGCTTCTTGGTCCTCTCAACCAAGAAATTGTTTTCGAACCTCAGTGCTCCAATGGTTTGATTCGCTTCATCGACCTTTGTGGACAGCTCCTCACGATTGAGTTCCACATCACTGAGCTTCTTGGTGGCCAGCCTATAGAGCTTCTCATGTTTCTCAGAAAGCTTGTATAGCTTCTCATAGGTGGTATGGATATCATCTTGATCATCCATAATCTCAATCTTGGAGTCCACCAACTCCTCTTCTTCATCCACTTTCTCGGTAACCCCATCAGTAGGATTAATAGTGGCAGTGAAGGCATTCAAGATTCCGTCGTCTTCATCCTCGGAATCGTCCTCGGGCTCTGTGTCGCTTAAGGTAACAGCAAGTGCCTTGCTCTTCCCTATGCTCTTGAGGTACGTAGGACACTCTTGTTTCATGTGTTTGAAGCCTTGACACCCAAAACATTTTGGCCCAGCAGGAACAGTGTACTGACCGCCATCCTTGACATCCTTCTTCCCTTTATTTGAATTCTTGAATTGTGAAGAACTGGATTGTCTACGGTCTTTGTTGAAGCCCTTTCCGTTGGCATTCTTCATAAACTTCTTGAATTGCCTTGTGATGTAGGACTTCATCTTAGAATCTTCATCATCTGACGAGTCATCCGTATCACTGTTTTTGGCCTTTAGTGCCAAACTCTTGCCCTTGCTTGACTTGCCCAACCTAGTCAGCCCTAACTCATAAGTTTGCAAGTTTCCAACCAACTCAGTCAAAGGAATTCTATCAATGTCCTTTGATTCTTCGATCGCCGTGATCTTGGCATGGAATCTCTCGAGCAGCGATCTAAGCACCTTCCTTACTATCTTGGGTTCAGGGATGGTCTCCCCAAGATTGAAGGTTGAGTTCACTATATCCTTGAGCTTGGCATAGAACTCATCAAACGACTCATCCTCCTCCATCTTAATTTCTTCAAAGCGTGTGGTGAGCCTCTACAGCTTTGAATCTTTGACAGCCTTGGTGCCCTCATAGGTTGTCTGGAGGATGGTCCATGCTTCCTTAGCAGTTTCAGTTGAGGAAATTTTCTTGAACTCCTCATTGGTTACTGCACTGAATAGGGCATTCAATGCTCTGCTGTTGAAGTTGGCTGCCTTGATCTTAGCTTCATCCCAGTCGGCCGGCGCTTCTGTAGGCTTGGTCCAGCCTATCTCCACAGCTTGCCACACTTTCTCATCTAACGACTGCAAGAAAGCTCTCATGCGTACTTTCCAGTATGCATAGTTAGTGCCATCAAATAAAGGAGGAATGATTAGAGATTGTCCTCTATCCATGACAGCAGGGGTCAATGGATCACACACAATAGATTAAACCCTAATCAGAGTGTGCTTGCTCTGATACCACTTGACAGGCCACAAACGCGTTGACCCCTTGTGATAAATTACGTTGATTAATTAGCCAAGTTATTAATTAATCAATTTAACATGCAATATCACGTGGCAGCACAAACAAATCACCAAAACTAAGATATGCAGTGGAAAATAAATGACACGGTAATTTGTTTACGAATGGGGAAAACCTTACGGCAAAAACCCCACCGGGTGATTTAAGGTCACCACTCCCGAAACTCCACTATTATCACAACAAGCAGTTACAAGTAAGGAATCCCAAGTACCTCACCAACCTACAGTTGAACTCTTACCCCAATACCCAATTGGACTTGTTCTGTAGTGACAGTTTCTCCTTTCAATGCACGGCTCCCAAGTACATGACTAACCAGATGTGCGAATCCCAGTACGCGACTTCAAATACCAACTAGAGAGAGAGAGAGTTGGCTGCAAAGTTCTTCAAATCATCAAGGATGAACTAGGGCACGAACTTTGTCTGTCAGATCACAAATTGCATGAACAACAAGTTCTCAAAGAATGTGCAACTTGTATCTTGTGATCTCCTTGTTTGACGACCCTTAAAATAATTCTTTTATATGTCTAGGGTTAGGAGAAAAGAAGTCCCAAAGACACACTCACGGATTAGACTTGAAACAGACCTGAAAATCTGTTTTCTTTAATTCTCGACAGATAGAGGTGTCGAGAGGTGTCGAGATAGCTGTCGAGGCTCGGGCAAAACAGCTTCTTTAAAGCTCGATAGATGCATCTGTCGAGGTATGTGTCGAGATTTAAAACCTTGCACTTCCTAGCTTGTTTCTTGGACAGACTTTGACGGCTTCAACACTTAACCTTGAACCACTGTTTCTTGAAGTGTTAAACTCATCATAAATCTACCCAGTTACAAGTAAAGTGCGTTTTGTCTAAGGATAAGCCAATTACATAAAATAGTGACATATGTTCACAGACTTGAACTACATATGTCCTAACAAACTCTATTCCATTGTGTATTCTGTATAATTACTTACTAGATGTAAGGCTCACCCCATCAATTACTATTTTCAGATTAATGTGTAGTTGGGAAAATAGAACCCTTGGATTACTTTGTAAGGTGCAAGGTAGAGCGTGGAAGTTGTAGGCGACTTCAGTATTACTTGAAAGACTCATAGAATTTTAGTTACCTTTGTTTTGTAACTCAGATTTTATATAGTGGAGATTATTTCCAATTTGTGGAGTTTTGAAAAGATTATTAGTTATTTTTTTTACTTTCGCTTAGACTTCACAATATTTTGGAGATTATTATAAATTGTGGATTTTAGTCATTGTAAGAGATTTATCAGTAGCATTGTTTATTTGGAGTTTTATTGAACTAAGTTTAAATAAATTATGTTTATTAAGCTAGGTAAGGTTAGCAAGTTAGTCGTGCATCTAAATTCATGTTTCATGGATTTGGGTCATGACAGTGTTGGTATCAGAGCTCTAGGTTATGATTCTATAGACAATTAGGACTTACAATATTTTTATAAGATGTGGAGGAATAGGCTTGAATATTATTCATAGGTAAAAAGGTAGTTTTGGGAGTTTGATAATTGTTAGAAGCTATATGCTTAGAATATAATAATAGTAAAGGGTTTAGTATATCTTGTATATCATGACTTCGCTTGTGATTTATTTGACTTTAAGGTGTTGTTTGTTTGGTTATAGGAAAATGCCACCCCGCAATTCTACCCCTTCTGGTCTTGAACCAAAATCTGAGAGCCTTGAGGGTGTTTTAAGTGCTATCAGAAGTCTTGCTAAGGTGGTGGAGAAGCATGTTAGTACTAGTGGAATAGTTAAGCCCAAAGATGCTGAGATTGAATAATGTACTATTGAGCAATTCAGGAAATTGGGTCCTCTTTCATTTTTACGCAACCCTGATCCTACAGAAACGGAATCCTGGATAATGCAAATGGAGAAAATTTTTGATGTGATTGGTTGTACAGAAGTGCAAAAAGTCTCCTTTGCTTCCTTTATGCTGAAAAAGGAAGCAGAGCATTGATGGAGATCTACCGAAAAGACTTTGCCACTTGAGGAAGATGAAATACTAACTTGGAGTATTTTCCTTGAGGCCTTTTATGAAAAGTATTTTCCAGAAAGTGTACGAGATGAGAAAGAAGTGGAGTTTATGGAGCTCATTCAAGGGAATAAAACAGTGTTACAGTATGAGGCTAAATTTACTGAGTTGTCTCGATTTGCCCCTCACATTGTGGCTGATGATGTTAGAAAGGCTAAGAAATTTCAGAGGGGACTACGACCAAGTATTAGAACTCGGACGGCAGCCTTACGATTGAAGTCATATTCTGAGGTTGTGGAGACTGCAAAGGTTGTTGAGAAGGAGTGTGAAGACTATTAGAGGATTAGGAGTCAGAATAACAAAAGGCCTAAGACTGAAGGGTTTCATAGAGGGAATGAACACAATAAGCCATTTAAGAAGAAGACTACAGTAGAACCAGAGACTAAAATGGTGTAACAGGTAATGGAGATTTGTCAGAAGTGTGGTAAAAAGTATAAGGGTGTTTGCTATTATGAAAGCGAGGCTTGTTTTAAGTGTTGTCAAATGGGTCATCGTATCAAAGATTGCCCAGCCATAAAAAGTGAGTTGGTGGCTAATCCTACTGATGTGAAGCAAAGGCCAAAAGTCCAAGGATGTGTGTTTGCTATTACTGAACAAGATGCTAAGGCATTTCCACATTTTCTCATATTGCACGAGTTTTTATTGATCCTAGTTTTATTCTTGTATCTTATGCTTATATGAAATATGCTGATTGTCTGCCTGAATTGTTGGACTATGAACGTTCTGTTTCTACTCCTTTGGGTGAAACTATGGTTACTGAGTTTATACATAAGTCTTGTGTGATTACGATTGGAGAAAATGAGTTGTTGGCTGATTTGATTCTCTTAGAAATTCAAGAATTTGATGTAATATTAGGCATGGATTGGTTAGTAGCTTATCATGCTAATGTTGACTGTTACAAGAACGAAGTGGTGTTTTGTATTTCGGGTCGACCTGAATTTGTATTTCATGGGTCAAGAGAGAGCCTCGTGCCTAATGTTATTTCTACTATTCATGCCAATAAGTTATTTAGAAAAGGTTGTAAAGGTTATCTTGCATATGTGGTGGATAACCAAAACAAAAGGATTAAGATTGATGACATTCCTATTGTAAGGGACTTTGTTGATGTATTTCCTGAGGATCTCCCTGGGTTACCATTTGATAGGGAGATAGAATTTGCCATTGACTTAGTGCTAGGAACTGCACCTATTTCTATGGCACCATATCGCATGGCACCTGCAGAGTTGAAGGAGCTTAAATTGCAATTGCAAGAGCTTTTAGAAAAGATATTTATTCGACCCAGTGCATCGCCTTGGGGTGCTCCTGTTCTTTTTGTAGAGAAAAAGGATGGGTTTATGAGATTGTGCATTGACTATAGGCAGTTGAATAAGGTCACTATGAGGAATAAATATCCTTTACCTGGGCTTGATGATTTGTTTGATCAATTGCAAGGTGCTAAAGTTTTTTTGAAGATTAGGATCAAGTTATCATCAACTCAAGGTTAAGCAAGAAGATATACCTAAGACTGCCGTTCTTACCCGTTATGGACACTACGAGTTTCTGGTGATGCCATTTGGATTGACTAATGCCCCTGCTGCCTTCATGATTTAATGAACCGTGTGTTCAAGCCTTATTTGGATCGGTTTGTTATTGTTTTTATTGATGATATTTTAGTATATTCTAAAACTTAAGAGGAGCATGCAGAACATTTGAGGATGGTGTTGCAAGTCTTGAGGGAGCAAAAATTATATGCCAAGTTTAAGAAGTGTGAGTTTTAGTTAGATAAGGTAAGGTTTTTGGGACATGTAATATCTAAGGATGGAATTTTTGTGGATCCTAAAAGGGTGGAAGCTGTGGTAAATTGGCCTAGACCAACAAATGTATCGGAAGTTCGTAGTTTCTTGGGTCTTGCATGTTACTATAGGAGGTTTGTTGAAGGTTTTTCATGTATAGCAGGTCCCTTGACTAGGTTGACCCAAAAGAATGTTAAATTCTTGTGGAAAGATGAATGTGAAAAGAGCTTCCAAGAATTGAAAGACCGGTTGGTTTCTGCTCCAGTTTTGACATTGCCAACAGGTTCAGGAGGGTTTGTAATTTATAATGATGCTTCACATAAAGGTCTTGGTTGTGTGCTTATGCAGCATGGAAATGTGATAGCATACGCTTCTAGGCATCTAAAAATGTATGAATAGAATTACCCTACTCATGACTTGGAGTTAGTAGCAGTGGTCTTTGCATTAAAGATATGGAGGCACTACTTATATGGGGAGATGAGTGAGATTTACACTGACCATAAAAGTTTGAAATATTTGTTCTCTCAAAATGAATTGAATATGCGGCAAAGGAGATGGACTGAGTTGTTGAAAGACTATAATTGTACAATACATTATCACCCTGGCAAAGCAAATGTGGTGGCTGATGCCTTGAGTAGAAAATCCTCTAGTAGGGTGGAAAGTATAATTTCGAGGAAAAGAATTTTTTTTCGAAAAGTTGAAGGAGATTAATGTGGAGCTCTAATTTAATGAGTCAAGGGTACTTCTAGCTCATTTTCGAGTGCAGCCTACCTTAGTTGAAAAGGTGAAAATTGCTTAAGGATCTGATCCTAATTTGGCAAAGATTATGGAAAAGGTAAAGGAAGGTAATAGAGCTGAGTTTGAAATTCGTGGTGATGGTGTTTTACGATTTAAAAATTGATTATGTGTTCCCAATAATGCTGAATTAAAAAGGGAAATTATGGAAGAGGCTCATAAATCTGCATACACTGTTCACCCAGGTAGCTCCAAAATGTATCGAGATCTTAAAGAAGTGTATTAGTGGAATAATATGAAAAGAGAGATTGCAGATTTTGTATCTCAGTGTTTAATTTGTCAGCAAGTTAAAGTTGAGCATCAAAGGCCTGTTGGGTTACTTCAACCTCTCAGTACTCTGGAGTGGAAGTGGGAACATATCTCCATGGACTTTGTGACTAGATTGCCTAAGTCAGTTAAGGGTCATAATGCTATATGGGTAATAGTGGATAGATTGACCAAGTCTTCCCATTTTCTACCAATCAAAATTACGTTTTCATTGGATAGATTGGATCAATTATATGTTATGGAAATAGTGAGATTACATGGAGTTCCTATCTCTATAGTCTCTGATAGAGACCCTCGTTTCACCTCTAAGTTTTGGAACAGTTTACACAAGGCTATGGGAACCAGGTTAGATTTTAGTACATCTTTTCATCCTCAAACTGATGGGCAGACAGAAAGAACTATACAAACACTTGAAGACATGCTAAGAGCCTGTGTGTTAGACTTGAAAGGTAGTTGGGAGACTCAGTTGCCTTTAATTGAGTTTGCTTATAATAACAATTACCATTCGAGCATAGAGATGGCTCCTTTTGAGGCATTGTATAGCCGGAAGTGTAGGACACCTATTTGTTGGAATGAAGTGGGTGAAAGGAAGTTGCTTGGTCCAGAACTAGTTCAATTGACTACGGAAAGGATTCAGTTGATTCGTGAAAGACTTCTAGCTGCTCAAAGTAGGCAAAAGAGTTATGTAGATAATAGAAGGCGAGACTTAGAATTTCAAGTTGGGGAACATGTATTCTTAAAGGTGTCTCCATCGAAGGGTGTCATGAGGTTTGGAAAGAAAGGCAAGTTAAGTCAGAGGTATATTGGTCCTTTTAAGATCTTGGATAGAGTGGGCAATGTATCTTACAGGTTGGCACTGCCACCAACCTTGTCACATATTCATAATGTATTCCATGTATCAGTGTTACGAAAATACATGCCTGGTCCATCACATGTTTTGGAATATGAACTGATCAATGTTAGAGAGGATTTGTCTTATGAGGAGCAACTAGTGCAGATTCTTGATAGGAAGGATCAAGTGCTACGTTCAAGGAATATATCCTTAGTGAAGGTGTTGTGGAGAAATCATACAGTTCAAGAAATGACACAGGAAAGAAAGGAAGACATGAAAGAAAAATACCCTTATCTATTCTCTGGTTGAGGTACGTCAAGTTTGGAGGACTAAACTTATTTTAAGAGGGGAAGAGTGTAATACCCCACAAATGTTTATTTGAGGTTATTATTAAGTTTTCTTTTAAATATAATTGTTGGGCCATAGGTATTCTTTTTCTTAATAACTACAACCCGCTACCCCACTAAGCTCACATCTCTAATACAAACTACAAGGTAGAGGAAGAGATAGTCAGGGTTTTATTAAAGAGGCTAAGAGGTGTTTTCCTTGGAGTTAGAGCACATACAATTGAAGAGGCAATTAGATTGTTCAAGATATGATTTCTAACCATTAGAAACAAAGAAATAAAAGTTTATAAGGTTATCTTGGAAATCAGTTATGATGTTAGATTGTTCAAAAGTTGGATTTTGGTCCTAAAATTCTATTTATATTTTATGGTTAGATATTGCCGCTGTGTATCTATGAACAAAAGCTTGACAATTTCGTTTTCATTAGGATATATATATAATCATAGATTGAGCCATGGAATTTCAAGAAATCTGTGACTTTGGCTTAAGCCTTCCTTCGGAATTATACATATACAATACAACATATATATATATATATATATATATATATATAATTCTAGTTTTGGGCCATCGTATGTAATCCATGAACTAAGTCATGGATCAAGATATTATTCATGGAGATGGCCTTCACGTGTTCACCAAAGTTATATAATTAAATTCTAGGTTGCCCACTGTGTGTCTCTAGAACAAGCCACGGTTTACAAATCTCTACTTGGTATATGGCTCTTACATTTTCATTGGGGTTTTATATTAAATCCCAGGTCAATGATATTTTTGGCTACTGCCTTCCTCATGGCAATATGAGTTTCGATTAATGCAAGAGAATATTATTGGTTAGAGCATCATTGGCTAGAGAAACTTTAATTTAGTATTAAAAGTGTTATTAGTTCAGCAAAGTATAATCCTAGTGAGTCCATTTGTATAGTTCTATAAGCTTTATATTTTGTAGAAGATATTAAGTAATTTTCATCATTGAGTATAGGTCCTATTTAAGAGAATTTTGAGACTATTTGGAGGGTGTTTCAGCTAGACTTTCAGAGTGATTCAAGTGCTGTAATATGCACAAGTATTGGTCTTAGGTTCTTAGAAGTTAAATATTTTCAAAAGTTATATTCTTTTTAAGCTTACATTTTTAAAAGTTTATCGAAAAGCATTTTTACATCATTGGAAGAGAAACTTTGATTTTTTTTTAAAATAATGTTTTAAGAAGAAATTTCAAATTTTAAATAACATTTTGAATGTCCAAATCCCATTTAAAAGATGATTTCTAAACTAAACTATTTTCTAAAAAATAATTGAGTTTCAAAGTAAGTTTTCTAAAAAGATTCTTGTTCTTTAAATTTCTTTCAAACCAAGTGATTTCGAAGTCATATTCTTGTTTTTTTCAAATGGTATTTAGGACGTTTCTTTTAGCAAATTGGATTTTCAAACTTACTCAAGAATTTTAAAAATATTTATATAAACTCTTTAGTTTCTATTCGTTCCCTAAGAGAGTCAAACATCTTTTTTTTTGTTTTTTTTTAATGTTTCAATTTGATATTGTGATATTCGATATGCTTTTATTGTTGGAATAATTATTAATATTGAGAAAATTATTTTATGTTGTATAAGCTTTGTTTTTTTATGATATGTGACTCAAAATGAGTGTTTTTAGAATCGATCAGATATATGTGTAAATTTGCTCACAGGATTGTATGTGAGAATATGTGTTGATCCCTCACCAATAGGGGTTAGATGTTGGTATCCACTCACAGGATTGTATGTGAGAATATGTGATGTGCATATATGACACTGTGCTCTGATCAATTATTTGTATGTGTTTTCTAAAAACTGTTAGGATATGTATCCTTAAATCCTATTGTATGATGCTATGTATTTTATTATGTGTGACATTATGTATGACTTAATGTTGTGTTTAATAAAGTTGCTTTATTTTTATCTGAAAATAGTGGCAACGTGAATATTGTGACATTATCATATAGTCCATGAGATACATAGTATGTGATTTATGTGATTTAGTCACAGAAGATATAAATCACAAGTTCTTTATAAACTCAGAATTATAGTTCGTAGTCGGTGATGAAATTGGACATTTCATCTGTGAAGACTATAACATATCAACTAAGATGATTTGTCTTGATCATGGAAATGGAGATTTCTAGTTGATATGTTGATATGTTTTAAGAGTTAAAATATATTGAACAGGACTGCGTGAGATTTATTATTCTCCTAATGACTGTCAATTGAATAATAAACTCACGACTTATATTTGCATGAACTCTTAATCTTGAGAGAATAATAGATCTGATCATGAAGTGTAGGTTGCTTTGATATATCAGGAGTGAGATCTGGAGTTACGGTCAAAATCTCAGTATGTTAGGCAACCACATTTAGTGTTGATGGAACATATATTCTCAAGATGGAATTCATAGTCTCTTAATGGAGATACAAAATATTCCCTTGAGATAAGTTTAATGGATTTGTTATTCAGAGAGTTGGTCTTAACCACTTTAGTAAGGAGTTACTAAAGTATATATTTATGGAATTGGATTTCATAAATATATGATGAATAACTTAAAGGAATAAACTGGGTACTTAAGGAATTAAGATGTAGTAATATACAAAGTGGCAGTCTATTTTCATGACTTTGTATTACTATGAATATTTTATGAAGGGGTTGCATGTATAATAAAGTCTTGGGATATAATTTATTAACTAGTCACTAACCCGTGCGATGCACGAGAAAGCTATTATATTTGAAGATGTAAACAATTCTTTGTAGTTTCCTCTTTGATTGTACAATAGGATATCAATCTCAAAAGTTCCTATCCTTAATATGAAACATTAAATTACGCAATGAAAAAAAAAATCAAACTTAAATTAAAATTAAATTTAAAATTCCAATCCTTAACATCCTCAATTATCTAATAAATGTATGAAACACACATTTAAAGAACTACTTAAGCAATATTTCTAATAAATTAAAAGACAACTTTAAAGTATTCTTTGTATCTTTTTCCTTTGTTGCTTTGTAGTAGTCATTGAATAACTACTTTTGTTTTCCTCAATTATAGATGTTGGTGTGAGTTGTACATTGCTTTGAACATCAATTTTTTGAAATTTTGTAGAATCACTACATAGGTAATACCTCCCATTGTACCAAATACAATTGAGGGTTGCTACTAAATTTGTGAACACATAGAGGAGAGTCCTAGTAGTCTAATAATTAATTATTATGAATATGAAAGAAATAATATCAAAGGAATCAAAATTAAGATCATCCAACTAATGCAATTTTTTTTAAAAATTAAATCATAGGAACAAACTACAGTTTTTTTACTAAAATATAAAACTTAGCTATAAACATGCACAGGAAAAAAAAAATCTCGATGAATGAAACTAATAAAGAGCGGAATAAAAAGGAACTCAAATTAAGATCATCCAAGGTAGTATTGATATATATTCAATATGTTCTATGTATTCACTGAGAAATTTAAACAAACACAGAGAAAATACATAAAGATAACCAAGAAAAAAGTTTTTAAAAACAATGCAGAAAGTTATACAAAATAGTGCAAATTAATGAAATAGTGCAGTGAATGCAGATGTTGGTGTGAGTTGTACATTGCTTTGAACATCAATTTTTTGAAATTTTGTAGAATCACTACATAGGTAATACCTCCCATCGTACCAAATACAATTGAGGGTTGCTACTAAATTTGTGAACACATAGAGGAGAGTCCTAGTTGTCTAATAATTACTGATAATGAATATGAAAGAAACAATATCAAAGGAATCAAAATAAAGATCATCCAACTAATACAATTTTTTTTTTTTTTTTTTAAATTAAATCATAGGAACAAACTACAACTTTTTTACTAAAATATAAAACTTAACTATAAACATGCACGGAAAAAAAATCTCAATGAATGAAACAAATAAAGAGAGGAATAAAAAGGAATTCAAATTAAGATCATCCAAGGCAGTATTGATATATATTCAATTTGTTCTATGTATTCACTGAGAAATTTAAACAAACACATAGAGAAAATACATTAAGAAAACCAAGACAAAAGTTTTTAAAAACAATGTAGAAAGTTATTCAAAACAGTGCAACTTTAATGAATAGTGCAGTGCATATTTTTATGAAACAGTGTAGTGTAGATTTTGTGAAACAGTGTAGTGCAGATTTTAGTTGTAAAAAAAAAAAGTAAAATTTAGATGTGTAACAGTGCAGATTTTATGTTGAAAAATATTGCAGAAAAATAACATTTTGAAGAAGAAATCTTTTTAACAAATTGGATCCATAGACCAAATTTTATTCACTGAGAAATTTAAACAAACAAATAGAGAACAAACACAGAAACAACCAAGACTAAACCTTCAAATTCACATTGCTCATTTTATAGGACTTGGCATATGAAACTGAAAGCCCAAAGCCAAAGCCTATTAGTAAAACCATGTACCAAATAAAATGGAGGTTATGATATGGTTTTGGGGAAGGAGATGGGTAGAGAAAAGAGAGGATAGACTAACAAAACACAACGTATTCAAGGCCTAGTGATACCCATTGGAAGCTTCAAACAGGGCAAAAAAAATCCTTTTAAAAACTTTTCTTTTAAAGGTATAGATAATAGGTATACAATATCAATTGATTTTTTTTTTTATATTCTAAATAAAATTTGATTTGTGGTAAATTATGATAAATTATGCTTCAAGACCCCAATATTTGTAAACAACTTAAGTCAAAAAGAAAATTCCCAAAGTCTTAATCTATTTATTCTAAAGACAACCACACAAAAAGACATTTAATGTTCTTCCAAACATTACCCAAACAAAAACATGTGAGAGAGAGAGAAGGGGGGGGGGGTAATTATATAGAGACACAGTGAGAAAACTGGTGAATCTATTGGACAAAATTCTGTTTTGATTTGTCTATTAAAGCCAATGAATGTTTTAGATACCAATGAATGCTGAAGGCTGATAGCAAAGGAGTTTTGAAGAGGCCATTTTTTATTTATTTAAGTTTTAAATTTCTTTAAGAATACCCTATTTTCCCTTCTCTTTTCCCTTAATTTCTCACCAAACAAAAAAAATCATAGGAAAAGTGCACGAAAAAAAAAATTAGGACTATTGGTGAACCTTTGGACTTGCTTTGGAACTTTGTAGGTCAAAATTGGTGAAGTCTTGCTTTAAGTGCTTCTGCAAATAGGACAAAATTTATATGGAGGGAAGTATAGAGAAAGGGTGAGAGAGAGAGGGAGAAGAAAGTATAGAAAGATAGAAGAAGTGTTTGTGTTCTTTGGGAAGGAGTTTGACACTTGCAAAATTTATAACTACCCATGTAACGTTGTGTCTCTCTCTTCCCCTGCTTGATACTCTCAATAATAATGTAGTGAACACCTGAATTTCAAATTAAAGACATAACTTTTATTGTAGTGAAAAGGTATGGATTAATGGAGAGACTGTTGAAATTCCATATGTCTTTTTATGTCTTTTATTGGCTACACTTGAATTTATTTGATGACTGTTGAAATTCCATATAATAGCCACATTTGAAGAGTCTGGGTTAATGGAAAGACAAATGATAGAGTTAAAGATAGAGTAACACCTGAATTTAAAGAAATGCTCAATAAATGTCAATTGGTAAATCTAAAAATAAAAAATAAAATAAGAAAATAAATGATGACATGGTGCTGATGGTGGAATTAATTAATAAGAAGTGGGATTTATGGTGGAGATAGTGGTGGGAATTAAATTAATAAGAAGTGGGCTTTATGGTGGAGATAAGTGTGGGATTTATTTTAAATTTATTTGTATTTTAAAATTGAAAAAAACTAATTTGAAATTGTTGAACAATTACAAAAATATATGGTGGAAATGACATGGCTGCTGACATGGCTCAACATGAGCGTAATAATATTAAATGCTACGCTTCAGCTTTTAGTAATATATAGATAAGGCCTAGAGTACAATTATATTTATATAATGGTATTAAATATAAGCAATAGTAACTTTGGACTTGTCAAGAATTGACAGAAAAGCCCAAGGCCCATTGGAGCTAGTGCCTTATTGGTCCCTATTGGTCCCACTCCAAGCCACACGCTTAAGCCCAATTGGAAAGGCCCAAAAAAGCCAGCCCAATTAGATAATCAGTTAGATACAAAGGGAGAAAGATACAAAATTTTCTGTAGAGTTTTTTGTAAGAACACTTTTGTGAAGTGGTGTAAAAAAGTGTTAGACACTTTTGGACATTTTTCCTTTGGAACTGATTGAGAGACCACACATCTTGGGCGTTAGTGGAATTGGAGTGAAGATTGAAAGCATTCCCAAGTGCTTCTGAAATTTAGTTTTGAAATTCACTGCTCCAAGGTACACTCTCTTGTTCTCAAATTCTGAAACTTATATAATACATGTTAACTTTTATGAAAGAAGTAGATCCGTTTATTTCTTCTGCTGCGTATGTTTTGTATGCGATACAAGCATGTTATATTTTTCCATCAAAAACTTCAAGATTTGATTATGTGTGTATTAAGTAATTCTTTACATGTTTGGAAAATTATATTGGATATTTTGAGTGAAATTGTGAAATCAAACTCGTGCTTTGCTTGACTTTATTCTATTGTGTATTATGTATAATTACTTACTAGATATGTGGCTCACCCTATCAATTACTATTTTCAGATTAATGTGTAGTTGGGCAAATAGAACCCTTGGATTGCTTTGTAAGGTCCAAGGTAGTGCGTGGAAGTTGTAGGCGACTTCAATATTACTTGAAAGACTCATAGCATTTTAGTTACTTTTGTTTTGTAATTCACATTTTATATAATGGAGATTATTTCCAATTTGTAGAGTTTTGAAAAGATTATTAGTTATTTTTTTAATTTTCGCTTAGACTTCACAATATTTTGGAGATTATTATAAATTATGGATTTTAGTCATTGTAAGAAATTTATCAATAGCATTATTTATTTGGAGTTTTATTGAACTATGTTTGAATATATTATGTTTATTAAGCTAGGTAAGGTTAGCAAGCTAGTCGTGCATTTAAATTCATGTTCCATGAATTTGGGTGTACGAAATCATCAAAATTTAATGGAAAAATGAGTAAATTGGAGGGATAGATAGTCTGAGTTGTTAAGAAAACTTGAATTCGTTAATTTTATGATATTGTGAAAATTCAATGGAAAATTGTGTACATTAGATGGATAGAAGGTCTAAATTCTATGAAAAAATTGATAGGCCAAAAACTTATTGACCCCTTGTGATAGATTAATTTATTAATTAACCAAGTTTAATTAATTAACCAAATTAACATGCAATGTACGTGATAGCACAAACAAATCACCAACTAAATAAATGTGCAGCTGAAAATAAATTGACATAGTGATTTGTTTATGAATGGGGAAAACCTCTAAGACAAAAACCCTATCGGGTGATTTTAAAGTCATCACTCCTGAGAATCCACTATTATCAAAACAAAGCGGTTACAAGTAAAGGAATCCTAGTACCTTATACCAACCTACAGTTGAACCTTTATTTCAATACCCAATTGGATTTGTTCTATAGTGACAGTATCTCCTTGTATTGCACGGCTCTCAATACGTGACTAACCAATAGATGCGCAAATCCTAATACGCGACTTGATCACCAACTTGAGAAGGATGTTGGCTGCAAAGTTCTTCTGTTTATCACACGATGAAGATCATGAAGTTGCTTGGTCACAAAATCCTATGGTGTACAAACACAACAACTTCTTCAAGATGAACTAGGGCAAACTAGGTTTTCAGTCACACTTGTGGAATTGTGTTCATGTGCAACTGTGCAACCTGTGACGACCCTTAGAATAATCTTTATATATGTTTAGGGTTGTGAGAAAAGAATATCTAAACATAAATTCACGGATTGGATGAAAATCAGGTTTGAAAAACTGAACTTTATAAATCTAGACAGGTACCCTATTTATTGAGCCACAGGCTGAAATAGTTTTTTAAAACCTCGATAAATACTAGCTATCGAGCTTTAATGAACAACACTGCTTCACTTGATTCTTAGACAGACTTGCATGACTTTAACACTTGAACTTGAAACCTTATTTCTTGAAGTATTAAACACATCCTAGATCTTCCCAAATACAAGTAAAGTGCATTTTGTCTAACGATTAGCCAATACATAAAATGTTGACATATGTTCCAAACATGAATCACATATGTCCTAACAAAAATCAAATTCGTTGTATGTACGATGTCAAGAAAAATAAGTTGGAAAATTGAGTACATTTAATGTATGAAGAGTTTGAATTCATTGAACAAATCAAATTCGTTGAATGTAAGAAACCATCAAAATTCAATGGAAAATTGAGTACATTAGATGGACAGATGGTCCGAATACAAGAAAATATTCAAATTCATTAAAAGTACAATATCGTAAAAGTTCAATAGAAAATTATGTACATTAGATGTTTAGAAAGTCCAAATTTGAGGAAGAATTCCAACTCATTGAGTGAACGAAATCATCTATATTCAATGGAAAATTGACTACATTAGATGGGCAGATAGTTCGAATAAATGGAAAAATTCGAATTCATTAAATGTACGATATCGAGAAAATTCAGGGGAAAATTGTGTACACTAAATGTATAGAAATTATGAATTCGTTGAACAAATCAGATTCATTGAATGTAAGAAATCATCGAAATTTAATGGAAAATTGAGTACATTAGATGGACAAATAGTCCGAATATGTGAAAAAATTTGAATTCGTTATATGTACAATATCGTGAAAATTCAATGGAAAATTGTGTACATTAAGTCTATATAGAGTTTGAATTCGTCAAAAAATCAAATTCGTTGGACGTACATAATCGTCAAAATTCAATGGAAAATTGATAACATTAGATGCACAGGTAGTCCGAATACATGGAAGAATTCAAATTCGTTAAAAGAGTGATATTAATAAAATTCAATGGAAATTTGTGTACAATAAATATATAGAAAATCAAAATTCATGGAAGAATTTAGATTCCTTAATTGTAAAATATCGTGAAAATTCCATGGAAAATTGTGTATGCTAAATGTATAGAGAGTTTGAATTCGTTGAAAAAATCAAATTTGTTGAATGTATGTAATCATCAAAATTCAAGGGATAATTGAGTACATTGGACGGACTGATAGTCTGAATACATGGAAAAATTTGAATTTGTTAAATGTATGATATCGTGAAAATCCAATGGAAATTTGTGTACGTTAAATCTACAAAAAATCAAAATTCGTTGAAGAATTTGAATTCACTAATGTACGATACGGTGAAAATTTAGTGGAAATTGTGTACATTACATGTGTAGAGAGTCTGAATTGGTTGAAAATATGAAATTTGTTGAATATATGAAATCATCAAAATTCAATGGAAAATAGAGTACATTGGATGGATAGATAGTACAAATACATGGAAATATTTGAATTCATCAAATGTGCAATAGACGGAAATATTCGTTGAAAATTGAGTAAAGTGAAGTCATTGAAAAAATCAAATTCGTTGAATATAAGAAATCATCAAACTTAAATGGAAAATTGAGTACAATAGACGGAAATATGGTACGAATACATGGAAATATTTGAATTCATCAAATGTGCAATATTGTGAAAGTTCAATGGAAAATTGTGTACATTAGATGTATAGAGAGCCAAAGTTAGTTGAAAAAATCAAATTCATTAAATGTATGAAATCATCAAAATTGAATGGAAAAATGAGTACATTGGATGGACAGATAGTCTGAAAAGTTAGAAAAACTCGAATTCATTAAATGTATGATATCATGAAATTTCAATGGAAAGCCGTGTACATTAGATGGATAGAAAGTTCGAATTATAACAGAAAATCAAATTTGTTGTTTGTACGATAATGAGAAAAATAGCTAAAAAATTGTGTACATTTAATGTATGAAGAGTCTGAATTCATCGAAAAAATCAAATTCATTGAATGTAAGAAATCATCAAAATTGTATGGAAAATTGAGTAAATTAGATGGACAGAAGGTCCGAATACATGAAAATATTTGAACTCGTTAAAAGTACAATATCATAAAAGTTGAATGGAAAATTATGTACATTAGATGTATAAAGTCTGAATTAGTTGAAAAAATCAAATTCATTGAATGTAAGAAATCATCAAAATTCAATGGAAAATTGAGTACATTAGATGGACAAATAGTTCAAATACGTGAAGAAATTTGAATTCATTAAATGTACGATATTGTAAAAATTCAATGGAAAATTGTGTACATTAAATGTATAGAGTTTGAATTTGTTGAAAAATCAAATTCGTTGGATGTACGTAATCGTCAAAATTCAATGGAAATTGAGAACATTAGATGGACAAGTAGTATGAATACATGGAATCATTCAAATTCGTTAAATGTATGACATCAGTAAAATTCAATGGAAATTTGTGTACATTAAATGTACAAAAAAAAATTCGTGGAAGAATTCAGATTCATTAAATGTACAATACTGTGAAAATTCCATGGAAAATTGTCTACGTTAAATGTATAGAGAGTTTGAATTCATTGAAAAAATCAAATTCGTCGGATGTACGTAATCATCAAAATTCAATGGATAATTGAGTACATTGGGTGGACTGATAGTCCGAATGCATGGAAATATTCAAATTCGTTAAATGTACGATATCATGAAAATTCAATGGAAATTTGTGTACATTAAATCTGTTGAAAATCAAAATTTGTTGAGGAATTTGAATTCACTAATGTACGATATCGAGAAAGTTCAATGAAAATTTGTGTACATTAGATGTATAGAAAGTTCAAATTTGTGGAAGAATTCTATTTCATTGAATGTACGATGTTGAGAAAAACAAACTAGAAAGTTGTCTACATTAAATGTATAGAGAGTCTGAATTCGTTGAAAAAATCAAATTCGTTGAATGTACGAAATCTTCAAAATTCAATGAAGAATTGAGAACATTGAATGGACAGATAGTCCAAATAGTTAGAATATTTTAATTCGTTAAATGTACGATATCGTGAAAACCTAATGGAAAACTGTGTACATTAGATGGACAGAAAGTCCGAATTCTATGGAAAAAAAATTTTGTTGAATGTAAGAAATCATCAAAATTGAATGGAAAATTGAATACATTAGATGGACATATGGTCCGAATACATGAAAATATTCAAATTCGTAAAACGTACGATATCGTAAAAGTTCAATGAAAAATTATGTACATTAGATGTTCAGAAAGTCCAAATTCGTGAAAGAATTCAAATTCGTTGAGTGTACGAAATCATTAATATTCAATGGAAAATTGAGTACCTTAGATGGACAGATAGTCCTAATGGATGGAAAAATTCAAATCCGTTGAATGTATGATATCGAGAAAATTCAATGGAAAATTGTGTGCATTAGATGGACCGAAAGTCCGAATACGTTGAAAATAATCAAATTCGTTGAATGAACGATGTCGACAAAAATAAACTGAAAAATTGTGTACATTAAATGTATAGGGAGTCTGAATTCATTGAAAAAAAAAATTCGTTGAATGAAAGAAATCATTAAAATTCAATGGAAAATTAAGTACAATAGATGGACAGCTGGTCAAAATACGTGGAAATATTTGAATTCGAAAAATGTACAATGTCATGAAAGTTCAATGAAAACTTGTATACATTAGATGTACATAAAGTCAAAATAGTCTGAATACATGAAACAATTTGAATTTGTTAAATGTACGATATCGTGAAAATTCAATGGATATGTATGTACATTAAATGTATTAAAAATCAAAATTTGTGGAAGAATTCGAACTCGTAAAATAAACGATATCGAGAAAATTCAGTGGAAAATTGTATAGATTAAATGTATAGAAAATCAAAATTCATTTAAGAATTTGAATTCACTAATGTTCGATATCGTGGAAATTCAATGGAGAACTGTGTACATTAAATGTATTAGAGAGTCTAAATTCATTGAAAAAATCAAATTCGTTGAATATACGAAATCTTCAAAATTCGATGGAATATTGATTACATTTAATAGACAGATAATTCTAATATATGGAATAATTTGAATTCATTAAATGCGTGACATCAGTAAAATTCAACGGAAATTTGTTTACATTAAATTTACCAAAAATCAAAATTCATGGAAGAATTCAGATTCATTAATTGTGCAATATTGTGAAAATTCCATGGAAAATTGTGTACATTAAATGTATAGAGAGTTTGAATTCATTGAAAAAATCAAATTTGTTGAACGAACATAATCATCAAAATTCAATGGATAATTGAGTACATGGAATGGAATGATAGTCCGAATACATGGAAAACTCATATTCATTAAATGTACGATATCGTGAAAATTCAATGGAAATTTTTGTACATTAAATCTATAGAAAATCAAAATTCGTTAAGGAATTTGAATTCACTAATGTACTATATCGTGAAAATTCAGTGGAAAACTATGTACATTAAATGTATCAAAGAGACTGAATACATTGAAAAAATTAGATTCGCTGAATATATGAAATCATAAAAATTCAATCGAAAATTGAGTACATTGGATGGACAGATAGTCCTAATAGAGGGAAAAATTCGAATTTGTTAAATGTACGATATCGTGAAAATTCAATGGAAAACTGTGTGCATTAGATGGATAAAAAGTCCGCTTCCGTTAAAATAATCAAATTCGTTGAATGTAAGGTGTTGAGAAATATAAACTGAATAATTTTGTACATTTAATGTATAGAGAGTCTGAATTCATTGAATATATCAAACTTGTTGAATATAAGAACTCATCAAACTTCAATGGAAAATTGATTACATTAGACTAAAAGATGGTCCGAATACATGGAAATATTTGAATTCATTAAATGTGAGATATCGTGAAAGTTTAATGGAAAATTGTGTACATTAAATGTATAGAGAGTTTGAATTCGTTGATAAAATGAAATTCGTTGAATGTACAAAATCAACAAAATTCAATGGAAAATTGAGTACATTGGATGGACAGATAGTCCGAATTCTTAGAAAAATTTGAATTTGTTAAATGTACAATATTGTGAAAATTCAATGGAAAACTGTACATTAGATGGACAGGTTGTCCAAATTCGTTGAAATAATCAAATTCGTGGAATGTACGATGTCGAGAAAAATAAAATGAAAACTTGTGTACAATAAATGTATAGAGAGTCTGAATTCGTTTAAAAAATCAAATTCTTTGAAAGAAAGAAATCATCAAAATTGAATGGAAAATTAAGTACATTAGATGGACAGATAGACCGAATACAAGGAAATATTCGAATTCATTAAATGTACGATGTCATGAAATTTCGATGAAAACTTGTGTGCATTAGATGTACAGAAATTCCAAATTCGTGGAATAATTCTAATTCTTTGAGTGTTTGATATCGAGAAAAACAAACTAAAATATCGTGAAAATTTGAATACATGGAAAAATTTGAATTTGTTAAATGTGTGATAATTCAGTGGAAAGCTGTGTGTGTTAGCTGGATAGAAATTCCAAATTTGTTGAATGTACGATGTCAAGAAAAATAAATTGAATAATTGTGTACATAAAATGTATTGGGAGTCTGAATTTGTTGAGAAAATCAAATTCGTTGAATGTACGAAATCATCAAAATTCAATGTAAAATTGAGAACATTGGACGGAAAGGTAGTCCAAATACATGGAATAATTCGAATTCGTTAAATGTATGATATGGTCATAATTCAATGGAAATCTGTGTACATTAAATGTACAGAAAATCAAAATTCATGGAAGAATTTGGTTTCGATAAATGTACAATATCGTGAAAATTCAATGAAAAATTAGGTACATTAAATGTATAGAAAGTTTGGATTCGTTTAGAAAATCAAATTCATTGAATGTAGTAATCATAAAAATTCAATAGAAAATTGAGTACATTGGATGGACAGATAGTCCGAATTCTTGGAAAAATTTGAATTTGTTAAATGTACAATATTGTGAAAATTCAATGGAAAACTGTACATTAGATGGACAGGTTGTCCAAATTCGTTGAAATAATCAAATTCGTGGAATGTACAATGTTAAGAAAAATAAAATGAAAAATTGTGTACAATAAATGTACAGAGAATCTGAATTCGTTTAAAAAATCAAATTCTTTGAAAGAAAGAAATCATCAAAATTGAATGGAAAATTAAGTACATTAGATGGACAGATAGACCGAATACAAGGAAATATTCGAATTCATTAAATGTACGATGTCATGAAATTTCGATGAAAACTTGTGTACATTAGATGTACAGAAATTCCAAATTCGTGGAATAATTCTAATTCTTTGAGTGTTTGATATCGAGAAAAACAAACTAAAATATCGTGAAAATTTGAATACATGGAAAAATTTGAATTTGTTAAATGTGTGATAATTCAGTGGAAAGCTGTGTGCGTTAGCTGGATAGAAATTCCAAATTTGTTGAATGTACGATGTCAAGAAAAATAAATTGAATAATTGTGTACATAAAATGTATTGGGAGTCTGAATTTGTTGAGTCGATGTTGGACTGATATGGGTGTTTTTCTCGATGCTTCAGCAGCTGACACCTTCGGATCGATGCCTCTGAGTTATCATATATGCTGTGAGATTCATTCATAGATCGAGATGACACTTATGCAATCCTTGCGACCCTTTTCGTTTTCACACACAACACGCAATTCATTGGGAGTCTGAATTTGTTGAAACAATCAAATTCGTTGAATGTACGAAATCATCAAAATTCAATGTAAAATTGAGAACATTGGACGGAAAGGTAGTCCAAATACATGGAATAATTCGAATTCGTTAAATGTATGATATGGTCATAATTCAATGGAAATCTGTGTACATTAAATGTACAGAAAATCAAAATTCATGGAAGAATTTGGTTTCGATAAATGTACAATATCGTGAAAATTCAATGAAAAATTAGGTACATTAAATGTATAGAAAGTTTGGATTCGTTTAGAAAATCAAATTCATTGAATGTAGTAATCATAAAAATTCAATAGAAAATTGAGTACATTGGATGGACTGATAGTCCAAATACAAGGAAAAATTCGAATTTGATAAATTTACGATACCATGAAAATTCAATGCAAATCAGTGTACATTAAATCCTCAGAAAATCAAAATTCGTTGAAGAATTTGAATTCACTAATGCACAATATCGTGAAAATTCAATGGGAATTGTGTACATTAAATGTGTAGAGAGTCTGAATTCGTTGAAAATATCAAATTTGTTAAATACACAAAATCATCAAAATTCAATGGAAACTTGAGTACATTGGGTACAGATCATCCTAATAGATGGAAAATCCAAATTCGTTAAATGTATCATGAAAATTTAATGGAAAACTGTGTGCATTAGATGGATAGAATGTTCGAATTCATTGAATGTACGATGTCAAGAAAAATAAACTAAAAAATTGTTTCCATTAAATGTATAGAGAGTCTGAATTCGTTGAAAAAATAAAATTCATTGAATGTAAGAAATCATCAAAATTCAGTGTAAAGTTAAGTACATTAGATGGACAGATAGTCCGAATACAAGGAAATATTCGAATTCGTTAAATGTACGATGTTGTGAAAGTTCAATGAAAATTTGTGTCCAATAGATGTACAGAAAGTCCAAATTCGTGGAATTTTAATTAGTTGAATGTGTGATGTCAAGAAATATAAACTAGAAAATTGTCTACATTAAATGTATAGAGAGTCTGAATTCATTGAAAAATCAAATTCGATGAATGTACGAACTGATGAAAATTCAATGAAAAATTAAGAACATTGAATGGACAGAAAGTTCGAATACATGGAAAGATTTGAATTTATTAAATGTACGATATCGTGAAAATCCAATGAAATTTTCGTACATTAAATGAACCAAAAATCAAAATTCGTGGAAGAATTCAACCTCGTTAAATGTACAACATCAAAAAAATTCAATGGAAAATTGTATACATTAAATGTATAGAAAGTCTAAATTTGCTTAAAAAATCAAATTCCATGAATGTCATCAAAATTCAATGGAAAATTCAGTACATTAAATGGACAGATGGCCCGAATACGTAAAAAAATTTGAATTTGGTAAATGTATGATATCATGAAAATTCAGTCAAAAATTGTGTAGATTAAATGTACACAAAATCAAAATTCGTTAAACAATTTGAATTTGCTAATGTACGATATCAAAAAAATTCAGTGAAAAATTGTGTACATTAAATGCATTGAAAGCCTGAATTCATTGAAAAAATAAAATTCGTTGAATGTAAGAAATCATCAAAATTCAATGGAAAATTGAGTAAATTAGATGGACAAAAAGTTTGAATAAGGGAATATTTAAATTTGTTAAATGGATGATATTGTGAAAATTTAATGGAAATTTGTGTATATTAAATGTGCATAAAATAAAAAATCGTTGAAGAATTTGAATTCAATAATGTATGATATCTTGAAAATTCAATGGAAATTGTTTACATTCAATGTATAGAGAATCTAAATTCGTTGAAAATATCAAATTCGTTGAAAATAAAAAAAATCATCAAAATTCAATGGAAAATTGAGTACATTGGCTGGGCTGATGGTCCAAGTTGATAGATAAATTCAAATTCGTTAAATGTACGATATTATGAAAATTCAATGGAAAACTGTGTGCATTAGATGGACAGAAAGTCTGAATACGTTGAAATAATCAAATTCGTTGAATGTACGATGACGAGAAAAATAAACAGAATAATTATGTATAGTAAATGTATAGACTATCTGAATTCGGTTAAAAAATCAAATTCATTAAATGTACCAAATCATCAAAATTCAATGGAAAATGAAGTACATTAGATGGACAGATGGTCCAAATACATGGAAATATTCGAATTTGTTAAATGTACGATGTCGTGAAAGTTCAATGAAAATTTGTGTACATTAGATGAATTGAAAGTCCAAATTCGTGGAAGAATTCTAATTCGTTGAAAATATCAAATTTGTTAAATATACGAAATCATCAAAATTAAAAGGAAACTTGAGTACATTGGGTACAGATCGTCCTAATAGAAGGAAAATCAAAATTTGTTAAATGTATCATGAAAATTTAATGGAAAACTGTGTGCATTAGATGGACAGAAAGTTCGAATTCGTTGAATGTACGATGTCAAGAAAAATAAACTAAAAAATTGTGTCCATTAAATGTATAGAGAGTCTGAATTCGTTGAAAAAATAAAATTCGTTGAATGTAAGAAATCATCAAAATTCAATGTAAAGTTAAGTACATTAGATGGACAGATGGTCCGAATACATGGAAATATTCGAATTCGTTAAATGTACAATGTCGTGAAAGTTCAAAGAAAATTTGTGTCCAATAGATGTACAGAAAGTACAAATTCATGGAATTCTAATTTGTTGATATGTGATGTCGAGAAATATAAACTAGAAAATTGTCTACATTAAATGTATAGAGAGTCTGAATTTGTCAAAAAAATAAATTCGGTGAATGTACAAACTGATGAAAATTCAATGAAAAATTAAGAACAATGAATGGACAAATAGTTCGAATACATGGAAAAAATTGAATTCATCAAATGTATGATATCATGAAAATTCAATGAAAATTTTTGAACATTAAATGAACTGGAAATTAAAATTTGTGGAAGAATTCCTCCTCATTAAATGTATGCAATCGAAAAAATTCATTGGAAAATTGTATACATTAAATGTATAGAAAGACTGGATTCGCTAAAAAAATCAAATTCCCTGAATGTCATCAAAATTCAATGGAAAATTGAGTACATTAGATGGACAAATAGTCCGAATACGTAAAAAAATTTGAATTCGCTAAATGCACAATATCTTGAAAATTCAGTCGAAAATTGTGTACATTAATTGTACAGAAAATCAAAATTCGTTGAACAATTTAAATTCACTAATGTATGATATCCAAAAAATTCAGTGTAAAATTGTGTACAGTATATGCATTGAGAGCCTAAATTAGCTGAAAAAATCAAATTCATTAAATGTAAGAAATCAAATTTTCGCTTATTCAAATTCATTGAATAAGTGAAAATTTTAATTCGTTAAATGTAGGATATTGTGAAAATTTCATGGAAATTTGTGTATATTAAATGTACAGAAAATCAAAAAATCGTTGAAGAATTTGAATTCAATAATGTACAATGTCGTGAAAATTCAGTGGAAATTGTTTACATCCAATGTATAGATAATTTGTATTTGTTGAAAATATCAAATTCGTTGAATATACGAAATCATCAAAATTCAGTGGAAAATTGAGTACATTGGTTGGACAGATGGTCCAAATTGATAGATAAATTCGAATTCGTTAAATGTACGATATCGTGAAAATTCAATGGAAAACTGTGTGCATTAGATGGACAGGAAGTTCGAATTCGTTGAAATAATCAAATTTGTTGAATGTACGATGACGAGAAAAATAAACAGAATAATTATGTACAATAAATGTATAGACCGTCTGAATTCGGTTAAAAAATCTAATTCATTGAATGTTCCAAATCATCAAAATGCAATGGAAAACTAATTACATTAAATGGACAGATGGTCCAAATACGTGGAAATATTCGAATTCGTTTAATGTATGATGTCGTGAAAGTTCAGTGAAAATTTGTGTACATTAGATGTACAGAAAGTCCAAATTCGTGGAAGAATTCTAATTCGTTGAATGTGCGATGTCAAGAAAAATAAACAAGAAAATTGTCTACATTAAATGTATAGAGAGTCTGAATTTGTTGAAAAAATATCAAATTCGTTGAATGTACGAAAATCAAGAAAATTCAATGAAAAATTGAGAACATTGAATGGACAGATAGTTTGAATACGTGGAAAAATTCAAATTCATTAAATGTATGATATTGTGAAAATTCAATGAAAATTTCTATACATTAAATGAACTGAAAATCAAAATTCCTGGAAGAATTCAACGTCGTTAAATGTACGATATTGTTAAGATTCAATGGAAAATTGTGTGCATTAGACAAATAGAAAGTTTGAATTCGTTGAAATAATCAAATTCGTTGAATGTACAATGTCAAGAAAAATAAACTGAATAATTGTGTACATTAAATGTATAGAGCATCTGAATTCGTTGAAAAAATCGAATTCGTTGAATGTATGAAATCAAAAAAATTCAATGAAAAATTGAGAACATTAGATGGATAGATTCTCTATATACACGGAAAAATTATAATTCTTTAAGTGTACAATATTTTGAAAGTTCAATGGAAAATTGTGTAGATTAAATGTATAGAGGGTCTAAATTGTGTAAGAATTTCAGTTCATTGAATGTACAATGTCAAGGAAAATAAACTGGATAATTGTGTATATTAAATGTATAGAGATTCTGAATTCACTAAAAAACTCAAATTCATTGAATGTCATGAAAAGTCAATAGTAAATGGAGTTCATTGGATGGACAAATAGTCCCAAAATGAAAAAAATTTGAATTCGCTAAATATACGATATTGTGAAAATTCAATGAAAATTGTTTACAATAAATGTAAAAAGTTCATTGAAAATATCAAATTTGTTGAATATACGAAATCATCAAAATTCAATGGAAAATTAAGAAAATTGGATGGAAAGATAGTCCTAATAGATGGAAAAATTCGAATTTGTTAAATGTACGATATCGTAAAAATTCAAGGGAAAAGATTGTTTGCATTAGATGGATAGAAAGTCCGAATTCGTTGAAAAAATCAAATTCATTGAATGTACGAAGTCAAGAAAAATAAAATGAATAATTGTTTACATTAAATGTATAGAGAGTCTGAATTCGTTTAAAAAATCAAATTCGTTGAATGTATGAAATCATCAAAATTCGATGGAAAATTGAGCACAATAGATGGACAAATCGTCCAATACAGGGAAAAATTTGAATTCGTTCAATGTACAATATCATGAAAATTTAGTGAAAACTATTTACATTAAATATATCGAGAGTCTGAATTCGTTGAAAATATCAAATTCGTTGAATATAAGAAATCATCAAAATTCAAAGGAAAATTGAGTACATTGGATGGAAAGATAGTCCTAATAGATGGAAAAAAAATCGAATTTGTTAAATGCATGATATCGGGAAAATTTAGTGGAAAACAGTGTGCATTAGTTGGACAGAAAGTCCGAATTTGTTGAAATAATCAAATTCATTGAATGTACTATGTTGAGAAAAATAAACTGAACAATTGTGTACATTAAATGTATAGAGAGTGAATTCGTTGAATGTATGATATCATCAAAATTCAATGGAAAATTGAGCACATTAGATGGATAGATCGTTCAATACATGGACAAATTCAAATTCATTACATGTATGATATTCTAAATGTTCAATGGAAAATTGTGTACATTAGATGTACAGAAAGTCCAAATTCGTGTAAGAATTCCAGTTCGCTGAACGTATGACGTCAAGAAAAATAAACTGGATAATTGTCAGTGGCGACTCCAGGAATTTTGTCCAGGGTGTTCCTATTCCACTTTGAAAAATTTTTGGGTCAATTCGGTCTATTTTGGGTGTTTCAGTAAATATCGGCTGAAATTCAAGATTTGACAAGCATGAAGTTTGTACTTAAAATATATATATATATATATTCTTAAAACCAAAACAAATTTGCATTCTATACACCGAAAAACCTCAAAAGAAAAAAAAATAATAAAAAGAAAAGAAATGAACAAAGGTACCTGTATAATTAACTGTAAGGGCACAAATTGGCCTTCGGCCCAAATGGGTGACTGGGCCAGCCCAAGTGGCCTTTACAATAAAATTTGTAGAGAATGGGCTAAAGCCTAAACCTCCTGGTGCTTTGGAAGGACGCGGTGTAAGGTCCAAGTCCACTTCTGAAGGACGGCCGGCTTATGGAATGGCCTAGTGTTCTTCTCGGGCGTGAGCCGAGGAGCTTCTGTGCTGGTTGGTGTTCTGTTCTTCAAGGAAGGGAGAGAGAGAGAGAGCCTTCTTCCTCTTCCTTCCACCCAAAAAGTCCGGATCCTCTTCCAGTGGTTCCCCCCTTCCCATTTATACTCCCCCTCTCTGGTTCCCACTTATCTTTTCCCTGAAAACGCTCCCCAATGCCCTTAGGGCCATTCCCCGTCCCTTCAGAAGTCATTTCCCCATTAATGCGGCCAGGCGGGTAGGTGGAAGGCATTTAATGCGGAGGCAGTAGCTTTGTAAAGTGTTCGTACTTCTTGTCCCCCCCTCTCGGTGTCCCGTTGGGGCGGAGGACAGTTTGCTGAGCTTTAGGAGACCTTCTCTGGACAACGTGCTACGCTCCTCGGACAAGGGTCTCTTGGTCAGAGGAGACTTTCTCCTCGGACAGGTACAAATTCGGGCGGCGGCCTGGTCGGTGGGCGTTTGAGCCGCCGCTTTAGGAGGCCCTATCCACGATCCCTTCGGTGGGGCCTCGCCCTCGAGTCAGGCCCACGGCCCACATGGGGTCTTGGAGCTCCTTACCCCCCACAATAGCCCCTCAAAAAGTCATTTGACTCCGAGGAGGCATATGGGTTTTTGACTGAAGAATCTTTCCCCCACGTGACGTTTTAAGTCGTGCACGTGCGAAGTCCTCCCGCGCCTTCTGGACAAGTCTCTGACGCTTCGTTACGCGCAACGCCCACATTAATTGCGCTGAGTAACTCCCTGTTGTGCACGTTCAACGGTGAGATGGGGATCCTGCGGCCTGGATTCGCCCCCGAAATTTTGAGCGGGACGCTTCCCACGAACCGCCGCTCCCCAATCATATAAAACGCTTCGGTAGCCGTGACGCCCTCCATTTTCAACAACAGCAAACCTGCCAAGGAGCTACTCGATCTCTCACTCTCTCGCCTTCAAGAAGTTCCCAAAGCACCCGTGTTTCTTTCCTGCGTAAGTCTCCCCTCCCCTTCTTCACGAATCTTCTTCTCTCTCCTGTACCTCATGGGCAGGTTCAAGTGTCTAGTCGATACACCCTCCGGCATGGAGGGGTTTAGGGCCAAGTACCATATCCTTGCAGATGTGGACCTAAAATACTGTCCCCCCGGGGCTGTAGCGGATTCTAGGGGAGCGGGGCAGGTTGTCATCCCAATAATCGCCTTCTTGGAAGGTGGGATGACACTCCCCATGAAGGACGTAACTAGGGAGTATCTCCGCAACCATTGATTGTGTCCGGACCAATGCGCACCCAACGTTTTTAGGATCCTAGGCTGCGTCGATGCTCTGAACGAGCAAATGGGCCTTCACTTCACGTGGCACGACGTAGTCTACATGTATGAGTGCCACCGGATGAAGGACGCAGGCTACTACCTCAAATCAAGGTCTAGCGCGGTCCGGCTCATTTCCTGTCTTCCCAAGTCTAATAAGGGCATGAAGGACGACTATCTCGTCGTCTCCGGGAGATGGCACGACGGCCTCCACTGCCCAATGAGGGAGGGACACCCAGGTGTGATTCCCTAGGACTTTAGGACCTTTGGTTTATGCAGCCCCCGGCCCCCCTCTTTTGCTTCCCCTGGGAGCTTCGCTGTTGCTAGATGTTTCTCCGTTTGGCTTGTTGTGAATGCCTAACCACTTTCGGTTCTTCTGCCTTCTTTCATGCAGATAAGCAGCACACCTCGCCTCGTTTGGGGGACGTCAACATCTCAGACCTCAACAAGGTTCTGAGGTCCGAGGTTTTTGTACACACCGACCTGCAGGTGAGGGCCGCCCACCTGATATTGGGGTACGATCCCCTCTCTAAGGTCTTCGGCGAGGTGGACGACGCTATCCTTGCCGGCCACAAGAGGCGAGCGCGGATAGACAAACGCTACCCCGAGTTCCTCGCCCCACGTGCTCTACCCGACGCGCCCTCCACCATCTTGTACGGCCAGCCTCTTGAGGCCATCCCTTTGGCCGCGCAAGAAGAGGGTCAGATCATTCAAGAAGGGTCCTCGACTTCTACCCCATCCCTAGGCGAGGAGATTGACAGGTTTCGTCTAGAGGAGGCTGAGAGGCCATTGGGGAGCCACGTGGTTAACATCTCCGACAAGGAAGAGGGAACCTCGGACCGGCGCTCCGGAATCGCGGGGCTAGTTATCGCCCGACCAGAGGACTCCTCCTCTGAAGACGACGACATGACGTCCCTCCAGGATCTGTTCGCCAGGAAGAGGGGAGCCCCGGCTTCCAGGGGCGATGCCTCAAGGTCTCAGCCAAGAATGCTCCCGCCCCCGCCACCTCCTCCCGCCGACCCGATCCCTCCCCCTCCCGTCGTTCCAAAGAAAAGGAGGAATGAGAACGAGGAGGCAGACAGAGAGTGGGAGAAGAAGCAGAAGCACCAGAGGCAGCTTCAGCAGCTGGCTGCCAAAGGCGGTGGGCGAGCTTCATCAGTGGAGAGTGGGGAGATCCGAGGACAGGCCGAGGTCCGCCGAGGAGATTCCTGCTGGTCCCCTACCCTAGAGGTGGACGAAGCTCCCGTGTCTCATCAGGCAAGCATTAGGGATTTCCAGCGCGGTCATGCTTCCCACGTGGCTAACGCCTTGGAGCAACCCCTCCTTTTGCCTAGGGACATGGAGGACTTGGGACGGATGGGTCGGACGCACCTCTTCCTCTCGCTCAAGAGGAACCTGGCCCTGGTAAGCGTCAGACGACCAGTCTACTGTTGCTCTTACGATTCCCATGTGTGCTAACTTCCGTTTAACGTATTTCTGTTGGAATCCTTCATGCAGGCCATCCAGGAGGCCTTCGCCGCCGACGCAATGGTAGACCACTACCAAAACTAGGTCGGCGCCGAACAGGCGGCCAGGGCCGAGGCTGAGAGGGAGCTGATCCAAGCTGAGGCAGAGAAGACTGATCTGGCCCTCAAGCTAACCACGGAGCAGAATGAGTGGAAAAGTCTAGACGCGGGCCTCAAAAATGCGACAGCGCAGGCGGAGGCCCAGTGCAAGCTTTTGCAACAAAGGGAGGAGGCCCTTGCCAAGGCGGGGCAAGAGGTCTCGGATCTAAAGTGGGAGCTCACGCAGGCGGAGGAAGCGGCCCGGACCATCAGGGAGACCGTGGACGCCGCCACAACGGCCGCATACAACAAGGGGGTTGAGGACACTGAGAACCGCCTGACCGAGGAGTTGGGGGAGCTGTGCAGGGAATACTGCTAGCAGGTTTGGTCGGAGGCCCTGAATGCTGCGGGTGTCGCCGCCAACTCCGAGTTAAGGGGTGCGAAGAAGGTTTGGTATCTAGAAGATATCAGACTCATCGATGACGCTTCCCCTATCTTGGCCCCATCCTCCTCGGACCAGGTCCTGCCCCTTCAAGAGGTCAGTGCTCCGGTGGTGGGGTTGGGCGAGCCAGCCGGCCAGGTTTTGCCTCCTCCCAAACCGAAGGGCAAAGGAAAAGAGATTCAAGATTCGTCCGAGGTCGCGCCAGAGCGAACCAAGGTTGAAGGCAAGACCAAGGAGCTGCCACTGAAGATCCAGGGATAGGCAGCGTCGGGCCCTCCTTTCCTCTTTTCATGCAACTCCTTTGTTTTCGTGAATCGTTGTCATGTATGCCCTTCTCATTTTGATTGTAATTCCTTTTGTTCCAACTTTGTATTGAACAGTTTATTATCTATGAATTTCATTTCCTTTCCTTCGCAGCATAATCTCCTTGTCATATTGCATTTTGCTGTGTAATTGCTCATTTTGTTATGCCACGAGGTGTACATGGTTGTTAAACAAATTTACATTGGTGGTAGCAACCTAGTGCCCTTGGGCATGTCCGAAACTAAGATAGGCGCGGTTTAGCCACAAGAAGACTCCAACCTTTAGCGAAGTTTGTTCATCGGATTTTAACCTCAGCACTAGATAAAAATAAAAAGAATTGGTTGAACCATGTTAAGTTTGCCTAAGGACCTGGCTCAGCCCCAGCCAGCTTTTAACACTTAAGAGTGGAATTGATTGTACGTTAACCTATCCCAAGGCAGAAGGCCCGAGGACCTGGCGTAACCAAGGTTGACTTTAACACTTAATTAAAATCAAACCGAGTTAAATTTTCCCAAGGCAGGAGGTCTGAGAACCTGGCGTAGCCAAGGTTGACAATAACGCTTAATTAAAATCGAACCGTGTTAAATTTTCCCAAGGCAGAAAGTCCGAGGACCTGGCGTAACCAAGGTTGACATTAACACTTAATTAAAATTGAACTGTGTTAAATTTTCCCAAGGCAAAAGGTCCGAGGACCTGGCGTAACCAAGGTTGACATTAACACTTAATTAAAATTGAACCGTGTTAAATTTTCCCAAGGCAGAAGGTCCGAGGACCTGGCATAACCGAGGTTGACATTAACACTTAGTTAAAATTGAACCGTGTTAAATTTTCCCAAGGCAGAAGGTCCGAGGACCTAGCGTAACCAAGGTTGACATTAACACTTAATTAAAATGGAACCATGTTAAATTTTCCCAAGGCAGAAGGTCCGAGGACCTGGCATAACCTAGGTTGACATTAACACTTAGTTAAAATTGAACCGTGTTAAATTTTCCCAAGGCAGAAGGTCCGAGGACCTGGCATAACCGAGGTTGACATTAACACTTAGTTAAAATTGAACCGTGTTAAATTTTCCCAAGGCAGAAGGTCCGAGGACCTGGCATAACCAAGGTTGCCATTAACACTTAGTTAAAATTGAACCGTGTTAAATTTTCCCAAGGCAGAAGGTCCAAGGACCTGGCATAACCTAGGTTGACATTAACACTTAGAAAAGAATGACTTGCATGTTAAATTTTCTTAAGGCAGAAGGTCCGAGGACCTGGCTTAGCCCAGATTGACATCAACATGCAATTGAAATTGAGACGTATGTGTTAAAATTTTCCTAAGGCAGAAGGTTGAAGGACCTGGCTTAGCCCCAGTTGACATTTAACACTTCATAATGATTGAACTAATAGAGATGATAGCATTTGACAATTAGCATGTTACAATGATATCCGAATACATGGCAGACACGCCTTTCATCAGTAGTAATACCTTCGAAGATTATTTACATTAAAAGGTCGTTTCACAGGTTTATCATCCAGGTCGGCTAAATAATATGCTCCTACACCGGCTACAGAGGTTATCCGGTATGGTCCCTCCCAATTCGGCCCAAGCTTCCCCCACGTCGGGTCCTTTGCCGTCCCCACGACCTTTTGCAGGACAAGGTCCCCGGGAGCGAGAGGTCTAGACCGTACGTGAGAGTCATATCCTCGTTTGAGCTTCTGTTGATAGCAAGCTAGCCGGACCATGGCGTTTTCTCTCCTTTCTTCCACCAGGTCCAGCTCCCTAAGTAGCATGCTATCATTAGCGTCTGGGGCAAATGATTGCGCCCTCATCGTCGGGAACCCCATCTCTACAGGTATTACGGCCTCGGCGCCGTAAGTCATCGCGAAGGGAGTCTCTCTTGTGGATCTACGTGGCGTGGTTCGGTAAGTCCACAACACATGAGGTACTTCATCCACCCATCTGCCCTTCGCGTCATCTAATCTTTTCTTGAGTCCGTTGACTATCGACTCGTTGGTCGCCTCCGCCTGGCCGTTCCCTTGCGGGTAGGCCGGAGTGGAGTACCTGTTCGTGATGCCGAGGTCTCCACAGTACTTTCTGAAGGCCTTACTATCGAACTGCAGTCCATTGTTCGAGATTAGAGTGCGCGGGATTTCGAACCTGGTAACGATGTTCTTCCAAACAAATCTCTAAGCATCCACGTCCCGGATATTCGAGAGGGGTTCCGCTTCTACCCACTTAGTGAAGTAGTCTGTTCCGACAAGCAGCCATCGCTTGTTGCCAGCCGCTCTTGGAAACGGTCCCACAATGTCCAAGCCCCACTGTGCGAAGGGCCACGGGCTGACCAATGGATTAAGAACACCACCTGGTTGGTGGATGTTGGGAGCATACCTCTGACATTGGTCGCACTTCCTCGCGTACTCTTGTGCTTCTCTCTGAATGTTCGGCCACCAGTACCCCTGCGTAAGGGCCCTGTGGGCCAACGACCTTCCGCTCGTGTGGCTACCACAAATTCCCTCGTGTAGTTCTTCTAAGAGCTGCTCCGTCTCTTCCGGATGTACACACAACAGATAGGGCCCCGAGAAGGAGCGTTTATAGAGCTTTTGGTCCTCGGACAGCCAAAAGCGCGGAGCCTTTCGGCGGATCTTGTTGGCTTCAGACTTGTCCTCCGGCAGTATGTCGTGCTTAAGGAAGGACGCGATGGGGTCCATCCAACTACGCCCAACTCTGACTTGCTGGATCCGAGGGGTGTGACTTTCCTGCCCAGTTGGCTTGAGCATGTCCTCAACGAGTATGACTCGAGGGAGCCCCTGGGCCGAGGTGGTAGCGAGGGTGGCGAGGGAGTCTGCATGGGTGTTTCCGCTCCTGGAAACATGTGACAACCCGAAGGACTCGAATTTGGCTTGTAAATACTTCGCGCGGGCCAGGTAGTTCCGCATCCTTGGCTCCCTAGCCTCCAGTTTCCCCTCCATCTGACCAACCACCAGTTGTGAGTCTGAAAATACTAGCACCGCCCTTGCCCCCATCTTTTGTGCCATGTCCATTCCTGCCAGCAGAGCTTCGTACTCGGCTTCGTTGTTTGTGGCCGAGAACGCTAGCCTCAAGGATTTTTCCAAGGTGATCCCCTCAGGGGACGTCAACACTATTCCCGTGCCTGAACCCTTCTGGTTTTCCGCTCCATCCACGTAGAGCTTCCACACCGGGGGCGTTTCGCTCGAGATTGCACCGACAGGCTTTCCGCCGGCGCCCCATCCCCCCAAGTTTTCTTCCGGGGAAGGCTCAGTGAACTCCGCCACCAGGTCGGCCAGGACTTGGCCCTTTACAGATGTACGGGGTAAATACTTAATGTCGAAGGCCCCCAAGAAGGTTCCTTATTAGGCGACTCTACTAGAGTAGTCAGCGCTCCGCAGCACAGATTGGAGTGGGAGTTGAGTTAATACGACGACCGTGTGGGATTGGAAGTAATGTGGGAGCCGGCGCGTCGTGTGCACTATGGCCAGAACTGCCTTTTCCAATGGTAAGTACCGAATCTCAGCCTCCTACAGAGACTTGCTGATGTAGTAGACTGGCCGTTGTACGCCGCCGTCGTCCCGTATTAGAACTAGGCTAACCGCGTGGGCAGCCACGGCCAAGTACGCAAACAGCACCTCGTCTGGATCAGGGCGAGACATAATGGGTGGCCGAGAGAGGTATTCTTTCAGCTGTTGGAACGCCAAGGAGCACTCCTCGGTCCATTCGAATCCCTTCCATTTGTTCAGCAGCTGAAAGAACGGCCGGCATCTGTCCGCCGATCGTGAGATGAACCTGCTGAGGGCAGTTGTCATTCCGGCCAGCTTCTGGACCTCCTTCGGGTTTCGAGGTGGTTGCAGGTTGCAGATCACGGATATTTGTTCGGGGTTGGCCTCGATACCCCTGTGAGTAAGCATGTAGCCCAGGAACTTGCCCGATCCCACACCGAAGGAGCACTTGGCGGCGTTCAGTCGCAACTTATGTTCCCGCAGAGTCCGGAACGTGCTATCCAGGTCAGCCACATGGTCCGATACGGCCCTGCTCTTCACAACCATGTCGTCTACGTATACCTCAACAGTCTTCCCCAACTGAGCCTCGAACATCCGGGTCATCATCCTCTGATAGGTGGCCCCTGCGTTTTTCAGACCAAAGGGCATCACCTTGTAATGGTAATTGCCGGTGGGGGTCACGAAGGCGGTCTTCTCCTGGTCTTCTAAGGCTAGAGGTATCTGGTGGTATCCCTGAAAGGCGTCTAGGAAACTCATACGAGGGTGGCCGACCGTCGCATCTACAAGCTGATCTATGCGCGGCATCGGGAATGGGTCCTTAGGACAGGCCTTGTTGAGGTCTGTGAAGTCCACACACACTCTCCATTTTCCGTTCTTCTTTTTCACCACCACCGTGTGCGCCAACCATTCAGGATAGAACACCTCCTTGATAGCTCCTGCCCTTTTGAGCTTAATGACCTCCTCCTTTACGGCCTCCGAGTGTTCCGAGGATAAGCGCCGAGGAGGTTGCTTCTTTGGCACTGCCGCCGGGTTAACGTTCAGGTGGTGGCAAATGAAGTTTGGGTCGATCCCAAGCATCTCATGCTCGTCCCACGAAAACACATCGAGGTTTCTTCTCAAGAGCGCGACCAACTCTTCCCTCTCTTCGGTCGGCAGCTGAGCACCAATCTGGAAGAACCTCTCTGGGTCGTCGCCGACCAGGACTCTATCCAACCCCTCGCATCCGGGCCCTTCTGCCACTGCCCCTCTAGTTGTGGCAGAAGAGGCTAATTGCTATGGGACCGAAGCAGCCGGCGCCGAGGGCTCGGGCTCTGGTTGGCGCAGAACTGCTGCGGTCAGGCACTGTCTCGTCGCGGGCTGACTTCCCAGGATTTCCTCGACTTGGCCGCAAAAAGGAAACTTCACCTTGAGATGGAGAGTGGAGGAGACGGCCCCTAGGGCGTGCAGCCAAGGCCTCTCCACAATGGCCGTGTAAGGAGAGTAGGCGTCCACCACGATGAAGTCCACCTCCACCACTGCCGGGCCCGATTGTACAGGCAGTCTGATCTGTCCCTTCGGCACCACTGTCCTCCCCTCGAAGCTTATCAGAGGCGAGTCGTAGGCCGAAAGGTCCTCTTCCCTCAAGTTCAGCCCCTTGAACAGGTCAGGATACATGATGTCCGCGCCACTCCCCTGGTCCACCATCACCCTCTTCACGTCATATCCCCCGATTCTCAGCGTTATGACTAACGCGTCATCATGGGGTTGGATGGTCCCTTCCTTGTCGGCGTCCGAGAAGGCCATAGCGGGCGGCCCGTTGCCCTTAGTCCTCTTTGGCTCGGAGGCAGAGTCCTCGGCGGAGGTCCGGGCCACGAACATTACCCTGGAAGGGCGTGAACCGGTCCTTCTAGGGGCGGCCAGGATGGCATTGATGGTTCCCAGCGGGGGTCTAGGGGCGTGATGGCCTTGATGCGCCGTCCCAGTTTGCTCTAGCTGCCCCTCTCGTTGGTGCACGAACTGTCTCAACTTTCCCTCCTTGGCCAGCTGTTCTAGATAGAACCGTAGGCTCTTGCAGTTCTCGGTCGTATGGCCGTGCTCTTGATGGTATTGGCAGTGGAGGTTCTGGTTGCGCTTCGTGGGATCGCCTATCATTTTGTTGGGCCACCGGAAATAGGGCTCGTGGCGAATTTTTTCAAATACCCGTTGCATTGGTTAGCGAAATGCGATGCCGAGTACTTGCACTGGTGCCCGACGAGGTTGCTCTGCAAACTCCCTCCTCGGCCTACTGTTGCTGTATCCATCCGACCTGAAATCCCTCCTTTCTTGAGGGATAACCTTCGCCCTAGCCTTCACCTGTAATTGGTCCTCCTCCACCCACGTGTATTCATCAATGCGGTCCATGAGACGACGCACGCTCTTGACGGGCCTTCTGGTCAGTGATTTCCTCAGGTCATGCTCGTTTGGAAGGCCGACCTTAAAGGTGCTTATGGCCACCTCGTCGAAGTCTCCGTCGATTTCATTGTACATCTCCCAATATCTGTCGGTGTAAGCTCTGAGGGTCTCTCCTTCTCTCATAGCCATGGACAAAAGTGAGTCTATTAGCCGAGGGACCCTGCTGCACGTGATGAACCGTGAGCCGAACGCCCTGGCGAGCTCCGCGAAGGAGTTGACAGAGCCTGCCTTCAGGCTGTTAAACCATCTCATCGCGACGGGTCCTAGGCTGGAAGGGAAGACCTTGCACATCAGGGTCTCATTCTTCGAGTGCACCGCCATCCTCTGGCTGAAGTGGCTC
The DNA here is from genome assembly GCA_032878915.1 of Castanopsis chinensis. Taxonomy (NCBI): domain Eukaryota; kingdom Viridiplantae; phylum Streptophyta; class Magnoliopsida; order Fagales; family Fagaceae; genus Castanopsis; species Castanopsis chinensis. The sequence continues at coordinate 4,661,038 of JAVQMG010000106.1, read as the reverse complement.
ACGTGCTCCACTGGGTCTGTTCTCCCGTTGTAAACTGTGAAGGCTGGCTGAGTGAACCGCCTCGGAATTTTTCCCCTCTCGATCCTCCGGGTGAAGGGCGACTCGGAAATCTGATGGAGCGCCCTGCTCAGTGCGTTGTTGGCCAGGCCTCTGGAGGGCGTCTTCTTGTCCTTAGGGGGGCGACGGTGCTCGTCCTCCTGGGAAGAGGACTCGCCAAGGGGAGTTCCCGACCTGGAGCTGTCGGAGCTACTACTGACATCCGCTGAAGATTGGTCTGAGGGGGAAGGCATGGCCTCCGTTTTTCCCGGCGCAGCTTCCTTCTCAAGTGATCGACCTCCCTTTGCAGGGTCTCAACACTTTTCTCGCGGGAGGCTCTACTACCGCCGCGAGCATAGCTCCTCCCGCGCGTGCACTCCGTATGAGCACTGGCTTCGCGCTCTCTTTCTAACCGCATGAGATGGTCCTCACGCTGGGACCCTCTGGACTCCGCATGACGTGAACCTGAACCTTCCATGGCACTTCCAGTCCCTTCGATCAAGGCTTCCCACAGACGGCGCTAATTGTAAGGGCACAAATTGGCCTTCGGCCCAAATGGGTGACTGGGCCGGCCCAAGTGGCCTTTACAATAGAATTTGTAGAGAATGGGCTAAAGCCTAAATCTCCTAGTGCTTTGGAAGGACGCGGTGTAAGGTCCAAGTCCACTTCTGAAGGACGGCCGGCTTATGGAATGGCCTAGTGTTCTTCTCTGGCGTGAGCCGAGGAGCTTCTGTGCTGGTTGGTGTTCTGTTCTTCAAGGAAGGGAGAGAGAGAGAGAGAGCCTTCTTCCTCTTCCTTCCACCCAAAAAGTCCAGATCCTCTTCCAGTGGTTCCCCCCTTCCCATTTATACTCCCCCTCTCTGGTTCCCACCTGTCTTTTCCCTGAAAACGCTCCCCAATGCCCTTAGGGCCATTCCCCGTCGCTTCAGAAGTCATTTCCCCATTAATGCGGCCAGGCGGGTAGGTGGAAGGCATTTAATGCGGAGGCAGTAGCTTTGTAAAGTGTTCGTACTTTTTGTCCCCCCCTCTCGGAGTCCCGTTGGGGCGGAGGACGGTTTGCTGAGCTTTAGGAGACCTTCTCTGGACAACGTGCTATGCTTCTCGGACAAGGGTCTCTTGGTCCGAGGAGACTTTCTCCTCGGACAGGTACAAATTCGGGCGGCGGCCTGGTCGGCGGGCGTTTGAGCTGCCACTTTAGGAGGCCCTATCCACTATCCCTTCGGTGGGGCCCCGCCCTCGAGTTAGGCCCACGGCCCACATGGGGTCTTGGAGCTCCTTACCCCCCACATTAACTATAACTTCATTTGAAATATTAATAAAATTATTAATTATTGTTGTTTAGTTGTTTCATAAATATTTTTGTCTTTTATAAACTATAATTTGTTGTACTGTTGTTTCATTAATTATTAAATTATTAATTGTTGTTTAACCTAACATAATTTAATTTGTTTATCTTTTATAGTGTATTAGTTAATTAAATTATTAATTATTGGTGTTTAGTTGCTTCATTCATTTTTTTTACTAACTACTAGGAGTCTAGCACACACTCCACTATGCGTTAGCACCCACCTCATGCGTACACAAACCCCTGCCTCTACATGACTTTTACTTCCCCAATTAAAATATCCCACCCCTGACCCTACACCACATGGCCTCATGGCCCAATATACCCCCCACTTAACAGATAAGATTCACACAAGAGGAGTCAATCAGATAAATTCACAAATCACAATACACTAAAAGACAAACTCACCAACACCAACTGACCAACAAATAAAAAAAATTTAAATTATTTTTTTTCAGATTCTTTGTTACAATTTTTTTTTTAAAGATTTTAGGTCAAAATTTGTTTAGCATAAAAATTTTGAGGGTGCTCCTGATATTGCTTGAGGGTGTTCCTATTTTTTTTTTTAAAGGTAAACAAATAAAAAAAATTTAAATTATTTTATATATATAAAAAAAAATTTCAAGCAAGGTTGTTCCTAGGAACACCCTGGACACTAAGTGGCGTCGCCACTGATAATTGTGTACATTAAATGTATAAAGATTTTGGATTCGCTGAAAAAATTAAATTCGTTGAATGTACGAATTCAACAAAATTTAATGAAAAATTGAGAACATTGGATGGACAGATAGTCTGAATACATAGAAAAATTTGAATTTGTTAAATATATGATATTGTAAAATTCAATAGAAATTTGTGCAGATTAAATGTACTGCAAATCAAAATTCGTGGAATAATTCGAGCTAGTTAAATGTACGATATTGAGAAAATTTAGTGGAAAATTGTGTACATTAAATGTATTTAAAGTTTGAATTCGGTGAAAAAATTAAATTTGTTGAATGTAAGAAATCATCAAAATTCAATGGAAAATTAAGTACATTAGATGGACAGATAGTTCGAATAAGCGATAATTTGAATTCGTTAAATGCACGATATAGTGAAAATTCCATAGAAATTTGTGTACATTAAATATTCAGAGAATCAAAATTCGTTGAAGAATTTGAATTCGCTAAAGTATGACATCTTGAAATTCAATGGAAATTGTTTACATTAAATGTATGCAAAGTTTGAATTCGTTGAAAATATCAAATTCGTTGAATATACGAAATCATCAAAATTTCGTGGAAAATAGAGTACATTGGATGAACATATGGTCCTAATTGATGGAAAAATTTGAATTTGTTAAATGTATGATATCGTGAAAATTCAATAGAAAGCAATGTGCATTAGATGGACAAAAAGTCCGAATTTGTTGAAATAATCAAATTTGTTGAATGTACTATGTTGAGAAAAATAAACTGAACAATTGTGTACATTAAATGTATAGAGAGTCTGAATTCGTTGAAATAATCAAATTTGTTGAATGTACGATATCATCAAAATTCAATGGAAAATTGAGCACATTAGATGAACAGATCGTCCAATATAGGGAAAAATTTGAATTGTTAAATGTACGATGTTCTTAAAGTTCAATGGAAAATTGTGTACATTAGATGTATAGAAAGTCTATATTTGTGTAAGAGTTCCAATTTGTTGAATATTCAATGTCGAGAAAAATAAACTAGATAATTGTGTACATTAAATGTATAGAGATTTTGGATTTGCTTTAAAAATCAAATTCGTAGAATGTATGAAATCATCACAATTTAATGAAAAATTGAGAACATTGGATGGACAGATAGTCTGAATACATGGAAAACCTTAAATTTGTTAAATGTAGGATATCGTAAAAATTCAATAGAAATTTATGCAGATTAAAAGTATAGCAAATCAAAATTAATGGAATAATTCGAACTCGTTAAATGTACGACATCGAGAAAATTCAGTGCAAAATTGTGTACATTAAATGTATAGAAAGTCTGAATTTGGTGAAAAAATTAAAATCGTTGAATGTAAGGAATCATCAAAATTCAATGGAAAATTGAGTATATTAGATGGACAGATAGTCTGAATAAGCAAAAATTTGATTTCGTTAAATGTAGGATATCGTGAAAATTCCATAGAAATTTGTGTACATTAAATGTACAGAAAATCAAAAGTTGTTGAAGGATTTGAATTCGCTAATGTACAACATTGTGAAAATTTAGTGGAAATTGTTTACATTAAATATATAGAGAGTCTAAATTCGTTGAAAATATCAAATTCGTTGAATATACTAAATCATTAAAATTCAATGGAAAATTGAGTACATTGGATGGACAGATGGTCCTATTTGATGGAAAAATTCAAATTCGTTAAATGTATGATATTGTTAAAATTCAATGGAAAACTATGTGCATTAGATGGACAGAAATTTCAAATTTGTTGAATGTACGATGCCGAGAAAAATAAATTGAACAATTGTATACACTAATTGTAAAGAGAGTCTGAATTCATTAAAAAAAATCAAATTCACTGAACGTATGATATCATCAAAATTCAATGGAAAATTTAGCACATTAGATGAACAGATCGTCAAATACGTGGAAAAATTTGAATTCGTTAAATGTACGATATTCTGAAAGTTCAACGAAAAATTGTGTACATTAGACGTATGGAAAGTCCAAATTTGTGTAAGAATTCCAGTTCGTTAAATGTACAACGCCGAAAAAAATAAACGGGATAATTGTGTACATTAAATGTATAGAGCTTCTGGATTCACTAAAAAAATCTAATTTGTTGAATGTACGAAATCATCACAATTTATTGAAAAATTGAGAACATTGGATGGACAGATAGTTCGTATACATGGAAAAAATTGAATTTGTTAAATGTACGATATCATAAATATTCAATAGAAATTTGTGCAAATTAAATGTATAGCAAATCAAAATTCGTGGAATAATTCAAAATCGTTAAATGTACGATATCGTGAAAATTTAGTGGAAATTGTGTACATTAAATGTATAGAAAGCCTGAATTCAGTGAAAAAAATTGAGTACATTAGATGGACAGATAGTCCGAATAAGCGAAAATTTGATTTCGTTAAATGTACTATATCGTAAAAATTCCATAGAAATTTGTGTACATTAAATGTATAGAGCATCTAAATTCGTTGAAGAATTTGAATTCGCTAATGTACGACATCCTGAAAATTCAGTGGAAATTGTTTACATTCTATGTATGAGAGAGACTGAATTCGTTGAAAAAAAAAATTCGTTGAAGGTAAGAAATCATCAAAATTCAATGGAAAATTAAGTCCATTAGATGGACAGATGGTCCGAATACATGGAAATATTAGAATTCGTTAAATGCACAATGTCGTGAAAGTTCAATGAAAATTTGTGTAAATTAATTGTAAAGAAAGTCCAAATTCATGGAAGAATTCTAATTCGAGGATGAATTATAATTCGTTGCATGTACGATGTCAAGAAAAAAAAACTAGAAAATTGTCTACGTTAAATGTATAGAGGGTCTGAATTAGTTGAAAAAATGAAATTCGTTGAATGTATAAAATCATCAAAATTCAATGAGAAATTGAAAACATTAAATGGACAGATAGTTCGAATACATGCAAAAATTCGAATTCGTTAAATGTATGATATCGTGAAAATTCAATGAAAATTTTTGTACATTAAATGTACTGAAAATCAAAATTCGTGGAAGAATTAGAACTCATTAAATGTAAGATATTGAGAAAATTCAGTGGAAAATTGTGTACATTAAATGTATAGAAAGACTGAATTCACTGAAAGAATCAAATTCATTGAATGTAATAAATCATCAAAATTCAATGAAAAATTGAGTACATTAGATGGACAGATAATCTGTGTAAAAGAAAATTTGAATTCATTAAATGTACGATATTGTGAAAATTCAATGGAAATTTTTGTACAATAAATGTACAAAAATCAAAATTCATTGAAGAATTTTAATTCGCTAATGTATGATATCGTGAAAATTCAGTAGAAAACAGTGTACATTAAATGTATTAAAGAGTCTAAATCCGTTGAAAAAATCAAATTCATTGAATTTACGAAATCATCAAAATTCAATGGAAAATTGGGTACAATGGATAGCCAGATAGTCCTAATAGATGGAAAAATTCGAATTCGTTAAATGTAGGATATCATGAAAATTCAATGGAAAATTGAGTACATTAGATGGACAAAAAGTGAGAATTCTTTGAAACAATCAAATTCCTTGAATGTACGACGTCAAGAAAAATGAACTGGAAAATTTTGTTCATTTAATGTATAGAGAGCCTGAAGTCATTCAAAAAAATCAAATTCGTTGAATATAAGAAATCATCAAATTTCAATGGAAATATTCGAATTCGTTAAATGTGCGATATCGTGAAAGTTCAGTGGAAAATTGTGTACATTAGATGTATAAAGAGTCTAAGTTCGTTGAAAAATCCAAATTTGTTGAATGTACAAAATCATCAAAATTCAATGGAAAAATGAGTATATTGGATGGACAGATAATCGAAATAGTTAAAAAAAATTGAATTCATTAAATGTATGATATCGTGAAAATTCAATGGAAAATTGTGCACATTATATGGACAAAATGTCTGAATTTTATGGAAAAAAAAAAAATCAAATTTGTTGTATGTACAATGTCGAGAAAAATAAACTGGAAAATTGCAAACCTTTAGTGTATGGAGAGTTTAAATTCATTGAATAAATCAAATTCGTTGAATATAAGAAATCATCAAAATTCAATGGAAAATTGAGTACATTAGATGGACAGATGGTCCAAATAAATTAAAATATTTGAATTTGTTAAACGTACGATCTTGTAAGAATCCATATTCGTTGAGTGTACTAAATCATCAATATTCAATGGAAAATTGAGTACATTAGATGGACAGATAGTCTGAATAAATGGAAAAATTCGAATTCATTAAATGTATGATCTCGAGAAAATTATGGGAAAATTTTGTACATTAAATGTGTTGAAAGTCTAAAATTCGTTGAAAAAATCAAATTCGTTGAATGTAAGAAATCATCAAAATTCAATGGAAAATTGAGTACATTAGATGGACAATTAGTCCAAATACGTGAAAAAATTTTAATTCGTTATACAACATCGTGAAAATTCAATGGCAAATTGTGTATATTAAATGTATAGAGAGTTTGAATTCGTTGAAAAATCAAATTCATTCGATGCACATAATCATCAAAATTCAATGGAAAATTGAGAACATTGGATGGTCGGATAGTCCGAATACATGGAAAAATTCAAATTTGTTAAATGTAAGATATCATGAAAATTCAATGGAAATTTTTGTACGTTAAATGTAATGGAAGAACTCGAACTCGTTAAATGTACGATATCAAGAAAATTCAATGGAAAATTGGGTACATTAAATGTATAGAATGTCTAAATTCTCTGAAAAAATCAAATTCGTTGAATGTAAAAAATCATCAAAATTCAATGGAAAATTGAGTACATTAGATGGACAAATAGTGTGAATAAGCGAAAATTTGAATTGGTTATATGTAAAATATCATGAAAATTCAATGGAAATTTGTGTACATTAAATGTATAGAAAATCAAAATTTGTTGAAGAATTTGAATTCACTAATGTACGATTTCATGAAAATTCAGTGGAAAACTGTGTACAATAAATGTATTAGAGAGTCTAAAGTCGTTAAACAAATAAAATTCTTTGAATATATGAAATCATCAAAATTCAATGGAATATTGAGTATATTGGATGGACAGATAGCCTTAATAGATGGAAAATTTTGAATTCATTGAATGTACAACATTGTGAAAATTCAATAGAAAATTGTGTACATTAGATGGACAAAAAGTCCGAATTCTTTGAAAATATCAAATTCCTCAAATGTACAACGTCAAGAATGTACCTCTCGATCTATCGAGAATTAAGAGGTTCTATAAATAGGATCCACTCGACTTTTCTTCATTTTTCCTTGATCTCTCTCGATTGTTTTCAGTCTTTTCACCTACCAAACGCAATCTTCTCACTCAAAACCTTCACCCACGTGTTTTTCGGCAATTTCTTGTCTCAAATCACTTGGTATGATCTCTTTATCTTTCATTCTTCTTGCATTTCACACATTTAAATCTAGGTTTCGTTGTTTTTGAAAAAAATTTGGGGTTTTACAAAATTGATGAAGTTTTTGTGAAATTTTTGGGTTGGGCTTTGTGAAAATGTCTTTAAAGTGTCAGGCATTGTTTCACATTTGCATTATAACAATGTTTCATGCATCTTAGATGTGTATTTGTTTTGTTGCAATGTTGTGTGTTGGTAGGTTTGGATTGGGCTGAGCCCATGATGTTTTTAAGTTTGCATATCACATGTTCATGCATTTTTATGCATACGTACCTTCCATTCTTTATATTAATATATTGACTGTGTTGGTGCTATTCTGCGTCTCTCTCTCTCTCTCTTCTTCTTCTTCTTCTTCTTCTTCTTCTTTCGGTTAATTACTCTATGGCACCTAAACAAAAATCTACTCCGTCCTAGGACCTTCTTCGTTCCGAGGCTTCTTCTTCTGATCCCACCCTTTCCCATATTCGGTTCCATGGTGATAATGCCCAACAAGACTTTTTGGAGAACTTTTCTAGATGAGGCATACATTCGGAATGCCAAGTCATTCTATCAAACTTTTCTGATACAGACCTACCCACTATTATCCATAGTAGGGGTTGGGAGTTACTGTGTGGCATCCCAGTCACTTGTCCATCTGTGATCATACAAGAGTTCTACTCCATCATGCACAGATTTGATTATTTAGTACCTCTTTTTGTTACTCACATTCAAGGTACGCATATTGTGGTCACACTGGATATTCGGTTCCATTATGATAAAGCCCAACAAGACTTTTCGGAGAACTTTTCTAGATGAGGCATACATTCAAAATGCCAAGTCATTCTATCAGACTTCTCCGATACAGACCTACCCATTGTCATCCATAGTAAGGGTTGGGAGTCACTATATGGCGTCTCGGTCACTTGTCCATCCATGATCATACAAGAGTTCTACTCTAACATGCACAGATTTGATTATTCAGTACCTTTCTTTGTTACTGGCATTCAAGGTACATGCATTGTGGTCACAGCGGATATTGTATCCGAGGTACTCCACGTCTCGAGGGTAGCGCATCCTGACTACCCGGCTATGATCGCCTTAAGACTATGTCTAAAGACGAGATTATGTTTACTTTTTGTGAGCGCCCCTTTGATTGGGGTGATCATCAATACACCCTGACAGGCCACAAATGCGTTGACCCCTTGTGATAACTTAGATTAATTAAATTAGCCCAGTTATTAATTAATCAAATTAACAGATAATATCACGTGGCAGCACAAACAAATCACCAAACTAAGATATGCAGCGGAAAATAAATAACACGGTGATTTGTTCACGAATGGGGAAAACCCTAAGGCAAAAACCCCACCGAGTGATTTAAGGTCACCACTCCCGAAACTCCACTATTATCACAACAAGTAGTTACAAGTAAGGAATCCCAGTACCTCACCAACCTACAGTTGAACTCTTACCCCAATACCCAATTGGACTTGTTCTGTAGTGACAATTTCTCCAGTTTAATGCACGGCTCCCAGTACGTGACTAACCAATGTGATGCGCGGATCCCAGTACGCGGCTTACTCCTTTGCACGAATCCCAGTACGTGACTCACTCACCAACTTGAGGAAGAAGAATGTTGGCTGCAAAGTTCTTCAAATCATCAGAGATGAACTAGGGCACGAACTTTGTCTCACAGATCACAATTTGCATGAAAGAGAAGAAGCAACTTGTATCTTGTGAATTCTGCTTGTTGCTTGCTTTGATGGCCCTTAAAATAATCCTTTTATATGTCTAGGGTTAGGAGAAAAGAAGTCCCAAAGACACACACACGGATTGGACTTGAAACAGACCTGGAAATCTGTTTTCTTTAATTCTCGACAGATAGAGGTGTCGAGAGGTGTCGAGACAGCTGTCGAGGCTCGGGCTTAACAGCTTCTTTAAATCTCGATAGATGTATCTGTCGAGGTATCTATCGAGCTTTAAAATCTTGCACTTCCTTGCTTGTATCTTGGACAGACTTTGACAGCTTCAACACTTAATCTTGAACCACTGTTTCTTGAAGTGTTTAACACATCCTAGATCTACCCAATTACAAGTAAAGTGCGTTTTGTCTAAGGATAAGCCAATTACATAAAATAGTGACATATGTTCACAAGCTTGAACAACTACATATGTCCTAACAATCTCCCCCTTTGGCAATCCGTGACAAAACCACAACACACAAATGAAGATATGAGAGAAGTCATAAATCACTCAACTCATATTCACTTGATACATACAATAAAATCTATCCTAACACAACAAGAAACATGTGTATAAAGAAACATGTGTATAAAGACAGAAAAGAAACAACACATGTAGAGGTAGGTGAAAAAGAAAACATACATCATCATATAGAGAAAGAGAATAAGTACAATGTATGTAAGTACATGATCAATGTATCTCTAAAAGATAAGAAAAGAAAAAAATACATAGATCACCTCACTACATCCTTCAATCCACACTCCCCCTAACAAAAATGTCTTATGCTAACACTCCCCCTAAGTATGACTACTCTCATACAAAACTACTCCCCCTTTTTGTCACGAGTGACAAAGGGTAGAGTGTCAAGTAGACATCTCATCCGATGAGCTAGCATCTCCATCATCATCATCGTCGGAAGCATCATCATCATCGCCATCATCATCACCCTCGGTCTCAGTCGACACATGAGGTGGCGGAGGAGAAACCTCTGAGGCAAAGCCGCCCATGGTCGCCTGTCGCTTGGCGATGCGACCAACACGGACATTCACCTGATACAACTCTGTGGAGAGAGTATCAAGGCGAGCATCCATGCGCTGTAGCTGCGCCATGATGTCTCCTAACGTGACGTCGCTAGAGGAGGAAGAAGCAGACGCACGAGCTGATCTGGAGGTGGTCGGACGGGTGGAAGGAGTGGCAGCATCCGGCTGTCGCGATCGGAACTGTGCCTCGCTACGTTTTACGGTAGCGGCGTCTATGGCAGACATGACATGGTAGTGATCGGACGAGGGGAAGGGAATGGAAAAACGACTCATGATCCTCGTGATAGCGGAAGGGAAAATGAGCTTATCACGGGTGGCCGTATCTCTATAGACATCTATGATAGAAAAGATGAAGTGAGAAGGAAAGTCTATAGAGAGATCCTCAAGGAGGGACAACAAGAACCGAGCTCGAGGCTCTGTGATCGAGTTGTAGTGAGAGAGTGGGTGCAAAACAAAAGTCATCACCATGTTAAGGAATCTAGGACCTTTAGCAAAAGGTCTACATGGTGTGTACATGTGATCTCCCCAAGAGGTAGGACGTTCACAGAACGCCGAGATCATCTCGTCTTTGGACACAGTCCAGAGACGCTCATAGCTAGGGTAATCGGGATGATCCACCCTAGGTACATGGAGAACCTCAGAGACTAGCTCTGGGGTGACACAGAAGCGCGTACCTCTAACGCAAGAATAGAAAGAAGGTACTGAAGAATCTATCCCGTGGATGTTGGAGTAAAACTCCTGAATCATCACGAGAGGAGATGTGACCGGGACGTCACACAGTGACTCCCAACCCCGAGTGTGAATGACATCGGGTAGGTCAGTGTCGGCAAAGTCTGCCAGGACGACGTGGCGTTCCGAATGAACACCGCGTTTAGAAAAGTTCTCCGAGAAGTCCTTATGGGCTTTCTCATCACGGAACCGGACAGAGATAGGGGTAGAGTCAGAAGAAGACTGTCCCTTAGAACGCAGAGGGTTCTGGGACGGAATGGACTTACGTTTAAGAGCCATAAACGCTACTAACGCAACCATAGAAGAGGGGGAAAGAAGAGACAAACAGAAAAGTCCCAAGCAAATCAATATTGATAGAATGAAATATTGAAATGAAAAGAACGTATGCATGAAAATGCATGAGCATGTGAAATGCAACTCAAAAACATCATGGGCTCAGCCCAATCCAAACCTAACAGCACACAATAGATTTGCACACATCTAAATGCATGAAAATACAATTAGAATGCTAATGTGATGCAATGCATGTGGTTTTGAAGATTAAAACTAGAAAACCAACCCAAAAATTTCATGAAAACCCTAACAATTTTGATTTTTCAAAAACACAAACCTAGGGTTTTAAAACAATGCAATGCATGTAAATGAGGGATAAAATGCTTACCAAATGATGAAGAACACGAAGAATCACTTGAGAAAGCCTTGAGAGAGGTTTGGAGGGAGAGGGAAAAGATTTTGAGAGAGATCAGAGAGTTTTCGAGCGAGAGAGATCGAGAGAATGTCCTGAAAAATCGCGAAGGACCCTTTTATGGAGCAACAGTAATTCTCGACAGCTTTAGGTGTCGAGAGCTGTCGAGGTAGCTATCGAGGGAAGCTATCGAGAAAAGCACGTGGACAGATGCAGCTATCGAGGTCAGCTATCGAGGGAGAAGAAACAAGCAAGTGGGAACCTCGATCGATCCAGCAGCTATCGAGGAGCTATCGAGCAAACAGAAAGTTTCTCGATCGATCCAGCTGCTGTCGAGGTATCTGTCGAGACTGCGATAAGAAAGAGTCTGAGGACCTCGACAGATAGCTATGTATCGAGAGGTATCGAGGAGGTGTCGAGATGCCTTTCAAAGCAGTTTTTCAAAAGAAGAAAAACACAGACATGAATGCAATCATGCATACAGCTCAACCAAAGATACAATCAACACATTAAGCTCTCAAAATCATCTCTCAACAAGAAATATGAAGCACATGTATCTCAAAACACGCACACACACACTAAACAAGTCTAACCAATTTTATGTTTCAAAAACAAGTTATGACAGTTTAGTTATCATACATTAACGCATGTAAACCTTGTGATGGCCAAATCACATTGTACCTGCACATGTATCAAGAATTGCAAAGAGTATTGCGTGTTGTGTGTGAAAACATCGCAAGATTGCATAAGTGTCTCAATGTCATGACGATTTGAGATATGAGAAAATCACTTTAGCTCACACACAATCATAACTGTTTGATGGGGACTATCACCTTTGAGGTACATCCTATAACTCCCACATCTCCTAGAAAACACGCTTGCAACCATATTTTAAAGCATTTTTAATCTTTTTGTTTTTTTTTTTATTTGCATATTTTCTTTTAACAAGCATATCATGCATGGGCATACAAGAGAAAGAAAAGAAATACCCAATGATGTTAAGCTTTTGACACTGCACTTTTGCTATGCCGAAGCATACAGGTGTCTTATGACATTGCACTTTTGCTATGCCGAAGCATACAGATGTCATATTATGATTAGCGAGTAACAGTGGTGAGATGGTTATTTATGCCTTTCTCTTAGGATTTTCTAGTTCAACCCGTCAAAAGAGTGATACGAGTGTTAAGAAGAAGAGATTACTTAACCTTACTCATCACAAACAAAGATCTACAAAGCTCACTCGCTTAGTTGTGCAAAAAGAGTGCTCATCTAAGCTATAGATGATACAAAGTTTAGAAAACTCTGTTTCAATGGCCATTCCAAAAGTTCGTATGAACTAATGCACACAAACACACACTGTTTTTGTATTTTTCATTTTTCAATTTTTTTTATTTTTATCAAGGAAGCAAAAATAAAACACAAAACTGAAAACACACAAACAAAAACATGTTAAAGAAAGCAAAAACAATGCATAAAACTAGACTGACTCAAAACAGTAAAGAAACACACAAGTAATGCAACACACGAAAACAGAGAAAGAAGAAGAAGTGACTGAAATCACTTAGATCCCTTTGGCTTCCACACCTTGGAAGATCCTTTCCTATTGGTCGACTCTTGAACCGGTAAAGAGGGAGAAGAATATGAACCGTTCAAGTTCGAAAGGAACATAAGAGCTTTTAGAATGTCACTAAGAGGAGCGAGAGAAGACTGAAGCTGATTCTGGCTCCTAGATGCTATTTCGCCATTGCTCTGTTGAGTGGCAAGCCACTTGTAGCAATTTGGTCGAGTGTGATCGGCGAGACCACAATGATAACAGAGATGTGGCTTCTTCTGTTTGGCCTTTTGAGAGTTAGCCCTCTTATTCCTAGGGTTTCTAGATTCCCTTTTCTCAATTTTAGGGGGTGCTCCTAGGATAGACTTTTCCTTGTCTACGTTCTCACTAGCTAAATCAGTTTTAACATTATTTTCCTCAGTTTTAATGTTATTAGCCGGTGGAACAAAAACAGTAGTACTAGCAGAAGGAGTATTAGAGATAGAGAATTCATACCCCAATCCAGTACGATCCGAAGAAGATCTCTGAGCATCTAGCATCTTGTCCAGCTTGGCGCTTGACGTCCTCTCCAGTTGTGCTCTGACTTGAAACAGCTCTGCTTCAAGCTTCTTGGTCCTCTTAGCCAAGAAATTGTTCTCGAACCTCAGTGCTCCAATGGTTTGATTCGCTTGATCAACCTTTGTGGACAGCTCCTCACGGTCAAGTTCCACATCACTGAGCTTCTTGGTGGCTAGCCTATAGAGCTTCTCGTGTTTCTCAGAAAGCTTGTATAGCTTCTCATAGGCGGTATGGATATCATCTTGATCATCCATAATCTCAATCTTGGACTCCACCAATTCCTTCTCTTCATCCACATCTTCTGAACCCCATCAGTAGGATTAACAGTGGCAGTGAAGGCACTCAAGATTCCGTCGTCCTCATCCTCGGAATCGTCCTCGGGCTCTGTGTCGCTTAAGGTAACAGCAAGTGCTTTGCTCTTCCCTATGCTCTTTAAGTACGTGGGACACTCTTGTTTCATGTGTCCAAAGCCTTGACACCCAAAGCACTTTGGTCCTGTGGGAACAGTGTATTGACCGCCATCCTTGACATCCTTCTTCATTTTCTCCGGATTCCTGAATTGTGAAGAACTGGACTGTCTACGGTCTTTGTTGAAACCTTTTCCATTTGCATTCTTCATAAACTTCTTGAATTGCCTTGTGATGTAGGATTTCATCTTGGAATCTTCATCATCTGACGAGTCATCCGTATCACTGCTTTTGGCCTTCAGTGCCAAACTCTTGCCCTTGTTCGACTTGCCTAACCTAGTCAGCCCTAACTCATAGGTTTGCAAGTTTCCAACCAGCTCAGTCAAAGGAATTCTGTCAATATCCTTCGACTCTTCGATCGCCGTGATCTTAGCATGGAATCTTTCTGGCAGCGATCTGAGCACCTTCCTTACTATCTTGGGTTCTGGGATGGTCTCCCCAAGATTGAAGGCTGAGTTCACTATGTCCTTCAGCTTGGCATAGAACTTATCAAACGACTCATCCTCCTCCATCTTTATTTCTTCAAAGCGTGTGGTGAGCCTTTGCAGCTTTGAATCTTTGACAGCCTTGGTGCCCTTATAGGTTGTCTGGAGGATGGTCCATGCTTCCTTGGCAGTTTCAGTTGAGGAAATTTTCTTGAACTCCTCATTGGTGACTGCACTGAATAGGGCATTCAATGCTCTGCTGTTGAAGTTTGCCGCTTTGATCTTAGCTTCATCCCAGTCAGCCGGCGCCTCTGTAGGCTTGGTCCAGCCTATCTCCACAGCTTGCCACACTTTTTCATCTAAAGACTGCAAGAAAGCTCTCATGCGTACTTTCCAGTATGCATAGTTAGTGCCATCAAATAAAGGAGGTATAATTAAAGATTGTCCTCTATCCATGACAGCGGGGGTCAATGGATCACACACAATAGATTAAACCCTAATCAGAGTGTGCTTGCTCTGATACCACTTGACAGGCCACAAATGCGTTGACCCCTTGTGATAACTTAGATTAATTAAATTAGCCTAGTTATTAATTAATCAAATTAACAGATAATATCACGTGGCAGCACAAACAAATCACCAAACTAAGATATGCAGCGGAAAATAAATAACACGGTGATTTGTTCACGAATGGGGAAAACCCTAAGGCAAAAACCCCACCGGGTGATTTAAGGTCACCACTCCCGAAACTCCACTATTATCACAACAAGCAGTTACAAGTAAGGAATCCCAGTACCTCACCAACCTACAGTTAAACTCTTACCCCAATACCCAATTGGACTTGTTCTGTAGTGACAATTTCTCCAGTTTAATGCACGGCTCCCAGTACGTGACTAACCAATGTGATGCGCGGATCCTAGTACGCGGCTTACTCCTTTGCACGAATCCCAGTACGTGACTCACTCACCAACTTGAGGAAGAAAGAATGTTGGCTGCAAAGTTCTTCAAATCATCAGAGATGAACTAGGGCACGAACTTTGTCTCACAGATCACAATTTGCATGAAAGAGAAGAAGCAACTTGTATCTTGTGAATTCTGCTTGTTGCTTGCTTTGACGGCCCTTAAAATAATCCTTTTATATGTCTAGGGTTAGGAGAAAAGAAGTCCCAAAGACACACACACGGATTGGACTTGAAACAGACCTGGAAATCTGTTTTCTTTAATTCTCGACAGATAGAGGTGTCGAGAGGTGTCGAGACAGCTGTCGAGGCTCGGGCTTAACAGCTTCTTTAAATCTCGATAGATGTATCTGTCGAGGTATCTATCGAGCTTTAAAATCTTGCACTTCCTTGCTTGTATATTGGACAGACTTTGACGGCTTCAACACTTAATCTTGAACCACTGTTTCTTGAAGTGTTTAACACATCCTAGATCTACCCAATTACAAGTAAAGTGCGTTTTGTCTAAGGATAAGCCAATTACATAAAATAGCGACATATGTTCACAAGCTTGAACAACTACATATGTCCTAACACACCCTTTGCTCAGCCTTTGCTAAAGGTCTGAGGTTTATTAACATGGTGATGACCTTTGTTTTGCATCTGTTGTCTCACTATAACTCCATTACAGAGCCCTACGTGCTTGATTTTTACTTTCCCTCTAATAGAATCTTACTATAGACTTCTCTTCTCACTTCATTTTATCCCTCATTGATGTCTATAGGGATACGGCGACCCATGATAAGCTCATCCACATTTGCTCCCTCTTCTTCTACTAGCAGTGTGTCTCTTGAGGACATCATGGCATAGCTTGTGCACATGGATGCTCGCCTCGACACCCTCAGTGATGAATTGTGTCAGGTGAACTTCCATGTTCGTCGTATTGCATGATGATAGGCTCGCCTTGGTGGCTTTGTTTCTTCTCCTTCTCCATCTTTAGAGACTTCTGAGGATAAGGACGATGATGGTGATGCTGATGCTACTGATGCTGAGGATGATGGTGCTAGCTCTTCTAGTGATGATGAAATGTCTACTTGATGTACTTACCCTTTATCACTCGTGACCAAAAGGGGGAGTAGTTTTGGATATGAGAGTAATCATATATATATGGGGAGAGTTAGTACTTAAGAGATTTTTGTTAGAAGGAGTGTATATTTTTGTTGAGGGATGTAGTGAGGATTTTATGTATCTTTTTCTTTTCTTTCTATTTTAAACACATTGTTCATGTACCTTTGATCTTGTGATCACTATGTGATAGTAAACCTTGTACTTGTTGATGTTATATATACATTTGAGGTTGTTATTATAGTTTTTTCACATGCTTCTTATATATTGTATGCAATCTTTTATTTCTGTTTCACATTAAGATGTCATGATGAGTTTTGTTCAAAGTGTTTCAGAAATACAGGTTGTCAAAGTCATCTTGCCATGAACTCTCTTCTTGCAAAGTTTTTCAAGAGTCTGTGTTAGGATAGATTTTATTGAACTTAACAAGTGAATATGAGTTGAGTGATTTATGACTTCTCTCATATGTTCATTTGTTTGTTGTGGTTTTGTCACAAATTTCCAAAAGGGGAGATTGTTAGGACATATGTGATTCATGTGAGGAACATATGTCAACATGTTATGTAATTGGCTAATCCTTTGACAAAACCCATTTTACTTGTATTTGGGTAGATCTAGGATGTATTTAATGCTTCAAGAAACAATGTTTCAATTTCAAGTGTTAAAGCCAAGCAACTCTGTCCAAGAATCAAGTAAAGTGTTGTTCATTAAAGCTCGATAGCTAGTATCTATCGAGATTTAAAAGAGCCGTTTTAGCCCGAGGCTCGACAGCTGCTCGATAGATAGGGTATCTGTTGAGGTTTATAAAAAACAGATTTTTAGTTCTGATTTTCATCCAATCTGTGAATGTATGTTAAGGCTTTCTTTTTTCATAACCCTAAACATATATAAGGATTATTTTAAGGGTCGTCACAGGTTGCACAGTTGCACAAGAGCACAATTGCACTAATGCGAAGAAGTGTGATCGGAAACCTAGTTTGCCCTAGTTCATCTTGAAAAAACTGCTATGTTTGTACACTGTAGGGTTTTGTGACCAAACAACTTTGTGATCTTCATTGTGTGATGAACTGAAGAACTTTATAGCCAATATCCTTCTCAAGTTGGTAATCAAGTCGCATATTGGGATCTGCGTAGCTATTGGATAGTCACGTACTGGGAGCCGTGCAATACAAGGAGCAATTGTCACTACAGAACAAGTCCAATTGGGTATTGGAGTAAGGGTTCAACTGCAGGTTGGTATAAGATACTAAGATTCCTTTACTTGTAACCACTTGTTTTGATGATAGTGGATTCTCGGGAGTGGTGACCTTAAAATTATTTGATGGGGTTTTTGCCTCGAAGGTTTTCCCTATTCGTAAACAAATTATCGTGTCAAATTTAATTTTCACTGCATTTAGTTATTTGGTGATTTATTTGTGCTACCACGCTCATTATATGTAATTGAACATAATTAATTTACCGGCTTATTAATTGGTTAATTCGTCACAATGAGTCAATACATTCTTGGCCTATCAAGTGGTATTAGAGCAGGTACACTCTGATTAGGGTTTAATCTTTGTTGTATGATCCATTGACCCCTATTTGTCATGGATAGAGGACAGTCACTCATTGTAGATGGCAGGGAAAGTATACATAAGAGCTTTCTTGTAGTCATTAGATGAGAATGTGTAGTGCAAGCTATGGAGATAGGCTAGACCAAGCCAAAGGAAGCACTGGCTGATTGGGATGATTCCAAGATCAAGGCGGCAAACTTCAACAGCAGGGCGTTGAATGTCTTATTCAGTGCAGTCACAAATGCGGAGTTCAAAAGATATCCTCCACTAAAACTGCAAAGGAAGCTTGGACCATTCTTTAGACAATCTATGAAGAAACCAAGGCTGTCAAGGATTCATAGCTCTAGAACCTCACTACTAGCTTCGAAGAAATTACGATAGAAGAGGATGAGTAATTTGAAGAGTTCTAAGTCAGGCTTAAGGACATAGTGAACTCAGTTTTTAATCTTGAGGAAACCATTCTAGAACCAAAGATTGTGAGAAAGGTGCTCAGATCTCTGCCTGAAAGATTCCATGCCCAGATCACCGCAACAGAGGAATCAAAGGATATTGACAAGATTCCTTTGATAGAGCTAGTTGGTAATCTGCAAACCTATGAGTTAGGTTTGACAAGGATTGGTAAGTCAGTTAAGGGCAAGAGCATGGCATTGAAGGCCAAGAGCAGTGACACGGATGAATTTTCAAACGATGAAGATTTTAAGATAAAATCCTACATCACCCGACAATTCAAGAAGTTCATGAAGAATGCCAATGCAAAGGGTTTTTGACAAGGACCATGGGTAATTAAGTTTTTCTCAGTCTAAGAGCCAAGGCAAAGGGAAGAAAGACGCTAGAGATGGCGGTCAGTACACTGTTGTCTCAGGACCCAAGTGTTTTCGAAGTCAAGAATTTGGTTACACAAAACAAGAGTGCCTTACTTATCTTAAGTCCATTGTGAAAAGCAAGGCACTTACTGCAACTTTGAGCGACACCGAACCTGAGGATGATTTTGAAAAAGAAGATGATGAAATCCTAAATGCCTTCACCACCACTATCAATCCTACTGAAGGGATTGTAGAAGATGTGGATGAAGAAGAAAACTTGGTGGAATAAAAGTTTGAGAAGATGGATGAGCAAGATGACATTCACACAGCCTATGCAAAGTTATACAAGGTCTCCGAAAAGCATGAGAAGTTGTATAGGTTGGCCATCAAGAAGCTCAATGATGTGGAACTTGAACGAGAACAACTCTCCACAAAGTTTGATGAAGCCAATCAGACTATTGGAGCACTGAGGTTTAAAAACAATTTCTTGGCTGAGAAGACCAAGAAGCTTGAGGCAGAACTATTCCAAGTTAGAGCTCAGTTGGAGAGGACCTCAAGTGCAAATCTTGATAAGATGCTCAGTATGCAGAAATCTGCTTCTGATCGAACCGGTTTATGGTATGATTTCTTTTCTCCTAATATTGCTTCTTCTAGTATTACTTTTTTTGTTTCTCCTGCTAATAATATTGAATCTGAAAATAATGGTGCTAAAACTAAGATAGCTAGTGAGAACATAGACAAGGGTAAATCTATCTTAGGAGCACCTTTTAAGCTTAATAAGAAAGAAACCAAAAGTCTAAAGAGAATGAGCAGCATCTCTATCATCACTATGGAGCAACTGGACACACTCAACCTAATTGCTACAAATGGCAAGTCACTCAACAGAGCAACAGTATGTCTCATCTGGAAACTTGAGTCAGTTTCCATCCTTTCTTTCTCCTCTTGGAGATCTCCTCAAGGCCCTCATATTCCTTTTGAACTTGAATGGTTGCAATTCTTCCCCCTCACCGCCGGTCTAACAATTCACTAAAAGGAAAGGTACTTCTAAGGTGTGGAAGGAAAAGGGGTCCAAGTGACTTAGTCACTTTTTTTTCTCTCTTTCTCCTTCTTGTTTTTGTTTTTGCATTACTTGTGTGTTTTGTTTTCTTATTTTGAGTCAGTCTAGTTTTTATTTGCATTGCCTTGTTTGACATGTTTTTTTTGTTTGCTTTCATTCTTGGTTTTATTTTGTTTTCCTCCACAAAACTTAAAAAAAAATTGTCAAATCAGGAAAATACAAAAACTGTGTGTTTATGTACATTGGTACTTGTGTACCTTAAATGGCCAATGAAACAAAGTTTTCTAAACTTTGTATCACTTATAATTTAGATGAGCATCTCTATGCACAACTAAGCAGGTGAGCTTTGTGGCTCTTGTTTGTGATGAGTAAGATTAATTAATCTCTTGTACTTAACACTCATATCACTCTTTTTGACAAGAATGACTAAAAAATTCTAAGAGAAAGGTATAAAGAACCATCTCACCACTGTTGCTCGCCAATCATGAAATGATATTTGTATGCTTCGACATAGCAAAAGTACAATGTCAAAAAACTTAACATAATTAGGTATTTCTTTTCTCTCTCTTATATATCCATGCATGATATGCTCAAAAAAAGAAAAATATGCAAAGAAAATTAAAGCAAATAAATCAAAATGCTTTAAAACATGATTACAAGCGTGTATTCTAAGAGATGTGGGAGTTATAGGATGTACCTCGAAAGTGATAGTCCCCATTAAGAAGTTATGATTGTGTGTGAGTTAAATTGATTTAATCATATCTCAAATTGTCATAACATGTAGACACTCAAGCAATTTTGCGATATTTTTCACACACAACACTCAATATTCTTTGCTACTTTTGATACATATGCAGGTACAATATGATTTGGCCATCACAAGGTTAACATGTGTTAAAATATGCTCACTAAACTGTCTTAACTTGTTTTTGAAATATAAAATCGGTTAGACATTTTTAGTGTATGTGTGTGTGTGTGTGTGTGTGTTCTTGGATCTATGTGCTTACATTTTTCTTGATTGAGAGATGTTTTGAGAGATTAAAATGTTGTTTGGATCCTTGGTTGAGTTGCATGTTTGATTTCGTTCATGTCTGTGTTTGTCTTTTCTTGAAAAACTATTTTTAAAGCAATCTTGACAGCTCCTCCATACCTCTCGACAGTTAGGCTATCTATCGAGCTCTTCAGCTTCATTTTTTCACAACCTCGATAGCTTCTTGACAGCTCCTCGAGAGCTCCGGCCATTGAGAAAGTTTCTATCTCCTCGATAGATGCTCAATAGCTCCTCGATCCATCGAGCCCCATTTGCTGTGGACACCTTTGGATAGCTACTCGATAGCTGGATCTCTTCAAGCTTTTAAAGCTCGACACCTCTCGATATCTCTCGATTTGTTGAGAATTAAGAGGTTCTATAAATAGGATCCGGGCGACTTTTCTTCATTTCTCTCGATCTCTCTTGATTTTTTTCAGTCTTTTCACCTCCCAAACACAATCTTCTCACTCAAAACCTTCAACCCACGTGTTTTTCAGCAATTACTTGTCTCAAATCACTTGGAATGATCTCTTTATCTCTCACTCTTCATGCATTTTGCGCATTTACATCTAGGTTTTAGGGTTTTTGAAAAAATTTTGGGGTTTTTCAAAATTGATGAAGTTTTTGTGAAATTTTTGGGATGGGCTTTGTGAAAGTTTCTTTAAAGTTTCATGCATTTCATCATATTTGCATTATATTAATGTTTAATGCATTTTGGATGTGTGTTTGATTTGTTGCAATGTTGTGTGCTGGTAGGTTTGGATTAGGCTGAGCCCATGATGTTTTTAAATTTGCATGTCACATGTTCATGCATTTTCATGCATACATAACTTCCATTCTTTATATTAATATATTGACAATGTTGGTGCTTTTCTGCGTCTCTCTCTCTCTCTCTCTCTCTCTCTCTCTCTCTCTCTCTCTCTCTCTCTCTCGGTTAGTTGCTCTATGGCACCTAAAGGAAAATATACTCCATCTCGATACCCTCTTAATTTCGGGGCTTCTTCTTCTGATCATACCCCTTCCCACATTCGGTTCCGTGATGATAAAGCTCGACAGGACTTTTTGGAGAACTTTGCAAGATGAAGCATTCATTCGGATGCCAAGTCATTCTATTGGACTTCTCCAATACTGACCTACCTACCGCCATCCACAGTAGGGATTGAGAGTCACTGTGTAGCATCCAGGTCACTTGTCCATTCTTGATCATACAAGAATTCTACTCCAACATGCACAATTTGATTATTCAATACCTTTCTTTGTAACTCGCATTCAAGGTATGCGCATTATGGTCACCCTGATATTGTATTCGAGTTGCTCCACGTCCAGAGGGTAGTGCATCCTAACTACCCCGGCTGTGATCGTCTTAAGACTGTGTCTAAAGACGAGCTTATGTCTGCTTTCTATGAGCGTCACTCTGATTAGGGTGATCATTAGTACACCCCTTGCTTGGCCTTTGCTAAAGGTCTGAGGTTCATCAACATGGTGATGACCTTTTTCTGCATCCATTGTCTCACTATAATTCCATTACAGAGGCCCGTGCTCGATTTTTGCTTTCCCTCTAAGAGCATCTTACTATAGACTTCCCCTTTCACTTCATTCTATCCTTCATTGATGTCTATAGGGATACGGCGACCAGTGATAAGCTCATATTCCCTTCAGCTATCACGAGGATTCTTCACCATTTTTCTGTCTCCTTCTCGTTTCCAACCACTTCTCCATGATGTGTGCCATAGACCCCGCTACCGTTAAACGGAGTAAGGCATAGCTACATTCGAAACGGCCCGGGACGGCGATTCCTCCAGCTTCTACAGTTCCATCCACATTCGCTCCCTCTTCTTCTATGAGCGGTGTGTCTCTTGATGACATTATGGCACAGCTTGTGCGCATGGATGCTCGCCTCGACACCCTTAGTGATGAGTTCTGTCAGGTAAACTCCCGTGTTGGTCATATTGCACAACGACAGGCTCGCCTTGGTGGCTTTGTTGCTTCTCCTTCTCCATCTCTAGAGACTTCTGAGGATGTGGACGATGATGGTGATGTTGATGCTAAAGATGATGGTGCTAGCTTTTCCAGAAATGATGAGATGTCTACTTGATGTACTTACCTTTTGTCACTCGTGACCAAAAAATGGAGTAGTTTTGGATATGAGAGTAGTCATATACATAGGGGGAGAGTTAGTACTTAGGAGATTTTTGTTAGGGGGAGTGTATATTTTTGTTGAGGGATGTAGTGAGGACTTTATGTATCTTTTTCTTTTCTTTTCTTTCTATTTTAGATACATTGTTCATGTACCTTTGATCTTGTGATCACTATGTGATAGCAAACCTTGTACTTTTTGATGTTATATATACATTTGAGATTGTTATTATAGTTCTTTCACCTATCTTCTCATGTGTTGTTTCTTTTCTCTCTTTATACCCATGCTTCTTATATATTGTATACAATCTTTTATTTCTGTTTCACATTAAGATGTCGTGATGAGTTTTGTTCAAAGTGTTTCAAAAATACAAGTTGTCAAAGTCATCAAAATTCAAGGGAAAATTGTATACATTAGATGTACAGAGAATCCAAATTTGTGGAAGAATTCCAGTTCATTGAATGTACGATGTCGAGTAAAATAAACAGGATAATTATGCACATTAAATGTACAGATATTTTGAATCCGTTGAAAAAATTAAATTCATTGAATGTACGGAATCAACAAAATTCAATGAAAATTTGAGAAAATTGGATGGTCAGATAGTCCGAATACATGAAAAAATTCAAATTTGTTACATGTACGAAATCATGAAAATTCAAGGGAAATTTTTGTACATTAAATTTACTGAAAATCAAAATTCGTGGAAGAATTCGAACTCGTTAAATGCATGATATCGAGAAAATTCAATGGACAATTGGGTTCATTAAATGTATAGAAAGTTTGAATTCGCTGAAAAAATCAAATTCGTTGAGTACTTTTGATGGACAGATAGTCTAAATAAGCAAAAATTAAAAACATTAGATGGACAAGTAGTCCGAATACATGGAATAATTCGAATTTGTTAAATGTGTGATATTGTTAAAATTCATTGGAAATTTGTGTATATTAAATGTACAAAAAATCAAAATTTGAGGAGAAATTCAGATTCATTAAACGTACAATATTGTCAAAATTCAATGGACAATTGTGTACATTAAATGTATACAGAGTTTGAATTTGTTGATAAAATCAAATTCGTTGAATGTATCTAATCATCGAAATTCAATGGAAAATTGAGTACATTGGATGGATAGATAGTCCTAATAGATGGAAGAATTCAAATTTGATAAATGTACAATATCGAAAAATTTAATGGAAAACTGTGTGCATTAGATGGACAGAAAGTCCAAATTTGTTGAAATAAGAAAATTCGTTGAATGTACAATGTCAAGAAAAATAAACTGAAATATTGTGTACATTAAATGAATAGAGAGTCTGAATTCGTTGTAAAAATCAAATTCGTTGAATGTAAGAAATCATCAAAATTCAATGGAAACTTAAGTACATTAGATGGACAGATAGTTCAAATACATGGAAATATTTGAATTCATTAAACGTATGATGTCATGAAAGTTCGATGAAAACTTGTGTACATTAGATCTATAGAAAGTCCAAAATCGTGGAACAATTCTAATTCATTGAATGTACGTTGTCGAGAAAAATAAACTAGAAAATTATCTAAATTAAATGTATAGAGAGTCGGAATTCAGTGAAAAAATCAAATTCGTTGAATGTACGAAATCATCAAAATTCAATGAAGAATTGAGAACATTGGACGGATCGATTGTCTGAATAATTTAGAACATTGAATAATTGTGTGCATTAAATGTATAGAGAGTCTGAATTCATTGAAACAATCAAATTTGTTAAATGTACAAAATCATCAAAATCCAAGGGAAAATTAAGCACATTAGATGGACAGATCGCCCAAATACATGAAAAAATTTGAATTTGTTAAATGTACGATATCGTGAAAGTTCAATGGAAAATTGTATACATTAGATGTAATGAAAGTCCAAATTCGTGGAAGAACACCAATTCATTGAATGTACGATGTCAAGAAAAATAAACAAGAAAATTGTGTACGTTAAATTTATAGATACTCCGAATTTGTTGAAAAAATCAAATTCATTGAATGTACAAAATCAACAAAATTCAATGAAAAATTCAGAACA
Source organism: Castanopsis chinensis (assembly GCA_032878915.1). Taxonomy (NCBI): domain Eukaryota; kingdom Viridiplantae; phylum Streptophyta; class Magnoliopsida; order Fagales; family Fagaceae; genus Castanopsis; species Castanopsis chinensis. The sequence continues at coordinate 4,635,613 of JAVQMG010000106.1, read as the reverse complement.
TTAGATGGTTAGATAGTTCGAATACATGGAAAATTTTGAATTTGTTAAATGTACAATATCATGAAAATTCAATGGAAATTTTTGTACATTAAATGTACTAAAAATCAAAATTCGTGGAAGAATTCGAACTCGTTAAATGTACGATATCGAGAAAATTCAGTGGAAATTGGGTACATTAAATGTATAGAAAGTCTAAATTCACTGAAAAAATCAAATTCATTGAATGTAAGAAATCATTAAAATTCAATTGAAAATTGAGTACATTAGATGGACAAATAGTCTGAATAATCAAAAATTTGAATTCATTAAATATACAATATTATGAAAACTCAATGGAAATTTGTGTACATTAAATGTATAGAAAATCGAAATTCGTTGAAGAAATTGAATTCGCTAATGTACGATATCGTGAAAATTTAGTGGAAAAATGTGTACGTTAAATGTATTAGAGAGTCTAAATTCGTTTAAAAAATAAAATTCGTTGAATATACGAAATCATCAAAATTCAATGGAATATTGTGTACATAGGATGGACAGATAGTCCTAATAGATGAAAAAATTCAAATTCCTTAATTAAACGATATCATGAAAATTCAATGGAAAATTGTATACATTAGATGGACAGAAAGTCCAAATTCCTTGAAAAAATCAAATTCATTGTATTTACGATGTCGAGAAAAATAAACTTGAAAATCGCGCATATTTAATGTATGGAGAGTTTGAATTCATTGAAAAAATTAAATTCGTTGAATGTAAGAAATCATCAAAATTCAATGAAAAATTGAATACATTAGATGGACAAATGGTCAGAATACATGAAAATATTCAAATTAGTTAAACATACGATATCGAAAAAGTTCAATGGAAAATTATGTACATTAGATGTTCGGAAAGTCCAAATTCGTGGAAGAAATCCAATTCGTTGAGTGTACGAAATCATAATATTCAATGGAAAATTGAGTACATTAGATGGATAGATAGTCCGAATAATTTGAAATTTTCAAATTCCTTAAATGTACGATAGCGAGAGAATTCCAGGGAAAATTGTGTACGTTAAATGTATAGAGAGATTGAATTCATTGAAAAAATCAAATTAGTTGGATGTACGTAATCGTCAAAATTCAATGGAAAATTGAGAACATTAGATGGATAAGTAGCCCGAATACATGGAATTATTTGAATTCGTTAAATCTGCGATATTGTTAAAATTCATTGGAAATTTGTGTACACTAAATGTACAAAAAATCAAAATTTGAAAGAATTCAGATTCGTTAAATGTACAATATCATGAAAATTCAATGCAAAATTGTGTGCATTAAATGTATAGAGAGTTTGAATTCGTTAAAAAAATCAAATTCGTTGAATGTACGTAATCATCAAAATTCAATGGATAATTGAATATATTGGATGGACTGATAGTCCGAATTCACGAAAAAATTCGAATTCGTTTAATGTCCAATATCGTGAAAATTCATTGAAAATTGTGTTCATTAAATCTATAGAAAATCAAAATTTGTTGAAGAATTTGAATTCACTAATGTACGATATCGTTAAAATTCAATGGAAATTGTGTACATTAAATGTGTAGAGAGTTTGAATTCGTTCAAAATATGAAATTCGTTGCATATACAAAATCATCAAAATTCAGTGGAAAATTGAGTACATTGGATGGACAGATAGTCCTAATAGATGGAAGAATTCAAATTCGATAAAGGTACGATATCAAAAAATTCAATGGAAAACTGTGTGCATTAGATGGACAAAAAGTTCGAATTTGTTGAAAAAATCAAATTCGTTGAATGTACAATGTCGAGAAAGATAAACTAAAAAATTGTGTACATCAAATGTATAGAGTCTAAATTCGTTGAAAAATCAAATCCATTGAAAAAATCAAATTCGTTGAATGTAAGACATCATCAATATTCAATGGACAATTAAGTACATTAGATGGACAGATAATTCGAATATGTGGAAATATTTGAATTTGTTAAATGTACGATGTCATGAAAGTTCAATAAAAAATTGTGTACATTAGATCAACAGAAAGTCCAAAATCGTGGAAGAATTCTAATTCGTTGAATGTATGTTGTCAAGAAAAATAAACTAGAAAATTGTCTACATTAAATATATAGAGAGTTGGAATTCAGTGAAAAAATCATATTCATTGAATGTACGAAGTCATTAAAATTCAATGATAAATAGAGAACATTGAGTGGATAGATTGTCTAAACATATCAAAAATTTGAATTCATTAAATGTATGATATCGTGAAAATTCAATGCACAACGATATCAAGAAATTTCTATGGAAAATTTTGTACATTAAATATATCGAAAGTCTAAATTCGTGGAAAAAATCAAATTCATTGAATGTAAGCAATTGTCAAAATTCAATGGAAAATTGAGTACATTGCATGGATCGATAGTCCTAATAGATGGAAAATTTTGAATTCGTTAAATGTACGATATCGCTAAAATTCAATGGAAAACTGTGTGCATTATTACATTGATAGAAATCCGAATTCATTGAAATAATCAAATTCAATGAATGTATGATGTCGTAAAAAGTAAAATGAATAATTGTGTTCATTAAATTTAGAGACAGGCTGAATTTGATGAAAAAATCAAATTTGTTAAATGTACGAAATCATCAAAATTGAAAGGAAAATTAAGCACATTAGATGGACAGGTCGTCCAAGTACATGGAAAAATTTGAATTCGTTAAATGTACGATATCGTGAATGTTCAATGGAAAATTGTATAAATTAGATGTACTGAAAATCCAAATTTGTGGAAGAATTCCAATTCATTGAATGTACGATGTCGAGAAAAATAAACAGGATAGTTGTGTACATTAAATGTATAGATATTCTGAATTCGTTGAAAAAATAAAACTCATTGAATGTACGAAATCAAAAAAATTCAATAAAAATTTGAGAACATTGGATGGTCAGATAGTCCAAATACATGGAAAAATTCGAATTTGTTAAATGTACTATATTGTGAAAATTCAATGGAAATTTTTGTACATTAAATGTAATGAAAATCAAAATTCGTGGAAGAATTTGAACTCATTAAATGTACAATATCGAGAAAATTCGATGGAAAAGTGGGAAAATTAAATGTATAGAAAGTCTGAATTTGCTGTAAAAATCAAGCCTGTTGAATGTAAGAAATCATCAAAATTCAATGGAAAATTGAGTACATTATATGAACAAATAGTCTGAATAAATGAAAATTTGAATTCGTCAAATGTACAATATCATGAAAATTCAATGGAAATTTGGGTACATTAAATGTACTAGAAAATGTGATAGGCCACAAATGCGTTGACCCCTAGTGATAAATTAAATTGATTAATTAGCCAAGTTATTAATTAATCAAGTTAACATGAAAAATCACGTGGCAGCACAAATAAATCACCAAAACTAAAGAATGCAGTGGAAAAATAAAAGACACGGTGATTTGTTTACGAATGGGGAAAACCTGACGGCAAAAACCCCACCGGGTGATTTAAGGTCACCACTCCCGAAACTCCACTATTATCACAGCAAGCGATTACAAGTAAGGAATCCCAAGTACCTTACCAACCTACAGTTGAACCCTTACCCCAATACCCAATTGGACTTGCTCTGTAGTGACAGTTTCTCCTTTCAATGCACAGCTCCCAAGTACGTGACTAACCAATTGCGCGGATCCCAGTACGCGACTTCAATTCACCAACTAGAGAGAGAGTTGTTGGCTGCAAAGTTCTTCAAATCATCCACACGATGAAGATTAGGAAGATGCTTGGTTACAAAACCCTACAATGCACATTACACAGCAACTTCTTCACAAAAGATGAACTAAGGCATGAGCTTTGTCTTTTTGATCACAAATTGCATGAACAAGAATTACTCAATGCTTGTGCAACTTGCATCTATTTGACAGCCCTTAAAACAATCCTTTTATATGTCTAGAGTTAGGAGAAAAGAAGTCCCAAAGACACATTCACGGATTGAAATTAAAACAGAACTGAAAATCTGTTTTCTTTAAATCTCGACAGATAGAGGTGTCAAGGATCTGTCGAGAAGCTGTCGAGTCTCAGGACTGAAACAACTTCTAAAGCTCGATAGATGCATGTGTCGAGACCAGGTGTCAAGCTTTAGTAACTTGCATTTCCTTGCTTGTTTCTTGGACAGACGTGATGACTTTAACACTGAATCTTGAAACACTGTTTCTTGAAGTGTTAAACACATCCTAACTCTACCCAATTACAAGTAAAGTGCGTTTTGTCTAAGGATAAGCCAATTACATAAAATAGTGACATATGTCAACAACTTGAACTACATATGTCCTAACAAAATGGAAATTCATTGAAGAATTTGAATTCACTAATGTACGATATCATGAATATTCAGTGTACATTAAATGTATTAGAGAGTCTAAATTCATTGAAAATATAAAATTCGTTGAATATACGAAATCATCAAAATTCAATGGAATATTAAGTACATTGGATGGAAAGATAGTCCTAATAGATGGAAAAATTCGAATTCCTTAAATGGACGATATCATGAAAATTCAATGGAAAATTGTGTTCATTAGATATACCGAAAGTCCGAATTCTTTGTACAATCAAATTCATTGTATGTACGATGTCAAGAAAAATAAACTGGAAAATTGCGTACATTTAATGTATGGAGAGTCTAAATTCATTGAAAATCAAATTCGTTGAATGTAAGAAATCACCAAAATTCAATGGAAAATTGAGTACATTAGATGGACAAATGGTTCGAATACATGAAAATATTCGAATTCTTTAAACATACGATATCAAAAAAGTTTGATGGAAAATTATGTACATAGTTGTTCAAAAAATTCAAATTCATGGAAGAATTCCAATTCACTAAGTGTACGAAATCATCAATATTCAATGGAAAATTAAGTACATTAGATGGACAGATAGTCTGAATAAATTGAAAAATTCGAATTCATAGAATGTACGATAGCGAAAAAAATCCAGGTGAAAATTGTGTACATTAAATGTATAGAGAGTTTGAATTCAATGAAAAATCAAATTAGTTGGATGTATGTAATTGTCAAAATTCAATGGAAAATTGAGAACATTAGATGGGCAAGTAGTCCGAATTCATGGAATAATTCGAATTCATTAAATGTCCGATATCGTTAAAATTCAATGCAAATTTGTGTATATTAAATGTACAAAAAATCAAAATTCAAGGAAGAATTCAAATTCATTAAATGTACAATATTGTGAAAATTCAATGAAATATTGTGTGTGTTAAATGTATAGAGAGTTTGAATTCATTGCAAAAATCAAATTCGTTGAATGTATGTAATCATCAAAATTCAATGGACAATTGAGTGCATTAGATGGACTAATAGTCTGAATTCATCGAAAAATTCAAATTCGTTAAATGTAAGATTTCGTGAAAATTCAATGGAAAATTGTGTTCATTAAATCTGTAGAAAATCAAAATTCATTGAAGAATTTGAATTCACTAATGTACAATATCGTGAAAATTCAGTGGAAATTGTCCACATCCTATGTGTAGAAGGTCTGAATTCATTGAAAATGTCAAATTCGTTGAATGTACAAAATCATGAAAATTCAATTGAAAATTGTGTACATTGGATGGATAGGTAGTCCTAATAAATGGAAGAATTCAAACGCGATAAATGTACAATATCGAAAAAATCAATGGAAAACGGTGTGCATTAGATGGATAGAAGGTCCAAATATGTTGAAATAATCAAATTCGCTAAATGTATAATGTTGGGCAAAATAAACTAAAAAACAGTGTTCATTAAACATATAGAGAGTCTAAATTCGTTGAAAAAATCAAATTCGTTGAATGTAAGAAATCATCAAAATTCAATGGAAATATTCAAATTCGTTAAATGTTCGATGTCATGAAAGTTCAATGAAAACTTGTGTACATTAGATCTATAGAAAGTCCAAAATCGTGGAAGAATTCTAATTCGTTGAATGTACGTTGTCGAGAAAAATAAACTAGAAAATTGTCCACATTAAATGTATAGAGAGTCGAAATTTGATGAAAAAATCAAATTCGTGGAATGTACAAAATCATTAAAATTCAATGAAAAATTGAGAACATTGAATGGATAGATTGTCTGAATATATGAAAAAATTCGAATTCATTAAATGTACGATATAGTGAAAATTCAATGCAAATTTGTGTACAATAAATGTACAGAAAACGATATCGAGAAAATTCAAAGGAAAATTTTGTACATTAAATGTATAGATAGTCTAAATTCACTGAAATAAACAAATTCATTGAATGTAAGAAATCGTCAAAATTCAATGGAAAATTGAGTACATTGGATGGACCAATAGTCCAAATAGATGGAAAAATTCGAATTCGTTAAATGTACGATATCATAAAATTTAATGGAAAACTATGTGCATTACATTGAAATAATCAAATTTGTTGAATGTACGATGTTGCAAAAAATAAAATGAATAATTGTGTGCATTAAATGTATAGAGAGGCTGAATTCATTGAAAAATCAAATTCGTTAAATATACGAAATCATCAAAATTCAATTGAAAATTGAGCACATTAGATGGACAGATCGTCCAAATGCATGGAAAAATTCGAATTCGTTAAATATATGATATCGTGAAAGTTCAGTGGAAAATTTTATACACTAGATGTATTGAAAGTCCAAATTTGTGGAAGAATTCAAGTTCATTGAATGTACGATGTCAAGAAAAACAAACAGGATAATTGTGTACATTAAATGTATAGATATTCTGAATTCGTTGAAAAATCTAATTCATTGAATGTACAAAATCAACAAAATTCAATGAAAAATTGAGAACATTAGATGGTCAGATAGTTCGAATACATGGAAAAATTTGAATTTGTTAAATGTACGATATCGTGAAAATTCAATAGAAATTTTTCTCCATTAAATGTACTAAAAATCAGAATTCGTGGAAGAATTTGAACTCGTTAATTGTATGATATCGAGAAAATTCATTGGAAAATTGGGTATATTAAATGTATAGAAAGTCTGAATTTGCTGAAAAAATCAAGTCCATTGAATGTAAGAAATCATCAAAATTCAATGGAAAATTGAGTACATTAGATGGACAAAAATTTGAATTCGTTAAATATACAATATCTTGAAAATTCAATGGAAATTTGTGTACATTAATTGTACAGAAAATTGAAATTCGTTGAAGAATTTGAATTCGCTAATGTACGATATCGTGAAAATTTAGTGGAAAAATGTGTACATTAAATGTATTAGAGAGTCTAAATTCGTTGAAAAAATAAAATTCGTTGAATATACGAAATCATCAAAATTTATTGGAGTATTGAGTACATTGGATGGACAAATAGTCCTAATAGATGGAAAAATTTGAATTCCTTAAATGTACAATATTGTGAAAATTCAATGGAAAATTGTGTACATTAGGTGGACAGAAAGTCCAAATTCTTAGAAAAAATCAAATTCATTATACGTGCAATGTCGAGAAAAATAAACTGGAAAATTGTGTACATATAATGTATGGAGAGCCTAAATTCATTGAAAAAATAAACATTGTTGAATGTAAAAAATCATCAAAATTCATGGGAAAATTGAGTACATTAGATGGACAAATGGTCTAAATACACGAAAATAGTCGAATTTGTTAAAAGTATGAAATCAAAAAAGTTCAATGTAAAATTATGTACATTAGATGTTCAGAAAGTCCAAATTCGTGGAAGAATTCCAATTCGTTGAGTGTACGAAATCATCAATATTCAATGGAAAATTGATTACATTAGATGGACAGATAGTCCGAATAAATTCAAAATTTCTAATTCATTAAATGTACGATAGCAAGAAAATTCAGGGGAAAATTGTGTACATTAAAATTCATTGAAAAATCAAATTAGTTAGATGTACGTAATCATCAAAATTAAATGGAAAATTGAGAACGTTAGATGGACCAGTAGTCTGAATACATGAAATAATTTGAATTCGTTAAATGTACGATATCATTAAAATTCATTGGAAATTTGTGTACATTAAGTTTACAAAAAATCAAAATTCAAGGAAGAATTCAGATTCATTAAATGTACAATATCATGAAAATTCAATGGAAAATTGTGCGCATGAAATGTATAGAGAGTTTGAATTCTTTGAAAAAATCTAATTCGTTTAATGTACGTAATCATCAAAATTCAATGAATAATTGTGTACATTGGATCGATTGATAGTTCGAATTCGTCGAAAATTTTGAATCTGTTAAATGTACGATATCGTAAAAATTAAATGGATAATTGTGTTCATTAAATCTATAGGAAATCAAAGTTCGTTGAAGAATTTGAATTCACTAATGTAAGATATCATGAAAATTCTGTGAAAATTTTGTACATTAAATGTGTGGAGAGTTTGAATTCATTGAAATTGTCAAATTCGTTGAATAAACAAAATCATCAAAATTCAATGGAAAATTGAGTACATTGGATGGACAGATAGTCCTAATAGATGGAAGAATTTAAATTCAATATATGTACGATATCAAAAAATTCAATGGAAAACTGTGTGCATTAGATGGACAAAAAGTCTAAATTTGTGCAAGAATTCCAGGATGTTGAATGTACGATGCCGACAAAAATAAACTGGATAATTGTACACATTAAATGTATAGGGATTCTGAATTCGCTAAAAAAATCAAATTCGTTGAATGTACAAAATCATCAAAATTCAATGGAAATTGAGCACATTAGATGGATAGATCCTCCGAATGAATAGAAAAAATCGAATTCATTAAATGTACGATATTTTGAAAGTTCAATGGAAAATTGTGTACATTAGATGTACAGAAAGTCCAAATTTGTGCAAGAATTCCAGTAGGTTACAATGTTGACAAAAATAAACTGGATAATTGTGTACATTAAATGTATAGGGATTCAGAATTCGCTGAAAAAATCAAATTCGTTTAAATGTACAAAATCACCACAATTTAAAGAAAAATTGAGAACATTGGACGGATAGATAGTCTGAATGCATGGAAAAATTCGAATTTGTAAAATGAACGATATCATGAAAATTCAATAGAAATTTATGACCATTAAATGTATAGCAAATCAAAATTCGTGGAATAATTTGAACTCGTTAAATGTACAAGATCGAGAAAATTCAATGGAAAACTGTGTACAGTTAATGTATAGAAAATCTAAATTTGCTGAAAAAAATTAAATTCTTTGAATGTAAGAAATCATCAAAATTCAATGGAAAATTGAGTACATTAGATGGACAGATAGTCTGAATAAGCGACAACTTCAATTCGTTAAGTGTATGATATTGTGAAAATTCCATCGAAATTTGTGTACATTAAATGTACAGGAAATCAAACTTCGTTGAAGAATTTGAATTTGCTAATGTACGATATCGTGAAAATTCAGTAGAAATTGTGTACAATAAATGTATAAAGAGTCTGAATTCATTCAAAATGTCAAATTCATTGAATATACGAAATCATCAAAATTCAATGGAAAATTGAGTACATTGGATGGACAGATAGTCCTAATTAATGGAAAAATTCAAATTTGTTAAATGTATGATATCGGAAAAATTCAAAGGAAATTTGTGTACATTAAATCTATAGAAAATCAAAATTTGTTGAAGAAATTGAATTCACTAATGTATGATATCATGATAATTCAGAAGAAATTGTGTGCATTAAATGTGTAGAGAGTCTGAATTTGTTGAAAATATCAAATTCGTTGAATATATGAAATCATCAAAATTCAATTGAAAATTGAGAGCATAGGATGGACAAATAGTCCATATAAATGGAAAATTTCAAATTCGTTAAATGTGTGATATCGTGAAAATTCAATGGAAAATTGTGTGCATTAGATGGACAGAAAGTCCAAATTCGTTGAAATAATCAAATTCTTCAATTGTACAATGTCGAAAAAAATAAATCGAAAACTTAAGTACATTAGATGTATAGATAGTCTGAATTCTTTGAAAATATCAGATTCATTGAACATAGGAAATCATCAAAATTCAATGGAAAATTAATTACATTAGATGGACAAATGGTCTAAATACATGGAAATATTCGAATTCGTAAAATGTACGATGCCATGAAAGTTTAATGAAAACATGTGTACATTAGATGTATAGAAAGTCCAAATTCGTGAAAGAATTCTACTTCGTTGAATGTACCATGTCGAGAAAAATAAACTAGAAAATTGTTTACATTAAATGAATAGAGAGTCTGAATTCGTTGAATGTACGAAATCATCAAAATTCAAAGAAAAATTGAGAACATTGAATGGATAGATAGTCTAAATTCATGGAAAATTCGAATTCGCTAAATGTACGATATCATGAAAATACAATGGAAATTTGTGTACAATAAATGTACTGAAAATCAAAATTCGTGGAAGAATTTGACCTCGTTAAATGTACGATCACGAGAAAATTTAGGGGGAAATTGTATACATTAAATGTATGAAAAGTCTAAATTTGTTGAAAAAATAAAATTCGTTCAATGGAAATTTGAGTACATTAAATGGAAAAATAGTTTGAATACGTGAAAAATTTGAATTCGTTAAATGTAAGATATCATGAAGATTCAATTGAAATTGTGTACATTAAATGTATAGAGAGTCTAAGTTCGTTGAAAAATCAAATTAGTTGGATGTACGTAATTGTCAAAATTCAATGGAAAATTGAGAACATTAGATGGACAAGTAGTCCAAATACATGGAAAAATTTGAATTCGTTAAATGTTCGATATCATTAAAATTCATTGGAAATTTGTGTACATTATATGTACGAAAAATCAAAATTCAATGAAGAATTCAAATTCATTAAATGTACAATATCGTGAAAATTCAATTGAAAATTGTGTAAATTAAATATATAGAATGTTTGAATTCGTTGAAAAAATCATATTCGTTGAATGTAAGTAATCATCAAAAATGGATAATTGAGTATATTGGATGGATTGATAGTCCGAATTCATGGAAAATTTTGAATTCGTTAAATGTACAATATCACGAAAATTCAATGGAAATTGTGTGCATTAAATGTGTAGAAAGTATTAATTCGTTGAAAATATCAAATTCGTTGAATATACAAAATCATCGAAATTCAATTGAAAATTCAAATTCGTTAAATGTGTGATGTCGCCAAAAATAAACTGAAAAATTTTGTACATCAAATGCATAGAGAGTCTAAATTCGTTGAAAAAACCAAATTCATTGAATATAAGAAATCATCAAAATTCAATGGAAAATTAAGTACATTAGATCGACAGATACGTCAAATACATGGAAATATTCGAATTCATTAAATGTACGATGTCAAGAAAGTTCAATGAAAACCTTTGTACATTAGATCTACAGAAAGTCCAAAATCGTGGAAGAATTCTAACTTGTTGAAGGTACGATGTCGAGAAAAATAAACCGGAAATTGTCTACATTGAATGTATAGAGAGTTGGAATTCGGTGTAAAAATCAAATTCATTGAATGTACAAAATCATCAAAATTCAATGAAAAATTGAGAACATTGAATGGATAGATTGCCTAAATACATGGAAAAATTTGAATTCGTTAAATGTGCGATATCGTGAAAATTCTATGAAAATTTGTGTACAATAAATGTACAGAAAATCAAAATTCGTGGAAGAATTCGATCACGTTAAATGTACGATATCGAGAAAATTTAGTGAAAAATTGTGTACATTAAATATATAGAAAGTCTAAATTCACTGAAAAAATCAAATTCGTTAAATGTAAAAAATCATCAAAATTCAATGGAAAATCAAGTACATTGGATGGACAGATAGTCCTAATAGATGAAAAAATTGAAATTCGTTAAATGTACGATATCATGAAAATTCAACGGAAAACTATGTTCATTAGATGGACAGAAAGTCCGAATTCATTGAAATAATCAAATTTGTTTAATGTACATTGTCGAGGAAAATAGGCTGAAAAATTGTGTACATTAAATGTATAGAGAGTCTGAATTTGTTGAAAAAAATGAGATTTGCTAAATGTAAGAAATCAACAAAATTCAAAGGAAAACTAAGTACTTTAAATGGACAAATGGTCCGAATACATGGAAATATTCAAATTCGTTAAATGTACGATGTTGTGAATGCTCAATGAAAATTTGTGTACATTTGATGTACAAAAAGTTCAAATTCATGGAAGAATTATAATTCATTGAATGTACGATGTCAAGAAAAATAAACTTGAAAATTGCCAAAATTAAATGTATAGAGAGTCTGAATTCATTTAAAAAAATCAAATTCGTTGAATGTACAAAATCATCAAAATTCAATGCAAAATTGAGAACATTGAATGGATTGATAGTCTGAATAAATGGAAAAATTCAAATTCCTTACATGTGCGATATCGTGAAAATTCAATGAAAATTTGGGTACATTAAAGATACTTAAAATAAAAATACGTGGAAGAATTTGACCTCGTTAAATATACTATATCTAGAAAATTTGGTGGAAAATTCTGTATATTAAATGGATAAAAAGTCTAAATTCGCTAAAAAAATCAAATTCGTTGAATGTAAGAAATCATCAAAATTCAATGGAAAAGTGAGTACATTACATGGACAAATAGTCTAAATATGTAAAAAAATTCAAATTCGCTAAATGTTCGATATCATGAAAATTCATTGGAAAATTGTGTACATTAAATGTACAAAAAATCAAAATTCGTTGAAGAATTTGTATTCGCTAATGTACTATATCGTGAAAATTCAGTGGAAATAGTTTACATTAAATGTATAGAGAATCTGAACTCGTTGAAAATATCAAATTTATTGAATATACGAAATCATCAAAATTCAATGGAAAATTGAGTACATTGGATGGACAGACAGTCCTAATGATGGAAGAATTCAAATTCGATAAATGTACGATATCAAAAAATTCAATGGAAAACTGTGTGCATTAGATGGACAGAAAGTCCGAATTTGTTGATATAATCAAATTCGTTGCATGTACAATGTCGAGAAAAATAAACTGGAAAATTGTGTACATTAAATGTATAGAGAGTCTAAATTGGTTGAAAAAATTGAATTCGTTGAATGTGAGAAATCATCAAAATTCAATGGAAAATTAAGTACATTAAATGGACAGATAGTTTGAATAAATGGAAATATTTGAATTCATTAAATGTACAATGTCGTTAAAGTTCAATGAAAACTTGTGTGCATTAGATCTACAGAAACTCCAAAATCGTGGAAGAATTCTAATCCGTTGAATGAACAATGTCGAGAAAATTAAACTAGAAAATTGTCTACATTAAATGTATAGAGAGTCAGAATTCGGTGAAAAAGTCAAATTCGTTGAATGTATGAAATTTCAAAATTCATTGAAAAATTGAGAACATTAAATGGATAGATTGTCTGAATACATGGAAAAATTTGAATTCGTTATACGTATGATTTCTTGAAAATTCAACGCAAATTTGTGTACAATAAATGTACTGAAAATCAAAATTTGTGGAAGAATTCGACCTCATTAAATGTACGATATCAAGAAAATTTGGTAGAAAATTATGTGCATTAAATGTATAGAAAGTCTAAATTCACTAAAAAATCAAATTCGATGAATGTAAGAAATCGTCAAAATTCAATGGAAAATTGAGTACATTAGATGGACAAATAGTCTGAATACTTAAAAAAATTCGAATTTGCTAAATGTACGATATCGTGAAAATTTAGTGGAAAATTGTGTACATTAAATGTATAGAAAATCAAAATTCGTTGAAGAATTTGAATTCGCTAATGTTCGATATCGTGAAAATTCAGTGGAAATTGTTTGCATTAAATGTATAGAGAGTATGAATTCGTTGAAAATATCAAATTCGTTGAATATCTGAAATCATCAAAATTCATTGGAAAATTGAGTACGTTGGATGGATAGATAATCCTAATAGATGGAAAATTTGAATTCGTTAAATGTGCGATATCATGAAAATTCAATGGAAAACTGTGTGAATTATATGGACAAAAAGTCCGAATTCGCTGAAATAATCAAATTCGTTGAATGTACGATGTCAAGAAAAACAAGCTGAATAATTGTGTACATTAAATGTATAGAGTCTGAATTTGTTAAAAAAATCAAATTCATTGAATGTACGAAATCATCAAAATTCAATGGAAAATTGAGCACATTAGATGGAAAAATTGTCCGAATACACGAATAATTCTAATTCGTTAAATGTACGATATTCTAAAAGTTCAATGGAAAATTGTGTACATTAGATGTACAGAAAGTCCAAATTTGTGCAAGAATTCCAGTATGTTGAATGTACAATGTCGAGAAAAATAAACTGGATAATTGAGTACATTAAATGTATAGAATTTCTGAATTCACTAAAAAAATCAAGACGTTGAATGTACGAAATCATCACAATTTAAGAAAAATAGAGAAGATTGGATGGACAGATAGTCCGAATACATGGAAAAATTCGAATTTGTTAAATGTACGATATCAAGAAAATTTAATAGAAATTTGTGTACATTAAATGTACAGCAAATCAAAATTCATGGAATAATTTGAACACGTTAAATGTCCGAGATCAAGAAAATTCAATGATAAATTGTGTACATAAAATGTATAGAAAGTCTGAATTCTCTGAAAAAAATTAAATTCATTGAATGTAAGAAATCATCAAAATTCAATGGAAAATTGAGTACATTAGATGGACGGATAGTCTGAATAAGCAAAAATTTGAATTCGTTAAATGTACAATATCGTGAAAATTCCATGGAAATTTGGGTACATTAAATGTACAGGAAATCAAAATTTGTTGAAGAATTTGAATTTGCTAATGTACGATATCGTGAAAATTCAGTGGAAATTGTGTACATTAAATGTAGAAAGAGTATGAATTCGTTCAAAATCTCAAATTCCGTTGAATATATGAAATCATCAAAATACAATGGAAAATTTAGTACATTGGATGGACAAATAGTCCTAATTGATGGAAAAAATCAAATTTATTAAATGTACGATATCGTGAAAATTCAATGGAAATTGGTGTACATTAAATCTACAAAATATCAAAATTCATTGAAGAATTTGAATTCACTAATGTAAGATATTGTGAAAATTCAATGGAAATTGTGTACATTAAATTTGTAGAGAGTCTGAATTCGTTGAAAATATCAAATTTGTTAAATATATGAACTCATCAAAATTCAATTGAAAATTGAGTACATTGGATGGACAATAGTCCTAATAGATGGAAAAATTCAAATTCATTAAATGTGCGATAACGTGAAAATTCAATGGAAAACTGTGTGCATTAGATGGACAGAAAGTCCAAATTCGTTGAAATAATCAAATTCGCTGAATGTACGATGTCAAGAAATATAAACTGAAAAATTGTGTACATGAAATGTATAGAGAGTTTGAATTTGTTGAAAAAATGAGATTCGTTGAATGTAAGAAATCATCAAAATTCAATGGAAAATCAAGTACATTAGATGGAAAGATGGTTCGAATACATAGAAATATTCGAATTCGTAAAATGTACGATGTCATGAAAGTTCAATGAAAACTTGTGTACATTAGATGTACAGAAAGTCCAAATTCGTGGAAGAATTCAAAATTGTTGAATGTACGATGTCGAGAAAAATAAACTAGAAAATTGTCTACATTAAATGTATAGAGAGTCTGAATTCATTGAACATATCAAATTCGTTGAATGTATGAAATCCTAAAAATTCAATGAAAAATAAAGAAAATTGAATGGATAGATAGTCTAAATAGACGAAAAAATTCGAATTCGTTAAACATACATTATCGTAAAAATTCAACGCAAATTTATGTACAATAAATGTACTGAAAATCAAAATTCGTGGAAGAATTCGACCTCGTTAAATATACGATACCGAGAAAATTCAGTGTGAAATTGTGTACATTAAATGTATAGAAAGTCTAAATTCGCTGAAAAAATCAAATTCGTTGAATGTAAAAAATCATCAAAATTCAATGGAAATTGAGTACATTTGATGGACAAATAGTCCAAATAGATGGAAAAATTCGAATTCTTTAAATGTACGATATCATAAAAATTCAATGGAAAACTGTGTGCATTGGATGGACAGAAAGTCCGAATTCGTTGAAATAATCAAATTCATTGAATGTACAATGTTGAGAAAAATAAACTTAATAATTGTGTGCAATAAATGTATAGAGAGTCTGAATTCATTTAAAAAATCAAATTCGTTAAATGTACAAAATCATCAAAATTCAATGGATAAATGAGCATTAGATGGGCAGATCGTCCAAATACATGAAAAAATTCAAATTCATTAAATGTATGATATCGTGAAAGTTCAATGGAAAATTGTGTACATTACATGTACTGAAAGTCCAAATTCATGTAGGAATTTCAGTTCATTGAATGTACAATGCAAAGAAAAATAAACAGGATAATTGTGTACATTAAACGTATAGATATTCTGAATTTGTTGAAAAAATCAAATTCATTGAATGTACGAAATCAACAAAATTCAATGAAATATTGAGAACATTGGATGGTCAGATAGTCCAAATACATTGAAAATTTTGAATTTTTTAAATGTACGATATCGTAAAATTCAATGGAAATTTTTGTACATTAAATGTACTAAAAATAAAAATTCGTGGAAGAATTCAAAGTCATTAAATGTACGATATCGAAAATATTCAGTGAAAAATTGGGTACATTAAATGTGTAGAAAGTTTGAATTCGCAGAAAAAGTCAAATTCGTTAAATGTAAGAAATTGTCAAAATTCAATGGAAAATTGAGTACATTAAATGGACAGATAGTTTGAGTAAGCGAAAATTTGAATTCGTTAAATGTACGATATCGTGAAAATTCAATGGAAATTTATGTATATCAAATGTACAGAAAATCAAAATTTGTTGAAGAATTCTAATTCACTAATGTACAATATTGTGAAAACTCAGTGGAAAATTTGTACATTAAATGTATTAGAGAGTCTAAATTCATTGAAAAAATAAAATTCGTTGAATATACGAAATCATCAAAATTCAATGAAATATTGAGTACATTGGATGGACAGATAGTCCTAATAGATGGAAAAATTTGAATTCATTAAATGTACGATATCATGAAAATTCAATGGAAGATTGTGTACATTAGATGGACAGAAAGTCCTAATTCTTTGAAAAAAATCAAATTCCTCGAATGGAAGACGTCAAGGAAAATAAACTCGAAAATTGTGTAGATTTAGACCTCACTTCTGATATATCAAAGTAACCTACACTTCATAAGCAGGTCCATTATCCTGTCAGAATAAAGAGTTCATGTAAATAGAAGTTGTGAGTTTATTAATCATTTGACAGTCGTTAGGAGAATAATAAATCTCACAGTGGTCCAGTTCAATATGTTTTAACTCTTAAAACATATCAACATACTAACTAGAAATCTCTATTTCCATGATTAAGATAAATCATCTTAGTTGACATGTTATAGTCTACGCAGATGAAATGCCCAATTTCATCACCGACTACGAACTAAAATTTTGAGTTTACAAAGAACTTGTGATTTATATCTTTTGTGACTAAATCACATAAATCACATACTATGCATCTCATGGACTATATGATAATGTCCCAATATTCATGAACCACTATTTTTAGATAATAATAAAACAAATTTATTAATCACAACATTAAGTCATACATAATGTCATACATAGCATCATACAATAGGATTTAAGGACACACATCCTAATATCCTCCATGCATAAGAACCCAATCTTGAGTCCTTAGCCTCCATGATCGTTGTGTTTGGAAAAAAAGTGCCTTGAAAACCTTGTAGAAGAGAGTATTATGGTCATGCAAGAGCCGCCAAGCTTACTTTGCTAAAAGTGAGTTATTGAATATAGCAAGACCTTTAAAACCCATACCACCCAACGCTTTATATTTTGTCAAATCTTTCCATTTCACCCAATGGATTTTTCTCCCGTCACCTCGTTGTCCCCACCAAAACTTCTTTATCATAGCTCCAATCTCATTGCATAGGCATAATGGAATTTTGAAACATCCTATTGTATATGTTGGAATGGCTTGGATGACTGATTTTATCAACACTTCCCTACCCGCTTGTGAAAGTAGCTTCCCTTCCCAACCTTGGATTTTCCTCCACACCCTCTCCTTGATGTAGTTGAAGCTTGCTTTTTTCCCTTTTCCAACAAAGGAAGGTAGACCCAAATATTTCTCATATTGCATAATTTCAAGAACTCCCCATGCTTCTTTGATATTATTCTTCATTGCGGCATTGGTTGCTTTGCTAAAGAAAAGGGTTGTTTTATTTTTGTTAATTTTTTGTCCCGAGGCCTCCTCATAATCATTCAAAATATCCAACACCTTCCCGCACTCATCCATAGTGGCCCTCCAAAAGAGAAGACAATCACTTGCAAAAAGCAAATGTGTTAATTTTGGGCCCCTCCTACATAGGGAAACCCCTTGGATATCTCCATCCTTCTCCACTTTTTTAATCATCCCATTCAGCCCCTCAGTGCAAAGTAAAAATAGGAATGGAGATAATGGGTCTCATTGCCTTATACACCTTGTTGGATGAATTAAACCACTAGGTTCTCCATTTACCAAAACTGAGTAGGTAATTGATCTCACACACACCATAATAAGATTAATTCACCCTTCATTAAAATCCATCATCCTCATAATTCCTTCAAGAAAAGGTCATTCTACCCAATCATAGGCCTTACTCATATCTAGTTTTATGGCCATATAGCCATGGCTACCAAAATTTTATCTTTGCAAGCAATGTAAAGTCTCAAATGCCACATAATGTTATCTAAAATTAATCTATCCTTAGTAAATGCAAATTGGTGTTCAGTAATGATGAGAGGTAGTATTTTCTTCAAACGGTTAGCTAAAACTTTGGAAAAGATTTTATATAACACGTTGCAAAGGCTTATGGGGCGGTATTGGTGAACATGCTTGGGGGAATTAATCTTTGGGATAAGAGTAATAAAAGTATAGTTTAGGGGAGTAGGTAGAGTACTTGAATTTAACCATATCAAAATGGAGGAGGTGACATCATAGTTTACTGTCCCCCAAAAATGTTGGTAAAATAGTGGGGGCATTTCGTCTAGTCCAAGAGCTTTTAGAGGAGCCATTTGTTGCAAAGCCACCTCAACTTCACTTGCTTCAACGGCACAGCTTAGTGAGGAATTCATCTCATCCATAATCACCATTGGTACATACTCCAACACCCTTGAAGACTCATTATGTCCCGATGAAGAAAAAAGTGTGTTGAAGTAGCTTATAAAAACTAACGCTATCTCCTCCGGATGGGCTCTCCAAATACCATCTCCATCTCTAACTCCTTCAATCAAGTTTTTCCTATACCTCTTCATGGCACAACTATGAAAATATTTTGTATTTTTACCCCTTGTCTTGCCTAAAGTAACCTCGACCTTTGAGCCCACATAGTTGCCTCCTTATCCCTCAATACTTCAATATCCTTCTTCAATTGCCTAACCCGAGCATTGTTCCCACTTAGCACAGCCTCACCTTCGGCCTTGAGGATTAAATTCCTTAATTTTTCCAACTTCCTCTGCACATTCCCAAATACATTCCTATTCCACCAACTCAAATCCCGACCACACTCCTCCACCCTTTGTAAAATTCCCTCCCTAGACTCGGTGACACTAGAACTATGCCACACGACTTCAACAATTTCATTACAGCCCGGATTAGATAGCCACATCTCCTCAAATCGAAACAACTTCTTTCTATTGTGTGGTTCCAAACTCGAAAAAATAATGTGTAGAGGGATATGATTTGATGAGTCACACTGTAAGTGATAAACCTTCGTGCCAGGGAATTTTAGGAACCAACTATTTGTGGCTAATCCTCTATCTAGTCTTTACCATATGGAGCTTCCATTCTTAAAGTGCCTAGCCCATGTGAATTTAGGACCCACATATCCCAAATCCATAAACCCACATTCATCAATTACTTCTTTAAAAAGTTGCTTTTGATTGTGAGGCCTAATTCCACCTCCCACCTTCTCATCTTGCCTAACAATTTCATTAAAATCCCCAAAGCACAACCACGGAGTATTAGATTGAGAATTGAGGTGCCTAAGTTAATCCCATGCTTTAGTTCTTCTAGCTATCTCTAGCTCACCATAAAAACCCATCAAACGCCATTCATAATCTAAATCCTTGTTATGACTTGAATATAATTCTTTGAAGACCCAACTGCTATTAGACTGATTGAAGACTTCCAAAATAAAGCCAAACCACCACCTCTACCCTCCCTTGGAACCACCTGTCGATGATCATGCTCAATACTTCTTTGTACAATTTCTAGCCTCGCATCATCTGTAAGTGTCTCGGCCAAAAACACTACAAAGGGATCTTTTGCGCGTGTGATTTCCACAAGCTCTCTTCCTATACATAGGTTCCCAAGCCCATGATAGTTCTGTTGGATAAAATCTGGTTTTGTATCTCATACAAAACACACAGCGGAAGCAACAAATAAGGATCTATTTCATTCATGATTGACAACATGCACTCCGTAAATTTCAGAATTTAAGAATAAGATAGCGTACCTTAGTGTGGAGAAATTCAAAACAAAGATTAGAAGCACTTGGGAAAACTTTTAATCTTCACTCCAATTCCACTTTACGCCCAAGATATGTGGTCTTTCAATCAGTTTCCAAAAGGGAGAATGAAAGTGTGTCTCACACTCACTCTTTTCTCTATGAAAAATCGCGTTAAAAAATTCTGTATGTTTCTCCCTTTATAATTAACTGATTATCTAATTGGGCCGGCCTATTGGGCCTTTCCAATTGGGCTTTAATGTGTGGCTTGGAATGGGACCAAAAGGGACCAATAAGACACTAGCTCCAATGGGCCTTGGGCTTTTTCGTCAACTCTTGACAAGTCCAAAGTTACCATTAATTATATTTAATACCACTATATAAATATAATTGCACTCTAGGCCTTATTAATAAATTATATCCCAAGACTTTATTTTACACGCAACCCCTTCATAAAATATTCGTAGTAATACAAAGTCATAAATATTGACTGCCACTTTGTAAATTACTACATCTTATTCTTGAGTACCCGGTTTAATCCGTTAAAATTATTCATCATATATTTATGAAATCCAATTTCATAAATATATACTTTAGTAATTTCTTACCAAAGTGGTTAGGCCTAACTTTCTGAATAACCAAACCCATTAAACTTATCTCAAGGGAATATTTTGTATCTCGATTAAGAGACTATGAATTCCATCTTGAGAATATATGTTCCATCAACACTAAATGTGGCTGTCCAACATACTGAGGTTTTGATCGTTACTTTAGATCTCACTCCTGATATATCAAAGCAACCTACATCTCATGATCATGTCCATTATTCTCTCAGGATTAAGAGTTCATGCAAATAGAAGTCGTGAGATTTATTATTCATATGACAGTCGTTAGGAGAATAATAAATCTCACAGTGATCCAATTCAATATGTCTTAACTCTTAAAACATATCAACATATCAACTAGAAGTCACCACTTCCATGATCAAGACAAATCATCTTAGTTGATACGTTATAGTCTTCGCAGATGAAATGCCCAATTTCATCACCGACTACGAACTATAAATTCTGAGTTTACAAAGAACTTGTGATTTATATCTTCTGTGACTAAATCACATAAATCACATACTATGCATCTCATGGACTATATGATAATGTCCAAATATTCACGTTACCATTATTTTAGATAGAAATAAACAACTTTATTAAACACAACATTAAGTCATACATAATGTCATACATAGCATCATACAATAGGATTTAAGGGCATATATCCTAACAGTTTAAACACTATAAAGGAAGATGAAATGTGGCTACACATGATTCTAGATAATGGTATATACTAAACTAAGTGTAATATTAACCTTCCAAAGAAGCTATTTCATTATTACTTAGAGGCTAAAGGTAATACAATATATTATTAGTGTTTGATAAGAGTTATTATGATAGCACAAATAACGAGAATAGTTCTCAATCAATCATAGTGTTTATAATAAACTTGCTACCAAGGAATTATAAACATGGGATTGGGTTGTCATTGCATATATTATATTATGATTTTATTAAGGTTCCATATTATATGCTTATATGCCAAATTGATAATGTCCAGTTCACTTATTATATTCATGTTTATTGTTCTCAGATTTTATCATAGCATCATTTAGCCCACTTATTACTATTCTTAACCAAAACAAACTAATTGGATCTAACTATGTTGACTAGAAAAGAAATTTAGATATTGTTCTTACAGCTGAAAAGCACAAGTATATGCTTAGTCAACCTTGTCCTAGCTTTCCTTCATTAGATACTCCTCTTGAGGAAAAACAGCGATATGATTGTTTGCAGAAATTTAATGAGCTGGCCAAGTACTATATCCTAGTATTTATTTCAAATATTCTACAACATAAAATGCAGAATGTAGAACTAGTTTTGGACATTATGCTAAGTCTGAAGGAGATGTTTGGTGAGCAAGGTCGTTCTGTAAGACAAGAAACTATAAGGCAAATTTATAATACTAAAATGACTGAAGGTAGTTCAGTGGGGGAGCATTGTTTTAAGATGATCTCTAATCTGAATATATTGGAAATCTTAGGTGCCGACATTAATGGAGAATCCTAAGTAGATATGATACTCCAGTCATTACCAGAATCATTCAAGGAATTCGGACTTAATTATAATATGAACAAAAAGATTTATTCATTGTCTGAATTAATGAATGAGTTAGTGGCAATGGAAGGCATTCTTGGTACATCTAGTGTTAAAGCCAATTTAGGTGAAGCTTCTTCTTCTCAATCTAACACTCTGTTTGTTTCGCTGGAAGACCTTCTGTAAAGATAGTTTTTCACATTTTCTAGTATTTGGTAGCACAAAAAAAAAAACCTGGTCAATGGAAAACTATCTTTGGTCAACAAGAAAACCCTAATAAAAATAAGGCTTATTTTATATACGTTGTTTTCTTTTTTTTTTTTTTTCTTTTTTGGAAAACAATCTCTCTCTCACGCGTTGCATCTCCTATAAATATTATCTTCGCCTATAGCTATGGGAAACATAATTTTTTGGTACCTTCTCTCACTTATGGTAAGTTTTCTCACTTTTTCTCTCTTCCCTTTTGTTTTTTCTCTCCTCACACTCTCACTGTCACTAACTCTAGTCTCTTCTCTTCCCATATATTTCTCTCTCTAACTGTCTCTCTTTTCTCCATGTTTCTCTTCCCCTCTGTAACACAATTCTCTGAATAGATTTTTTTTTTCCTTCACTAATCGGTCAATAGCTCCGACTTGCAAAGGAGAACAAATTTGCAGTGGTAATTATTTCATTCCTCTCTACCAAAATCCCAATTCTTTACTTTGAATTTCAAGCTCGATTTTCTTTTCTCTCTAAGAAATTTTCAGTTTGATGAATTCCAGGCAGAAGTTGCTTCTTTTTCATACATAATAAAGTGCAAAAATTAAAAAAAAAAAAAAAAAAAAAAAGAAGAAGAAGAAGAAGAAAGAAATAAATGAATGAAGTAAAAGATTAAAATTTTAAACATAGTACCTATATTGCTCTAAATTGCTTTTACATGGGACAATATTTACTGTGGACTAATAATATTGTTATATAATGAATGATAATTGTTTAGGAGAATTGCATTTGTTGGCAAATACTTTTTTTGTTGGCAAATACTATGTAGTGATGATATATTATACAGCACATTATGTAAATACATAATTTAGAGTAATATTGAAGATTTGTGGTTTACTATAGTAGACAATTAGTAAACCAACAAAAAGAGTAGACAATCATAGGTTTGGTAAGAAAAGTTATTGGGATCAAATATGAATATGGGGAATCTTAGAAGGCGCTTAACAAGTTGGTTGCAAAAAAAGTTATTGTTATTTATACAAATGGTTGATATATGTGTGTGTGTGTACGTACGTTACCGTCTATATATATGAGGAAGATGAGTAGTAAAGATCATAAAAATTTGACAGCTAATTAATTTTGATTGTATTTACTGTCAAAATTGTAGTATGAAAACCAAATTCTTGAAATATGTTTACTTCTTGAAATATGTTTTCTTTGAATTCATTAAAAATTGAATTCATTAAATGTACGATATCGTGAAAATTCAATGAAAAATTGTGTACATTGAATGTGTAGAGTCTAAATTCATTGAAAAAGTCAAATTCGTTGAGTGTACGAAATCATCAAAATTCAATAGAAAATTGAGTACATTGGATGGACAGATAGTCTGAATACATGGAAAAAATCGAATTCTTTAAATGTACGATATTGTGAAAATTCAATGGAAAATTGTCTACATTAAATGGATAGAAATTTCGAATTCGTTGAAAAAATCAAATTTGTTGAGTGTACATAATCGTCAATATTCAATGGAAAATAGAGTACATTAGATGGACAGATAGTCCAAATACGTGGAAAAATTTGAATTCGTTAAATGTATGATATTATGA
Organism: Castanopsis chinensis; assembly: GCA_032878915.1. Lineage (NCBI taxonomy): Eukaryota > Viridiplantae > Streptophyta > Magnoliopsida > Fagales > Fagaceae > Castanopsis > Castanopsis chinensis. The sequence continues at coordinate 4,611,042 of JAVQMG010000106.1, read as the reverse complement.
AAATTCAATGGAAATTTGTGTACATTAAATGTATAGAAAATCCAAATTCGTGGAAGAATTCAAATTCTTTAAATGTACAATATCGTGAAAATAAAGTTAAAATTGTGTACATTAAATGTATAAAATGCCTGAATTCGTTGAAAAAATCAAATTCATTGAATATATGAAATCTTCAAAATTCAATGGAAAATTGAGTACATTAGATGGACAAATAGTCCGAATAAATGGAAAAATTCAAATTCGTTAAATGTACGATATCGTGAAAATTCAATAGATAGTTTTGTACATTAGATGTACAAAAAGTCCAAATTGACTGAAGAATTCCTATTCCTTGTCGAGAAAAATCAGCTGAAAATTGTGTACAATAAATGTACAAATTCAATGAAAAAATCAAATTCGTTGAATGTATGAAATCATCAATATTCAATGGAAAATTTAGTACATTAGATGGAAAAATAGCCTGAATACATGGAAAATTTTGAATTCTTTAAACGTACGATTTCGTGAAAATCACTACAAAAAAGATTACTATTGGCGACAAAACTTTTTCGACGATTACAAAAAGCCATCGTAAAAACTAGCTTTTTCGACGGCAAGTCTCTTCCATCGACAATGACTCGTCAAATATCAACACATTTGTGATGGCAAAATGAGTCTGTCGAAAATGCCAATTATTTTTGTCGAAAATGTGATTTTTTTTGGAGGGAAATGTTCCCGCCTTACTTTTTACGACGGCATAAAAATGTTTGTCGCTATTAAGGTATTATTTATGACGACTAAACAAAGAACCGTCAGAACTATTAACACTTGTGATGGCTTTGGTACATCGAAAATACAAAATATATATTTTTTATGGTGTCAGTATTTGCGACAAAAAATCTTCCATCGTAAATATAAAAGATGGTATTATTTACGACAACAGAATAAACACCGTCAGCACTATTAACACTTGTGACGGCCTTTGTGCATCGAAAATACAAAATATATATTTTTTATGGTGTTATTATTTGCAACAAACATGATTCCATCGTAAATATAAAAAAGGGTATTAACGACAGACATGAGGCCATCGAAAATGGTAAAATATTTTGGACGCAAAATTCTCCCCTTTACGTTTCACATTTGTGACACACATTTATCCATCGCAATTAATTACTTTTTTTTTTTTTTTTTCTAATTGAGATTGTATTTACGACAAACATGCTGACTGTCGTAAATAGTTAATTTGCTTTGAAAAAAAGAAGGTATTCTTTATAATTTGGTAGCAGTTTTTTTTTCTTTACCGCCACCCCCTCCCTCCTACCCCCACCCCTCTCAAAATTTAGAATTTGGCAGCAAGAAATTTAAAATTCAGATCATAAAAAAAAAAAAAAAAAATTATACTTTAAAATTTTATAATTGACCATTACAAATTTGTTGAAAAAAATTCAAAAAATAAAATAAAGTTGGTACAACAATGGGAACAAACCCATCTTCTTAACAAAAAAAAAAGGGTTAAAAAACCCAAAAATATAGGAAATTCCTTTCAGGTAAACATATCTCTAATTACAAAAAACAAAACAAAAAAAGCCCAAATCTGTCTTCCTCAACAAATCCCTAATTCTCAGTTCAAAAACCAAAAAATAGAAAAATAAAAAACACAACTCTGTCTTACAGATACTCTCTTGTGCCGTCAGTATCTTTGCTTATCTCTACATCATCATTCTCCATACTTGCCAGAATTCAATTGCCTTGCTGAGCCATTGGTATCACTTACTCTCTCTCACGCTCTTTGTCTGCATTTTAGTTTTTTGTACAGTTATACTGGACGTTGTGGTTAAATGAATCCGATGAATAAATATATAGTGATAGTAGATGGCTGGATGTGAGCCAAAAAGCCAATGAATGAATGGCTGAAATTTTTTTTGTTAAATAAATATATTTGAATGAATAGTTGGTGGTTGTGTATTTACGAGGTGGATGTATAATAATATATTAGTGTACCGTGCAAACTTTTTTTTGTCTGTGAAACCTGAAACTACAGAGGAGGACTTGATGAATAGTATTATTGACCACTTTTCAAAAATATAAGCATTTGTTGAAGCTTTAATAATAGAATAATAATAATAATATAATATTGATTAATGTACTATTTGAACAATTTTTTGTCTGTGAAACTACCAGGGAGACTTGATAAATAGTACTATTGACCACTTTTAAATAATATAAGTATTTGTTGAAGTAATAATAGTATAATAATAGTATTTATGTTGCGGATATATAATAATATATGTGTATCAGTAAAGTGTTTGGTAGAGTAGTTTGAGATAAGATTTTTATAGTTTTTTTAAATACGTATGGGTGAAAAAATGAGTGATAAAATATATAATATATTTAAAATGTAAAAAAAGTAAGTTTAAAATGAGATAGCAAATAGGCATAAAGTACTGGACATATAAAAATCTGTAGTAATAATGCCGAAATATTGAACATATAAAAACCTTTTGCGCTTTGAGTTCTGACATGCCACCATGAAAAAGAAAGATAAAAAGAAAAGAAAAGAAATAATTGTTGTTTTCATGTAGGTGGTAGGTGGTAGGTGGTAGGGGGAAAAAATAATAAAATGGTATACGTAGAAGCCTAGGTGATTGATTTAGATGATATATATTGTCATGTGTTTAGTTTTGTCCTTATCTCAAAAGTGATGGCAGGTGGTAGAAGGTAAAGTGTGTGTGTGTGTATATATATATATTTATATTTATTTATTTATATGTTTTGAATATGTGGATTTTTTGTGTGAGTTAATAATGAAGAAATTATTAGTATTTTTTAACAGTCTCTCTTTTGATTGGGTATTGTTATTAGTTCATGTTATTTGTTTATAATTATTTAATTAAATTAGTGTACCTCTAAATTTAATTAAGTTTTTCATGTTAGTTAGTTTACAATATATTCAGAGGTGGTGTTGTTAATTTTGTGCTTTTGTTTTTAACTTTTATAATAAGTTTATCTATCACAATTTAGACAAGAATAATTGTTAATATTTATGTCATTTTTGAAGGGTGTAGATATAATGCCGGTTGATAAATCTTGGATCAGTCTTTCTAGTAGGTCATGTGAGGAATATATAAATGGAGTAATAGAGTTTGTTGATTATGCATTTCAACGTATCAAAGATGAAGATATGAAGATAAAATGTCCTTGTAATGATTGTAACAATAGATACAGAAGAACACGAGTTGAGGTTACAGGAGACCTCTTATGGAAAGGGATGAGGCATGATTATACTAGATGGCATCTCCATGGGGAGGGAAATAGTGATGAGGATGAGGAAAGTAGTGATGAGGATGAGGATAATAGTAGTGATGATGAACAAAGTATTGATGATATCCATAATATGACACGGGATGCTTATCGTCATATGAGAGATGTTAAGGAAACAAATGGGAGTGAATCGCAAGATCCAAATGAAGAAGCAAAGGAGTTTTATAGATTGGTTAAAGAGGCAGACCAACCACTTTATTTGGGATGTAAAAAGTATTCCAATTTGTCCTTTATTGTCAAATTAATGCACATAAAGTGCAAGAATTCATGGAGCAACAACTCATTCACAATTTTGCTAGAGCTACTGAAGGATGCATTTCCAATGTGCGAAAAATTGCCCATATCCCACTATGGGGCAAAGAAGATTGTGAGTGATCTTGGTCTAAACTATGAAAAGATCGATGCATGCAAAAATGATTGTATGCTATATTACAAGGAGCATTCTGAAGCAAATAAGTGCTCAGTTTGTCAGATCTCAAGATGGAAGTTAAATAGCAAGGGTGGTAAAAGGGATGCTAAAAAAGTCCCATGGAAGGTATTGTGATATTTTTCTCTTAAGCCGAGGCTACAAAGATTATTTATGTCATCAAAAACAGCTCCAAGCATGAGATGGCACCATGAGAATCGTTCTAATGATGAAGTACTAAGGCATCCCGCAGATGCTGAGGCTTGGAAATCATTCGATCGAACTCATGAGTCCTTTTCCTTAGATCCTCGCAATGTAAGGCTTGGGTTAGCTACTGATGGCTTTAATCCTTTTGGAAACATGAGTGTTAGCTATAGTTGTTGGCCTGTTGTCGTATTCCCTTACAATATTCCCCCGTGGATGTGTATGAAAGAGCCTTATCTATTCATGTCTCTACTTATTCCGGGCCAAAAGGGTCCTGGAAATGATATTGATGTATTTTTAAGGCCATTAATTGATGAGTTAAACGAATTATGGGAATAGGGTGCTAAAACCTATGATGCTTCAACGCAAGAAAACTTTCAAATGAGAGTTGCATTAATGTGGACTATTAATGACTTTCCTGCATATGCTTATACCTCGGGTTAGAGTACACAAGGGAATCTTGCATGCCCTTGTTGTGGTAGTGAGACTTCTCATCGTAGGTTAAAGCATGGTGGCAAAATGTGCTATATGGGTCATCGTCGATTTCTTTCTCCTGACCATAAATGGCGATCACAGAAAGCACAATTTGATGGTAAGAGAGAGAGAAAAGGGGCACCAAAACGATTATCTAGTGATGATGTGTTGAATCAACTTGGTACTCTGCCACCAGTAACACTAGGCAAGGCTGTTAAAAGGAAAAGGTTACCTAGGCGTGGAAAGTGCCACAATTGGAAGAAGCGTAGTATTTTCTTTGATTTGCCGTATTGGAGAACATTGTTGTTGTGTCATAATTTAGATGTGATGCACATTGAAAAAAACATATGTGAAAGTGTGATGGGGACAGTATTAGATATTGATAAGAAAAGCAAAGATTCCTTAAATGCTAGGCTCGATCTAAAAATGATGGGTATACGCAAGGAACTTCATCCTGAAGATGGGAAGACTACTTTTCCTCGTGCTTGTTATACACTCTCAAAAGATGAGAAAAAGGCTGTGCTTCAGTGTATTTTTTTCATCTAACTAGTAAAAGAGTGATAGAAACAAAAGAAATCGCAAAGAAAATCAAGCTATCATTGCGACTATAGGTTCTGTACCAATGGCTAAGCGCAGAAAAGAATTGGTATGATAAAATTGACATGTTAAATTTCTATAACATTAGATTGCATATTGAATTGATTTATCTTATGATTTTCCTTTTAAAATTTTCATAGGAGGAGAAGAATGGATGCGAACCAAGTCCAATCGAATGTTTCAGGTCGATGCATATGAAAAAGGATGGTGTTACTTTTGCCAGTGAAAAAGCACAAAAATTATATGTATGTTATTATTATTACTATTATTATTTTTAAATGTCGTTTTGAATTTAAAGTTTGTATATATCTAATAACGGAATAAATGTTGTTTTAGGAAAAAATGGATGCAAGGAAATCAGAGGTTGCATCTCAGGGTGAAATTGTTAATGATAGTCAAATATTCTTTGAAGTGACTGGACCTCCTACTCGTGGTCGTGTGCTTGGCATGGGTGCTGGTGTCAAGCCTAGAGATGTGTATGGCCTAAGTTCATCTAGCCAGTGTAGTAAGCGATGTCAAGCGGATCGCTTAAAAGAAAAGGAGGATTTTGAGCTTCGTTTCAAAGAAGCAAAGGATAAAAGTTCTGCTGAGAAAATGGAATTGCAAGGAAAAATCAATCAATTGAAAGAGGAAATGCCTCATATGATAGCAAATGCTTTGAAAAAGATGGGCTTTAATTCTATGCAAGAACTTACTACACAGGTATATTCATATATTTTTCAGTATAATCAACATTAATATTTTTTGCTATTTTCTTGAGGTTGTTGAAATAAGTTGTAAAGTTGCACATTATAGATTTCAATTATTTGGATCACTAAATTTAGATTTAAAAAAATGTTATTTAACTTAGTACATCTTTACCTATCCATGCAAAATACATGATTTGTAGTGTTTGTTATGAAAATGTTATTAATGTGATTATTGGTGGCAAATTTAGTCTTTGAAGTTCTCATTCACAAGAGAACTACAAGGTTCTTGTCAGTAAGGATCTTGTATTCTTTGATGTTGATAATACCGGTGTTATTCATTGTGGATTGTTGTTGATGTTGTTAAATTAATGCGTTTCAATATCTTTATTATGTATTGTAAATATAATTTGCATAATCATAATTTTTTTCTATACTTATTTAGTTTAATCAAAATATTACAGGCCAATGCTAGAGAAGGAAATCAAAATGTGGACAAAAACACAGAAGATGACTTTGAGGAGGAAGATGACTCTGAGGAGGAAGATGACTCAGATGGCTCTCAAAAGGAGAATGCTGACTCAGATGATGATTGATCTTCCAATATTCATGTTTTCAAGTTTGGTGAAGGATATTATAGTTTTCATGTAGACGTTTTAATTAATATTTTTTATTCTATTTTATAGACGTTTTAATATTTTTTTTTATTGCATTATGCACTTTCTAGATTTGGACAATTATCAATTTGTGCTTGTTATTTGAATTGAAAAACTTTTGGGAAATTTATGTTTCCTCGCAATTAAAATATTAGAAATGATCTCTCTTTTATTATTGACAGAGTTATTTTGTTGTAAATAATGTATTACTGACATGGTGAATAGGTTTCAATAATGGTCAAAGTTCATTGAAAAGAGTAAATGGTCACATTGATAATGTATTGTTGACGAAAAACCAATTATTTTACGATGGCTTTTATTCATTGAAAAACTACATTAACGACAACTATAGTTCATCACAAAAGTTATTTTCGATGACAAACAAAGTACTTATGACAGCTTTATTCGTCAAAACAAGGGCATTAACAATGGCTTTAGTTTGTCGTAGAAAGTATTTGGTCGTTTAACTTTCTCGTATGAAGTTAAATTGTGGACGACAAACCAAGTAATTACGATAGCTTTTATTCATCAAAGAAAGGTATTATCAACGGCCTTAGTTCGTCGTAGAAAGTATTTGGTCGTTTGACTTCCTCATATGAAGTTACATTGTTGATGACAAACCAAGTAATTACGACGGCTTTCATTCGTCAAAAAAAGGTACTAACAACGGTCTTAGTTCGTCGTAGAAAGTATTTGGTCATACGACTTCCTCATATAAAGTTGTATTGTCGATGACAAATGAAATAAAGACAACTGCATTTTGTCGTCGAAATATGCATTAACGACGGCTGAAGGTCGTCACAAAAGGTATTTGGTCGTCCAACTTCCTCGTATGAAGTTGAATCTATGACGGCAATTATCAAGTACTTACGACGGAGTTGTGCTGTCGAAAATGAGTGTTAGCAACGGTCTCGTCGGTAATATAGTATTACCGACAAGGCTTTTTCCGACGGCTGTCGACGGCCTTTTACCGTCGGTAATACTAATCTGCGACAGTTTTTTGTGTTGTTGCAACGAACTCTGGCCATTGCTAATAGCAATCTTTTTTGTAGTGAATTCAATGAAAATTTGTGTACATTAAATGTACAGAAAGTTCAAATTCGTTGAAGAATTCAAATTTGTTAAATGTATGATATCATGAAAATTCAGTGGAAAATTGTGTACCTTAAATGCATAGAAAGTCTGAATTCGTTGAAAAAATCAAATCCATTGAATGTACGAAATCATCAATATTCAATGGAAGATTAAGTACATTAAATGGACAGATAGTCTGATTACGTGGAAAAATTCTAATTCATTAAATATACGAATGTACACATTAGATTTGTCGAAATGTACATATGTTAGATAAGTTGAATGTATACAATTGTGTAAATTCAACGGAAAAAAGTGTACATTAGATGTACAAATTGTCAAGATTTGTATAAAAATTGTGTACGTTTTTTGAAAAATTGTGTATGTTGAAAGTATAGAATTGTAAGTGAGCTACTTAGGCATAGAAGATGAAGGTAGGAAGTGATATTGGAGATTCCCATACTAAAGAGGAAAGGGTTCTCTACGTTGGCTATAGCTCCTGCAGCATCCTCTAGTTTTGAAGGTTTGTGAGGCAATAGATTTATTTTCATTGTTTTTAGTGTTTGAGATGGACGGATAGGAGTTGCGTAAGAAAATACTTGAGTGTACTTTTTCTAGGGTTTCGTGGTGGGTCTAGAGAACCAAATGTGTAACAATGAGATGCAGGGAACTTGGAAATTATAATTTCTCTATTAGATAACAAATAAACAGAGACATTAAGCTTCGCACAAATATTTTTATGGTTTTGGGCTTTAAGTGTGTTCCCCATCCAAGTAGGTAGGTGGCTAATGCGTTGGATTGGTCCATATACCCACCCAATGAGAAATCTACTAATACAATAACATTACTACTAGAACACCAAGTCATTTCTATTTTTATTATTTGATTTTTTTTTATTGATAATTTTATATATATATATATATATATATATTAATGGTAACCTTGAAAGTACGTTGAAATAGGCCTTTACCGAAATATGCTATTCTAATATACAAAACAAAACGAGTTCTAAAACAGTATTTAGATTTTTGGTTCAACATTTAAAAATTATCTAAAAATTTTGGCATTTGGTTTATTATTGAGCTTATGAACTTGTAAAACCTACCCTAGAGAATGACGTGGAAAAGTACATGAGCATGTGATTATATAAGCTCATAAATCTATCCTAGGATATGATATGGAAAACGCATGTGCGTGTAGACATATGCAAAAGGCATAAACATGTGAATAATTTATTCTAGAAATAAAGACTAAAAAGCATAGCTAAATATGTGATTGCATGACATTTACTAGAAAAGCAAATTGCATGAAAAATTTGATGAAGCTTACCTTACTCCATAGGGTAGCATTTTATTGCAAGCTCTCTCCAAGCATTTTTTTCTTACTCTAAAAGACACAAGAAACTCAATGTTTTAAAATCTATAAAATGTGAAAACAATGTCATTTGACAAAGAAAATATATTATTTTAATATACATACATACATACATACACACACACACACACACACACACACATATATATATATAGTTCAACTGATTCGATTTGATTATTAAGCAAAAGAAGAAAACATACTGTAGAGAGGGAAAATTCCCGGCCTATCACAAGCTGACACGTCATGCCACCAAGTTCACCAGGTATGGCTAATTACAAAGCATCATATATTGCTACTGAAAATTTGCTAAATTCCATTAAGATAAGAACAGGAAAAGCATGCAAAATGCTAATCACATGTAGGCGCGTATAAGCGATGATGCAAGCGAGTCGGCGCGTGTAAGCAATGATGCAAGCGAATCCGGCTGTGTAAGCGATGACACAAGCAGACTAATCAAGCCGTGACATGTGTCGCCAATCAAACTCGGCCATGTGTCGCTCACCAACCACCAAGCTCCTATAAATAGAAGCCTTCCTATGGCATTTAGGAGGAGGAGAGATCTGAAGACATCTAGAAGAGGACACCAAGACATCTGGGGAAGAGATCTTGAGTTCAAAAATTCAGAAGCTCTGCTAGAATCAAGCCCTGAAGCCTCCAGGAACTTCAAGAAATTCAACTTCGAATACGAAGAACATTCGAAGAAAGATCATCCAAATCATCCTCCTAGATCTCAAAGGTCACTGGAATTAAGCTCAAAAGCCTCTAGAAACCTCAAAAACCATAAATCAACGAAGCTCTACGGATTTAAGCCTCCAAAGCCCCGAAGAACTTCCAACACAAACCTTCAAATACGAAGAACATTCAAAGAGGAATCATCCAAATCATCCTCCTAGATCTCAAAGTTCACTGGAATCAAGCTCAAAAGCCTCCAGAAACCTCATAAATCACAAATCAACAAAGCTCTACGGATTCAAGCCTCCAAAGCCCCGAAGAACTTCCACCACAAACCTTCGAACACGAAGAACATTCGAAGCTAAATCATCTTCCTAAATCTCAAAGGTCACTGGAATCAAGCTCAAAATCCTCCAGAAATCTCATAAACTACAAATCAGTGAAGCTCTACGGATTCAAGCCTCTAAAGCCCCGAAAAACTTCCATCACAAACATTCGAAGACGAAGAATGCACGAAGAACACGAAGAACGTGAAGAACAAAGAATTTCTAATAAGCTCATAGCCAGAAATTCTTTGTAATTCCATTTCAAAGGTCTTCGATCCATCCTTCAGCCAAATTGAAGGATATCTTGTGTTCAAATCAAATTCATACCACAAATCTTTCAAGGAGATCGAATCAGAGGATCACTCTATGTAATTACAGAGAATTGTATCACACATTCATCAATACAAATTCGCATTTGTGGAACTATTTTACTCGTTTGATTTATTTTGAACCGAGAAATTTAGTCGTCCACACATACATCTTGGGCTTTTGTATAACTTCGCTTATGGTTTACGATTACAAAAGGGGCATTAATGCATGAGTTGGCTAAGAAGCTTATTTGATGAACAAGTCAAAACAAAGGCTGTTAATCGTTACTTTCTGCTATCCCAATTCATCAATGGATATTGGACTAGCTGAGAAGCTTGTCAAATCAGAAGCCCAATTAATAAGTTCAAAAACTTAGAGAACAAGAAAAAAAATCCCAAGAAATGTATGCTAAAAAACTATTAGAACTAGGTTCAAAAACTTATATTCCAATTAATTTTTACAGTGCAGAGAATCAAATTGGATTACACAGTTGATAATAATCATTGGAGATGCAACCCTCCAAACCGTTTTGTGGGCTCTCCACTAGGCTACTACAAAGCTTAAAAACTACTAATTTTGCTGAAAATATTTTTCTCTTCCATAAGTCCATTAGGAATTGGGTCTGCTTATTAAATCCACAAAATGGGTTTCTGCTAAAAGTGATTAAGTCCACTTGCATGCATACCCTACACCACAAACCAAGATTACCAACTGGGTTTAAACTATTTATAACATTCTCGTAAAATCAAAAAATGGGGTCGTTATCCAAAGCTTAAAATTACTAATGATGCTGAAAAGTCAGTATTTTTCCCCTTCAATTAGGAACTGGATTTGTTTATTAAATATTTTTAGCTAAAACTGATTTTAAGTCCGCTTGCATACATACCCGACACCAAAAACCAAGATTTACCAACTAGTTTTTCAACTATTTCTACAATTCTATCAAATTTCAAGGAACGGGTTATCAAAAAAAAAACAAAAAGAGAGGGAGAGTGAGAGAGGAGCTGAAATTGCATACCTTTTTGAGTGTAGGGATTGGTGGGTTTGTGTTGGAAATAAAGCTAGAGATGCCAAAAGGTTGGGAAAGGAAGATGCCCAAGAAAGCTTTCACGTGTAGACAAAACCAGAAACACTGCCAAAAACTTGAGACAACAACAGGTGGGCATTGATGCATCAATCAAATAAAACCAATACATATTGAAAAAAAAAAATCCCAAATTCCCAGCATATAATCCTCCAAAACTAAAACCACTAATCAGGGGAAGACTTCAATTTTAAGTATACAATTTGCTTTTGTAAAATGTAAGTTTCAAGCACATTCCACCAAAAATAAATTAGATATAAAAAAACTGACACATGCATTAACAAAGATTAACTAATAATTCAATAAATCAACCAAAACCATTACTACCAACATAATCAAACCAAAACTTCATTAAGAGTGAAAGATCTCAATTGTATGGCTCGTAATGCCATTCAAATTAGAGCTCAGTAGCCAAAACAACATTCATTGAGAATCAAAAATACACAATCTCAAACTAAGCCTACAAAAATTAGGTCTACAAACTGCACAATACAGACTTGATCCACATACAAGTCTAGAAAATTTAGGTTTACAAATTGCACAATTCAAATCAAAACCCTATCATTTGCCCAGAATTTCTCAATCAAATGAAAAATGAACCTTCTCAGTAACAAATTTTCAATTTCACAATAACGAATCTGAAATAACTAACCTTCATTCGCTTACGCATTCGAGTCCGAAGGTCTGACACGTGCGACGACGGAAGAGGCAGCGCTGCCCAGGAAGGAGAGGAATTCGGAATTCGGAATTCGCTGGCTCTTGATTGTCGAGGAAGAGATCCTCTTGAACTCTAAACGCACAGTGAGCGCACACGATCGCGAAGCCGAGCGTCAACGCCGAGATGAGGAACAATCTGACGGTGATGAGGAAATCGACGGCGATAGTTAAGAGCGAGAGACCGATCTCGCAATCCAAGAACGTGCAGTCAAGAATGAAGAGAGGCTGATCGGAAAGTCTACGTAGTGAGGTGAGAGGGGAGAGAGAAAGTGAGAGACGATTTTGAGAGAGAGAGAGAGAGAGAGAGAGAGAGAGAGAGAGAGAGAGAGAGAGAGAATTTTTTGATTTTGCATTAAGGGTCTGTTCGGTTGAAGGAGTGGAAAAGTGGGAGGATGGAAAAGTGGGAGGACGGAAAACATTTAGTTTTCCCTCTTGTGTGTTCAGTTGGAGTGGTGGAAAAGTAAGAGGGTGGAAAAGTAGGAGGGTATAAATTGACTATTATACCCTTGTTAATAGTAACATTGAAATGAAAAAAAAAAAATAAAAAAAAAAGAGGTTCAACGTTCAGTAATGTTGAAAAAAAAAATTCAACGTTACTGAACGTTGAAATGAAAAAAAAAAAAAAAAAAAAAAAAAAGGTTCAACATTACTAAACCTTCAGTAACGCTTGAAAAAAAAAAAAAAAAAAAAAAAAAAAAGAAGAAGTTTCAATGTTACTGAACCTTTAGTAACGTTTGAAAAAAAAAAAAAAACCTTCAGGTGGGATGGGGGCATTTACTAAAATGCCCCCATCCCATGTTTTCTCCCTCATCATTTTCCTCACAATTTGGAAAGAAAATTTTTGTGGGCCTGAGAGGAAAATTTTCCTTCCTGTTTTCCATCCTCCTTTTCTTTTTTCTTCAAACGAACAGTGAAAAATGCCTATTTTCCTCCCTTAGTTTTCCATCTCCCCTATTTTCTCTTCAAACGGACACACCCTAAGGGTGAGTTTGGTTTAGCTTTTTGAAACTGAACTTTTTGAAAAAGTGGAGTTTTCAAAAAGTGCAATATGAAAAAGTGTTTTTTCAAAAAACTGAGTGTTTGGTAAAAGTTGTTAAAAAGTACTTTATGAAAAAACTGAGTGTTTGGCTAGCACTTATAAAAGTGACAGTTTGAGGGATAAGTTACCAAAAAGGACAATGTATATATAAGGGAGTTCATTTCATACTTAAATCAATATTGTGAAATTTTTTTTTTTCACCAATATTAACTAATAATAACCTATCACTTAAGATTTATTATGAAAGTATTGTGAAAATATTGTGATAATTGATACTAATTTTAATTTGAACGTATTATTACAATTATTTTTTTTCTCTTTCTAAAAGAATTATTTTTTTCTCACCAATATTAGCTAATAATAACTTACCACTTAAGATTTATTGTGAAAATATTGTGATAAAAATTAATACTGATTTTAATTTGAACGTACTATTAAAATTATTTTTTTCTCTTTCTAAAAAAATTATTTTTTTTCTCATTAATATTAGCTAATAATAACTTACCAATTAAGATTTATTGTGAAAATATTGTGATAAAAATTGATACTGATTTTAATTTGAATGTACTATTAAAATTATTTTTTTCTCTTTCTAAAAAAATTATTTTTTCTCATCAATATTAGCTAATAATAACTTACCATTTAAAATTTATTGTGAAAATATTGTGATAGCATTTCCTTCTTTCTTCTTTTTTTTCTTTTTTTTTTTTTTTTCCTTTTTCTTTCCCTCTTTTTTCTACCACACATGTACTGCATTTCCTTCTTTTTTTTCTTTATTTTTTTCCCACTCTTTTTTTCTCCTCCACCCATGTACCCTCACTCTTTTCTTTATTTTACTTCTTTCGTCTCTTTTTCCCAACCACTTCCTCCATCCTCCAGATTGTTCCATAGAGCTCTCCTCTTTCTCTTTTTTTTTTTTTTTTTTCTCTCTCTCTATAAGAACTCATCCGTCCACACAGCTCTTCTTCTTCCTCTTTTTTTTTTTTTTTTCCTCTCTACAAGAACTCATCCGTCCACACAGCTCTTCTTCTTCCTCTTTCTTTTTTTCTTTTTTTTTTTTCTTTGCAAGAACTCATCTGTCCACACTGATTTTTTTTGTTTTGCATGTTGAGGAATCCTAATTTGCAAGGGATTGATTTTTTTTTTTTTTTTTCCTTAGCTGATTTGGGAATTTGTTATATAGATTTTTTTGTGTTTGGATTTGGAAATTTGTTATTGAGAGGGTAGAGGACAGAGTAAAGAGATGAGAGGAATGAGGAATGGTGTGAAAGGGTAATTTGCCCTGTGAGTCCAACGGATAGATTCAAATGTCCACGGACTTTTTTCAAAATGGAGCTCTGAGCTAGCTTTCAGTGATATGCACGTTTCTTCACAAACATAAAACACAACTTTTTTCAAAAAGTTGCGTTTTGTGCTGAACCAAACGCACATAAAGGGTTGGCTTTTTTCAAACGCGCTTTTTGGGCTCAAAACATTGAAACAAACGGGCACTAAGTAAAAGCGTGTTAAGGGTATTTTTGTACTTTTGATTTTCAATAAATTAGGCGGGGGTATTTTGAAATTTTTGAAGGGTATCTTTGTACTTTTGACTTCAATGAGTTTTTTTTTTTTTTTTTTGAGATAAAGGTAAGACAAATTCTTATTAAATAAAATCTGTTTGGAATAAAATTTCCAAATCAGAAGGTAGTAATGATTTAAATGAGTTAGTATACTTATCTTTCATTTTTTGTTTATAGGTGTCAAATTTTTTTGGACCATGAAACACCAACTAGACGCTGATATGGTATTTTGAAAACCGTGTATACTTTCTCCTCCCAAACCAAGAATTATACTTAATAAAAATAAAAGCATGCTTGTCATTTCCAAATTCCATCAACGTTGGAAACTTAAAAAATAAATTAAAGAGAAAAGCTCATAATTTAATCCCAAGGGCAAAAGGCCCTTCAATCCATTGTCTTTTATTCATCAATGTCCTTTTTCTTTTTCTGTTTTTTATTAGGGATTTACTAACGTATGCATATGTTAATAAACCATTTTAGGAAGAAAAATTTTATGAAAAAGTAACTAAATAAGTGTATGTTTGGATTGCACTGAAAACAGGAGACGTATGAGTCTACGTTTTTTGTGTAGGTCCCGTGCACTGTTCACGAGACTCGCAAGAACGGAATTCAGCAAATTTTACTTTAAAATTAGGTCTCACGGTACTATTCACACATTTAAAAATTATTTTATTATAATGTTTTCAGTCTTCAACAATAAGTGGTATCGAAACACACCCTAACTTAACAATTTTTTCAATTTTCCATTAAAAGTTTCCTAAAATAAATGGTTAATGTATGCCTTAAGAGCACACATTAACTGGACCAGCCCCATATAGTTTCAAAAGGTTAAGAGGTTAGCATGTAGTTAGAATTTAATTGTAATGTGTGCGATAAAGGGCTAGAATTCTCAGGTTACAAAAGGCTATTCTAAATAGCCTCTTTGAGACATTGTAAATGGCCTTTACTTACCTACTTTGTGAAATTTTATCTTTGAATATTTCATAGCACTTTGAGCCTAGATATTGATATATGATTGTTTCAATTCAATCCTGTTAGAATAATGACTACATGATTGAATTCACAATTTCGCAACAACTTAAGTTTTAGAAGATGAAATTATGAACATAAGAATGAATTTATGATTTTTTTTTTTTTTTTTGGTGGTTCAAAGAAATAATTTTTATTGCACAAACATACAATTTCAAAATGTTGATGTCAATGCAAAAAGTCAACACGAGCACTTTAATATAGAATGTCTCATTATGCCAAGTGGCATAGCAAATTTTTAGCGCGCTTACACGCACGCACATATAAATATATAATCCTTCATACACCATGACTTTTAAAAATCTAACTCTCATTTAATGTCATTGCTATGTAAATCATCAACCAAATAACGGTAAAAAAAACGTTATAGATGAGATCATGAAAAATATAATAAAACTAATGTTAAAAAAAAAAAAAAAAAAAAAAAACTCTCTACAGACTAAAATCATATTTTGTCTAAAAAATTATCACGCGCAAGGCTGCAACTAATATTACCTAAATATGAAATAGTTAGAACGCCTAGGATGGAGCAGCCCAAATACGAAGATTATACAATTAAAATTATTTGTATGCCAAATGAATTCGTAACAAGTTGGCTTCCTCGTAACATGGTAAACTTTGGTATCTATGTTACCAAAGAAATCAATTTTATTGACAAACTCTTCAAGAATCATCTTAAGCAGCTCAATCTCAATGCCATGGCCATTAAATCATTGAACAACACTGCTCGTTTGGATTGAGGGGGAGAGAGGGGGAGTAGAGTAGAGTAGAATTTGCTTAAAATTTGCCTATTTTCAGCCAACTCTACTCTACTCCCCTCCACTTCCCCTTCCTTCTCCCTCAATCCAAATGGTCCCTAAGATTATTCTCCTCTACAAACAACCTTTTCACACGATGCATTATATTGTAAAAGTGTCAATCTCTGCCTTAAACCCACAATAATGCCATCGTTCTTGGCCTAGCAACACCTCTGGTGGGATCCTAGTTCAACGGCTCTTCAATTGAACTATTAGTTTGGGATGATTAACAAGGATGTGATTGTGAGCATTAGCCCATATTCACTAATTTGAAAATACACTATTCTATTGGTGGATGTAATGAGGAGTTTTACAATGGATCCTTAATGAATTTAAACTAAAAAACTATCTGTACTTGTCACCTACACCATTATAAGAGAATTCTTACTTCAACTTCTCAATCCTATTTTGTTATTGAGACAGTATGAAATGTTGCTTAAGATCATGCCAGTTAGTATGCAAGTAAATGGCATCTCACTCAATCTCAATAGATAGTTCTTGTCAAGCAAGGAGACAATTCAGTACAACGCGACTGATCGTTACCTCCCAATGATATAATGCTAAACGACTATCATTCTGAAGACAGTTTCCTTTCGGTATAGTAGTGTTAGTTACAATTGTTAGAGTTAGTTTGAAGTCTGTAGTACTTACTAATATTGTAATACTCGGGAAAAAAAAAAAAAGGATTTAAAAGGAGGGGTATTTAAGTAAAAAAATTTGTGGGGCCAATTTTATGATTTATAATTATAAGTGAGTTTTTAGAAAATAAGATTGAAACCCTAGCTATACATACACTTATTAAGTCAACGTATATAGAGAGATATTTTGAGAGAGGAGACTACCCAAAGGACTGAAGTAGAGAAAGATTAACTATACTTTTGAGGTAAGTGCTTAAGAAATCTTATTCTTTTATCAAATTTAGACTTTATTTGGTATAAGAATATTTTCTTATGTGAGTATTTTTCCCAACAGAGAGACTTTCTTTAGCCATGGCCGTATGGGTCTGTTCTAAGTAATTTTTCTTAAAGGAATTGTATCGGAATACCAACTTCTTTCTAATATATTATTATTTGTCTATTGACTTGGTAGAGGAAGAATAGTGTTTCAATAAAAGCTTGTGGCAAAGCTTGGTCTGTGTGATTGTCCTCATGCCAAAAGAAAACTAGAGGCAACAGTGGAAAAAAGAAAAAGGAAAACGTGTAGAACTATAGAAGATGGTCTAAGGGTGAATGGAGTTAAACAAATATATCTATATATATATATATATATATGAGCACACGTATAGAAGATTAGGTGGTGTACTTTTGACCCTATATGGCTATACCTATGGTGTATCTATAGGCTTTATTCCTAGGTACTATTAGTGGCAGAAAGTGGAGGAAATATATATATATATATATATATATATGTGGTACCCATGGGCCCAAATCGCGTATCTGGCCGGCCCAAAGGCCCTCACAATAAAAGAAGCCCAACACTACATCTTGAGATGATCCGAGGACATAATCAGTCCGACTTACAAGATCACAAGAGAGAAAGAAGTATCATGCATGTCCAGACACTAAGAGACATAACGTCCGAGGACAAACCAGTCCTCGGCAAGGCGTCGCCGAGGACCATGTGAATGTTCTTATAGTTGGATAACGCCCATGATGAAGGTTTTTTCTTTTTGATGCTGGAGTTAAGAAAATGAGAATAAAGAATAAAGGGAAAGAATTAACTGTGGCCAAAGGAAAAGCTGCCATCACCGCATTTAATGCTTTACACCTGCTTCTCTGGCCGCATTAATGAAGAAGTGACGCCTGAACGTTAGGTTTCAACCTTATCTTCACCACCAGAGACCTGAGCCAAAAGGGGTGATGGGACAAGTATCTAAAAAGGAAACACCTGGATTGCACCGGGGAAGAAAGGAGGAGGCCTATAAAAGGAAAGGAAGATAGTTGAAGAAGAGGAGAAAAAAATTGGGAAGAAAAACAAAAAACTATCGTTCTCAGTATCAAGGTATTCAACTTCAGGTTACATGCTCATACTAGTGGAGTGCATGAATAAAAGGCCGAATCAAACCTTTGTATTATCTATCATCTCAAAAACCTAGATTAAACACCCACTCTCTACAAATTCATTGTTGAGTGCTCATTGAGCTGGTTCACTGTCCAAACTTGGATTAGTTTGATTTGTGCTCTTACAATTGGCGCCGTCTGTGGGAATCTTGCGTTTAGGTGACAGATAACGTGATGACAGATTTGAATCCAGCCCATGTAGAGTCGCTAGGATCTCAGCACGAAGATCCACTACAACAGGTAGAGCAAATGGAAGATCGAGAGGGCAGTGTACACTCGGAGCGAACAGCTGATAACCGCTCACGGGGTAGAAATAGGGGCTCTGGGGAAAATAACACCAGGACCATGCAGAGAGAAATTGACCAGCTGAAGAGAAAACTGCGTCGAGCAGAGCGGAAAAGGACTCCCTCCATATCTGGCCCTTCATCAGATGATTCTCAGGACAGTGGCTATAGGCCGAGGTCAAGAACCCCCCCCCACAGAAACTTTCTCATACCAAGAAGAAAGTGTTCGCCACAGAAGAAGTAGAGGGACGAGTCACAGGGGCTCGGGTAGCGATGCCATGGGAAAGGCATTGCTCCAGCTCTCCAAATCACCCTTCACACATCGTATTGAAAGGGGAAAACTACCCCGTCGGTTCACGCAGCCAAACTTCACCATTTATAATGGCAAAACAGACCCGGTGGAGCACGTAAGCCGTTTCAATCAACGCATGGCGGTTTATTCTCAGAACGAGACCTTGATGTGTAAAGTCTTTCCCTCAAGTCTAGGGCCCGTTGCAATGAGATGGTTCAACGGCTTAAAGGTGAACTCCATTGATTCATACATGGAACTTACGATGGCATTCGGGTCCCGCTTTGTTACGTGCAGTAGAGTACCTCGGCCTCTAGACTCGTTATTGTCCATGTCCATGGGAGAGCGCGAGACGTTGAAAACCTACTCGGACAGATACTGGGAAGCGTTTAACGAAATAGATGGTGATTTCGATGAGGTGGCGGTCAACACCTTTAAGGTTGGTCTCCCAGTTGAGCATGATTTAAGGAAGTCTTTGACCAAGAAGCCGGTAAAAACTGTTCGTCGGCTCATGGACCGTATCGATGAGTATAAGAGGGTTGAGGAGGATCAACAGCAGAGTAAAGGAAAGATAAAAAGTATCCCCCAGGAGAGTAGGGATTTCAAGACGGAAAGACACGGTAGCAAGTGGCCGAGGAGAGATTTTACTAGCCAGACCAGGTCGGCCCCGCCCCAGACAGTGAATGCCGTATTTCGTGAGCCGGTACAGCAGGTGTTGGAAAGGATCTGCCGAGAACCTTATTTTAGATGGCCCAGTAAGATGATCGGAGACCCTACAAAGCGTAACCAGAACCTCTACTGTAATTACCATCAGGATAAAGGCCACACCACAGAGAACTGCAGGAACTTGTGGAATTACTTGGATCAGCTGGTCAAAGAAGGGAAACTAAGACAATTTGTGAATCGACCTGATGAACCAGGTACCCAATCTGGCTCCATGAACCAAGGCAGTAACAATGTAAGACCTCCGTTGGGCACAATTAATGTCATCCTTGCGGCGCCAGGTCGGACGGGGTCTTGCCCTACCAGAATAATGTCAGTACTACGTCCCACTGCCGAGGACCTCAATTCCGAGTCGAAGAGGATCAAGAGGAATCCTCTGCCTATACTGGGATTTTCCGACGAAGACAAGATTGGCACTATTCAACCGCACGACGATGCGCTGGTCATTACGTTGAGGATAGGGGTTACGATGTGAAGAGAGTGATGGTTGACCAAGGGAGTGGGGCTGACATCATGTACCCAGATTTGTTTAAAGGTCTCAATTTGAGGTTCGAAGATCTCATGGCTTATGACTCCCCATTAATAAGCTTTGAAGGGAAGGCTGTTATTCCAAAGGGGCTAATTAGACTACCTGTACAGTCAGGACCAGTGGTAGTGGACGTGGATTTCATCGTAGTAGATGCTTATTCCCCTTACACAGCCATAATGGCCAGACCATGGCTGCATGCCCTAGGTGCCGTGTCATCAACTCTGCACGTCAAGCTGAAATTCCCGTATGAGGATGGGGTTGAGGAAATACTGGGCAGCCAGTCCATGGCGAGACAATGTATAACAGCAGCTATTACACATCAGGCGAGGCAAGAGTCACAAACCACAGCCGAGAAGGATTTGTAGCAGTTAGTGTCCTCGGCCGAGCCAAGTGAAGCCGAGACTGAAGGACCAGGCTGTGAAGATTTGGAGAAAGTGGTTATCGCGGATGATGCAGAGAGATTCTTCCAAGTAGGAAGTCAATTACCCCTACGAGAGAAAGAAGATCTGGTCGCATTTTTGAAGCGAAACATCGATGTGTTTGCATGGGATGCTTATGAAGCACCAGGAATCAATCCGGAGTTTATTTGTCACCACCTCAATGTTAACCCGGCTGCTGTGCCACGAAGGCAACCACCTCGGCGTTCATCTAAAGAGCACGCCGAGGCCGTTAAAGAAGAGGTGGCAAAACTCAAGAAAGCAGGGGCCATTAAGGAAGTGTTTTATCCAGAGTGGTTAGCCCATACGGTAGTGGTAAAAAGAAGAATGGAAAATGGAGGGTATGCGTGGACTTTACAGACTTGAATAAGGCTTGCCCAAAAGATTCATTCCCAATGCCCCGCATAGATCAGTTGGTGGACGCTACTGTAGGGCATCCTCGGATGAGCTTTCTGGATGCTTTCCAAGGTTATCATCAAATACCCTTAGCTCCAGCAGACCAGGAAAAGACAGCCTTTGTCACACCCATAGGGAACTACCACTATAAGGTGATGCCCTTCGGCTTGAAGAATGCTGGGGCTACCTATCAAAGAATGATGACGCGAATGTTCGAACCACAACTGGGAAAAACGATTGAGGTGTACGTAGATGACATGGTAGTTAAAAGTAAGACTATCTCGGCTCACATACCCGACCTCGACGACACCTTTCAAACGCTGAGGAAGCACAAGTTACGCCTCAACGCATCCAAATGTTCCTTTGGTGTAGGGTCTGGCAAATTCTTGGGTTACATGGTGACGCATAGAGGGATTGAGGTCAACCCCGCTCAGGTCAAGGCCATCAACAACTTACAGCCGCCTCGGAATCCGAAGGAAGTGCAGAGGTTAACTGGGATGACGGCTGCTCTCAACCGATTTATCTCAAGATCTGCTGATCGGTGTAGACCGTTCTTCCAACTATTAAACAAATGGAAGGGGTTTGAATGGACAGAAGAGTGTGCTGTTGCCTTCCAGCAGCTTAAAGAATATCTTGCCCACCCTCCTATCATGTCTCGGCCCGAGGCCGACGAGGTCCTATTCGCATATATCGCGGTGGCAACTCACGCCGTTAGTCTGGTGCTAATAAGGGTTGACGGGGACATACAAAAGCCAGTTTACTATGTGAGCAAGTCTCTGCATGAGGCCGAGGTACGTTACCCACCATTAGAGAAGGCAATCCTTGCCGTGGTGCATGGCACACGTAAGCTCCCCATTACTTCCAGTCCCATACGGTGGTTATTTTGACCCAGCTTCCACTAAGGGCTATACTCCGGAGTGCAGATTATACCAGTAGGATTGCAAAATGGGGAACCATCTTGGGCTCTTTTGATATTAAATACATGCCCCGCACAGCAATAAAGGGTCAGGTGTTGGCTGATCTCGTTGCGGAATTTACTGAACCCATAATAGAAGATAGTGTAATCAACAAGGACATTGATGAAAAATCAGTTGGCGTGGTTGCATGTAAAGGTCTCGCGGTGTGGACTGTCTATGTTGATGGGGCTGCTAATCAAAGAGGATCCGGAGTGGGGGTGGTAATTACGACCCCAGAAGGTCTTACACTGGAAAAATCCTTAAGACTGGGATTCTCGGCTACTAACAATGAGGCCGAGTACGAAGCCTTGCTGAAAGGAATGGATATGGTCCACAAGTTGGGGGGAAGAATCGTGCAAATGTTCTCGGACTCTCAGCTAGTTGTGGGTCAAGTAGATGGAAAGGTAGAGGCCAGAGATCCGAGGATGCAGGATTATTTGAATCAAGTCAAAACTACACAACGCAAGTTCGAATCCTTTACTCTGTCCCATGTCCTTAGAAGTGGCAACACGCATGCTGATTCCCTAGCAACTCTTGCCACATCATCAGCACAGGGACTACCTCGGATTGTCTTGGTTGAAGACTTACCTAAACCCTCGAAAATAATGGGAAGAGTTATCCGTGTGCACCAGATTAGAGTGGGGCCTAGCTGGATGGACCCCATTATGTCCTTCTTAAAAGATGATGTCATACCCGAGGATAAAATCGAAGCGAACAAGATACGAAGAAAGGCCTCCCGATTTTGGTTGGCCGGGGATCATAAGCTCTATAGACGATCTTTCTCCGGCCCGTACTTGTTATGCGTGCACCCTGAAGCGACAGAGCTACTTTTGGAAGAGTTACATGAAGGAATCTGTGGAAGCCATACAGGAGGAAGATCTTTGGCTCACAGGGCCCTAACACAGGGGTATTGGTGGCCGAACATGCAGCGAGAAGCTCAAAGTTATGTGCAGAAGTGCGACCAATGTCAAAGATTCGCGCCAAACATCCACCAGCCCGGGGGTGTGCTTAATCCTCTGACGAGTCCCTGGCCTTTTGCACAATGGGGTCTAGACATTGTGGGTCCTTTCCCAAAGGCGCCCGGGAATCGAAGATTTTTGGTTGTCGGTACTGATTATTTTACTAAGTGGGTAGAGGCCGAGCCCCTGGCGAATATCAGGGATGTTGATGTGAAGAAATTTGTATGGAAGAATATCGTCACTCGATTCGGTATCCCTCATACCCTCATCTCCGATAATGGTTTGCAGTTTGACAGCAAGGCGTTCAGACGATATTGTTGTGGCCTCGGCATAATCAATAGATACTCCACTCCGGCTTATCCGCAAGGGAATGGGCAAGCCGAAGCTATTAACAAAGTTATAGTGAATGGACTGAAGAAGAGGTTGGAGGACGCTAAAGGGAGGTGGGTGGAGGAGCTGCCCCACGTTCTGTGGACGTACCGGACCACCCCCCGCCGATCAACGGGAGAGACGCCATTCTCGATGACTTATGGCGCCGAGGCTGTTATTCCTTTGGAGACTGGTTTTCCAACGATGAGGACAAGCTCCTTCACTCCGGAAAGCAATGACAGACTGTTAGAAAAAGGCCTCGACCTAATTGAAGAAAGGAGGGAGGTTGCCATGATTCACTTAGCTTACTACCAACAAAAACTGAAGCAGGGATATGATTCCAGTGTAAAGTCAAGACCTCTTCTTCTCGGGGACTTGGTGCTGAGGAAAGTAGTGGGGAACACCAAAAATCCAGCATGGGGAAAGCTTGGACCTAATTGGGAAGGACCATATCGCATCACGGCAATAGCTGGTATAGGAGCTTACTACTTGACCGACTTAGATGAAAAAGCTGTACCCCATCCCTGGAATGTAAGTAATTTGAGACGATATTATTATTAAGGAAAAGTACTTTTGTCATTCTACTCTTATCATTTTTGCACCATTAATTCTGTCGTGCCTAAGGTTACGCCGGGTCCTTGGATCCTCTACCTTAGTCCAAATTTAATTAAGGTTACGCCGGGTCATCAGATCCTCTATCTTAATTTAAAAGCAAGAAAACTGAGGTTACGCCGGGTCCTCGGATCCTCTACCTTAGTCCAAATTTAATTAAGGTTACGCCGGGTCATCAGATCCTCTATCTTAATTTAAAAGCAAGAAAACTGAGGTTACGCCGGGTCCTCGGATCCTCTACCTTAGTCCAAATTTAATTAAGGTTACGCCGGGTCATCAGATCCTCTATCTTAATTTAAAAGCAAGAAAACTGAGGTTACGCCGGGTCCTCGGATCCTCTACCTTAGTCCAAATTTAATTAAGGTTACGCCGGGTCATCAGATCCTCTATCTTAATTTAAAAGCAAGAAAACTAAGGTTACGCCGGGTCCTCGGATCCTCTACCTTAGTCCAAATTTAATTAAGGTTACGCCGGGTCATCAGATCCTCTATCTTAATCTAAAAGCAAGAAAACTAAGGTTACGCCGGGTCCTCGGATCCTCTACCTTAGTCCAAATTTAATTAAGGTTACGCCGGGTCATCAGATCCTCTATCTTAATCTAAAAGCAAGAAAACTAAGGTTACGCCGGGTCCTCGGATCCTCTACCTTAGTCCAAATTTAATTAAGGTTACGCCGGGTCATCAGATCCTCTATCTTAATTTAAAAGCAAGAAAACTAAGGTTACGCCGGGTCCTCGGATCCTCTACCTTAGTCCAAGTTTAATCGAGGTCAGGTCAGGTCCTCGTATCCTCTACCTTATTTCAATTCTTATTGAGGTTATGTCGGATCAACAGATCCTCTATCTTAATTTAGAATGGAGAAATGAGGTTACCTCGGATCTTTCCCCTTGATATGGAAACAGCAGTGGAGTCATTAAGCGAACGGGTCTTAAACTGATGTTAAGTACTAAGCCCAAAGCTTAAAGTACTGTTAGTCCAAATGCAAATATGTGGTTAAGTTCACTTTTCAATAGGTTATCATGGAAGTAACTTTTAAGCGAGTTCCAAGCACACAGATTCCCCGTTAGTATATCTCCTTTTTTAGTGTGTCGCTTGTCCTTAAGCATAAGCAAAAGGTAACAGTCATTACTTAAAGCATTTGCACATATGTAAGTTGGCTAAAATTTCCTTGCTTAAGGGCAAAGAGGTATAAGTACATGCTATAGAGACAAGCCGATAGTATAGCAATAGTACATGCATAGCAAGGAAACAAGATATCAACACCAAACGTAATATAAAACAGCAATTTAAATTGGGAACCCGTTTTCATTAACTGAAAGATTTGTCAATACATTTATAACTGAACTGTCAAAGTACAAGGGAAATAAAGTAAAAACTGGGACTAAGAAATAAAAATACAAGGCCAAAAGCGACGAAGGAGAAAAGAGAAAAAGAGCAAGCAGCCAAGCCACAGGTGATTATGGTTCGGATTGGGTATGGTCCTTTGGGTCAGCAGGAGAAACCACCAGGGCCGAGGGCTCGCCAGCTTTCTCTTTGGGCTCTATAGTCCCACCAATCTCGAGGTTGGGCGTAGCCTCCTTGGGGGCAGGAGGAGCAGTATTCTCGACAGCATCCTCGTCTGCTTGAATCCCAGCCGAGGAAGGGTGGGAATCATCCTTGGCTGAGCTAGAGGCAGCCACGCGAATTGCGGGAGGAATGTAGGCGTTCTCCTCCTTCCATAGAGGGGAGGAAGCGTCAACCCCGGCTTGGGAAAGAGCTTCCTTCCACACCTGGAGGCAGTAGTCCCTACAGACCTCCGGCACTTGGGCTTTGAACGTTTCTGTGGTTTCGGCCACGCCCATGTCATACCCGCTCTGCTCAGCCTCGTCAACCATTGCCTCGGCTGCCTGTGCCTTGGCGAGAGCCTCTTCCGTGGCCTTGAGTGCTTCCTCCCTTGCCTCCTCAGATGCTGTGAGGTCCTTAGCGAGGCCTTCTGCCAGTGATCTGGCCGAGGCGAGGTCTTCATTAGCTCGTTTGAGTTCTAGCCTCTGATCCTCGGCCTGTCGGGTGGTACTCCTCAGCTCGGCCTCCAGACCTGACCGCTCACTTGCCGCCTTGGTCAGGCTGGCAGTCACCTCTTGGAGCCTCTTCTCTTTAAGCTCCATTATCTTTTTAGTGTGGTCCAACTTAACCACCTCATCCCTTAGTGCTCTGTAGGAGCTGGCAGCAATCTCCTCTGCCCTATGGGCAGATTGGACAGCCTACGTACAAGCATTGTTAGTAAAGTACATACTACATAAAGAAAAAGAAGAGAGGATAAAAAAAAAAAAAAAAAAAAAAAAAAAAAAGCATAAAGAAAAACATAAGTGCCAAAGATTGGCCAATTTGAATCCTTACCATGGCTAGCTCCTTTTTGAGAGTCATGAAGACATTATGATCTCTCATTCTGCGCAGCTCTCCCATGTCCTCAGGCAATAGCAGTGCTTGCTCCAATGCATCGGCGATGCAGGCAGCCGTACCCTCGTCGGATCCCCTGATTGATGCATCGGCGGTAATCGCCTGATCATCTACTTGCATCTGAGGGGCCCAAATAGGCGCATGGAAGGCTACAGGAGGATCACTTCGTCTCTCCGTCCTCGGGTGGACATGACGAGCATGTTTATTTCCCCTCTCTTGCTCCATCTCCCTACCAGGGACGTCTTCCCCCCCTCGGCTATCTCTTTTCCCTTCTGCTGGTCTCTTTTCCTTTTATGGTCAGCCGAATCTGGATGTTGAGTTCTAGGGGAAGGCGGTAGGATAACCCTCACGGGAGGAAGCTTGTCGACGCCCCTATCCTTGGCCTTCTCCGGAGGCACTTTTGAAGGACCTTGTGCTCCAGTTTGCCCTTCTAGCACATCCTTCAAGCTGGGCTTGGGTCTACGATGGATTCCCATCCTCACCAAAGGTTGGTCGTCGTCGTCCGAGGATGTAAAAGTAGGAGATCTGGCAACGGGAGAGGGATGCCTGGGCGGAAAAGCGGATCTAAAGCTTCGAGCTCTTCCTCGGAATCCGAGAGCTCAACTACTTTCTCGTTTTCTTCTTCTTCTACTTCTTCCTCTTCTACCTCGGCGAGTAGCTGAGAGGTAGAACCTTCGCCAAATCCAGGCTGGGCCGAGGACGTAGCCAAATCAGAAGCTCTCGGAACAACTCTGACAGGCTCAGTAATCAAAACGCCTTGAGGAACTGGAGCGCCAGGTGGTAACAAAAAGCCCTCGACTGCTACACTTATCCTCGGAAGCCTCGGATCTTTCTCTTTGATGACACACTTGGTTTCTTGAAAGGCGTAGGATATGGGTGTGTATCCGAGGATGCGGTGGGCGGCACGAAGTTGACCGTCTGAGTGCACAAACACTTCAGCCTTCAAGATCTTATCGAGACGATCAAAGTTGACGAGATTGGCACGGGGTGCAAGCGCACGACGATCTGCGCATACGTCCAAAAAACGGGTTAGTACAAATAAATTAAGAAAAAAGACCATCAACAAAAGAAACACCGCATTTATCATTGATCAAGTATGACGCTACGCGAGGACTCACCAGGCTCCCCTTCCGTCGTCGGACAGTGGAGACCGTCATGCCACTCCCCGGACAATATAAGGAAGTCCTTGTCCAAACCCTTGTTGGAGTGGGGAAGGCATTGGATCAATCTGACTTCTGGGTGCCTAGATTTCAAATAGTAGGTATGCCCTCTCAAATGGTGAAGGGTATATACCCAATTCACTTCATGGTGAGTGAGACCTAACCCTAACCTTTCGTTCAGAACGTCTACCGCACCCAAGATCCTAAACATATTGGGAGCGCACTGTGTAGGGGACAACCTAGCAGTCCTAAGATAGTTCATGGTAATAGGCATCATAGGGATTCTCATCCCTCCCTCTATAAACGCTATCATAGGAATCACCACCTCGCCGGTCTCTCTCTTAGTGAGCCACTCCCCCGTCCCACAATACCTAACGGACACTCCGGATGGGATCTCGTATTTGGCTTTAAAGGCTTCTATTTTTTCAGGGGTATCCACAAGGGATGCGAACCTACCCATCTCCTAAAACTAGGGGGTAAACACTATAACGAAATGGGAAGATTTAAACAGCCGAGGACCAAAGAAAGGGGACAATCGAAAGAGTAAAAAACAATAATGAAAGCAGAAGGTTGAAGAACTTACTTTTAAACAATTACGTCACCTCGGCTTAGAGATAAGGGGTATGAAGACGCGTGCAGGTTACAGAAAAGGTTAGGTTCAATGCGCGAAGTCTGAAATGAACAGAAGATCTTTAAAGTGGCGATATTTATTTCATGGAAAAACGTAAAGCGGGAAGTCTCCCGCCTGCCTCATCAAAAGGCGCCTATCCGTTAGATGAGCATCATGCGGTTGGAAACAAGGAACATGGCGCCGTCAATATTTAATTGAAGCGCGTCCAGGAGATCGAAGCGTCAGAAGCATATCGCCTTGCGTGCATGTATATCGAAACCCTCATCCCTCTCCAATAGAATAGAAATAAGGATTTCGAGGGGCTATTGTGGTACCCATGGGCCCAAATCGCGTATCTGGCCGGCCCAAAGGCCCTCACAATAAAAGAAGCCCAACACTACATCTTGAGATGATCCGAGGACATAATCAGTCCGACCTACAAGATCACGAGAGAGAAAGAAGTATCATGCATGTCCAGACACTAAGAGACATAACGTCTGAGGACAAACCAGTCCTCGGCAAGGCGTCGCCGAGGACCATGTGAATGTTCTTATAGTTGGATAACGCCCATGATGAAGGTTTTTTCTTTTTGATGCTGGAGTTAAGAAAATGAGAATAAAGAATAAAGGGAAAGAATTAACTGTGGCCAAAGGAAAAGCTGCCATCACCGCATTTAATGCTTTACACCTGCTTCTCTGGCCGCATTAATGAAGAAGTGACGCCTGAACGTTAGGTTTCAACCTTATCTTCACCACCAGAGACCTGAGCCAAAAGGGGTGATGGGACAAGTATCTAAAAAGGAAACACCTGGATTGCACCGGGGAAGAAAGGAGGAGGCCTATAAAAGGAAAGGAAGATAGTTGAAGAAGAGGAGAAAAAAATTGGGAAGAAAAACAAAAAACTATCGTTCTCAGTATCAAGGTATTCAACTTCAGGTTACATGCTCATACTAGTGGAGTGCATGAATAAAAGGCCGAATCAAACCTTTGTATTATCTATCATCTCAAAAACCTAGATTAAACACCCACTCTCTACAAATTCATTGTTGAGTGCTCATTGAGCTGGTTCACTGTCCAAACTTGGATTAGTTTGATTTGTGCTCTTACAATATATATGATGAATATAGGGATTTTTAACTATGAGATAATAGTGAGCAATTATTGGATATTTTCAACGGTCTCTCTTCTAGCCGAGTATTCATATAAGTTTTATTTTTAAAAATATTGGATAATTAAGTAAATGATATTTGAGAAAATTGTTTATGCGATATCTAAGGATTTTAGAGGAAGTGTTAGAGAGAAGTTCCTTTTGATATGGCTTTTAGAGGTAAGTAACCTTATCCTAATTGGGTTTTATTTTGCTTATATTAATGTCTTCTTAACTACTGAAAATTTGTTTAAAGTTGTTACAATTTTATTTCTATTGTATTACTGATTTCAAGTAAAGAATATTATAAATATATCTGATTTATGGATATATGATGTATTTTATTTAACTGTTTTTAGCTAAGAATAAAGAATTTTCACATTTATATATGAGCATTGAATATAAGATTTATTTTATTTAATTGTTTTTGAGCTATTTTGATTTAAAGTAAAAAAATATAAAAATATCACAAATATATTTAAATACTGAATATACGATTATATATATGTATTTGAATGAGATATATTTTTGGTTTGAACTATGATTTGATATATATGATTATGGACAATCTGACTATGAATTGATTCTCTGATACCCAGCCAATGAGGGTCATTCATTGGTATTCTAATACCCAAACAAATGGGGGGTTTTCATTGGTATTCTGATACCCAGCCAATAAGGGTTATTCATTGGTACTCTGATACCTAAACCAATGGGGGTTATTCATTGGTACTCTAATACCCAGTCAATGGAGGTTATTTATTAGTACTCTGATGCCCAGTCATGGGGATATAGTGTGACCATAGTTGTAAGATTGTTAAGGATATGAATTACGTTTGAATATTGAACTGTTTTGAGTCCCTAAAACTACATATGTGATTTTGAAGATGTTGAGTATTTAAACTATTTTGAGTCACTAAAATTGTTTATGTGTTTTTGGAACCTATTGTAAGTTATAGCTTTTGATATATGAAAAACTAACTATTTTCTAAACCATCCATGATATAGGATTAAAGTATGTGATCTATATGTAACTTATTATTTTAAAACCATGAAACTTTTTCAGTTATTTTGAAAATATATGGTATATTATAACTTTTGACAACACATAGTATATTATAACTTTTAAAAACACATATTACATCTTATACTTTACAGATCTATTGTTTGATGAAACTTATTAGGATTTTGGTTACTTATTGAGTTGTCAGCTCACCCCATTTTTCCCCTCCAGTTTCAAGTTGTGAAGAATAACGAGTTTTGGGAGTTTTGATTTTGTGTTGTAAGAAGGGAAAGAAGCTTAGTGATTTTGGAATTAGATGGCCTTGTAATAGTCTTATATCTTTTGGCCAATTTGCATTATGTACATGAGGTTTGGATTTTGTTCCTATTAAATTATTGGAGAACTATTCATAAAGAAATTGTTGAGGTATTTTGGATTTATTTAATTTAATTTAATTTTGAAGGATAAATTTTAGTTGCTAAGAAGGCTTTGCACACTTGTAGGATGTGTACTTTATAAGTGTGTGGTAGTTGTTACGTGCCTATCTTATAGTTGGGTTTAGGTCGTGACAGATATGATATGTATTGTTACAACAAATTGTAGAGCTATAAAGATTAGATAGGCTTCAATACACTTATAGACACCAGTATAAATACATATCAATGTACTACAAATTGAGGTATTTGAATAAGATTGAATTCATTTTTAACTTCCTAAATTTTTGGTGCATCCTTCCCCCTCACTCTGCATTCATTTATTTTATCACTCCTTTAATGCAACACATTTCATTTAGTTCACATTTGCCTTATGAACAAGTAAGGTCAGCAAGTTCAAAAGAGTGCTCTTGTTAAGAGTAATATTGCCTTTCTACACACACACACACACACACACAGCATCTTCCAAACCACTACTTTAGAACAAACCCAAAATATAAACAACCACCCTCAATAAAATCTTGAATAACATTTTCTTTTGGTTGAAAAACAATATTTATTAATAAAACAGGGTATGTTGCCAATGTACACTAAAATCTTGAATAATATTTAGGCGAAGAACATAAATATTATTGGTAACACAACCTAAGATGGTGACAATTCACCTTTCAACCCAAAATGCCTGTCATCGCCCCCCTCTCATTCTTTACCCAAATGCACCTTCTTTCTAGACAAAGCCTCAAAGCAAAGCATAAAGTGAATGGAAAACACTATTAAACATGAATGGAAATCACCATAACCTTCATATTGTCAGTTGCCTCCCAGAAACTAGATAGTTAACATTACAGTCCTCTCTCTCTTTCTTCCTTTTTGCGCCTCTCCACCAATCATTCTACCAAAACACAATGGTTATAAAGAATCAGGTTAATTCATGTTTTTTTTCTTGATAGATAACTTAAAAATATTATTAATAAAAGAGCCAAACCACATTGGAGATGTACTATGGAGGCACAAATCAGGAACCAAAATTATAACGATCAAGTAATACAAGAAGGGAAGAGCAAGAAAAATGAGAAAAGAACACACTCCAACCAAAGAGAGTGTGCAAAAAAAAAAAAAAAAACTTAATCTCAAGCATAGAACATTCACATCCCTCAAAGTTTCTAACATTCCTTTCAAGCCAAATGCACCATATCAAACAATGAGACACTAGTCTCCAAAAATCTATGTTACGATGTCCCAAACTTACCCTGCCAAGACTCAAACAACTCAACTTGATCCATGGATTTGAAACCATACAGTTAAAAAGAACAAAATATTAAAGAGATTTATGGTTTTAAGGTCGGATTGAAATTCCACTAAATGTCAAACCATGATGAAGAATATAAATATATAGATTAATTTGGTAAGAATAGCAAAATTGATTATAAAAAACTAAATGAATTTAGATATTTTCCCAATCTAATTTCTTAACTATATAGGCAAAGAAAAAAGAAACAGTATTGGAATCAGCTTCATTTGATGGAGTAGAGCCAGTTTCCATTTCCATTTTATTCTATAAGATTAAAATTAGAACAATAACAATTTTCAAATAAAAAGTGTATTATTCCAAATTGTTCTAACACTAAAACAAGATCAAGACATAAATTCAGCAAAACAGTAAATTTTATACAAACCCAATAGAAAACAAAACATTGAACAAGTATACTATATACAATAATCAAAGAACATAATATTCATAATAATTTTGGAACAGAGAAATCCACAATAATTTGCAAGAGGGGTTTTATCATGTGCAAATCTGATAGGGAGGGTATTGATCATTAATTTTTGCATTGCGGGGTGGCAGGTGAGCTTTGGGCTTTCAATTTGTCTCTGTTGGGTAAATTTGATTACTTCTTGTTCTGCAACCCGCTAAAACCGCTTGAGCTGGCCACTGTTTTCGAAACCAAGAAGTTCGAACGTGACTTGTATAGCTTACAATTTTTTTTTTCCAAAACTAGTTTTTTAGGTTTTAAAAATCTAAGGGCTGGTTCCCAGTTAACCTGGTTTGGTAGACTAGTCCCGTCAGGGTTTTAAAACAAACGTTAATCATCCTTGGACCAAATGACATTTCCTCCCCCTTGTAAGTGATGTACGGAGGTTGAGGTCACAAGTTCAATCTCATGTGAAGCATATGAGTTGCAAATTAACTACCCAAAAAAAAAAAAAAAGCGAAGACGGCAAAAAGTTCGTCTTGTTTTGCTAAAATCTATCCATGTATTTTATTGTTAAAATGCTGGTTTCAATTTCAGAATCATTAAAACACATCAAGTAGAGATAATATGACGCATAGGTTTGTTAAAACAAAATGATGGTGAAAAAAATCATAACCACTCTGCCAAACTTCGATCGCAATTATGCTAAACGTATGAAGCAAACATCAGTGACTGTATGGATTCGGCAAAATCTATAATGTTCATATCTTCTTAGCATAGGTTGCCTCTAATTGTGCATAGTTAATTACCTTCCACTGCATAGGAGCACTTATAGTCTAATTTTTTTAGGGCATGTTACACAAGAACTAGGGTCTCTAAAGGTTAATGTATCAATTTCGAGTGGCTAATTAATCTTCTAAATCAACAACCAACTATAGATTACTACACAAGAGTATGGATGTTAGGCATCTTAAATTTAGTATACATACTAAAAAAAACCACTTTTTCATGTTACTGATGATCACTTCTGATGATGCCAAAAAATATCAATAAGCTACGTGGTCCTCACAAGAGCGAAATAAAACCTGCACAAACAAAAGAAAAGACCTAACAGAGAGCACCGGCATGGTGCCGGCCAAAAACCTCCCGAATGTCAAGTTAGAATCTTTCTCCAACCTTAGAGTGCTAAAGTTGAGCTAATTATGCGTACCTTGGTTTATGAGGGTCTTGGAGTATTTATAGTAATATAGAACCGAAATTCATGCCTTGGCCAAGAAGTCCTTTCCTTCTAGGAGAGTAATTCGCGGATTTCACCTATCCCCTTTCAGTCCTTTTCCTTTTAGGAGTCTTCTTAGTTAGGGCTAGGTGTATAGGTCCAACGAAACTATGACAGTCCTAACGTGATCCGCAAGTTAATTTCCTTGAGGAGAGCTTGAAGCCAAACTAATAAACACATGCCGCGTGTCACATTCGTCTATACACAAAGTATCCATCCACTTCTTATCCGTCATGTCCATATTTTTCCTCTTCAACTTCATAAAATCATCAGTAAGAGCAGCTAGACCAAACAGGCTCACCCACCTCTTTTGACCACTAGGTTAGTTTCACCATAAAATTTCAAAATTCTGAGAAGCCATTTTTCTTTCAGCTAAAAGATAATAACATGGCAAGACTCTAGGTCATCGTCTGTCAAACAACAGTATACCACACTCAGCAGATAAGCATCAAATACACTTGGGGCAAGAATAAAAATTGCTCCAAGAAGCTTAGGTTATGAGTAACCTAATAAGCAATCACTTGTAAGTCTTGATTTTCATTTGGGAAAACTTGTTCAACTGAAATCAAGTGCTTACACAATTCAAATTTTGATTAAATTAACGGACAAAATGATTGTTCTCATACGATATCTTAGTGACCATCAAATACTCATATTCAAAGTATGAAATGTTATGCAATAGATGCTATGTCAAATCCTAGAAGTAGGGTTAAACTTCTGTTCAAGAACCTTAGATCTGCCATTTTATTTTGTGTAAAAAAAATTTTGGTGAGAATGATTAATGAAAAATTTAATTTTGAGTTTCCATGAAAGAAAAACAATGGATTTTAAATAAAAATTCAGATCAGGTTGGGATTTTTTAATGTGGGAAAAAACAGATTTTTCTTTGAAAACACAAATTTTATTGAAAGAAAAATAGATCTGATTTTTATCTAAGAAAAGGATCAAATTTTCATTTGAAAAAAATGCAGATAAGAATTTTTATTAAAAATAGACCAGATTTTTATAAATAAAATAAAGATATGGTTTTTTACAAAAACAGTCAGATTTTTATTTGGAAAAATACAGATCAAATTTTATAAATAAAATACAGATCTGGTTTTGATTTGAAAAAGAAACGAAGAGAAAAATGCAAATATGTTTTTAATTTTAAAAACATGGAGAAAATTGCAAATTTGATTTTAGTTTAAGAAAAACATGAGAAAAATTGTAGATCTAATTTTAATTTAAGAGAAGCACAAGGAAAAATTGCAGATCTAAAATCTTAAAGAAAGATTCAACCCTAGATCTAGGCATGCTCATCAGTTAATCATGTGAAAACTTTTGGAAAGCAAAGAACAACACATAATAACATATGACAAACATGGTTATCCAAAATCAAAAGAAACGACATCACATCCAAGGAAATAGAGCATATATGAAAGCATGTTAATGGATCAAAGTTAGAATCATGTTATGGAAACCAAGTTAGTATCATACCTGCATGAACTTAATCCACTAGTAGAGAACTATCCTAAAGATTAAAGAGAGTGAATTTTTAAGGATTTAAGTGAAACCTCTTACCAAAAATGAAAGGTCTAAAGCTTCCAGAACTTCTTTTACGTAAGAGGAGAGATAAGTTTGAAAAAGAGCCAAGATAGAGGAAAGAAAGATGCTAAGGATAGCGGTCAGTACACAGTTCTCTCCTAGCCAAAGCGCTTCGGATGTCAAGGTTTTGGACACATGAAACAAGAATGTCCAACATATCTCAGGACAATTGGAAAAAGCAAGGCTTTTGCTGCTACCTTGAGTGACACCAAGCCTGAAGATGAGTCAGGTGACAATGATGATGAGGGAATCTTGAATGCCTTTACTGTTGTAACGACCCAAGAAAAAACGCTAGTCATATCTGCGCTATACCTCAAAATGACTAATAACAATTGAGGCTCCTTGTAGTTGTTAATAAAGCCCAGTTCAATCTAGTAAATACCTAATGTGGGACTCATCACATACCCACACACATCATAGAATTAATCAAATTATGGCATCACAATCTCCCCCGCTTAAATCCCTAACGTCCTCGTTAGGGCCTACTTTGTGGAATAATGTCTCTGAGCCTACATGGGGATTACCGGGCCGACTCTGATACCATATGTAACAACCCAAGGAAAATCACTAACCACATCTGTGTTATACCCCAAAAGGACTAGTCACAATTGAAACTCCTTGCAGTTGTTATTAATGCTCAGATCTATCTAGTAAATACCTGATGTGGGACTCATCACACACCCACACACATCACACAATCAATCAAATTAAGGCATCACAATCTCCCCCACTTAAATCCTTAATGTCCTTGTTAGGGCCCATTTTGTGGGGTAGTGTCTCTAAGCCCCCACAAGGTTATCGGGCCGACTCTGATACCATATGTAACGACCCAAGGAAAAGCGCTAGTTGCATCTGCGCTATACCTCGAAAGGACTAATCACAATTGAGGCTTCTTGTAGTTGTTAATAAAGCTCAGTTCAACCCGATAAATACCCGATGTGGAACTCATCACACACCTACACACATCATACAATCAATCAAATTGGGGCATCACAACTACCACAGTGAATACTACTGAGAGGATTATTGAAGAGGTAGATGAAGAAGAGGACTTGGTGGAGTCTAAGTTTGAGAAAATGAATGAACAAGATGATATCTATACAGCCTATGCTAAGTTGTACATGGTTTTCGAGAAGCATGAGAAACTTTATAGGCTAGCCACCAAGAAGCTGAGTGATGCAGAGCTAGATCGATAGGAGCTCTTTACAAAGGTTGATAAAGCAAATCAAACCATTGAAGCTTTGTGGTTCAAGAACAACTTCCTTGCTGAAAAAGACAAAGAAGCTTCAAGTAGAACTATTCCAAGTTAGAACTCGATTAGAGAGAACTTCCAATGCAAAGCTCAATGAGATGCTAAGCTCTCAGAAATCTGCTTCTAATAAAACCGGCTTGGGGTATGATTTCTCTTCTCCTAATATTGCCCCTTCTAGTACTACTGTGTTTGTCTCACTTGCTAATAATGTTAATTCTGAGAATAATAAATGTAAAATTGAAATAGCTAGTGAGAACGAAGACAGAGGCAAATCTTTTCTAAGAGCACCCCCTAAGCTTGGAAAGAAATATACTAAAAACCTTAGGACTAAGAATTTTAATAACAAAAAGTCTTAACTGAAGAAGCCACATCTCTATCATCACTGTGGAGCCTCAGGGCATACTCACCCAAATTGCTACAAATGGTTAGCCACTTATATTCCTTTCGAACTTGAACGGTTTCAATTCTTTCCCCTCACTTCCTATTCAAGGGTTCGCACAAAGGAAAGGTTCTTCTTCCAAAACTAAGGTTTGGAAGGAAAAAGGATCAAAGTGATTTAGTCACTTTTTCTCTTTCTATCCCTTATGGTTTTCCATTACTTGTGTGTTTTGTTTTCCTATTTTTAAGTCAGTCTAGTTTTATGCTTTGTTTGTTTAACATGTTTTTTTTGTCTATATGTTTTCAATTTTGCCTTATTTTGTTTTTCATAAAAATAAAAAAATTTGAAAAATTAAAAAAATACAAAAAAAAAAAAAGGTGTTTTGTGTATATTGGTACTTGTGTACCTTGAATAGCCATTGAAATAAAATTTTCTAAATTTTGTATCTTTTGTAATTTAGATGAGCACTTTAATGCGCAACTAAGCAAGTGAGTTTTATGGCTCGTGTTTGTGATGGGTACAATTAAGTAATCTCTTATACATAAAACTCATATCACTCTTTTTGACGAAAATGACTAGAAAATCCTAAGAGAAATGCATAAATAACTATCTTACCACTAAAGCTCATCAATTATGTGATAACATCTATGTGCTTCATCATAGCAAAATAGTGATGTTTTTGGCTTACATAATTGGGTATTTCTTCTCTTTCTAGAAAAATATGTTCAAAAGAAAAATATGCATAGAAATATAAAAACAAAAAGAATCAAAATGCTTTTAAATAAGGTTACAAGCGTGTTTTTAGGAGATGTGGAAGTTATAAGACGTACCTTGAAGGTGAAAGTCTACATCAAGTAGTTATGATTGTGTGTGAGTATATTTGATTTACTCATATCTCAAATTGTCATAATATGAGACACTTATGCACTCTTGCTATGTTTTCACAAACAATACGCAAATTCTTTGCTACTTTTAATACATGTGCAAGTACAATGTAATTTGGCCATCATAAGGAATACATGTATTAATGTGTACTCACTAAACTGTTTTGACTTATTTTTGAAATATAAAATTGATTAGATTTGTTTAGTGTGTGTGTTTTGGATCATAAATGTTTTGCATTTTTCTTGTTGAGAGTTGTTTTGAGAGCTTAATATGTTAATTGGATCTTTGTCTGAGTTGCTTGCTTGTTGAATTCATCTTTATGTGTTTTTCCTCCTTGAAAAACTCCTTTTCTTCAAGCTCGACAGCTATCTCGACATATCTCGACAGATGTCTCTTCTATCTAGCTCTCTTTCATCTGTCTCGATAGCATCTCGACAAATATTCGATCCATCAAGATTTCTAAGGTTTTCTTTAATGCAATCTCTACAGCTGCTTCGATCCATCGAGAAACCTTCTGTATGGCTGCTAGCTTCTCGACAACTTCTTGATCCATCAAGGTATCTTTGTCGCTGACAGAATCTCGACAGCACCTCGACAGATTACATCTGTCGAGATTTACATCTGTCGAGATTTACATCTGTCGAGATTTACATCTGTTGAGATTACATCTGTCGAGATTTACATCTGTCGAGATTACATCTGTCGAGATTACATCTGTCGAGATTTACATCTGTCGAGATTTAAGGGATAAGCCCGAAATCATATTTCATTTTCTCTCCTCTCTCGATAGAAACATCTTTTTCTCCTCCAAACATTCTCTCCCTCACTCAAATCTCTCTACCCACTTGGATTACGGCCTAGATCCAACATTTCTTCTCTGGTAAGGATCTTTAATCCTTCATTCTTCATGAATTTCATGCATTAGACCTAGGTTTTTGGGGTTTTTTGAAATTTTTAGGGTTTTTGAAAACTTTGGAGTTTTTTTGAAATTTTTGGGTTAGATATTGTTTAATTGATGCTATATGATTATGCATTGCATTCCATTAGCATTTTCACAATGTTTCATGCATGTAGATTATTGAAAATTGTGTGTTGATAGGTTTGGATTGGGTTTCAACCCATGAAACCCATGATGCAATTTTTTTTGCACGTCACATGATCATGCATATTTCATGCATACATACCATTTCTTTTCCTTCTATTCATTATGGTTGTGATTGTGTTCAATTTTCTTTCTCTCTCTCTTTCTTGAATAGACTGCACATGGCACCCAAACAACGCCAATTTACTCTGGCTCAGAACCCTTTTTGTGGTTCTGGTTCTTCTTCTTCTTCTCCTCCCCCTCCTCAAGTTCGGTTCTGTAATGAGAAGGCCCAAAAGGACTTTTCGGAGAACTTCCAACGACACGACGTTCATTCGGAACATTAAATTATTTTGTCGGACTTTTTTGACACTTCTCTCCCCACAGCCATTCGGACTCGGGGTTGGGCTTCTCTATGTGAGAGTCCTTTGAGATGTCCCGTCGTGATTATACAGGAGTTTTACTCCAATATACACGGTGTCGATACCTCTATGCCTCTGCTTGCTATGTTAATTTGAGGTATACGTATCGTAGTTGCCCTGGATCTTATATCTGAGGTACTCCATATACCTAGGATAGTGCATCCTGACTATCCTAGTTGTGATCATCTTCGGTCTGTGTCTAGAGATGAACTCATCTCTCACTTTTGTGAGACTCCTTCTCTATGGGGTGGTAAGCTAAACACTCCATGCTCGGGCTTTGCAAAAGGTTCGAGATTCCTTAATATGGTGATGACATTTGTTCTTACTTCACTATCTCATTATAACTCCATCACAGAGCCTCGTGCTCGATTTTTGTTATCCCTCTTAGAGGACCTCTCTATAGACTTCCCTTCATACTTCATCACATCAATCATCGATGTTTATCAAGATACAACTACACGTGATAAGCTTATCTTTCCTTCTACAATCACACGTATCCTTCGACACTTCTTCTTCCCGATTCTTGATACCCTTCCTCTCTGTCCTATCATAGGTACCATTGACGCCAGTACTGTTCACTAGAGTGAGGCTCAGCTTCAACCGAAGCGGCCACGTTTGTGACTCTAGATCTTGTGGCTTCTACTAGTCCGTCTACCTCCTCTCCTTCTTCTTCGGGTGATGCTGTGACCTTGGAGGCCATCATGGCGCAGCTTCAGCGTACGGATGCTTATCTTGACACTCTCTCTGATGAGGTGTATTAGGTGAACACCCGTGTCAGTCATATAGCACGACGACAAGCTCATCTTGGTGGTTTCACCGCCTCTTCATCTCCTTCTCTAGAGGCTTCATCGATGAGGATGGTAGTGATGATGTCGGTGATGAGGATATGAAAGTAGTCTTGTACTTAGGAGGAGACTTAGTATAAGACATTTTTGTTAGGGGGAGTGTCTACATTTTGAGGGATGTAGTGAGGATTTTATGTATTTTTCTTTTCTTTATTTGCAGTTGCATTATCCTCTTGTACACCGGTCTTATGACCAATTATTTATGACATCCATTGTATTTACTTTCATGTCTATTTATATGATTATGTATGTTGTTTTTTACCTATCTCTTCATGTGTTGTTTCTTTTTTCTCTTTATACACATGTTTCTTTATGTACGCAATCTTTATTTCTGTTTCACACTAAGATGCCTCGATGAGTTTTGTTTAAAGTGTTTTAGAAAGATAGGTTGTGAAAATTTATCATGCCATGAACTCTCTTCTTGCAAAGTTTTTCGAAATTTTGTGTTAGGGTTAGATTTTATTGTATTCAATAAGTGGTTATGAGTTTAGTGATTTAAGACTTCTCTCATAATTCATTTGTTTGTTGTGGTTTTGTAACGGATTGCAAAAGGAGGAGATTATTAGAACATATGTGGATATTGTTAGAGACATATGTTATGTAAATTGGCTAATCCTTTGACAAAACACACTTTACTTGTAATTAAGTAAATCTAGGATGGCTTTAGTACTTCAAGGAACAATCAATAGATCATATCTATCGAGGTTTAATATTGGAGCTCGATAACAACTCGACAAAATCTATATTTGTCGAGAACTACAAAATTCAAATTTCCAGATTTGATTTCATATATATCGAAGTGTATTTGTATAAAATTTCTTTTTTCACAACCCTAGATATATATATAAGAATTATTTTAAGGGTCGTCTCAGAGGATGCAAAGTGATT
Source organism: Castanopsis chinensis (assembly GCA_032878915.1). Classification (NCBI taxonomy): domain Eukaryota; kingdom Viridiplantae; phylum Streptophyta; class Magnoliopsida; order Fagales; family Fagaceae; genus Castanopsis; species Castanopsis chinensis. Next base: position 4,570,022 of record JAVQMG010000106.1, on the reverse strand, counting down.
GTTCATGCATATTATGACCGGAGAAAATTTGCCCTAGTTCATCATCTTCTTTATAGAAGCTACTGCGTATTTGTGCCAAGGGTTTTGTAACTAAGGAGCTTCTTGATTTTTATCGTTGGATGAAATGAAGAACTATGTAACTAACATCTTCCTCAAATTGGTGTGTTAGTCACGTACTTGGATCCGTGCATTAATTGGTTAGTTACGTACTCGAAGCTGTGCATTGAAATGAGAGATTGTCACTATATTGCAAGTCCAATTAGATACTAGGGTAAGGGTTCAACTATAGGTTGGTATTAGGTACTAGGTACTAGGATTCCTTTTACTTATAACTGCTTATTTTGATAATAGTGGATTCTTAGGAGTGGTGACCTTAAATTCACTCGGTGGGGTTTTGCCTCGATAGTTTTCCCCATTTATAAACAAATCACCTTGTCAAATTTATATTCCGTTTTATTTAACATCAATTGGTGATTTGTTTGTGCAACCACACTTATTGCATGTAACTGAATTTAATTAAATAATTTGGCTAATTAATTATTTAATTTACCAAAGGGGTTAATACATTCTTGGCTTATCATATGTAACACAAACACACACACTTGCAGGCTCACTCTTTTACGAGGCCATAACCTATAAGAGGCTCACTCCATAAGATAAGCACAAGAGATATCTTCTCCAAGTACTCCATTCTAATAATGTTTCAAATACCATTAAAAAAAAAGTAATGTAAATTTCCCCCTCTCTTTTTTTTTTTTATTTACTTCTTTTGTTTTTTCCTTTGCTCTCTTGTTGTCTCTCCTTTTTCCCCCTTTAATTCTTTTTTTTTTTTTTTGAAAGGGACTGAATAAGTTAAATGTAAATTAAAAAAACTAATACATTTTTAATATAAACTCCAAACAATAGTAAAAAATAGTAGGAGATATTTTGTTATCTTAGTACCCGTTCAAGGGATTTCTCATATGTTACAGGAAGTACTACACATTAAAGAATTCCAAAAAAAAAAAAAACTTGCCATTAAAAATTGATGTAATCGCTTGAACTAAGGGTGGTCAGACCACCTTCAACTTGAGATTTTTTTTAATATACCTTAAAAAAAATTAAAATTTTAAATTAATATGACTTGTAACCACTTGAACTAAGGTTGGTCAGACGGAATTATTAAGTTGATGTGCTCTTAGGTTTCTCCGTTGCTTGAGAGCTTAGTCTATACTTCTGCCCTCATTTGCACTGTAGAATTGATTGTTACCTTCATCTGAAGGTACTGCTAGGTTCCTTGGAATTCCAAGTGGATTCCTCGACTTGTGGGGTTTTTTTTTATTTTTTTTTTTATTTTTATTTTTTCAGGGGTGTGGGAAACAGTTTTCTATGGAGGACCTTACACAATCTTGGACACACCTTTCCCTCTCTGAGAAAGAAGGGCTAGGATGCTGCCTTACGCCGGAGGAGGTGTTAAAACTTTCTCCATTACAGCCAATTTTCTTACTAAAAAACCTTTAAATGCTGAAGGGATTGCTAGAACTTTTACACCTTTGTGGCGGGCAAGAAAGGGCTTCAAAATTCAAAATATCAGTGATCACAAGATTTTGTTTTCTTTCGAAGACAAGGAGGATGTAAATCGAATCATGGGTAGCGAGCCATGGAGTTTTGACAAGCACTTGGTTGTTTTGCAGCACTATGACAATGATAGACCACTTGAGGATATCAAGTATCTTTGGACTACCTTTTAGGTACAAGTCCATGGACTCCCAATAAGGTATATGACCATTGAGGCGGTAGAAAAAATTTGTGGAGTGGTTGGTAAAGTGATCAAGCAGTCTGATTCAAAGGTGTACGACGGTGGTAATTTAATTCACGTAAAAGTCGAAGTAGATATCACAATGCCATTGTGTAGAGGGTGACTTATTTCATTAAAAGATGACAAGCAAGTGTGGGTCTCTTTCAAGTACAAACGATTGCCAAACATATGTTATTGGTGTAGTCGACTCACTCACGATTATAGGGATTGCGAGATTTGGATTGAAAGCGAAGGGACTCTAAAGAATGATCAAAAGGAGTTTGGATCCAGTCTACGTGCTACCCCTTTCATGGTCTCCAAAAAAAAAAATACTATTATGGTGCCAGGTTACTATTCTACAAGGAAGAGGAACAAGAAGGCCAGAGAGGCATCGAAGCCAATGGAAGAGGAGCAACCAATCTCGCAGCCCCAGCCCGACTATAATTCTGAAACGGAGCAGGAACCAAATAGTGTTGACCATTACATGCATGGAGTTGTCAAGCATTCAATGGGTAACGGCCAAAACGTAATTAATCCCATTGATCATGCTTGTCCGGAGTATGAACCAAACGGTGGTGAACATTACATGCATGGCTCTGTCATGCATTCAATAGGTAAAAGCCAACAGGGAATTAATCCCATTGATCATGCTTGTCCGATATCTTCGATGCCTTTAATTTCCAACTTAAATGGGAAGTCAAGCCATGCAAATGGGATTGAATCGGGCTTAAAGAAGGTGAATGAAGAGTTCCAAAAGCCAGAGGTGCCAAGAAAGGGTCCGGATACACTTGGGGTCTTTAAGTCATGTGATACTCCAAATGAAACAAGTCCAGGTCAGCTTAATGAAGTCTTTCCCCCTCATGCGCCTGATAGGGCTTCAAACAATGCTGTGCAAGAGTGTGTTCTTCCATCATGGACGTGCAGAAGTAGACCACCAACACTGATCGAAATCCTAACCATGCAATTTACCACAGGAAGAAAAAGACAACCTTGTACCTCACATGATTTCTTAGAATTGCCTTTAAAGCGATTTCAGGCTTCTCAGAAAGACGATGGAGTTTTATTTATATTGGCAGAGGCTGACGATCAGCCCTTCTAGGCGCAATGAGTTGCCTAGCATGGAACTTGTTAGGATATATGCCCTTAAATCCTATTGTATGATGCTATATATGACATTATGTATGACTTAATGTTGTGTTTAATAAAATTGTTTATTTCTTATCTAAAATAATGGTAACGTGAATATTTGGACATTATCATATAGTCCATGAGATGCATAGTATGTGATTTATGTGATTTAGTCACAGAAGATATAAATCACAAGTTCTTTGTAAACTCAGAATTTATAGTTCGTAGCCGGTGATGAAATTGGGCATTTCATTTGCGAAGACTATAACGTATCAACTAAGATGATTTGTCTTGATCATGGAAGTGGTGACTTCTAGTTGATATGTTGATATGTTTTAAGAGTTAAGACATATTGAACTGGATCGCTGTGAGATTTATTATTCTCCTAACGACTGTCATATGAATAATAAATCTCACGACTTCTATTTGCATGAACTCTTAATCCTGAAAGAATAATGGACCTGATCATGAGATGTAAGTTGTTTTGATATATCAGGAGTGAGATCTAAAGTAACGGTCAAAACCTCAGTATGTTGGGCAGCCACATTTAGTGTTGATGGAACATATATTCTCAAGATGGAATTCATAGTCTCTTAATCGAGATACAAAATATTCTCTTGAGATAAGTTTAATGGGTTTGGTTATTCAGAGAGTTAGGCCTAACCACTTTGGTAAGAAATTACTAAAGTATATATTTATGAAATTGGATTTCATAAATATATGATGAATAACTTTAAAGGATTAAACCGGGTACTCAAGGATAAGATGTAGTAATTTACAAAGTGGTAGTCAATATTTATGACTTTGTATTACTACGAATATTTTATGAAGGGGTTGCGTGTAAAATAAAGTCTTGGGATATAATTTATTAATAAGGCCTAGAGTGCAATTATATTTATATAGTGGTATTAAATATAATTAATGGTAACTTTGGACTTGTCAAGAGTTGACGGAAAAGCCCAAGGCCCATTGGAGCTAGTGTCTTATTGGTCCCTTTTGGTCCCATTCCAAGCCACACATTAAAGCCCAATTGGAAAGGCCCAAAAGGCCGGCCCAATTAGATAATCAGTTAATTATAAAGGGAGAAACATACAGAATTTTTTAACGCGATTTTTCATAGAGAAAAGAGTGAGTGTGAGACACACTTTCATTCTCCCTTTTGGAAACTGATTGAGAGACCACACATCTGTTAGGATATGTGCCCTTAAATCCTATTGTATGATGCTATGTATGACATTATGTATGACTTAATGTTGTGTTTAATAAAGTTGTTTATTTTTATCTAAAATAATGGTAACATGAATATTTGGACATTATCATATAGTCCATGAGATGCATAGTATGTGATTTATGTGATTTAGTCACAGAAGATATAAATCACAAGTTCTTTGTAAACTCAAAATTTATAGTTCGTAGTCGGTGATGAAATTGGGCATTTCATCTGCGAAGACTATAACGTATCAACTAAGATGATTTGTCTTGATCATGGAAGTGGTGACTTCTAGTTGATATGTTGATATGTTTTAAGAGTTAAAACATATTGAACTGGACCGCTGTGAGATTTATTATTCTCCTAACGACTGTCAAATGAATAATAAATCTCACGACTTCTATTTGCATGAACTCTTAATCCTGAGAGAATAATGGACCTGATCATGAGGTGTAGGTTGCTTTGATATAACAGGAGTGAGATCTAAAGTAACGGTCAAAACCTCAGTATGTTGGGCAACCACATTTAGTGTTGATGGAACATATATTCTCAAGATGGAATTCATAATCTCTTAATGGAGATACAAAATATTCCCTTGAGATAAGTTTAATGGGTTTGGTTATTCAGAGAGTTAGGCCTAACCACTTTGGTAAGAAATTACTAAAGTATATATTTATGAAATTGGATTTCATAAATATATGATGAATAACTTTAAAGGATTAAACCGGGTACTCAAGGATAAGATGTAGTAATTTACAAAGTGGCAGTCTATATTTATGACTTTGTATTACTACGAATATTTTATGAAGGAGTTGCGTGTAAAATAAAGTCTTGGGATATAATTTATTAATAAGGCCTAGAGTGCAATTATATTTATATAGTGGTATTAAATATAATTAATGGTAACTTTGGACTTGTCAAGAGTTGACGGAAAAGCCCAAGGCCCATTGGAGCTAGTGTCTTATTGGTCCCTTTTGGTCCCATTCCAAGCCACACATTAAAGCCCAATTGGAAAGGCCCAATAGGCCGGCCCAATTAGATAATCAGTTAGTTATAAAGGGAGAAACATACAGAATTTTTGAATGCGATTTTTAAGAAAAGAATCGAAAAAGAAAAAGAAAGAGTGTGAGACACACTTTCATTCTCCCTTTGGAAACTGATTGAGAGACCACACATCTTGGGCGTAAAGTGGAATTGGAGTGAAGATTAAAAGTTTTCCCAAGTGCTTCTAATCTTTGTTTTGAAATTCTCCATACCAAGGTACGCTATCTTGTTCTTAAATTCTGAAATTTACAGAGTGCATGTTGTCAATCATGAATGAAATAGATTCTTGTTTGTTGCTTCCGCTGTGTGTTTTGTATGAGATACAAAACCAGATTTTTAACCAACAACATCTTGGGCGTAAAGTGGAATTGGAGTGAAGATTAAAAGTTTTCCCAAGTGCTTCTAATCTTTGTTTTGAATTTCTCCACACTAAGGTACGCTATCTTATTCTTAAATTCTGAAATTTACGGAGTGCATGTTGTCAATCATGAATGAAATAGATCCTTATTTGTTGCTTCCGCTGTGTGTTTTGTATGAGATACAAAACCAAATTTTATCCAACAGAACTATCATGGGCTTGGGAACCTATGTATAGGAAGAGTGCTTGTGGAAATCATACGAGCAAAAGATCACTTTGTAGTGTTTTTGGCCGAGACACTTACAGATGATGCGAGGCTAGAAATTGTACAAAGAAGTATTAAGCATGATCATCGATAGGTGGTTCCAAGGGAGGGTAGAGGTGGTGGTTTGGCTTTATTTTGGAAGTCTTCAATCAGTCTAATAGCAGTTGGGTCTTCAAATAATTATATTCATGCAGTCATTAACAAGGATTTAGATTATGAATGGCGTTTGATGGGTTTTTATGGTGAGCTAGAGATAGCTAGAAGAACTAAAGCATGGGATTAACTTAGGCACCTCAATTCTCAATCTAATACTTCATGGTTGTGCGTTGGGGATTTTAATGAGATTGTTAGGCAAGATGAGAAGGTGGGAGGTGGAATTAGGCCTCACAATCAAAAGCAACTTTTTAGAGAAGTAATTGATGAATGTGGGTTTATGGATTTGGGATATGTGGGTCCTAAATTCACATGGGCTAGGCACTTTAAGAATGGAAGCTCCATATGGTAAAGACTAGATAGAGGATTAGCCACAAATAGTTGGTTCCTAAAATTCCCTGGCACGAAGGTTTATCACTTACAGTGTGACTCATCAAATCATATCCCTCTACACATTATTTTTTCAAGTTTGGAACCACACAATAGAAAGAAGTTGTTTCAATTTGAGGAGATGTGGCTATCTAATCCGGGCTGTAATGAAATTGTTGAAGTCGTGTGGCATAGTTCTAGTGTCACCGAGTCTAGGGAGGGAATTTTACAAAGGGTGGAGGAGTGTGGTCGGGATTTGAGTTGGTGGAATAGGAATGTATTTGGTAATGTGCGGAGGAAGTTGGAAAAATTGAGGAATTTAATCCTCAAGGCCGAAGGTGAGGCTATGCTATGTGGGAACAATGCTCGGGTTAGGCAATTGAAGAAGGATATTGAAGTATTGAGGGAAGGAGGCAACTATGTGGGCTCAAAGGTCGAGGTTACTTTAGGCAAGACAAGGGGTAAAAATACAAAATATTTTCATAGTTGTGCCATGAAGAGGTATAGGAAAAACTTGATTGAAGGAGTTAGAGATGGAGATGGTATTTGGAGAGCCCATCCGGAGGAGATAGCGTTAGTTTTTATAAGCTACTTCAACACACTTTTTTCTTCATCGGGACATAATGAGTCTTCAAGGGTGTTGGAGTATGTACCAATGGTGATTATGGATGAGATGAATTCCTCACTAAGCTGTGCCGTTGAAGCAAGTGAAGTTGAGGTGGCTTTGCAACAAATGGCTCCTCTAAAAGCTCCTGGACTAGACGGAATGCCCCTACTATTTTACCAACATTTTTGGGGGACGGTAAACTATGATGTCACCTCCTCCATTTTGATATGGTTAAATTCAAGTACTCTACCTACCCCCCTAAACTATACTTTTATTACTCTTATCCCAAAGATTAATTCCCCCAAGCATGTTCACCAATACCGCCCCATAAGCCTTTGCAACGTGTTATATAAAATCTTTTCCAAAGTTTTAGCTAACCGTTTGAAGAAAATACTACCTCTCATCATTACTGAACACCAATTTGCATTTACTAAGGATAGATTAATTTTAGATAACATTATGGTGGCATTTGAGACTTTACATTGCTTGCAAAGATAAAATTTTGGTAGCCATGGCTATATGGCCATAAAACTAGATATGAGTAAGGCCTATGATTGGGTAGAATGACCTTTTCTTGAAGGAATTATGAGGATGATGGATTTTAATGAAGGGTGAATTAATCTTATTATGGTATGTGTGAGATCAATTACCTACTCAGTTTTGGTAAATGGAGAACCTAGTGGTTTAATTCATCCAACAAGGTGTATAAGGCAAGGAGACCCATTATCTCCATTCCTATTTTTACTTTGCACTGAGGGGCTGAATGGGATGATTAAAAAAGTGGAGAAGGATGGAGATATCCAAGGGTTTTCCCTATGTAGGAAGGGCCCAAAATTAACACATTTGCTTTTTGCAAGTGATTGTCTTCTCTTTTGGAGGGCCACTATGGATGAGTGCGGGAAGGTGTTGGATATTTTGAATGATTATGAGGAGGCCTCGGGACAAAAAATTAACAAAAATAAAACAACCCTTTTCTTTAGCAAAGCAACCAATGCCGCAATGAAGAATAATATCAAAGAAGCATGGGGAGTTCTTGAAATTATGCAATATGAGAAATATTTGGGTCTACCTTCCTTTGTTGGAAAAGGGAAAAAAGCAAGCTTCAACTACATCAAGGAGAGGGTGTGAGGAAAATCCAAGGTTGGGAAGGGAAGCTACTTTCACAAGCGGGTAGGGAAGTGTTGATAAAATCAGTCATCCAAGCCATTCCAACATATACAATAGGATGTTTCAAAATTCCATTATGCCTATGCAATGAGATTGGAGCTATGATAAAGAAGTTTTGGTGGGGACAACGAGGTGACGAGAGAAAAATCCATTGGGTGAAATGGAAAGATTTGACAAAATATAAAGCGTTGGGTGGTATGGGTTTTAAAGGTCTTGCTATATTCAATAACTCACTTTTAGCAAAGTAAGCTTGGCGGCTCTTGCATGACCATAATACTCTCTTCTACAAGGTTTTCAAGGCACTTTTTTGCCAAACACAACGATCATGGAGGCTAAGGGCTCAAGATTGGGTTCTTATGCATGGAGGATATTAGGATGTGTGTCCTTAAATCCTATTGTATGATGCTATGTATGACATTATGTATGACTTAATGTTGTAATTAATAAATTTGTTTTATTATTATCTAAAAATAGTGGTAACATGAATATTGGGACATTATCATATAGTCCATGAGATGCATAGTATGTGATTTATGTGATTTAGTCAGAAAAGATATAAATCACAAGTTCTTTGTAAACTCAAAATTTTAGTTCGTAGTCGGTGATGAAATTGGGCATTTCATCTGCGTAGACTATAACATGTCAACTAAGATGATTTATCTTAATCATGGAAATAGAGATTTCTAGTTAGTATGTTGATATGTTTTAAGAGTTAAAACATATTGAACTGGACCACTGTGAGATTTATTATTCTCCTAACGACTGTCAAGTGATTAATAAACTCACAACTTCTATTTACATGAACTTTTTATTCTGACAGGATAATGCACCTGCTTATGAAGTGTAGGTTACTTTGATATATCAGAAGTGAGGTCTAAAGTTACGATTAAACTCTTAGTATGTTGGGCAACCACATTTAGTGTTGATGGAATATATATTCTCAAGATGAAATTCATAGTCTCTTAATTGAGATACAAAATATTTCCTTAAGATAAGTTAAATGAGTTTAGTTATTCAGAGTGTTAGGCTTAACCACTTTAGTAAAAAGTTATTGAAGTATATACAATTTCATAAATATATGATGAATAACTTAAAGGATTAAATCGGTTACTCAAGGAATTATAATGCAGTAATCTTCGAAGTGACAGTCTATATTCATGATTTTGTATTACTATAAATATTTTATAAAGGAGTTGTATGTAAATAAAGTCTTGAAATATAATTTATAAATAAGGCCTAGAGTGCAACTCCATTTATATAGTGGTATTAAATATAGTTAATGGTAACTTTAGACTTGTCAAGAGTTGACAGAAAAGCCCAAGGCCTATTGGAGCTAGTGTCTTATTGGTCCCTTTTGGTCCCACTCCAAGCTACACACTTAAGCCCAATTGGAAAGGTTCAAAAAGCTAGCTCAATTAGATAATCAGTTAGATACAAAGGGAGAAACATACAGAATTTTTATGAAGGAACAACACTCTAGTGAAATGGTGTATGTGTGAATGCATGCCACTCTCTTTAATTCTTCCTTAGAAACTGATTGAGAGACCACACTTCATGGGCGTTAGTGGAATTGGAGTGAATATTAAAAGTGTTCCCAAGTGCTTCTGATCTTTGTTTTTGAAATTCATTGCACCAAGGTACACTCTTGTTCTTAGAATCTGAAACTTACATAGTGCATGTTACCAATCGCGAATGAAGTAGATTCGTTAATTTTTCGCTGTATATGTTTTGTATGCGATACAAACATGCATTTTTTCAATAGAGGAGTATACTCATTGGGAGGGATGTCATTCAAAGGGGAGCGAGGTGGAGGGTTGGCAATGGGAAAAAAATTAGAATTTGGCAAGATCACTAGCTGCCAAAGAAACATCCTCCCCTTTTATTTGTATGTCCAATAGCGGACTATGAAGACTCTACTGTGGATATTCTTATTGATCCACAAACTAGACAGTGGAATGTAGAGATGGTGGAGGGGTTATTTCATGAGGAAGAGGCAAAGTTAATCAAGCAAATTCCACGAAGTCGAGCTGCTGTAGAAGATACTTTGTATTGGCCCTATTCAAGCAACGGACTGTACAGTTGCAAGTCAGGCTATAAATTCTTAAAAATGGAGGAAGAGATGATGGACAGAACTCATGAATCGATGACAATTGGAGATACACAGGTCTGGAAGCAAATTTGGTCAATGAGTGTACCACAAAAAGTGAAGACATCGCTGTGGAGGGCTTGCCGAGAAGCCATGCCAATAAAACACTCTCTGTTTCAGTGCAAAATTACAGAGGAGGACTTATGCGTGAGATGCCAAGCTGCAACAGAAGATTCCCTACATGCATTGTGGTCGTGCTTTGAGCTTGACTTGGTGTGGGCAGAACCAGAGCTATGGAGTTTTTGAGGAGGAGTTCAGTTCGTAAGCTTTAAAGAACTCTTATCATAGATAATCAAACACACCCAGTAGCTTAAATTATTTGCAGTTACAGTGTGGTCTATATGGAACAAGCGAAACTGAGCTCAACTTAATCAACTTGCAAATGCCATCCATCAGATTACTCACCTCTCCAAAACTTGGTTAGCTGAATTCCAAGCAAGACAGGTCAACCAAGTTTCAATACTGATTCACACTCAACCAATGAGATGTAGGTGGAAGCCACCCCCATTGAGTTGTTTTAAAATTAACTTCGATGGCGCGAACTTCCCAAAGGAGAAGAAATCTAGAATAAGTGTAGTCATTAGAGATAACAGAGGTCTAATAATTGCATCGTGTTCGAAGGTGGTGCACCAGATGCTAGGCAGTTCTGACATCGAAGTTATGGCTGTGGCGTGGCCTCTAACTTTCGCATCAGATGTGGGTGTGAGGAGGGCTGTGTTAAAGGGAGACTCAATGGCAGTCATTTTAGGTTTAAGGGAGGATGAGAAGGTATTGGTGCCATACAGACTACTATTGGAGGATGCAAAGTTTTTGTCTGAACAATTTGATGATTTGCTTTACTCTCATACAAAGAGGGAAGGCAACAGTTTAGCATATAGTCTGGCTAGATATGCAATAGGCATTCCAAATTTTCTAGTTTGGATGGAGGATGTTCCATCACAGCTTTATTCTATAGTCCAAAATGATTTATCAGGCTTTTCTTAATAAAATACGTTGCTATGTTTCCCCCTAAATAAAAAAGGGTGGTCAGACCACCCTGGACTTGAGATATTTTTTTTATATACCTTTAAAAAATTTAAATTTTAAACTAATATGAGTTGTTGACCATTTAGAAAATAAAAAGTTTTGACCACTTAAAAAAAAATTGAATTCCCTAAGTAAATATTTGAGCTCATCTATATATATATATATATATATATATATGTATATATATAAAACCGAAACCTCTGCTGGTTCCACAATTTTCCACGCCACTTTTTTGTTTTAATCCTTTTTAACGTTTTGTTATTATATTAGAATTGTCAATTTAGAACCCCACTATAACTATACAACTCCTCTTCAGCCTTCACGTCTAAACCCCACAACCTCTCTGTTTACTCCCTCCTCTCTGTTTACTCCCTCTTCAACCTTCACGTCTATGCTGGCACCCCAAAACTCAGATCCTCCAGCCGCTGCCATCGCCACCATGGATCACCATCACTGCATCGATTTCTCTTTGCCTCTCCATCGTTGCTCAATCCAGTCCATCATATTCTATGTCGGCAAACTATTTTAAGGTAATTAAAACATGTTTTTTACTCTCCTTAATTTCTATATATTGCTCTCTCCCCATCCACTTCAATTGTTCATGGAATTTTGTTAGTTTGTGGCTGTGGATCGCTCTGGATTTAAGTTTTTTTTTTTTTGGTTTTCATGGAATTTTTTTGGTTTATGGTTATGGGTTGCTCTAGATTTAAGTTTTTTTTTTTTTTTTTTTTCCGTTTCTTTTTTTTTTTCTTTGCAGATTTCCACGTTTTCTTCTTCTTCCTTTGTTGTCAAATCTATGGCAAAGAAGAATCATGAATTTTTGTAATTATATTTTCTTTTTCCCTTTTTTTTGTATGAAATTTTTATTGGATTTTTGGTTTCTTGGGATTCTTCTATTTGGTTTTAATTTTGGGTTTTGTTTTTAGTTGATATATAGTGTTTTTCTCATCTTCATTTTACATTGGTTTGGATTTTCTTTTTCCCTTTTTTTGGTTATGCAATTTTTATTGGATTTTTGGTTTCTTGGGATTCTTCTATTTGATTTCAATTCTGCGTTTGTTTTGGTTTGATATATAGTGTTATTGTCGTCTTCATTTACATTGGTTTTCCCTTTTTATAAATTATTATAATCTCTGGGTCTTCTTATATGATAGCCTATGGAATGTTATGCTGGGGCTGCCACTATTTTGGATTTCGTGGGAATTTTTTTTGAAGGTTGGGGTTGGTTAGTATAGTTGTTTGAGATTGTTGAACATGTGTTTGAGAGAATGCTCAGGTGTTTGTTCTCTGATTCTTCTTTGCCAATTCATTTGTGGTATTTCTTGAACAAGTTTGGAATGCTCAGGTGTTTGTTCTTAGATTCATTTGTAATATGTCATTTGTTCTCTGTTTAAAAGAATTCAACTACAAGAAATTACAAAAGGCTATGGTTTGACATATAGTGTTATTGTCGTCTTCATTTACATTGGTTTTCCCTTTTTATAAATTATTATAATCTCTGGGTTGTCTTATATGATGGCCTATGGAATGTTATGTTGGGGCTGCTGCTATTTTGGATTTTGTGGGAATTTTGGAAGGTTGGGATTGGTTAGTATAGTTGTTTGAGAGTTATATAACTCAGTTATATATGATAACACAAGATGGGCATGGTATTAGATATTATAAATTTGAGGTAGAGATTCAGAGAGAGGGTCCAGAGAAACTTAACAAATAGCAAGCTTTAATGAAAATGAATACCTCTATCGTTATGCAAAATCAAAAGGCATATTACAGATTCTTAATCTTTTGACTTCATAACCGAACTTGTCTGTTTATGTGGTGTCATGGTACCTTTTAATTTGGAGTATGTACATGAAATCTTTAACTTCATAACCAAACTTGCCTGTTTATGTGGTATCAAAAATACATAGGTACCTACAAAAACCTCATTTTATTTTTTCAATTTTTAGGCACAAAGGAGCTTGCACAGCCTTTGAGAGAAAAAACAACCCTTGGTTATATTGATGCTGGTGTTGTCGCAACATGGTACTCTTTTTCTTTTTAAAATTCTCTTTTTTCATTAAGTGTTGTTTTTCTTACACGTACACAAGTCGTTTGATAAAATTTGTAAGTGATTTTTTGTTGTTGTTTAAGGAGTTATAATACATGGAGAGTGGTAATGAGGAAGATAAGTAAGGAATGTGATGCTGTGTTGTTGATTTAATCAGGATGAGTTGTATTTGTTGGCCTTATTTTCTCAATGTCATTTTTTGTCTAATGTAAAAACATGACTGTCATTTTTTTTATGCTTTTTCAATTGAACCAGAATGGATTTTTTTTTTTCTCCAACTTAAATGAATGATTGGCTTTTATGTACTGCATCTATTCTTTGAACTTGCTTTCAAGTTTCATATGATTATGTTCTTTAAGAAAACATGTACATACTCCAAATTGAAAGGTAGACACTAACTATTTGTATTAAAAATTTGTTGTTTTTTTTTATAAGTAAAAATTTGTTGTTTTTTTTCCTCTTGGAATATACTTTTAAATCCTTTATGAGATTTTGTGTTACCAAGATTTGCTATAGCTCAGTTTGTTGTATAGTTTATAGTGGTGGAACTACTAAGTATGTATTTTGGTTTCTACAATAAAAATGGTTGTTTTGAGATCTCTAAATATGACAAGAATTATCTGCGAAGTTGTGAAGTTTTATTTAATGGTGAGGAGCAGAATTTTGTGTTGGGCAGGAACCTTAATGATGGGGAGCAGAATTTTGTGTTGGGTAGGAAGCATAGGCAATCGCAAAATTTTAGAGGATGGTTAGAGATGATCACCCGGAATGGAAGTGGTGGCTGGATGGTATGGATGATATAATATATTAAGTAAATGTTTTGAGTTGTTGTGAGAGTGAATATTATTTTTTCACTTTAACATTAGAAAAATCGATGCATCAATAATAAAATTTATATATTATTTTTTATTAATATATTTCATCCTATCTTTTTCCTCAAAATTTTGATAGAGATGGTAGTAGCTTCAAAGCATACACAAGTAATTTATTCATATTATTTTTTTCCTATAAAGTTTTATTCTCTTATTGTCACCATTATCTACTCATCAATATATTTTCTTTCCTCAAAGTCATAATACAAGCAGTGTTAATTCTTTGATTTTTCTTGGGTTGTCCTACCAATTGATTGATTTAAGTTGAATCTTTGAATTGACCAGTGGGAGCTGTCCTCAATTTATAGCTTATTATAGTACATTATATTTGTATTTTAGATTGAGCCAATCATTTGAGAAGTGCATTGAAAATGGATTTTTTTTTTTTTTTTTTTTTTTGCCAAAAAAAAGAGCCCAAAATTTTGGGAGGTGATGCTTGCTATTGACACAAGTTTGAATTTTTTTGGCGGACTTTATTTTTTCTGCACTTAAACTGGCCTTCCTCCCTCTAATTTAAATTTATGGTTCTTGGTTGGATATAGCACTTTGAAATTTAAATTAGTCAAACTACACAAATTTGAATGGTGGACAACATTGAATATTGTCTATTTTAAGGAGGGATATATTATGACAAAATTAAGTCATAGAAAAGGGACAGTGTGTTTCGTAAAATAATTGTGTTTAGTTTTTGAGTTTGAAAATTGTGTTCTTAAAAATAATCCTTGGTAAGCTTATATGGAGCACATAGCTCAAGGGCAGGGGTTTTTCACAATATTGCATTGATGTTGCCAAAGCCTTGAAGCTCAATTTTCCATGTAAATGTAGACGATATGGAGGCAATTGCTTCATATTTGTGAGCTTGCAACTGAGTGACATTGAACTTTCCACTGAGATGTGGTTGATTTTGTTTGTTATTGTCATTATAATATCTATATCCAATGTTATAGTGTAGATATTTACACATAATTGTTATTTGATAACAACTGTTTGTTACGAGATTCTTCTCTCTTTATCGGTCATTGTATTCTCTTGATATCTATTCCCTTTGGCTCTTATATTTTAACTTTATTGTGGTCATGTAGAGTTTACTTATTAGCATTTGTATGATAGAGGAAGCTTTCAATAAATATTTTTCATTCTTTTACCATTTTTGCAATAATTGTTATGGAGTAGATTAATTTTCCTTTAATTATTTTGGTATTTAATCATCTTGATTTAACTTTGATTTTATATTTTAGATGGGTTATTTGTTTTTTTTGGTTATTAATATGAGCCTTTTAGCGTATCAATTACTTGCATTGGTACCAATTAATGAATTTTCAATAGGTTTAATTCTTTTTCTTGGTGATAGGTTTCAAATTTGCTACATAGAATGTTTGGTCTTTGTTTTCATTTTTGTTCTTGAAAAGATATAATAATTTCACTGTTAGATGATAGTTGGAAATATTTACAAATTTTCAATTAGTCTAGAAATTTGATTTTCTAGGTTCCAAGGATGAAGGAGATCAAGATTTCAAAGGCCAATTTGATGTAAGCCATGGCTTTTGTGATAGGTGGAATTTAGGAAGCCTGCAATGATATTTAATTTTTCAATGGTGTCATATACATAATACCAAGTTTTGTATTTTTATATTCCCAGTATTTGATATATTGTTTTAACCAATCCAATTTTCTATTTTCTAACAGAGGTGACCAGTAACAAGCCTACCTTTCATCTATAAGGTATTAATCTTGAAGAGTAGTGCATATGAGTTCCAATTTTAAGGGCATCAAGTTATTTTCCTTTTGCAATATTATGATTGTCAGTAATAACCAAGGGTCGAATGGTTGAGGGTTGAGATAGGGGTGTCAAATGTATAACCATACACAATAATAATTGGGCTTCAACATTATACCACTTGCAAAGAGAGCATAGTAGTTACTATGAAATTGTAGTTACTGCTCCTAAACCGCTAGATCTGACATGAGTTCTAGAACTTGTATTTTATATGGATTATTGTACAATGTTACTTATGGCTTGTGGTTTGTCAAATTGTTTCTCATTTTATATGCGTATAAATTTGTCAACTATTTCATTTAATTATATAAGTTATTCCAACTAATATAAAATGAAATGAAGATTTGAAATAATATTTTAAACTACAATAAATAAATATTCAATATAAACTAAAATTAATAAAATTTTCTTTTTAAAATCTTATTTTCAATAGTTTTCCGTGCATCGCACAGGTTAGCGACTAGTTAAAAATAAAACTTGAACTTTCCAAAATTTTGGTTCATTAAAGATTGAACCAAAAAAATTATGAAATTTTTTGATGCATTTTGTTTAAATGCTAGGTCAATAATTTAATGATTACTTTTTTTTTTTGAGAAAGAAGCTTGAATTTTATTTCATTAAGGCATGTCTGCCTGGTAAACATTTAAACACTGAATTGGAACATCTTCCATCCAAACATTATAACCTGTGATATGTCGTGCATATCTAGCAAGGTTGTGAGCTACATTGTTACCATCACGACCAACATGTTGGAACCTAACTCCCCGAAATCATCTTCCATCCAAACATTATAACCTGTGATATGTCGTGCATATCTAGCAAGGTTGTGAGCTACATTGTTACCATCACGACCAACATGTTGGAACCTAACTCCCCTAAATCGAGTAGCCAAACTGTGAGCCTCATGAATCAGCAGCCCATACGGTGCAAAGGGGTGTGTAGTTGCCTCTAGAGCTTTCATGACAGTTAGATTATCACCTTCAAAGACGACACTATGAAAACCCAAATCTACCGAGAGTTCCAAGGCTTTGACAGCTGCCCAAGCCTCCATCTCCACCACTGAGGACAATAGCTGGAAGTTCTGTGATGCTGATGCCAACACCAGTCCGTTGCTGTCTCTCCATATTATGCCAATTCCAGCACTTCCCTCGTCCTGGAACGTTGCAGCGTCAAAGTTGGCTTTGACCCAATCAACCCGAGGAGGCATCCACCTGATTATTGACTGAGCCGTGGTACGAATGGTGCGACTTCTCCTTTGAGCAGAATTAAACTCACGTAAAGCCTCACCTGCTCTTTGCTCCACGGTATTCAAAGGAAAACCCGAACCAACTCTGACATTATTCCTCCTGAACCAAATCGTCCAAACAGTCATGGCAAATAATTCTCCATCACACTCTGACTCAAAAACATGGTGTAGCAACTGTGGGAAATTTCCAAACGTCAAAAGACCTCTGAAATTCCATTGCATGCTGTTACTCCAGACCTGTGTTAGCTCCGGACAGGACCAAAGAGCATGGAGCACTGATTCATCATTTTGTGTACATTGTGGGCAGGCCGAATCATCAACAATGCATCTTCGCAGCAGATTCTTCTTTGTTGGGATGGCATTTCTGCAAGCCCTCCATAAGAAATTTCGGACTTTGCAAGGCACGGCCAACTTCCATATTTTTTTCCACAAAGGCTTCAACAGTTCGGGGCTTGGCTGTCTCTCTGGACTGGCTGGAGTTGCTTCAGATTTGAGGAAGTAATACCCGGACTTCACTGTGTACTCTCCAGATTGCACATACGGCCAATAAAGGGTGTCGATTGCATTGATTCTACTAAGTGGGATTTTCTGAATAAGCTCAGCTTCCTCCGCTATAAAGAAATCTTGCACCAACAAACTCCTCCACTGCCTAGTGACTGGATTTATGAGGACACTCACCCTTTCATCTTGTATATTCTCCGAAAGGGGTCCACGAATTGTCGGAGATTGTAAAGAGGGTAGCCATTTGTCACCCCATATTTTTATGCTCTCCCCATCCCCCACTCGCCACCTTGCTCCCCTCCAAATCACCTCCCTACCCCTCAAAATGCTCCTCCAAGCATAAGAGCCACCATGTCCTTCTTTCGCTTCCAAGATTGAACAATTGGGAAAAAACCTTGATTTGAAAACTTTGTAAAACAAAGAGTCATGGTTATGCAGCAACCTCCAAGTTTGTTTAGCCAAAAGGGCGTCATTAAACAAATCCAATTCCTTGAAGCCCATACCTCCCTCGGATTTTGGAACACACAAATCCTCCCATTTGACCCAATGAATTTTCCTTCGATCACCCCTTTGTCCCCACCAAAATCTTCGGATGAGCTTTTCAATTTCATCACATAGTCCTTTAGGGAGCTTGAAGCAACTCATTGTGAAGGTTGGGATTGCTTGCACCACCGCCTTGATTAACACTTCCCTCCCCGCTTGAGAAAGCAATTTTTCTTCCCATCCTTGAAGCTTCCTCCATACCCTCTCTTTTATAAAATCAAAACTCGCCTTTTTATGTCTCCCCACCAGTGATGGTAACCCAAGATATTTGTCGTAATGCAGAATTTCGGGCACCCCCAAGGCATCCTTTATTTCAGTCCTCATTGCCTCAGTAGTGGATTTGCTAAAAAAGATGGAGGTTTTATCTCGGTTTATCTTTTGCCCCGACAATTCTTCATAGGAAGCCAAGATATCCAACAAATGGTGACATTCACTCCTATTAGACCTGCAAAACAGTAAACTGTCATCTGCAAAGAGCAAATGGGTTAGTTTAGGACCTCCCCTATGAAGGAAAATCCATGGATGAGACCCTCCCTTTCTGCCTTCATAATTAAAATATTGAGCCCTTCTGTGCATAAAAGAAATAGGAAGGGAGAAAGGGGATCTCCTTGCCGGATACCTCTTGAAGGTTGAATCATCCCTTTTGGCTCCCCATTCACCAGCACAGAATAAGAAACTGTTCTAACACAAATCATCATAAGCATAATCCATTGTTCATTGAATCCCATCCTTCTCATCACTTCCTCCAAAAAACTCCATTCTACTCTATCATATGCCTTACTCACATCCAACTTAACCGCCATAAAACCAGATTTTTTTGAATTATGCCTACTCATGCAATGCAGGGTTTCAAAGGCTACAAGGATGTTATCTGAAATCAAGCGGTTTTTTGTAAAAGCACTTTGATGTTCGGTTATTATGGATGGTAGAATTTTCTTTAACCTATTTGCAAGGACTTTTAAGAAAATTTTGTACAGAACATTACAAAGGCTAATTGGGCGGTAATCAGATGCTTCCAAAGGGGTCTTTTTTTTTGGGATTAATGTTATATAGGTATGATTTAGGGAATGGGGTATTGAGGCTGTGTTTAGCATTGACAAAATTGTTTGTGTTACATCATCACCTACAAGACTCCAAAAGTTCTGATAGAAGAGAGGAGGCATACCATCTGGTCCAGGAGCTTTAAGGGGGGCCATCTGTTTAAGAGCAACTTCCACCTCCATCTCCGTAAATTCTTGCATGAGCATGGCATTCATTTCATCGGTAACACTTCTCTCCATGTGGTTCAAGGCGGTCTCCCCAATTATCGGGTTAGATGATGTGAAGAGCTTCTGATAGGAGTCAACGAAAGCATCGGCAATGTCATGTGGCTGAGTTACCCAGACTCCCAATGAATTTTTAACACCCAAAATCCGATTTCTCCGATACCTTTGAGTTGCTCTGCTATGGAAATACTTAGAATTCATATCTCCATTTACCAGCCAAAAAGATTTAGCCCGCTGCCTCCACATAATATTTTCTTTTACCAACAGATCATTTATCTCCATTTTCAGCTCTCTAACCCGAAAATTACACCCCGAATGTCTTGCCTCCAACTCAGCCTTAGCCAAGCTCTTTCTTTTCTCCACAATTTCCTTCCTGACATGGCCAAAGTTCCTCCTACTCCAATGTGTTAGTTCCGTTCCACATCTCTCAATCTTTTTTAACACTTGAGCCTCAGTTTCATCACCTGAATTATCCCTCCATACTGCTTCAACTACTCGACCACACCCTTTATCAGATAACCACATTTCTTCAAACTGGAAAGGCCTCGCCGTTGGAGGAGGTGGAATGTCACTTGGAGCGATCCATAGCGGGGAATGGTCAGAAGTAGTGCATGTGAGATGAGTAACCCTCGTACCAGCAAATTTAGTGAGCCATTCAGGAGTGCACAATGCTCTATCTAACCTTTCCCATATTGAATTTCCATTGTTATAGTGTTTACTCCAAGTGAATTTAGAACCCCAGTACCCCAGATCAATAAAACCACAAGCATCAATTGCATCCTGGAAGAGTTGCATTTGATTATTACTTCTCCTATTTCCGCCCAATTTTTCATCACTCCGAACCAATTCATTAAAATCTCCCGCACACAGCCATGGTACTCTAAATTTTTGATTTAAGCTTCTGAGCAAATCCCACGATTCCAACCTCTTATGCGTGTCCGGATCACCATAAAACCCAGTGAATCTCCACTCATTATCCTTACTTTTATTGATAATGATATCGATATGGTTCTTATCAAAACCCTCCACCGTAACATCCACTGACTCCTTCCAAAAAAGTACTAAACCTCCACCCCGATTATTCCTCGGTGACTCAATCATATGTTCAAATTGAATCTTCCTCTTCACATCTTTTAGCCTTGCTTCATCTGCCCATGTTTCGGCTAAAAACACGACAGAGGGATCTTTTGCCCGCACAAATTCAGCAAGCTCGTTTCCTGTACATGGGTTCCCAAGCCCACGACAGTTCCATACTAAGCAACTCATTGTGATTGGCGGGGCTGACTCTCAGCCTCCACCATTGAATAATTCGGCTCAACCTCATCTTTCGAATACCGTTGATGCTTGCTTGGTAGTTCGAAAATGGGCTCACCCTTCCGTTTACCGCCAAAACTATGTTCCACTGCCAATCCAGTTCCTGGTCTACCTCGAAGATTCTGCTTGTTTTTTTTTTTTGTTGGCTGCTGTGATAATTTTTCTTCCCTGTGATGCGCTAGAACCTGCTAGGCGTGTCTTCCCCTTCCCTGCAATTCCGGAATTCCTAGCTGGTAGTGTTGACTTTTCATTAATTGCTCCAAACTGAAACTCCTTTATTTCAGCCTTATTCCCTTGTGTTATTAATGATTCACTTTCCTCCCTTATTTGTATGTCAATTAATTCAGCATCAGAAACCGAATCTGTCATGATTATTTCGGTTTACCTATTAAGTTCCCCCTCATTATAGGCAATGATAGGAAAGGGTAACGGTGCCATTTGTTTGTATTCAATTCCCGGTTTCAACACACCTGTTGCCTCCTCATTAATACTTGACAACGCCTCCTTCATATTAACTCCCTTCAATGATTGTAACGCCTCCTCATTATTAGCATTGATTGCCTCTTCTTCACCGACAACTTCTGTCAGCTTCTCTATCACCTCTGTCACCTCCGGATCACCCTCTTCTGATGTCGCTGATGAGCCTGGTTGAACCTGGCCTCCCTGGTGCTCAAGGCGGGCTTTTGGCTTCACACTTTCATAATATCCTGGGACATAAATAACGTCCTTTCCTGCAGAAGAGTAAGGGGCTGCCCGAAGGGAGGAGCTGAATTGTTGTTGATCATTGGTGAGAGTACCTTTGCTCTTAATCCATAAATCACAATTTTTGTCGCTATGGTTCAAACTCCCACACCAAAAACAAAAATTTGGGAGTCGCTCATATTTGAAACGAATCCAAATTTTCTTTCCCTGTTCTGTTGTGATCAAACGCCCCCTACACAGAGGTAAAGAGATATCGACGAGAACCCGAACCCTTATAAAATTTCCTCCCTCCTCATCAACTGCACCTGTGGATTTTTGGACCTCCCCAATAGTGTCACATATCTCTTCCGCAACCTTTCTCTTCATGAAGCGCACCGGAATATCATGAACTTGGACCCAAAACAGCGTTGTCCTAAAGACTAAATCTCGCACTGGAGTATCAGAATTGTACCTCTGTAGCAGCACTAAGTGCTTGTCAAAGCTCCAAGGTTGGTTCTTCAGGATCCGATCCACATCACCCAAATTATCAAATACGAATAGCACCCGATTCTCCTGATGGTTTCGTATCCTAAAACCATTCGTGGACCTCCAAAGTTGTTTGAAAGTTCGTGCCATGGCTTCCATGTTAAGGAATCGTGGCGTCAAAAATTTTGCAGCTATAATGAACTCCCCCGTTTGATGGTCTCTTTGGAGAACAAAACTAGTATTCTCTCTCTCTGATAGATTTAACTGACTCCATTTTTCTGCTAGGTCCTCCATCCTGTGGTAGGTGAGAAGAACAAATCTACTGTGTTTCCCTAAATCCCCGAAAAAAACAAACCCCACTAGCTCTAAGATAAACTTGTTACCTTAGAGAGACAAAACTCCTTCACTTGAAGGAACAATACACTTCTACTGCCTGACAGAAGAGAGAGCACTCGCTTCCTTAGACAGAGAGACAGACTTAATTTAATGATTACTTAGTTGTGTACATTGATAAAATATATATTGTTATATTCAAGTTTTGTTATATTCAATGCTAGATTGAACCAAAAGAATTATGAAAATTTTTTATGCATTTTGTTTAAATACTAGATCATAGTTTAATAATTACTTGGTTATGTACGTTGAAAAAATATATATTGTTATATTCAAGTTTTTTTTTTTATTATTTTTTTTTAATAACCACTCTTAACCTTTCAAGTTTTATTTTTACTAAGTTTTTTTAATTACCACCCTTAACTTGAACCAAATTTTCACTTCTTCATTGTAGAATGAGGTACATAGGGAAATCAGAGGCAGTCCAGAGAGCCAATGATGGTCTGCCACGACCGTTATACCTTATAAGCAGCCAAAATCATTTTTAGAGAAATGTTATACTCAATTGTCAACTTCTTGAGACCATTTCAATGGATTCTAACTATATATTTTTTTTCTTTATAACTCCATCTTATAATTTTTTAAAGTGTATAAGGCGGGGAATTACAAACATCTGAAAGAATAATCAGACTCGAAAAGTTCTTGAAGAGTTCTAAAAAATAAAAATCCTCATTAAAAAAGAAAAACAAAAAGAAAAAATAGACATAATAATATATTGAAGATGCAGAAAGCCAGGGCAACTACTTCTCTTACTGCCTTGGCCCTTGCTATCAAATGAAATCAAGTATTATTATCACTAAAATTTAGAGATATGGGAGTTATTCAAAAAAATTTCATCTAGGTATAGTGAATTACAATTTAATTTAGATTACGTTATTTTCTTAGATACAGTTTTTTTAGATCTCCACTTTTTATAGGTAGAGTTTAATTAAATCCATGATTTTTATGTCATAAAAGAAATTACTATGCTAAACAATGCTATTCCTATTTCCTATGGCTTGATTAAAAGAAACAAGAACCGTAAAATGTTGAAGAATCATTTAAAGGAAAAAAAGAAAAAAGAAAAAAAAAAGGTCTACTATTGGCCTACTTTGTTGGGGCCATATTTCTTATATTTTTACTTTTGCGTATTTGTAGTTTCGCACTTTTTTGTCCCTCAATTCCCAGTTAATAAGATAGACGACGGAGTCTTGCCTTTCCTTTTCCTAGAGAGTAGAGGTTTGTTCCATGATTTTCTTGCTCAAGCTTCTTGATCTGGGAATGAATCACTCTCGCCTACTGCAAATAAAATTTCTTCATCCACAAATAGAAATATATAAAGATGACACTTCTTAAACTACAATTTTCACATCATTTTAAATAACTATAAGGACACGATTCAAGCCTGGATCCAAACGCGTGAAGGGAACAGGCCCAAATGGCCTAAACAATGAAATTTGTAAAGTGTGGGTTTGTAACCTAAGTCACTTTGATCGTTGAAAAGCAAAGACGTTGGGCTAGATACACGAATCACAAACAAAGGGCCTCCAGTGTAGCATAAGCTCTCCTCGGACGTAAGTCGAGGATTTTCTGTATTAGCTTCTCGTGTTCTTTAAAGAAAAGTTTACAATTGATGATGCTGTGTACAATGTTTCTCCCATCTTTTCTGGTCCCTCATCTCTCTGTTTATATGCTTCCTCTCCTTCATTCTCTCATTCATCAGATCATCAATGTAGATTCATTTCCCATCCACCACTCTCTTGAAATCATCCCCCAATAGCTGTAAGGCTGATCACCATTATCTCAGATGTCACTTCTTCATTAATGCAACCAGAGGGGTAGGTGCGAAGTCTTTAATGCGGTGATAGCAGCCTTCTGCGATATGTCTCCCACTCGTACTCCCTTTTTGCATTCCTCTGGAGTATGTCTTTACTCATCGAGCTTTCTAGATTTCTCCTAAACATCATGACGTACCTCATAACCCTCGCCTCAGTTGGTCGAGGATGCGTCCCTCCTTAGACTGTTCTAAGTAGCCTTTACCCCAACAATGGGCTTATGGGCCTTTAAGTTCGGTGCCCTTGTTGTCGCCCTACCATCCTCGGACAAGTTAACGCTCTCGAATCTTGCCTAAGGCCCAAAAACGTGCTTTGATACTTTCGCCCTCACAATAGCCCCTCAAAAATTTATTTTACTCCAATCCGAGGAGAAAAATGAATTTTTGACAAAAAAACACAGCCTCCACGTGCCTATCCAAACTGCTGCACATGAGAAGTCCACCTGTACCTTTTGAAACGGCTCCTGACGCTTCGTAACCCCCAATGCCCTCATTAATTGCTCCAAGTAACTCCCTGTCGCCCACGTTCAACGGTGAGATGCAAATCCAACGACCTGGGTTTTTTCCCGAAAATTTGAGCGGGATAACTCTTATGAACCTCCGCCTTCCAGACATTCAAAACGTTTAGGAAATCGCGAAATCAGTCATTACTCCAAAAAGCAAACACATTCTGAGAGCATCTATTTTCATTTTCTTTCAAGAAGTTCACGAAGAATCGCCCACTTTTCTCCTGTAAGTTCTCACTTTCTTAGACTTTTTTCTCCTCGGCTGTAGTTCTCGGCTACCAACTTTACCTCTTTCCTTCTAAATCTTCATCCTTACTTCAACCAAATGGGTAGGTTCAAGTGTTTAGTAGATACTGATTTCGGCATGGAAGGCTTCCTAGCCAAATACCACATTCCTCCGGAAGTGGGTTTAAAGTATTGCCCCCTAGAAGCTGTTGCTAACTCTAGGAAAGAGGGGCAAGTTGTCATCCCAATAATCGCCTTCTTAGAGGGTGGGATGACACTTCCCATGAAAAATGTTACTAGTGAATACCTTCTCAACCATAGATTGTGCCCCGACCAGTGTACACCTAACATGTTTACGGTTTTAGGTTATGTCGACGCTCTAAACGAGCAAATGGGTCTACATCTCACGTGGCGTGATTTCGTCCATTTGTATGAGTGCCACCAATTGAAAGACGTAGGTTATTACCTCAAGTCGAGCTCTAACGTCGTTAGACTCATATCCTACCTTCCTAAATCTAACAAAAGCATGAAGGACGACTACCTAATCACCTTTGGGAGATGGTACGACGGTCCTCATTGCCCAGTCAAAGAGGGAAAGCCAGGTGTGAATCCCTAGGATTTAGAATCTCCGGTTTGAATTTTAGTCCTTTTAACTTCATCAAATAGGCTCATCACATTTCAATACTTTCCTTGGCTAATGTTTGTTTGAACCTAACTATGTATGGCTTCTCTGATGTCCCTCTTGCAGACAAACAATATACATCGCCCCGTTTGAGCGAAGCTAGTATTTTGGACCTTAACTGAGTTTTAAGATCCGAGGTCTTTGTAAACGAAGACTTACAAGTGAGGGCTGCTCACCTCATACTAGGGTACGATCCTCTGTCAAATGTCTACCAAGAGGTCAGCAGCACTATCATCACGGGTGATAGGAGGCGTAGAAGGATAGACGTTTCCATGCCTAAATTCCTCGCTCCATTCGACTTATCGAACGACCCTTCCGTCATCCTATATATTCCTTACCTCAGAGCAGTTCCCCTTCCAGTGCAACCCATGGTACCCGTTACCCGAGAAGAGTCCATATCTCCCCGTCTATCTCTTAAGGAGGAAATAGACCAATTCAAGCTCGAGGAAGCTAAGAAGCCTAAAGAGGGTCATATCGTCAACATCTCGAACGGAGAAAACGAACCTATTGAGGGTTCCAAGATAAAGGGTTTAGTGATTTTGAAGGTAGATAGCAACACCGAGGAAGAAGACATGTCTAGTTTAAGGTCACTTATGAATGTGCGAGGTGCATAAGTGGCCAAGAAGGGTACCACTAGACCTCAACCTCCTCCTCAGCTACCACCTCCTCCCCTTCCTGCTGACCCCAAGGTTCTTGTCCCTAACCCTAAAAAGAAAAGGAAGAACCAAAGCAAGGAGGCTAAATTGGCACGACAAAAGAAGCTGAAGCAACAACAACATCAAAAGGTTGCCAAGGGCAAATCCCGCCCCTCCTCGGTAGAAAATGGAGAGAGCCATGGGGTGGCCAAGGTGCACCGTACACAGTCTCACTAGTCTCCTGTGTTGGAGTTAGATGGAACTCTCATTCCCGTCCATTCCAGCATAAGAAAGTTCTAGAAAGGACACTTCCATTACCTGGCGCCGAGGCCCTAGAACAGTCCCTCCTCCTGCCTAAAGACATGGAAGCCCTTAAACAAATGAAGCAGCAACAACTCCTCCTTTCCCTTAAGAGGGACCTAGGCTTGGTACGTGTTATTCAACTCATCTTATTTACATAAGCTTGTGAATATGCTCTTTTTTGTGATTCTCATCATATTGTACATACTTTCCACATGCGTACAGGCCATCCAGGAGATCTTCGTTGTTGAAAAATGGGTAGAAGATGCTCAGAAGAGAGCCAACGTTGAGCTCAATATTAGGGTTGAAACAGAAAAAGCTCTTGGCCGAGATGAGATGGAGAAGGAAAAGCTTGCCAAGACGTTGACAATAGAGGAGCAGCTGAGGAAGAGCGCCGAGGCTGGACTCAAGACAGCCGAGGCACAAGCCGAGGAGCAGCACAAGCAGCTTCAAGGCTATAAGGAGGATCTTGCCAA
This sequence comes from Castanopsis chinensis, assembly GCA_032878915.1. Lineage (NCBI taxonomy): Eukaryota > Viridiplantae > Streptophyta > Magnoliopsida > Fagales > Fagaceae > Castanopsis > Castanopsis chinensis. The sequence goes on along the minus strand of JAVQMG010000106.1, from coordinate 4,543,007 downwards.
TGCTCAACAGGATATTGCATGCTTGAAAGAAGAACTAGCAAAGGCAGAAGACAAAGCACATTCCATTAAGGAGGCTGCTGATGCTGCATCCCTTGCTTCCTTCAACAGGGGGGTTGAAGAAACAAAAACCCGTCTGGTCGAAGAGTTAGCTGAATTGTGTAGAGAGTACTACAAACAGGTGTGGATGGAGGCTCTCAATGTGGCAGGTGCCCCTGTCACTTTGAATGGAGAAAGGCTGAGAGTGTGTGGTATCCCCCTGATATCTGCGAACTCGATGCTCCACCTCCTCTAGGGCCTTCCACCACACTGGTGTCTCCTGCTCCTCCTCAAGCCTCTGTGAGCTCTAGCCAAGACATTCCCTAAGGGAAGTCCGACAAGGATCAGAGCAAACAAACTGGCCAAGACGATCCCCCTCTGGGGGCAAAGGACAAGGGAAAACAGCCTATGACCCTTCCAGAGACAGAACCTACCATCGCTCCTACAACCATCAAGGAAATACCTCTAAGTCCATTGAGCCGGAGCCCGAAGGAGCAGAAGATAAGACTATGTCGGCCAAAACAAAGCTTAAAGAGGATCCCCCACCGAAAGTCAAGACATAAGCTGCTAAGGGCCCCTTTTGAATTTTCCTTTAGTTCAAAAACAACTTTTTCCCCTTAAGCAGAAAATTTATCGTTGTAACCCCCTCTTTTTTTCTTTTTTTCTTTTATTTTTTATTTTTTATTTTTTATTTTTTATCATCATTTCCTTTGTAACTAAGTTGCGTCATAATGACAAATACAAGAACTTTGATTTTTAATTTCTCTATAAGCCTTTCTTATTGAGGATGTATAATTTTTATTTTAATGCCTTTCGCAAACACAACATGAAGGTGTTAAAGTATAAATACATACAGATAGTTTCATCTGCGTACTGAACAACAACGCTAATCCCTAATGAGAATGATTCCACTTTATAAACTTACTCCTCGGATAACTTGCATACGAGAATTATACTAAGTTTCACGCCACAGTGACCCATTGAATGCATAAGGATGATCAAGATTCAATCAAAGATTTGAACTCATGTAATACTCAAACATAAAAATAATTTGCCAATCTCCCTAACATATAGTTTGGGAGCTGTGAAATGTATAAGGGCATAGCTAATATCCCACTCAACACTTAGAGGAATAAACTGGATGGTCCGAGGACCCGGCATAACTAGGGTTTTGTTTAACACTTAGAAAAGATGAATTAAATGTTAATTTCCCCAAAGTAGATGGTCCGAGGACTCGGCATAACTAAGGTTCTGTTTAACACTTAGAATAAATGAATTGAATGTTAATTTTCCCAAAGCAGATGGTCCGAGGACTTGGCATAGCTAAGGTTCTGTTTAACACTTATAAAAAATATCAGTTTCTACATGGTATGTGGTTCGAGAAACCAGACATGACCAAGTTTTTGTTTGATATTAAAAACTATGGAATTGACAATCAATGCAACATTATGATAACTAGACAAAAAATGGCACAGACGTCCTTCATTAATAATAGTACCTTTGTAGGTTATTTACATTCCAGGGCCGTTGTATAGACTTTTCATCCAGGTCGGCTAGATAATACGCCCCTATACTAGCTACTAAAGTTACACGGTAGGGCCCTTCCTAAGTAGGTCCCAATTTACCCCATGCAGGGTTCCTAACTGTACCCAAAACCTTCCTTAAGACTAAGTCACCAGAAGCAAATGGCATTGATTTCACGTGGGAGTCATATCCCTACTTAAGCTTCTGCTGATAATAAGCTAGCTAAACCATAGCATTATCTCGCATTTCTTCAACTAGGTCCAGGCTTGTTTGCAATAAACTGCCATTACTGCTAGGGGTGAAAGAGCTTGTTCTCATTGTTGAGAATCCGGTTTCTAGAGGAATTACAGCTTCAGCTCCATAAGTCATAGAAAAATGTGTCTCACCAGTGGATCTCCGAGGCGTAGTCCGATATGTCCACAAAACATGTGACAGTTCTTCCGCCCACTTCCTTTTAGCATCGTCCAATCTCTTCTTGAGCCCGCTGACTATGACTTTGTTCACCGTCTCGGCCTGCCCGTTTCCTTGTGGATAGGCTGGAGTAGAATATCTATTTATGATGCCGAGGTCACAACAATATCTTCTGAAGGCCTTGCTGTCAAATTGTAAGCCATTATCTGAAATAAGGGTGTGAGGGATCCCAAACCTGGTAATAATATTCTTCCAGACAAACCTCTTTGCATCCATGTCTCTAATGTTTGACAGCAGCTCGACTTCAACCCATTTAGTGAAATAGTCTGTTCTGACAAGCAATCATCTTTTATTCCTTGTTGCCTTTGGGAAAGGTCCCACAATGTTCAACCCCCATTGTGCAAAGGGCCAAGGACTAGATAGGGGGTTAAGAACTCCACTAGGCTGATGAATGTTAGGAGCGAATTTCTGGCATTGGTCACATTTCTTTGCATAGTCTTGTGCTCCTCTTTGCATATTAGGCTACCAATATCCCTAGGTAAGAGCTCTATGGGCTAAAGACCTCCCTCCTATATGGCTTCCACAAATCCCTTCATGTAACTCCTCCAAGAGTAATTTAGTTGCTTCCGGATGTATACACAACAAATATGACCCTGAAAAGGAGCGTTTATACAACTTTTGATCCTTGGATAACCAACACCGAGGGGCTTTTCTCCATATTTTGTCGGCCTCAGACTTTTCTTTCGTAAAATATCATCTTTAAGGAAGGACACTATCGGATCCATCCAACTAGGACCTACCCTGATTTGGAGAATCTGGATGGTACCCCCACCCATCCTAGTGGGTTTAAGCAAATCTTCAACGAGTATAACTCAGGGTAGATTCTGCGCCGAGGATGTTGCAAGCGTGGCCAACGAATCTGCATGGGTATTCCCACTCCTTGAGACATGTGACACTGCAAAAGATTCAAACTTAGATTACAAGAATTTGACGCGAGCTAAATACCTTTGCATCCTCGGTTCCCTGGCCTTCAACTTCCCTTCTACTTGGCTGACCACTAGCTGTGAATCCGAGAACATCTGCACTACTTTTCCCCCCATCTTTTGAACCATATCCATTCCTACTAAGAAAACTTCGTACTCGGATTCATTGTTGGTAGCTAAGAACGCCAATCTCAACGATTTCTCTAAGACAATACCCTCCGGGGATACCAGAACTATCCCTATACCAGACCCCTTCTGATTTGCTGCTCCGTCAACATATACCTTCCACATCGGGGATTCCTTATGTGAGATCATACCAACTAACTTTTCATCCACACCCAACCTTTTAGGATTCTCTTCTATTGAAGGTTTAGCAAACTCCGCCACAAGGTCAGCAGGACTTGCCCCTTCACAGAGGTACGAGGCATATATCCGATGTCAAAGGCTCCCAAGATAGTTTCCCATTTGGCGATTCTACTTGAGTAATTAGCACTCCGCAACACGTACTTAAGGGGAAGCTGAGTTAGCACAATAACTGTATGAGATTGGAAGTAGTGTGGAAGCCTGCGCGTAGCATGCACCACTGCCAGAATCGCTTTTTCCAATGGTAGATACCGCACCTCAGCTTCTTGTAGAGATTTACTCATATAGTAAACTAGTCTCTGTATACCATTGTCATCTAGTATCAGAACCAAACTGATGGCATGAACGGCCATGGCGATATATGCAAACAAAACTTCATCCGCGTTTGGGCGAGACATAATGGGTGGCCAAGATAGATACTCCTTTAGCTGTTAAAAGCTAAAGAACACTCCTCAGTCCATTCAAATCCCTTTCAGTTATTTAACAGTTGGAAAAAGGGTTGGCACCTATCCGCGGATCGAGAAATGAACCTGTTGAGAGCAACCGTCATCTCGGTCAGCTTTTGAATCTCCTTTGGATTTTGAGGAGGTTGTAACCTATGGATGGCTATAATTTGGGCAGGGTTGGCTTCGATCCCTCTATGAGTGAGCATGTAGCCCAGAAACTTACCAAACCCCACATTAAAAAAGTACTTAGAGGCATTGAGACGCAATTTGTGCCTCCTCAACGTCTGGAAAGTGTCACTTAAATCGGCCACATGCATAAATATAGCCTTACTTTTTTACGACCATGTCATCCACATATAGTTTGACAGTTTTTCCTAACTGAGTTTTGAACATTCTAGTCATCATCCTCTGATAGGTAGCCCCAGCATTTTTCAGGCCAAAAGACATTACCTTGTAATGATAATTGCCTGTGGGAGTGACGAAAGCTGTTTTCTCCTGATCCTCCGAAGCTAGAGGCATTTGATGGTACCTCTAAAAGACGTCTAGGAAACTCATCCGAGGATGACCAACAGTAGCATCTATTAGCTGATCTATGCAAGGCATTTGAAAGGAATCTTTGGGACAAGCCTTATTTAGGTCCGTAAAATCCACACATACCCTCCACTTTCCACTTTTTTTCTTTACCACGACTGTATGTGCTAGCTATTCAGGATAGAACACTTCCTTGATAGCCCCAGCCCTCTTAAGTCTGGTAACCTCCTCCTTAACAGCCTCGGAATGTTCCTTGGAAGAATGCCGAGGTGGTTGCCTCTTCGGCACTACAGTTAGACTAACATTCAGATGATGACAAATGAAACTCGGGTCAACCCCAGGGACTTTGTAAGCATCCCAGGCGAACACGCCAATGTTTCCTTTCAAAAACGCGACTAACTCCTCCCTTTCCTAGGGTGGCAATTGGACCCCTACTTGGAAGAACCTTTCAGGGTCATCATCTATAAGAGCTCTATCCAGCTCTTCACACATGGACTCTTCTACCACTATCCCCTCAATTGTGGTAGAAGATGTTGATTGCTATGGGATAAGTGCAACCGAGGCCGAGGACTCTGGCTCAGGTTGATGCAAAACTACGGCTGCTATGCACTGTCTAGCCGTAGACTGACTCCCGATAATCTTCTCAACCTGACCGCCAAACGGGAACTTCATCTTGACGTGGAGAGTTGAGGAGACAGCACCTAGAGTATGAAGCCACGGTCTTGCGACAATGGCAGTATAGGGAGAGTAGGCATCAACCATAATGAAATCCACTTCCACCACCGCTGAGCCTAACGGAACAGGCAGTCTAATCTGCTCCTTTGGCATGATGGCCTTTCCTTTGAAGCTTATTAGAGGCGAATCATAAGCCGAGAGATCCTCCAGCTTTAAGTGCAACCCTTTAAACAGATCAAGATACATAATGTCTGCACCACTTTCCTGATCGACCATTACTCTCTTCACATCATAGCCCCCTATCCTCAGCGTGATGACCAAGGCATCACCGTGTGGTTAGATAGTCCCTACTTTGTCCTCTTCCGAGAAGCCTAGAATCGAAGGTACGTTAGCCTTAATCCTCTTTAACTCGGAGCTAGAGCTTTCGACAAGAGCCGCGCCATCGACATCACCTTAGAAAGACAAGAACTAGTCCTCTCATGAGCTACAAAAATAACATTAATCGTCCCCAAAGGAGGTCTCGAAGCATTGTTGCCCTGACTTGCCGGACCAGGATGCTCTCCTCGCCCATTAGGCCGATATAAGAATTGCTTCAACTTTCTCTCCTTTACCAATTGCTCCAAATAATTCCATAAATTCCTAGAATTCTCCGTTGTATGACCTTTTTCTTGATAGTATTGGCAATGAAGGTTCTGATTGCACTTCATGGGATCCCCTACCATCTTGCTAGGCCATTTAAAGTATGGTTCATGATGGATTTTTTCAAACACTAGTTGCACGAGTTCACGAAACACAGTACTAACCACCTGAGAAGAGGCTGGACCAGATTGCCCAACAAAATCTCTCCTCGGCCTACTGTTGCTGTATCTGTCTGACCTGAAATCCCTCTTCTCTTGAGGGATAACCTTCGCTTTCCCCTTTTCTTGTTGTTGATCTTCCTCAACCCATTTGTACTCATCAATGCGATCCACAAGCCAACGTACATTTCTAACAGGTCTTTTGGTCAAAGATTTCCTCAAATCATGTTCATTTGGAAGGCCAGCCTTGAAATTCCTTATGGCAATGTCGTCGAAGTCCCTATCAATTTCATTGAACATCTCCCAGTACCGGTTAGAGTACGTTTTGAGAGTCTCCCCCTCTCTCATAGCCATGGATAACAATGAATTTAAGGGCTGAGGAATCCTACTGCAAGTGATGAAACGAGAACCAAATGCCCTAGCGAGTTCCATGAAGGAATCAATAGAGCCTTCCTTCATACCATTGAACCATCTCATCGCGACAGGTCCTAAGCTGGAGGGGAAGACTTTGCACATCAAAGTCTCATTCTTTAAGTGTACCGCCATCCTCTGATTAAAATGACTCACATGTTTTACCAGATCCGTTTGTCCATTATAAATGGTGAAAGTTGGTTGGGTAAACCGTCTTGGAAGCTTCCCTTTCTTAATCTTATGAGTGAGAGGCGATTTAGAGATTTGGTGGAGCGTCTTACTCAAAGCATCATTTTCCAAGCCCCTAGAAGAAATCTTTTTACCCTTAGGGTTGTGAAAATAGTCCTCCTTGTAGGAGGAAGACTTATTAGGAGGGGTTCTTGACGTGGGGCTGCCGCTGCTACTACGAGAGTCCTCAGAATAAGTGTTTGAAAGAGACGGAGTGTGCCTTCGTTTCTCTAGACGCAACTTCTTCCTCAGATAGTCAATCTCCTTCTGCATGGCCTTAACATTTTCTTCGTGGGAGGTTCTGCTTCCAACCCGTGCATGGCTCCTCCCTTGCGTATGCTCTGTATGCACACTACCTTCTCGATCTCTTTCACGCTTCAGCTACGAAACATGGTCCTCATGCTGGGACCCCATGGATTCTGCATGGTGTGGATCTGCACTTTCCATGATGCCTCACATCTTAAAACTCAAGGTCTTCCATAGACGGCGTTAATTGTAAGGACAGGATTCAAGCCTGGACCCAAACGCGTGAAGGGGACAGGCCCAAATGGCCTAAACAATGAAATTTGTAGAGTGTAGGTTTGAAACCTAGGTCACTTTGGACATTAAAAAGCAAAGACGTTGGGCTAGATACACGAATCACAAACAAAGGGCCTCTAGTGTAGCATAAGCTCTCCTTGGACGTAAGTCGAAGACTATCTGTATTAGCTTCTCGTGTTCTTTAAAGAAAAGTTTACAATTGATGATGCTGTGTATAATGTTTCTCCCCTCTTTTCTAGTCCCTTCTCTCTCTATTTATATTCTTCCTCTCCTTCGTTCTCTCATTCATCAGATCATCAATGCAGATTCCTTTCTCATCCACCACTCTCTTGAAATCATCCCCCAATAGTTGTAAGGCTGATCACTATTATCTCAGATGTCACTTCTTCATTAATGCGGTCAGGTGCGAAGTCTTTAGTGTGGTGATAGCAGCCCTCTGCGATATGTCTCCCACTTGTACTCCTTTTTTGCATTTCTTTGGAGTATGTCTTTACTCATTGAGCTTTCTAGGTTTCTCTTAAACATCATGGCGTACCTCATGACCCTCGCCTCAGTTGGTCGAGGTGCGTCCCTCCTCGGACCGTTCTAAGTAGCCTTTACCCCGATAGTGGGCTTATGGGCCTTTAAGTTCGATGCCCTTATTGTCGCCCTACCGTCCTCGGATAAGTTAACGCTCTCGGATCAGGCCCAAGGCCCAAAGACGTGCTTTGATACTTCCGCCCTCACAATAACGATATTAGAAATTCCAACCAAACGGGCCCATAATTTCTTGGAAAAGATAGTAGACTCTTACTTATAGTTTGCCCATTCAAATTAAAAACTTAAATATAATTCTGCTAGAGATATTAATATATTATTATAAAATTAATTAAAGGTAAAATGAGATTGAAGTGAGGAAGTGGTTGGATTCACTGGCGGATGTTGGGCTATGACCCATGATTGAGTTATTTATTTATTTGTTTATTTTTATCCAAGATGGAATTATATTCTAGAATGATCTAAGTGTATATCTGGAGATTTGAACTATGGCACTTGCTCCACACACCCCATAAGCACTTATACCATTGCTTCAAAGGTGTAGGATGGTATGAGTGAGTTTATAAGTGCCCCTTAATATGTCGATGATATGTATATTATGAAAGGATGTGGATCTAACATTTTATTTCTCTTTTTTTGCTTACTTTCTTTAAGATTTTCACATAAGCTTTTGGAACTTGAAAATCTCTGCATTATATTTTGTCATCATTTAAATATAGTATATATATTTTAAAAGAATAAAATTTTAGAATTATAAATAATGATAACTTTTTTTTAGAAATACTAAAAATGATAAATTGAGAAGTTCATGTTTGTTGACTTTATTCAATGACAAATTGGTAGGTATGTAATTATAATTTTAATGTATCTTTTCGAGACTTAATTGTAATTTGAGGTAAATGTATTTGAGCCTTATCTACTATTTTGGAAAGCTGCATTCCTAGTGATCTCACAACCTCAGGCGACATGCATAGCCCATGAGATACATGTGGCAGGATGTCAGGATCAGAGTGATGACTGGGCAAGTTGCGACCACCAGACCGCGACAAGGTCTCGAGTTGCATGATCTTTGTACTATGCTCTTTGTACATTTCCTGGCTAGTGAATATCTATTAGCGCGCACACACACACACACACAACTGAGAGGCGTGCTAATGGCTCTTGATAAGGGTCTTAACAAGCCCTAGTTGATACAATACACATCTAAGAGAGGCCATTTGAATGTAAGAGAAGAGAGAGCTTTCTTGTTTTATCAAAAACAAACTCCATCATCTCTTTCAATCTTTGATTGAGATATTGTATTCCTTCATCTCATCCAAACAAATAGACCTTGTGAGTTGAGTGAAGGTTCATGGAAACTTGAGAAGCCACATTCAAAATTCAATTCATTTTGGTGGTATTTTAATTAATGCTTCAAGGGAGGGTCTCTAATATGCTAGAAAGAGAGAGAACTTGGAGCAATTGGTTGTTGGTTAGAGCTTGGAGGACTCAAGTACATATAGGCTTGTGGGCTTGGAGGGTTCATAGTGTTCTTGTGTATTACAACTATCTTGTCTAGTAGATATTTTTGACGGGTGGTTAGGGGGAGAGTTTTTTCGCCCAGTGTTATAATTTTTCCTCTTTCTAAACACTTGTTGGTGTTTGGTTTGGTTTGCTTGTTTTTCCCTTATTTCCATTGTGCTTTAGTTTTGTTAGTATAGCTTTTGTTATATGGAAATGGGCTAAACATTTGCACTTAGACTAATATCATTATTTTAGTTTAATAGTTGTAGTGCCAATGGGCCCAAGATATGTATTGGGCCAGCCCAAAGACTCTCATGAGGAGGAAAGTCCAACCCAATATCATGAATGGTCTGAGGACATGATAAGTCCCGCCTACGAAGTCACGTGACAAAGAAAAGTGCCATGCATGAGCAGAACACCACGAAACATGACGTCCGAGGATGACCAAGTCCTCGGCAGCATGTTGCCGAGGACGAGGCGAGTGATCTGGCGGTTCAAGGGCATCCGTACTGAAGACCTGGGATACAAAAACTGAGAAAAAGAGAATAGGGGATAAAGGGAAGTGACAGACAAATATCAAGGATAAAGCTGCTACCACCGCATTAAAGGCTCCATACCTACCTCTCTGGCCACATTAATGAGGAAGTGACGCCTGAGCATTGGAGTTCAACCTAGCACTTACCGCCAAAGACTTTGGTAAGAAGGAATGATAGGACAAGTATCTAAAAAAGAACCTCTGGACTACACGTGAAAGAAAGGAGAAAAAGATGCAGGCCTATAAAAGACGAAGGAAGAAGAAAGAAAGGGAGGGAGTCACACACACACACACACACACACACAAGAGAGAAATTGTAAAGAGAGGCAAAAGGTAGTCCTCGGCATTAATATATGAGACAGCTTTCACCCATATACGAGTAGAATGCATGAGTTTTGTGATTAAATTTATCCTTCTGTGTTATCTGCTGTCCATAAACCTAGATTAGAAGCCCACTTTCTATAAATTTATTGTTTTGGGCTCATTGGATTGGTTCCGAAAGTGTAACTTTATTCCAGCGTGATTTGTGCCCTTACAATAGTAATTAAGCTATAAAAAACATGATTTAGGGTTCTAAATACTTGTTAAGATTGCTGTAACATCTTTAACTAATGATGTTAGAACTCACAGTATTTTTTTGAGGGGGAACTGACTGTATTTTTAATAAAACAATAGGAAACCAAACAAATCTTTATTAAATTAGATAAGATATTATCTAAATAAATTTTAATTATACTATATATATATATTTTCAGTAAATTATATAATTTAAATTATTATTATTTTTCTTGATAAAAGGTTAGGATATTTTTTTATTAATTCAGAATATATCATATTTGTGTATTGCACGGGTTAAATCCACCAATAAAAAAGAGAAAAAAGAGAAGAAAAAGAAAACCCGAAAACCAAATACACCGCAAAACCCCACCAAACCCCTTCTACCCGAGTTCCCCGAATACAGCCGCGACTCATCAACTCAGCATTGATACAACGGAAGGAACACTACACTACACTCCAATCCACTCCACTCTCGCTATAACTAACCACATATCGCGCGCGTACAATACAATCGCCAAAAATGGCGTGTGCCGCACTCCCAAACGTAAACAAACGGCGTCTAATAGTAATAGGCAAATCCCAATAATGGTGAAAGAAAAAGCAAAAGCCCTCACCACGCTGAGCTCTTTTTTCTGCCGCAACAGCCGTCACTGCCACACTCTCTGGCTTTGCAACTTTCACACAGTACAGTACAGTAGTAGAGAGAGTCTCGCATTTCGGTATTATCGCCGGAGATCCGACCCGATTCATATCGACGAGGCCAAGATCGGGCGAAAACTTTGGTTTGCTCTCACTAGTCCGTAGAAAATGGCTTCGGAGGACGTGAAGACGAGCGAATCGGCTGTGTCGACCATCGTGAACTTAGCGGAGGAGGCGAAGCTTGCGAGAGAAGGCGTCGTGAAGGCCCGCAGCCAAGCTGTTCTCAGTATTTGCAAGTCTCTCGTCGCTGGTGGAGTCGCCGGAGGATTGTCAGTTCCATCTTCTTCTTCGATCATATGAATTTTCTTTTTACTTTTAACCGAAACGGAAACGAAAAATTGCTGTTTGGATGCTGAGAAAAAGAAAATTTAACATTGAATATATTTATTTATTTATTCTCCTAAAGTGGATATATAAGATTTTGATTGGTTATTGATTGAGAATGATGGAATAAGAAAGAAATGAAAAGAAAAAGTAATTTTATTTGGATATTGTATTCTGTAATTTATATAAACAACTATAAGTAATGGACTCATTGCTTCAAGACTCGAAATTTTTATGTGTTTGTGATATTTTCTGGTGTTTCTAATGGAGATTGATTATAATGTATATAAAATAAAAAAAGGGCTTTTTAAATGTGTTTGTAGTAAATTTAAGCATGAGTTGTGTAGTTGTTTTTATAGATTGTTCACATGATGTTTTAGAAAATGTGTATTGGGCACTGGAATTGGAATAATGTGATCTATAGGTTTGATTTTTTTAAAATATGATTCTTCTATGCGGGAAAACTTTGTCCATAGTTTAATTCTGCCAAGTACCTTAAATTTCCATAACAGATGACGGCCAGAAAAACTCTGTTTCCTCCATAACTATGGTATCGCTGATTTTGGCCAATGAGCTCTAGCTCAACTAACCCCTCCTCCCCCATGCAAGTGTTAGGTAGAGGGTGAGGAAGTGGGTTCAATACCCATTGTGTGTGTGTGTGTGTGTAACTTTTCTCTCTACTTATTAAATAAAAAAATCACTAACTTTGAACTTGTAGTGGAAATATTTCAGATTTTTCCTATTAGCATAGCTGATTGATGCCTGCAAGACCATGCTGTGAATTTCTTTCTCATTTGCGTTTCATGGTACTGCCATTTTCATTTTATATTGGCTGAAAAGTTTCATGTCAATGCAGGTCACGCACAGCTGTTGCTCCATTGGAAAGGTTGAAGATATTGCTACAGGTTGGTTTGTATTCAATTAATATTTTTCCCTCTCTCAATCACAATTGAATACATCATACTTGTTAATATATGCAGAGACACACCAAATAATATATCAAAATTCATGACATGTTAATTACAGGTCCAGAATCCCCATAACATAAAATACAATGGGACAATTCAAGGCTTGAAATATATATGGAGAACTGAGGGTTTTCGTGGACTGTTCAAAGGAAATGGTACTAACTGTGCACGTATTGTCCCAAACTCTGCAGTCAAGTTCTTCAGCTATGAGCAGGCTTCAAAGTAAAATTTTCTTCTTGCAATCTATGTTATTGGCTTTTAATTTGGTGTTCAATTTTAGAATTTATATTTCGTGATGTTGCCAAGATTGGTGAAGTGTGCTAATGAGCTCTAGTTCAAATAGCACGTCCCTCCCCTTGCAAGCGTAAGATGGAGGGTGATACTCACTGGGTGTATGTGTAACTTACCAATAAAAAACAAATGCAACTTAGTTATCTTCTTCTCACTCTGAACACTAAACCTTACCCTATTCTTATCGTTGCCAATAAGATTATTGAGATCTATGCATTTCTTATAACAGTTTATGAAGTATGACTATATTATTTTCATAAAATTTTTATAGAACTTACTGATCATTTGAGTCTGATCATTTGAGTTTAATATTTATTTGTACCTTTTCTCAATAGCGTTACAGTTTTTAAATTAAAGAACATTTTGCATTTTTAAATTTCAACAAATGATTTAATTTGGTTTTACCCCCCTGCTTGTCTATATTATGGGTTCTCAGCAACTCAGCCTTTTGTTTATAAAGAAAGTAATCTTCTATTATGTTTTCGAAAACTTAAATAATATAAAAGACAAGTGTATTATATCTAAAAAGGCACTTCTAAAAAAGAAGAAGAAAAGATTATATCAATAGGCGATGGGATGAAATTAACCTTTAAAAAGGCAGTCACGTTTCTTGTATGTATAAAGCTCTTAAAAGTTAGATCCAAGAATATATGAAAACAGAATGAAAGAAAGAAATGAAATAGCTTTAGTATTGTTTTTATGAAGCACGTTTATGAGATGACCTGGCCATGTTTATGAATTGCATTCTTCAGCCAAACTGAATTGTTTGAGAGTGTGGTTTTTTGAGTTTGGTTGACTTTACTGTTGATTCTAAACATGCTGCTGTCATGTGTAAAGGTGCTCGTTGTATGTGTAATGCCAAATCTTATCAGACATTCAAAAGGACAGAAACCATTTCAGTCTGTTCAGCTACTTCGCATTACGTTTCTTGTCACTTTGAAACAGGGATAACATGAGATGAATTATAAACCCTTTGAAGTTTAATGATAAGACTGAATAAAATATTCACTTACATGTTTTAAACCTTTTTTCATCTGTGTATCTCTGGAAAAGAGGAGATGGTCATGCTTCCACTCTCCTACTCTACACAATTATATAAGTCATGTTTTCATGTTGAACTAGTGAAGACAATTGATTAATATGTTTCCCTTATTATTTTATGACAGGGGAATCTTGTATATGTATCAGCAGCAAACTGGCAATGGTATGTCCATCTTTAGCCTCATTTTGTCTCATTCATGTGTTGTGTAATTCTTTAGCCCCACATTGCAACTAGACCCCAATTCTTTTATCTTCTAGTATTTAATCTTGTTTTTTTCCAAATTCTTTACTCTTTGCACCAACTATATGACATATTGCTTTACTAAAATGTGCACAATATATTTTTATTCTCATTAAATAATCTTTTTTGTATAATATTTAGATAAATACAAGACATAATATAGTAAAATGTATGTACATCCCTCAAATTTTGACTATTTTCTAATCACACCCTATGTGTTTTGCTATTGTGTTTAATAGAATCACGTAATTTAGAATTACTTGATCATGCCAGTTTCCTCCATTGTTCTTGGAATATTATTTTGGGATGCCTTAAGGAAAAAAAATTGTAGAATAATTTAAAATATTCTTTTTATGTTTTTATTTTTTGTCAGGGTGGGGGGCGGGGGTGGAAGGTAAGAATAATTTTATTAAAAAAGAGTACTTCATGTACAATAACACAAAGTAGACTAAAAAAATTACAAAAATACAAGGACTCTATAAACCTTGGAAATGGAATCTCTAGTCATAAAACCCTAAGCAAAACAGAGACCTCCGTAATGGAATCTCTTCTTTGGAATCTTATGAAGGATCAAACGGAGATCTCGTTGTAGATTCTCCTCATGAAGGAATTTGGGGACCTAGTGTTTGGGAAGAAGTGCCTTTTGTCTGAACTTACGGGTTTGGACGCTAGAGAAGATTTTTTGGGCCTCATGCATGAGGAACAACCTGGTCGTACTTTGATTAAAGGCGATATTGCCCATTTAGCTTCTCTGGAGGAAATTTTTTGAAGGCTTACGATGAAATAGAATGAAGTTTTATCCGAGAGGTTCTCATAAATGCCAATCTTCCCCACAATATGGTGAACCTTATCATGAGTTGTGTCTTGTCAGTTTCCACATCCATTCTCCTTAATGGAGGTAGTGTTGAGCCTATCTTTCCTTCCCATGGGATTAAACAAGGTGATCCGTTACACCATATCTCTTCAATCTCTGTATGGAAGTCCTAGGGCATCTTATTGAAGAAAAGTGCAGTGAAAAAAGATGGGTTCCTATTAAAAGCTCTCATAGTGGGTGGCCTTCTCTCGTCTCTTCTTTGCGGATGACTTGGTCCTCTTTGCAAAAGCAGATCATGTCAATTGCTCAACGATAAGGGATGTCCTTGATACTTTTTGCGCCCGATCAGGAAAATCCATTAGTGAAAGCAAATCGAGGGTGTTCTTCTCCCCAAAGTCACCTCTTGACATGTCCTGTTTTACTACTACTATACAAATTTTATTTGAGGAGGGCAAGTGCTATTTTTCCTAAAGGCTTTATATTTTACAAAATTTTAAAAATGTTTGGGGGAGCCATGGCCGTTCTGGTCTACATTTGGCTCCTCCACTGCCTGCAGTGACAACTAAAAGTAGTTATTTGTTCTGGCATAGCTGTGTATTATATTTTGGACTTTTAGCTTTCAAATATTCCTTGGTAAATAAGGAATGAGAGATGATTATTATTTTTTTCTTATTATATTCTTTGATTGAGTTTTCTCACTCTTTTGGTTTCTCATCTTTCAAGCACAATGTGCTTGTACGGTTTGTGGGAGGTTGAAACTTCTATTTCTTCTTTGATGTAATCATAATTTTCTCATTGCAAATCTACTCTCATGAGGCTCTTCTAGTATCATTTGCATTGACATGTTACTTCATGCCTTTTCATCTAGTGTTATCGCATACCTTTCAATTGTGCAATTTTAGCAATTTTCATGTTGCCTGTTAGTCGTGTTTCCTTTGTGATGCGGATTGGTACTGCACAATGATTTGGGTTTTAAGTTTTGACACATTCTTAGTAGGTCAAATAAGGTCTTGATAATCCTCACTCAAACAAAATAGTACTTGTGACCACATTTGTTTTTATACTTTCATGAGTCCTTTGTGTGTTAGCAATTTACTAAATTTAGTGGGATATCTTGCTTTGCACCTGCTTCTAGCATTAAAAGTGGACAATGATAAATTTATGCCAACATGAACTTTGTTAGTAAGACACGATCATAAAATAACTCAGATGAACTTCATTTTGTGTGTCATAGGATTTAGAAATAGAGTTGATAGAGGACATATGGGTTATCTAATGCACCTTTCTTGTTTTCTGCAGAGGATGCTCAGCTCACTCCTCTTTTGCGTCTTGGGGCTGGGGCATGTGCTGGAATAATTGCCATGTCTGCAACTTACCCAATGGACATGGTACGGGGCAGGCTAACTGTACAGGTACTTAGTCTTCTAACCCCAATAGATTAAAGCAAAAATGTTTCTGGAAGAATAATGTCTTCATTTCATTTAAGGGTTTTTTGGTA
Organism: Castanopsis chinensis; assembly: GCA_032878915.1. Lineage (NCBI taxonomy): Eukaryota > Viridiplantae > Streptophyta > Magnoliopsida > Fagales > Fagaceae > Castanopsis > Castanopsis chinensis. Next base: position 4,527,053 of record JAVQMG010000106.1, on the reverse strand, counting down.
GTCATCATTCATCAGGGATTTGTGCATAGTTGATTAGCATTTTAAATATTTAATATTTGCAGACAGAGAATTCTCCTTATCGGTATAGAGGAATGTTCCATGCTCTATCAACCGTGCTCCGGGAAGAAGGCCCACGGGCATTGTACAAGGGCTGGCTTCCTTCTGTTATTGGAGTTGTAAGTAATATCTTGTTTATTTTTTCATTTTTAATCTATTTCTCTACCGGTTTAATAATAGCTTCAGCCATGTGCCGCTAAAAGCATGGTTGTCTTAATAATTATGTTGACCTTGTGCTTGTCAAGAATTTGCCTTCAATATTATTTTGTACTTTTTTCGAAAGGAGAACAATAAAGATCCTTGTTATGTGGGAATTTTTGGCCTTACATGACCAAGTAGGGTGTACCTTACTTGAGTTTGATTATCTTGGTTGATTAGTGTGTTTTTAGTTTTTCAATAGGGCCTCTCTAGGAAGCACTGATACGGATACAATATACAATACAAACACAACATGTCATTATTGGGGTACAATATGACATGGATATCTTAATTATTTACTAAATAAATAAATATTTTAAAGTATACCTTAATCCTTATGCTAGTTTTTAGTCATAAAAATAATTACTAAATAATATAACTAATTAAGAAGGCCACATGTTTCATCTGCCAATGGCTGTTGTTCAAATTGTTGGAATAGACAATTTTCATCCTCAGATTAGAATATAAGTTTGTAGAGCTTCACATCGCAACATGCCACATTCAGCTGTAAGCCCTGATTTGAATTTCGGATCTCGGATTTTCTTGCTTCTTGTTTGAATATGGTAGAAGGCATTTGACGCAAGACAACTAGAACAAAACTGAAACAACAATAAAATAAAAGTTATGACCTAGGAGTAAGCACCTAGGCCTTGCTTGGAGTCGATACCAAGCGGAGAAACCACTAGGAGTCAGCACCTAGGGTAGACTTGGAGTCAGCACCAGACCAAAGAAAGACCAAATGACCATTTTTTTCATTCATCAAAATATCAACTGTCTTCTCAAGGAGTACAATAGGTTGTTTATAAAGGATTACTAAACCCTAGTTCTAATTGGCTAGGAAACCCTAATTGCCTTATTACGAAAATAACCTTGCTTCCAAATTAAAATATTAATAGCCTAACAAACTACTAGGACCTAAAACATAAAAATACAATTGACTTGCAAACTTTGGTGGGATAAATCTCAAAACTTAGCTGACTTATATTCTCCATTTGATGCTTACAGATTCCATATGTGGGTCTCAATTTTGCTGTGTATGAATCTCTAAAGGATTGGTTGGTTAAAGCTAAACCGTTTGGACTAATTGAAGACTCTGAGCTGAGTGTGACAACACGGCTGGCATGTGGAGCTGCTGCTGGAACTGTTGGACAAACTGTTGCTTATCCTCTTGATGTCATACGTCGACGAATGCAGATGGTGGGGTGGAATAATGCTGCTTCTGTTATCACTGGTGATGGGAGGAGTGTGGCCCCGCTTGAATACACTGGTATGATTGATGCATTCAGGAAAACGGTTCGACATGAGGGCTTTGGTGCATTGTACAAGGGTTTGGTCCCCAATTCTGTGAAGGTCAGTCCCCTTATATTACCTGCAATCTCAGTCTTTTGAAATGTAGGGAATACCCTTAGGTTTAACTAGTTTGACAGTTGACACTTTCTGAGTAAAATTTGTCTGTATGATCAAATTTCATATTTTAGACGCACCTGGATAAGGAAATTATCATAGTTCCCTATGCTGGGGGGATTGTTTCACCTTTTATAGAAACAGAGAAACATCAAGATTCAGGGCTATAATCCCACTGGCTGGAAGGGAGAAAAAAAAAAAAGCCTCTACATCTTATGAATTCCTGTGTCTTGCAGACCTTTTATTTGGCTGGCAAGCCAAGTATCCATGACGTATGGGTTATGCCTCTAATACTGGGTCACTTAAGAGGTTTTGAAATATTTGATAGGGTTTGATGCTTTGAACTTGTTATAAGAGAGAGTGCTCCTGAATTTTTGCAAATGAGGTGATGTAGAACCATCCTTACTGTTTCTGGTCCATAGGATGTCTAACATAAGGTGCATCCATATGTGGGTCTTAAGTAATGCTTATATGCCTTTTATGCGGATGCATTTATTCTCCAGTCTTGAATTTGGGTCCTTGTAGAGGTGTTGTGTAAATTTCTATGGTTCCATGTTCAGAATCTGAAGTGAACAGCAGTTGTACGTTGACGTTGGTCCTTCAGAGCCTCAGACTTGTATTCTTTTTAGGATCTGTAAAAGCATGTTTTACTGTATTCAGCATTTCAGCTCTTAAATATTCCAAATTGGTTCCAGAATCACTCAAATGTACTCAATCAGTACTCTGAGATTAGCATTCAATCAGTATCACCTCCAATCTCCCTTTTCTGCTTGGTGTTTACAGGTGTCCATAGACTTTTTGCCTTTCAAATCAAGTCATTTAAATGTTGTTGAAAAAGATTCATATCCTTTAGTTGGTTGATAAAAATGATAAATCATCCATTAATGTTTAATGAACATATCTTTCGCATTAAGGACATTGTTTGATGCACTGCCTGTCTTATTCAGGTAGTACCATCTATAGCAATTGCATTTGTGACATACGAGCTGGTGAAGGACATTCTGGGAGTTGAGATCAGAATATCAGACTGAAGTGCAGGGAACTAAGTGATAATTATTGGACTAGTCTGCTATTTTTGTAGGCAAGGGGATAGAGAGACGGTAAACTAGGTAATTTCTTCCTCCTGGTTTTTCCAGGAATGAGTTAGAAGCACGTTTGAGCCTGTGTTTATAATTTGTTTTCCCTAGATTTCCTTTCTATGTTTCCTTTGAATATGCTGTAACTTTCAGCTTCCCATTGATATGCTGTTTCAATAAATATTTTGACAATGCAAGAACACATTTGCATGCCTTCCATAAGAGCTAAGAGAGCTTTTTTTCTTGAGAATATTTGCAATGACATGTTCCTGAGTGTGTTATCTCTCTCTCTCTCTCTCTCTCTCTCTCTCAAGTGGATCCATTCTAGTTGTAGATAGTTTTTTATCCCCCATTTGGATTCTCTACTGGTTTGGTTATAACTTCTACCTTAATGTTATTCTTTTTAATGACTTTTTTTTTTTGGAAAAGTTTTTTTTTTTTTTTAATTTTTATTTTTGAGAAGTTGTTATGCTTATAAATAACATTTTGTTTAATGATGGAAAAAATTAATTGTTTCTCAAAAAAAGAAAAAATTAATTCTCTATTTATCAAAAAAAAAAAAAAATGGTGGAAAAAAAATTAATTCTCTAATTGAAGCTTGTATAATTATAATACTTGGAAAAGTCTTTCAGCCAAAAAAATTGTAAGAAAACATTATAATTTACAAATTCTCACAAAATTTATATAACTCATGGTCCAACTAATTTTACAAAAGATTTTCCATCTAGGATTTCAATTATGATGAGCATTCTAAAGCATGCTAGCTATTCGTTCATGCATTTTCATCTGGATCAGCGGTACAAGGCCTTCCTCATTCCTTCATTTCCATGCATACTCGTCAAATAGATCATCATTAAGTTCAATCATACGCTATTATCCAATACTTGAATGTGCATTATACCAAACACCACATAACAATCCAAGTTCCCGAAAAGTTACCATACATAATGCATATGATCAGTGATCATACATCAACACACGGAAGAATTCAAGTTTAGAGAGCGACTGTGATGCAAATTTAATACCACACAACTTTAACACAGAATTCACAACTTTTTTTTTTCAATTGTAATATTCACAATTTTAACAACATATTATTCACAGCTTTGCAGAAGCAGAACCAAATGCACTATCAGGACAGCTATGAATTAGAAACAAAGAGTGGGTCAAGAGAGGAAGAGGTTAAAAAACAAAAATCAGATATTAATGTTAAACAAAAAAAGATAACCTTTCGAAGTACTAGTCACAGTTCCATTTTTTCTAGCCATTAAAAGAGGTGTCATTCGACTGAATGACTTTGTTGTAGAGGATCCAAGGTCCAAACGCAAGGTCTCAGATACAAAACAAATTTTTTTGTAGACAAAAGTCAAAAGGTAACTTAAATGTAGATGTTCCAAATAGGGCTCAATTGTGGATGAAGATGAATAGAATAGTTTACAAGCAGAGAATGATGGAATGAGAAGTTGAGAATTATTCCCAACCGGTATTGTATGTTGTGTGATTTTATTTGATGAGTTTGAACTATCTAAAAGGTAGAATAAGAACTGCTGATGAGTTGCTGTGCAAGCAACCTGTTGAGTTTACAGTTAATTCTAGATTCAAAGTGTCTGAAAGATAGTCACTAAATTCTCCCTTGTCCATTGCAAAAGGAAGATTCCAATCACCTTTCACATGTATGTGTCACTCCTTTGGTGAAAATCTAGAGTTATTATTCCAGAATTTGAAACTTATTTATCATTTAAGCTTTTTATTTAAAATAAAATAATAATGATAATGTAATAGTTATTTGATTAAAAATATACGAAAGAATGAGCAAAAAATTTTATTAACATTTTGCGGTTTGCTTTTAGCAATGGTCATACACAGTATAAATAGAGATCTTGAGTGAGATCTTTGCCTTCTTTTTTCTCCTGGCGACCGGCATTCTTTTCTTGGTAGACATTTTTTGTCAGATTCTTCTGCCATGCCTGAACATATAGCAAGAGGAAGACATAATTAATATCTTGATATTGGATGACAAGAAAATTGCAGCTTTGTTTGCTACAGAGTGTAAAGTACTCAGATGTAAATTTGTAGAATCTTTGTGAAAGACATCCTAAATTGTACCTGGAATCGCGTATGGTTGTGTGAATCCTAGGTGCTGATTGCTTCATGAGCTTGACTTCATTTACTTCGCGCCTGTTGCTGTGCATTCTTGATATGCAAACTTTAGCTTCATGGTCTTTTGCATTTTTGTCTTTGCTCTCCATGTAATTTAATCTTTCGTCATCGAGTAAAGAAAATGCTGAAAATAACACCATTAAGAGGTTCAACTCAGATAGAAAAGATGTGTTCGGCAGTTGTTTAGGATTGCAATCATCATTTTCTCTTTCTTCTTCTTGCATCATCTCAATTTCATGATTTGTTTCTTTAGCAGGTTCTTCCATCTTTGCTGTGAGTAACAACCTGAATAATGAATATGGTCATTAATGTTTACTTTTGTTGCATTGATTTACAAGGAAGAAGAGAAATTGCAGAAATGAATGAAAATATTCACAAGATGAAACTGAGCCCAATTCAAAATAATTTCATAGTGGTGTCCATTCATGGAAAATACTAAATCAAAAACAGAATGAACAAGCAAATTCAACGTGTCATCAACGAGTTCCACTTGCCACATGTATGGGTAAAATGGCCAAAAAACTATCATTCAACAAAAGGCTTTGAAGAAATAGGCAAATAATTTCTTGCTCTTGTTTTGCATCCATGTTGGATTGTATTTATAAAGGTTGATTGTATTTTTCTATGGGAATCACTAGGGTTTCTAAGAATCTTCAAAAAAAAAAAAAAAATCTGGAATAACACAAAGAGGACAAAAAAGAGAATAAAAAAACTTACCTGGTGAAGAATGAAGGTTCGCACTCCACTGATTAACCAAAGCAAGTGGCTGAATTCAAGGACTTTAGATTGCACAAATGTTTTGTAATAAACGATTTCTTTGCTCTTAACTTATTTAATATTTACTTAATTTTCAGAGTACGAACTACGAGCTACCCCAAAGGAGAGCTAAAAAAGAAAAAAAAAGAAAAAAAGAAAAAGGAAAATAAATAGAAGGTAACAGAGGCTCAAAATGGGCCAAAGCCCAAGAAGGTTCTGAAATATCCGGTTCAAAATCTTGAGAGCATTAAATGACCGTTGATTGCGTGTAAAGTCGAAGAAGAGAAACTAGCCGCGCATTACTTCAGTCTGTTGGCAACTTGCGGCTTTCCGTTAATTTAGTTAAATTCTTCCTTTTTCGGGTTAAAGGTTAAAGAAACGTATTAATTTTTGGCATTAAAAAAACATAAATAAAATATGTATGAATATATTACATATTAAATCTAATATCTAATTTTTATTATAATAATGATATATAATCTCTAATCTATATGCCTATATCCATATATCTATACGGTACACTATATAATAAAATTTGGATATAGAAGCGGTAGTAAGTGGCTGCACTGCCAAATTGCAGCAATTTTAAAAAAAAATAAAATTAATATGTTATTGTCTTTTAACTAATAAAAATCCTAACTTGATTAGGAATCAAATTCTTCATTTATTTTATTATTGATATAGGATTTAAATTCTTCATTTAATCCTGATAAAAATCCTAAGTTGATTAGGACTCAAATTCTTCATTTAATTCATTTATTATTATTGATAAAAATCCTAACTTGATTAGGGTTCAAATTCTTCATCTAGTCCTTTTATTATTAATTTATTTATTATTACTTATTAAATTTTACAAAATTTTTATTAATCCTTTTATATAAGCTTAAACAGTTAAGGAAATTACACTTTATCCCATAAACTATATCTTATTTTACACTTATTTCCCTTAAATATATCCCATTATATGTACCTAGCCCTACCACGGGTCGAGTCGATGAGCTTTGGATCCACCCCAGACTTGACCCGCTGGCATCGGGTGAAAGGTGGAGGGACCTGAAATCGACCACTGATGTCAGTTGGTTGAGTTGGTTTTGGGTTTGGGTGTTGGTTGGGTCGGTTCAGTCAGCGGTGAAATTTTCTGGAATTTGCAAAATGTTGCCAAAATTTGCAAATTTTCGCTGGAATCTTCAAATTTTTGTTGAAATTTGCAAGGATTTGGCTAAATCCCACTAGGTTTGGTTGAGAACTCACTAGATCTAGCTTGATACTACTAGATTTGTTCGGATTTCTTATATAGCATTGATCAGGTCGGGTGGCTTGGGTTTTGGAGAAGGAAACTTGCCCCTCGACTCACCAATGTGTTGGAATCATTACACAGCGCAGCGGAAGAATAATTGTAATGTGTAAACGGATCTACTTCATACATAAAGGTTAACATGGGCTATTTAAGTTTCAGAATTAGAGACAAGAGAGTGTACCTTGGAGCGGTGAATTTCAAAACTTGAAGAACGGAAGCACTTGGGAATACTTTCAATCTTCACTCCAATTCCACTGACGCCCAAGATGTGTGGTCTCTCAATCAGTTCCAAAGGGAGAATGAAAGTGTGTCTCACACTCTCTCTTTTTCTTTATGAAAACTCTCCAAATTTTTTTTTTTACTTCTAAAAAATTCTGTGTGTTTCTCCCTTTGTATCTAACTGATTATCTAATTGGGCTGGCCTTTTGGGCCTTTCCAATTGGGCTTAAGTGTGTGGCTTGGAGTGGGACCAAAAGGGACCAATAAGACACTAGCTCCAATGGGCCTTGGGCTTTTCTGTCAACTCTTGACAAGTCCAAAGTTACCATTAACTATATTTAATACCACTATATAAATATAGTTGCACTCTAGGCCTTATTAATAAATTATATCCCAAGACTTTATTATACATGCAACCCCTTCATAAAATATTCGTAGTAATACAAAGTCATAAATATAGACTGTCACTTTGTAAATTACTACATCTTAATTCCTTGAGTACCCGGTTTAATTCTTTAAGTTATTCATCATATATTTATGAAATCCAATTCCATAAATATATACTTTAGTAACTCCTTACTAAAGTGGTTAGGCCCAACTCTCTGAATAACAAACCCATTAAACTTATCTCAAGGGAATATTTTATATCTCCGTTAAGAGACTATGAATTCCATCTTGAGAATATATGTTCCATCAACACTAAATGTGGCTGCCCAACATACTGAGATTTTGACCTTAACCATAGATCTCACTCCTGATATATCAAAGCAACCTACACTTCATGATCAGGTCCATTATCCTCTCAGGATTAAGAGTTCATGCAAATATAAGTCGTGAGTTTATTATTCAATTGACAGTCGTTAGGAGAATAATAAATCTCACGCCGGTCAGTTCAATATGTCTTAACTCTTAAAACATATCAACATATCAACTAGAAATCTCTATTTCCATGATCAAGACAAATCATCTTAGTTGATATGTTATAGTCTTCGCAGATGAAATGCCCAATTTCATCACCGACTACGAACTATAATTCTGAGTTTACAAAGAACTTGTGATTTATATCTTCTGTGACTAAATCACATAAATCACATACTATTGCATCTCATGGACTATATGATAATGTCACAATATTCATGTTACCATTATTTTCAAATAATAATACAACTTTATTAACCAAAACATTAAGTCATACATAATGTCTTACATAATAAAATACATAGCATCATACAATAGGATTTAAGGACAAATATCCCAACACAATGTTGGTTCTTGAAATCAAAAAACCAACGCTAACCAATTGGAGCTTCGGTTTGAGCAAGAATCTAGTTGACGTCGGGCGGTTTGATCGGGTTTGGCTCCGATTGGGTTTGGACACCCCTATACATACCCTTTCAAACTATGAGACTACATACTTTACCTTTTAAATTATACCCTTTTACACTTACCACCTAAACTGTAAGAATGCACTTACTTCTTTAAACTAGTAATCATAAATGGGGTGCAAAGTGTTAAACAAGTAATAGTTTAGGGGGTAAGTGTGCACTTTCATAATTTAGGGGGTACATTTATAAAGGGTATAGTTTAAGGGGTAAAGTAATTTTTCCTAAGCGATTTTAAACTCTCTCTTCATTTTCTCCTTTCTTAATTACTTAGAAATTCTAACTAAATTTCAATTTGGAATTCGTCCTATATTATTTTAGATCATAGAATTTAACTAAAAAGTCTATTCTTTATCAATGTTTTAGAATGTTTAAATTTCAATAGTTAAAAACTAGAGGAAGCAACAATAATGTTGAAGAAAATGAGAGAGAGAGAGAGAGAGAGAGAGAGAGAGAGAGAGAGAGAGAGAGAGAGAGAGAGAGAGAGAGAGAGAGAGGGAGCTACTATACTAATAGAAAGCTACAAGAAGCAACGTTTGGGTCTTGGGGATATTGGGATTCATGTGGGTATTTATTATCAACATAAGAATTTGGCCAAAATGCAAAACCTGTTAGGATGTATGCCCTTAAATCTTATTGTATGATACTATATATGACATTATGTATGGCTTAATGTTGTGTTTAATAAAGTTGTTTTATTATTATTATCTAAAATAATGGTAATATGAATATTGAAACATTATCATATAATCCATGAGATGCATAGTATGTGATTTATGTGAAAAGTCGCAGAAGATATAAATCACAAGTTCTTTGTAAACTCAGAATTGTAATTCGTAGTCGGTGATGAAATTGGGCATTTTATTTGCGAAGACTATAACATATCAACTAAGATGATTTGTCTTGATCATGGAAATAGAGATTTTTAGTTGGTATGTTGATATGTTTTAAGAGTTAAGACATATTGAATTGGACCGCTATGAGATTTATTATTTTTCAACGACTATCAAATGAATAATAAATCTCATGACTTCTATTAGCACGAACTTTTAATCCTAAAAGGATAATGGACCTGATCATGAAGTGTAGGTTGCTTTGATATATCAGGAGTGAGATCTAAAGTTACGGTTAAAACCTCAGTATGTTGGGCAACCACATTTAGTGTTGATGGAACATATATTCTCAAGATGGAATTCATAGTCTCTTAACGGAAATACAAAATATTCCCTTGAGATAAGTTTAATGGGTTTAGTTATTCAGAGAGTTAGGTCTAACCACTTTAGTAAGGAGTTACTAAAGTATATATATTTATGGAATTGAATTTCATAAATATATGATGAATTACTTTAAAGGATTAAACTGGGTACTCAAGGAATTAAGATGTAGTAATCTACAAAGTGGCAGTCTACATTCAAGACTTTGTATTATTACGAATATTTTATGAAGGAGTTGCATATACAATAAAGTCATGGGATATAATTTATAAATAAAGCCTAGAGTGCACCTATATTTTTATAGTGGTATTAAATATAGTTAATGGTAACTTTGGACTTGTCAAGAGTTGATAAAAAAGCCCAAGGCCAATTTGAGCTAGTGTCTTATTGGTCCCACTCTAAGCCACACACTTAAGCCCAATTGGAAAGACCCAAAAGGCCAGCCCAATTAAATAATCAGTTAGATACAAAGGAAGAAACATACAGAATTTTTTGTATGAGAAAAAGAACACCATTGTGAAGTGGTGTGTATGTAAGTGTTAGACACTTTGACATTCTCCCTTGGAAAAACTGATTGAGAGACCCCACATCTTGGGCGTTAGTGGAATTGGAGTGAAGATTAGAAGTGTTCCCAAGTGCTTCTGATCTTCAGTTTTGAAATTCACCCCTCCAAGGTACACTCTCTTGTTCTCAAATTCTGAAACTTACATAGTACGTGCTAACTTATATGAATGAAGTAGATCCATTAATTTTTCGCTGCGTATATTTTGTATGCGATATAAACATGTTATTTTCCATCAAAACCCACCCTCTAAGTTTCACCATTTTTCATTTCAGTCCTCTAAGTTTGATTTTTGTCATTTTTTTTTTGGGTTTGATTGTCTTAGATTTAGGTATTTGGGTTGTTGTTTTTAACTAAGGTTGAATGATGAAGAAAAAGGAAAAGAAGGGCACGACATCTACAACCCTGCTTAGAAAAGAAGCAGAGACAGAATCAAATGGGTTTCTATTTTTTTTTTTTCTAATTGTATGTACCTAGTTGGTTTTTCTAATTGATATTATTGAATTCATCTGGCAACCTAAAATCAAATTTTTGGAGTCTTAAATTTTATCAAAGTAAAGCTGCTAATTTCTTTTTTGATCGTCTTCAATTAGGGTTTACTATTAATTTAGGAATCTAAGCTTTTTTTCTTATTGTCCTCAATTAGAGTTTGTTGTTAATTTAAGGATTTCAAATCCTAATCCTTTTTCCTCTCTATTTGTTTTTGTTGGAAAGAAACACTATAGAAGATCAAATTCTACCTAGGCTTCATCTCTTGGCATGGTTCGTGATATTTTTACTTTAATTTTAGGATTAACCCCTTACCTGATCTCTTTGTTTGTAAGTTGTAACAAACGTAAATTGAAATTAGAATGGTTAGATACTCCTTTTGTAAAAAACAATTCACACCATGCTGTTTTTCATTAGTCATAAAATTATTCAAGTTCTTTGTATCTTTGTTAGAAAGAACATATATTTTCATGTTTTACGGTTCCATTAGACTAACACATCTTTGTACTTTGGATAATATATTTAGATAAGAAAGAAAACCTTATTTTACAATTCTGTCAAATTACTTTCAGTTCTTGGTTTGAATAAGTTGGTATGCTGTTCCGTTGTTGGCTATCATATATTATTTCATTGTCTTCTTCTTTGGATTTTTAACTGGTATGTCTCTTTCCCCATGATTCATCGCTTTTTATTGTAATTTTGAATTGTTTGCGTGTGATATTGAGGGATTTGTTATTGTAATTTTGAATTGTTTGCATGTGAGAAAGGGGATTTGTTTTTGTGATTGACCAATCTGTACTTAATGAATATGAATTTGATAGTGTCTAAATTGATTTGGATAGTTTTTTTTTTTCTTGAAACTATTTCAATAGGATTATCTATCTTCTAGCATGTAACTCAAGCATACGCATGGATGCATTTAAAAATAAACACTTTTTATTAATCATAAAAATATACACAATTAATGAATCATTAAAAATAAATAAATAAACATAATTAGATGTAGGTTGAAATTCCTACCTAAGTTAAATATACTTATGATTATTTTTATTCTAATTTTGAATAAGATAGAGAGTGTGGTGATTTTTTTTGAGTAGATATATGATTAAGTTATTTTTATTTTTTATATTTCATTAATATTGGGCTCTTAATATTTTGCACTCACTTAGCACAAAAATTAAAAAAACTTTAGTAGATATGACACAAAATTAGTCTACAATTGAAATCTAATTTGGGATCTAATTGAATTTTCTCTTGACTCTAGCTTTATATATATATATATATATATATATATATATATATATATATGTATATAATGATGCACAAAAATCGTCAGTGAGTTGTTGGCTCCAAATCACGCTAATGGGCACCTGTAGATTAAGGACACAAGGACCAACAGACGGCATCGGCGTGGTACCGGTCAAAGACCCTCTGAAGGTTAAGTTAGCGAATGAGAAATCTCTAAAAACTCTATAGTGAGAGAGTTAGGGATTTTCTGCGTACTTGAGAAAATAAGAGGTTTGGTGCTTATATAGTGGCGAGTAGTGAACCAAGATCTCTCAAAACTGGGGATTTTTCCTTGTAGAGAAGATTTGGTAATAGAGTTTTCGAGATTTTAGGGTGTCATTCCATACGAGGAAGATGTGGGTGCGTAGTAGGGTTTTTATGTGTAATACGCAAGATATTTCCATATACGAATATGCGTGAGGATCAAGTAAGCCACATAGGGTCCATTGGTGTGCTTCCCGTCAGTTAATGGTCTTTTGTCGGTTTTGCGATGGTGACGTGCCCATCAGCTTCATCGCTAGTCCGTCTTCAGGGTCTTCAGTTTCCTAAGGAAACCGTTGGTTATTGCAAGGCTGACGGTTCCACAAGGCCCGTCAAGTTTTCTTGTCAGGTCATGTCCGTTTTATGGGCCTTGATGTTTGTGCCAAAAAACATCCCCATTAGCTGCCCCATATTTCGTGGTCTCTGTGGCTATGGCCGACAGGTCTCAAAGTAATTAAGGATTTTTTGTGAGCATTAAATACCCCATTGAGGAGTGTGTCATTTATGGTGTAGGTCACCTTGAGAATGAATGCTAGTTGACATGTGGCACTCGCTGGATGGCCTCGTTTCTAATCAGAAACGTCACTTCGTATATCATGCCCCTGAGCTCTATAAATAGTTCTTAGTTCCTCAGATGTTCCCTTTATTTTATCTTTGCTTTTTGAAGAATTGTGATCTCGAGCCTACTTGTTGATGCATTATTCTGTTGGTACGTTTGTCCGTTACTCTTTATCAGCAGTTAACTCGTCGGCTTGATCAACAAGCAACCGTTAACTCTTTCCGTAAGTCTATTTTCCTTTACTCGGTTTTATTGCTTTTCTAGCTTGGTCATAGTTCTTCTCTTTTTTCTTTTTTGAGACCAGTCGAATAGGTTCTTAGAATACCTCCTTTATTTGTAAGTGAATAGATGTCAAGTGGTAGAGAAGCGATGAGTAAACATTAGTTGTCAGTCCGTGAGTACGATGGAATCTATCCATCAAGGCGGGAGCCCGTGGAGGATTTAACTTGGTCCCTAAAAAGGGAATCGTCCGCTCACTCTCATTCCCCTGCCAAGAAGGAACAGTACATAGGTGACGAAAAAGACGGAGAAGAAGGTAAGGAAGAGGAGGAAGAAAGGGACGAAGAAGAGGGAAAGGAAGTAGGAGAAGAAGGGGAAGGAGAAGAAGAAAAAGAGAAAGAGGTAGAGGGAAAGGGAGACGGTGGTGAGGAAGGCCATGGGGAGGGCGACAGGGTTGTGGCCTAAGCAGACGGTAGTGGCCATAGTGCTGATATGGATGATGAACGATTTTTACCCTACCATGTCTCAAAAGGTTTTCAATGCCCTTCGTGACTATTATCAAATCCCTGAACATATCCCTCTTTGGTTGCTAAGGAAGTTTGAGAGGTGCTATGTAGGGAAGATGGCAAATGTTAGCATGTAACTGTAGGACTAAGATGCTGTTGATAGAGCTTTACCGTCAACTTGCCAACTATTTAGGCTTGTCTGTTAGCCAACTTACCGCCAATGTGTGGAGAATCTTTATTGGTACTGAGGTGATATGGGGTCAGTCGAGTGGTAGAAGCCATCGTCTTACCCTCGATGAGTTTTTTATTGTTACAAGCCTCAGTAGATTTTCTCGTCGAAGGGTATCTACCACTTAGCCAGGAAGTCATCTCTTAGATTGGTGTCTAATATGTCTGACTCCAATAGGAATTGGAAGAAAATGTCCTTTTTTGTCAAGGGGACGGATTAAGTCTGTAGACCCATGGAGTGGGATAGTATGCCCAACAGGCTTGATAATACTTAGGGTGTTGTCAGGGAGTCTGGTGAGTCATCAGTATTCATTTCTCATTGCCTCGTCAATTTTAGTTGTATGTCTAACGTGTTTCTTTTTCGTTTTCAACTCAAACCTATCCGCAGATTAACAACGAATAGGAGAGCTTTCTTTGGAGAGTTTGGGTGATCCCTTTTGAGTAGAGGAAGTGGAAGGACTTGGTCACCCTTGACACTCTCCATGCATTCTGTGGTGGTCCAGAGCCAACGCCCATAGCTCGACGGTTGCACGCCTTTTCTTGTTGGCATAAGTTTTTTGTGTCCATTTACATTATGGTCTGCTCCTTTTAGTCTGTCTGTATCTTTTCTAACTCTTTCCATCACCCTTTTCAAAGATGGATGCAGGCAGGCAGAGGACGATGGTGAGGAAGTTGGTTGCCACTCGTAAGTAGTAGAGAGAGATGTTGGCTTCGGTTTGTAAGGTATCCTTTTCAAAAGTGGCACCTAAGAGAAAAAAGTAACGTGAAGGATGACCGTTCGACCAAGTAAGCGACAGGCCCATCAGTTGGAACTAACTAAGGGGATTAGCAGCAAAATTCTCCTCTACCTCCCCGTCACGGGGTTGGCAAAGGGTTTAATGATGGGAGGGGTCCCATCGTCCCTGGCTCCATCTTAAGGCTGGTCACTCACAAGAATTACACCATCACGATGGTCAACTCAATCATCAAGGAGATGGACATGGATGCATGTGGTGAGCACACCTTAGAGGATTTGGGGGCATCAGATCTTTTTGATCTATCGAGGGTATGTATCCGTCAACCTTTTTGCTCTATATTCTCTTTCTTGGTTCTAATCGTCACCCGTTTTTTGTTTAGGCGATGGTGGGGATAAAAGCCCTTTAGGACCGGTGTGTGACCAACAAGGGGGTGATCTGTCGTTTTCGTAAGAGGTAGGAGATTAATAATAAGAAGCGAGACCAGTACAAGGAGGTCATCCGTACTCTCAGCACAGAGCTAATGGCCAAGCTTGCCCTACTAGAGAAGGAGACCTACCGTCGCAAGGAGTTGGAGAAAATGAACACCAATCTGACGACAGAGCTAGCTGCCTTTCACGAGGAGATGGAAAAAGCTAAGGCTGACGTTGTGGTGGTGTTTCGGACCTCGCAGCCATACTTTGACGAGTGCGGTGGCTATTAATGTGATGGGTTTGATGACTGCTTGAAACTGTTGGTTAAAATCTAGTTTTGTATCTCATACAAAAGACACAGCGGAAGCAATAAATAAGGATCTATTTCATTCATGATTGACAACATGCACTATGTAAATTTCAGAATTTAAGAACAAGATAGCGTACCTTGGTGTGGAGAAATTCAAAACAAAGATTAGAAGCACTTGGGAAAACTTTTAATCTTCACTCCAATTCCACTTTACGCCCAAGATGTGTGGTCTCTCAATCAGTTTCCAAAGGGAGAATGAAAGTGTGTCTCACACCCTCTCTTTTTCTCTACGATTCTTTTCTTAAAATCTCTTTTTTTTTTAAAAACTGTATGTTTCTCCCTTTATAACTAATTGATTATCTAATTGGGCCGGCCTATTGGGCCTTTCCAATTGGGCTTTAATGTGTGGCTTGGAATGGGACCAAAAGGGACCAATAAGACACTAGCTCCAATGGGCCTTGGGCTTTTCCGTCAACTCTTGACAAGTCCAAAGTTACCATTAATTATATTTAATACCACTATATAAATATAATTGCACTCTAGGTCTTATTAATAAATGTCAGGCCACAAACGCGTTGACCCCTTGTGATAAATTACGTTGATTAATTAGCCAAGTTATTAATTAATCAATTTAACATGCAATATCACGTGGCAGCACAAACAAATCACCAAAACTAAGTTATGCAGCGGAAAATAAAGAACATGGTGATTTGTTCACGAATGGGGAAAACCCTTACGGCAAAAACCCCACCGGGTGATTTAAGGTCACCACTCCCGAAACTCCACTATTATCACAACAAGCAGTTACAAGTAAGGAATCCCAGTACCTCACCAACCTACAGTTGAACTCTTATCCCAATACCCAATTGGACTTGTTCTGTAGTGACAGTTTCTCCTTTCAATGCATGGCTCCCAAGTACGTGACTAACCAAATGCGCGGATCCCAGTACGCGACTTCAATTACCAATTATGGAGAGAGAGAGTTGGCTGCAAAGTTCTTCAAATCATCAAGGATGAACTAGGGCACGAACTTTGTCTATTAGATCACAAATTGCATGAACAACAAGTTCTCAAAGAATGTGCAACTTGTTTTTCTGTGATCTCTGCTTTGACGGCCCTTAAAATAATCCTTTTATATGTCTAGGGTTAGGAGAAAAGAAGTCCCAAAGACACACTCACGGATTAGACTTGAAACAGACCTGGAAATCTGTTTTCTTTAATTCTCGACAGATAGAGGTGTCGAGAGGTGTCGAGATAGCTGTCGAGGCTCGGGCAAAACAACTCCTTTAAATCTCGATAGATGTATCTGTCGAGGTATGTGTCGAGATTTAAAATCTTGCACTTCCCAGCTTGTTTCTTGGACAGACTTTGACGGCTTCAACACTTAACCTTGAACCACTGTTCCTTGAAGTGTTAAACTCATCCTAAATCTACCCAATTACAAGTAAAGTGCGTTTTGTCTAAGGATAAGCCAATTACATAAAATAGTGACATATGTTCACAGACTTGAACCACATATGTCCTAACAATAAATTATATCCCAAAACTTTATTTTACATGCAGCCCCTTCAT
This sequence comes from Castanopsis chinensis, assembly GCA_032878915.1. Classification (NCBI taxonomy): domain Eukaryota; kingdom Viridiplantae; phylum Streptophyta; class Magnoliopsida; order Fagales; family Fagaceae; genus Castanopsis; species Castanopsis chinensis. Next base: position 4,510,150 of record JAVQMG010000106.1, on the reverse strand, counting down.
AAAATATTTGTAGTAATACAAAGTCATAAATATAGACTGCCACTTTGAAAATTACTACATCTTATCCTTAAGTACCCGGTTTAATCCTTTAAAGTTATTCATCATATATTTATGAGATCTAATTTCATAAATATATACTTTAGTAATTTCTTACCAAAGTGGTTAGGCCTAACTCTCTGAATAACTGAACCCATTAAACTTATCTCAAGGGAATATTTTGTATCTCCATTAAGAGACTATGCATTCTATCTTGAGAATATATGTTCCATCAACACTAAATGTGGTTACCCAACATACTAAAGTTTTGACCGTTACATTAGATCTCACTCCTGATATATCAAAGCAACCGACACCTCATGATTAGGTCCATTATTCTCTCAAGATTAAGAGTTCATGCAAACAGAAGTCGTGAGATTTATTATTCATTTGACAGTCGTTAGGAAAATAATAAATCTCACAGCGGTCCAGTTTAATATGTCTTAACTCTTAAAACATATCAACATATCAACTAGAAGTCACCACTTCCATGATCAAGACAAATCATCTTAGTTGATACGTTATAGTCTTCGCAGATGAAATGCCCAATTTCATCACCGACTACGAACTATAAATTCTGAGTTTACAAAAAACTTGTAATTTATATCTTCTGTGACTAAATCACATAAATTACATACTATGCATCTCATGGACTATATGATAATGTCCAAATATTCATGTTACCATTATTTTAGATAAAAATAAACAACTTTATTAAACACAACATTAAGTCATATATAATGTCATACATAGCATCATACAATAGGATTTAAGGACATATATCCTAACAGAAACAAGTGGTAGCCGTTTACCCAGACTTGGATTTGTCCCAAGTGGTCATAAATGACACTATCCCGCCGACCCTCGGCGGTGCCGATGCTGCTAACGATGAAATCGATGACTCCATTCACACTGTAGATGAAAGGTGAAGGATCCCGACGCTGAGGTAGTTGTCTAATTTGCTTCTAAAGGTTCGTCCACCCCTAAGGGCCCGTCTGCTACTGATGGCCCATCTACTACGAATCAGCCCCTTTCTGATGCTCCTCCATCCTGATTTTGTCTTTCTTTTTAAGTCTATCTTCTTAATGTTTCTTTCTTTTGTAAGTTCAATTTTAAGACAATAATAGACGCCCCTTATTTTGGGCCTTATGTAAAACACTTACCTGTGTTGGGTTTACTTATATCTACAGCTTTTTTATCCATTGCTTTTACTTGTTGTTTTATCGCTTCGTATGCTTACTGTAATTGTGGACATGCCCCCTATCCACCACAAAGTCTTGGTAAAATTTTATTACATCTATCTACCCTGTAGGTAGGACTTAGTAAAAAGATTTTGTGACCAGGTACCTGTCAATATCCTTGATCACCCGTCAAACCCATAGGTATGACTTAATAAAATGTCTTGTGATCAGGTACCCATCGGTATCCTTGGTCATCCGTCCACCTTGTAAATAGAAATTAGTAAAATTTCGTGTGACCAGGTACCCGTCGGTAACCTTGGTCGTTCATCCACCCCGTAAGTAGGACTTAGTAAAATTTCATGGGACTAGGTACCCGCCGGTATTCTTGGTCATCCATCCATCCCGTAGGTAGGACCTAGTAATATTTTTTTGTGACTAGGTACCCATTGGCATCCTTGGTCATCTATCCACCTTGTAGGTAGGACTTAACAAAATTTTGAACAATTTACTGAAGGATAGAGTAGAAAAATGTATTTGATAAAACTCACAAGTCTTATTAATGATAAAAAATCTTAAAAATGCTTGTTTGGTTTAGAGGTGTTTTAAGTGATATGATCCAAAACTCATAACTGAGTTATCAAAAAACGTGGGACCCACACAATTTTTTTTTTTTTGTTTGGCTTGATTTCCTAATCTTGTTTTCATCACTCAAACTCAAAATTTTGAGTTTGAGTGATGAAAACTGAAAACACCAAATTGGTGTTTTTAGTTTCTGAGTTACATAACTCAGTGGCAAGATTGTAATTTCCTTACCTCTGTGGGGCCTAGATGTTGATGGGCATTACCTCTCTTTCTCTCTCTTACTTTATCCTCTCTCTTTCTTCTCCCACTTTTTTTTTCTTTCACCTTTCCCACCTACCAAACTTCCGAGTCCAAAATCTTTGGTTCAAGATTTTGGTTTACCTTAATTAATTAATAAACCTTAAATTGGTTTTAGTTAATTAGGTAACTAAAAAGAATTAGACAAATAGGTGACCAATCACACCTAATACAAAACCAATAATTGGTGGTGACTTCTAAAAATAAAAATAAGAAAAAAGGGCTCACACACACACACACACACACATGCATACCTTAGCCTAGAAATATATGCATACAAAATTCACGTCACCTAAGACCCAATATGCGATAAACCAAAAAGAAAAGCCTCAAACAAGATTTTGAAGCCTTTTTGGGGGCGGTCATAGGTGGTAAGGGCAACATCTTTTTTTATAAGTTCCTTGGTAAGGATACTTTGGTAGTGAGGGTAGTATTGCCTAACTTAGTATGTTATGTTATAGATTCCCTTTTCAATTTCAGGAGTTTGTCTTTAGTGTGAGTTTTGCACTGGTAAATTACATTAACTTGGCATTTGTTTATTGCAATTAAACAACTACATTGAAGATTTATGAGTCAAAATCAAAGTTTGTTGTATTTGTGTGTTTGTATGTTTGCTTTTGCTTACCACGTGCCTTAACACCCATGCAGGTGGGATAATAAATCTGTGCAATCCTGCAAGGGAAGAAGCAAAGACAACCATGAAATTTCAGTTTTGATTGGTAGAAACTATGAGAAATCAAAATCCTTGAATCAACTTCTTTCATGTTCTTGCTTATTGAATACCAGCATCTTGAGCATTGTCTAATCAACTCTATAGACTCTATGAGCTATATCTAGACAAGTTTGTGTTCACAGGTTTGCCAACAAAACTATACAAGTATAGAACCTAATAATCACCTCATTTGGCAATTCATGACAAAACTTACATACACAATTAAATGCAAAAAACATAGCATCCCTATTACAATAAAATGCCTAAATAAATAAAAAATCCTAATCAGAGACTTCTAACCCAAAAGTTGCAAGAAGATGCAGAAGATCTTGATCAGAATGTACCTATCTTTCCTGAAACACTTAAAAGAGCACATCAATGCATGTGTGGAAATAAAGAAGGATAAACAATATGAATCACAATTCTATAACATGAATAGTAATCAATATAAGCATACATCATATGAACCATAAAGAAAATAGTTCGATATCAACTTGTTGAACATAACCAAGAAAATATAAACCATATGCAATGGTACAAACACCCCAAATTACATAAACATCAAAATGCTACTGAAGTAGCATATGTGCAACAATAGTTCCAACTAACTCTTCCTCTGAGTTAGATACATCATCAAAGTTCACTTGGAGTGTAAAACACTAGTGAATGTTTAGACCTCCCATTTCAAAAATACCAACACAAGCTTATATTTAAACAATATAAGTGCGGAATGATAAATATAAGCTATACCCAAATAAACAAACTACTCTAAGCCATAATTTAATCATGACATGGCAGCAATTAAAAGCAAAGAGTAAGGGTTAGAGAGATGCAAACACAAGATAACACAAGATAACACCGGCACGTGTTATCGAAGAGGAAACAAAAGTACTCGGCGAAAAACCTCTCCACCACTCTCCAAGCGGTAAAATAATCCACTAGAAAATCAGTTGGGATACATGAATAGCAATAGACTCTTCAAGCTTAATCTACTTGATGCACCTAAGCTCTCCAAGTTTTTTTCTCCAATAGGGTTAAGCCTAACCTTGTCTTCCCTAGCTCATCGGATCCCGCAATAAGCCCATTGCATCAACCAAATGAATTGGTTCTCTCTTGAATTACTTCCCAAGCACCAAATGACCTTCTCACTAATATGAAAATGGTGAGGTAAGGATTTGGCTAAAGATCCTTTCAAGGGTATGACAATGGAGAGGGTGAGAATAGAGGAATTTGGAGAATCAAATGTGTAAGATTGTGGATGAGTCAATCTTGTTTTTCTCTAGGGTTTCTCTCTCAAAATTCTCTCTAGAAGCTCTCTACATTTTGTGGGTGTAAGGGTATTTATAGTAGGGTATGAGAAGGAATGTGAAAAGTCAATTTTCTGCAAAACAATATGTTCAGACAAGTCATTTGCGACTAGTATGAGTGTCGAGTTCTGGTTGCCAGAAAATAGAATTGCTAGACTGTACATTTTGTCCTGTAGTGATTCAACTGTCCTGACCCTTCAACTTCTTGTTGTTGGATAAAAATCTGGTTTTGTATCTCATACAAAATACACAGCGGAAGCAACAAACAAGGATCTATTTCATTCATGATTGACAACATGCATTCAGTAAATTTCAGAATTTAAGAACAAGATAGCGTACCTTGGTGTGGAGAAATTCAAAACAAAGATTATAAGCACTTGGGAAAACTTTTAATCTTCACTCCAATTCCACTTTACGCCCAAGATGTGTGGTCTCTCAATCAGCTTCCAAAGGGAGAATAAAAGTGTGTCTCACACTCTTTCTTTTCTTTTCGATTCTTTTCTTTTAAAATCGCATTCTCAAAAAAAAAAATTCTGTATGTTTCTCCCTTTATAACTAAATGATTATCTAATTGGGCCGGCCTATTGGGCCTTTCCAATTGGGCTTTAGTGTGTGGTTTGGAATGGGACCAAAAGAGACCAATAAGACACTAGCTCCAATGGGCCTTGGGCTTTTCCGTCAACTCTTGACAAGTCCAAAGTTACCATTAATTACATTTAATAATACTATATAAATATAATTGCACTCTAGGCCTTATTAATAAATTATATCCCAAGACTTTATTTTACACACAACCCCTTCATAAAATATTCGTAGTAATACAAAGTCATAAATATAGACTGCCACTTTGTAAATTACTATATCTGATCCTCGAGTACCCGGTTTAATCATTTAAAATTATTCATCATATATTTATGAAATCCAATTTCATAAATATATACTTTAGTAATTTGTTACCAAAGTGGTTAGGCCTAACTCTCTGAATAACTGAACTCATTAAACTTATCTCAAGGGAATATTTTATATCTCCATTAAGAGACTATGAATTCCATCTTGAGAATATATGTTCCATCTTGAGAATATATGTTCCATCAACACTAAATGTGGCTGCCCAACATACTGAGGTTTTGACCGTTACTTTAGATCTCACTCTTGATATATCAAAGCAATCTACACCTCATGATCAAGTCCATTATTCTCTCAGGATTAAGAGTTCATGCAAATAGAAGTCATGAGATTTATTATTCATTTGACAGTCATTAGGAGAATAATAAATCTCACAGTGGTCCAGTTCAATATGTCTTAACTCTTAAAACATATCAACATATCAACTAGAAGTCGCCACTTCCATGATCAAGAAAAATCATCTTAGTTGATACGTTATAGTCTTCACAGATGAAATGCCCAATTTCATCACCGACTACGAACTATAAATTCTGAGTTTACAAAGAACTTGTGATTTATATCTTCTGTGACTTTTCACATAAATTACATACTATGCATCTCATGGACTATATGATAATGTCCAAATATTCATGTTGCCATTATTTTAGATAAAAATAAACAACTTTATTAAACACAACATTAAGTCATACATAATGTCATACATAGCATCATACAATAGGATTTAAGGGCATATATCCTAACAATCTCCCACTTGCCCTAAAGGCTATTGTGCACTAATCTAACTCCCATTCCCTCCAAATGTGACTTGAAGGTCCTTTGAGGCAAGGTTTTGGTAAAAGGATCTGCTAGATTATTTGCACTTTCAACCTTTGCCACCACAACATCTCCACGAGCAACAATGTCTCGAATGATATGGTACTTCCTCTCAATGGGCTTTCCTTTCTTGTGATTTCTTGGATCTTTGGATTGTGCAACCGCTCCACTATTATCACAAAACAATGTGATGGGAACTTGCTCCATTCTTATAACACCAAGATCAGAAAGGAATTTCTTGAGCCAAACAGCCTCCTTTGCTGCTTCACAAGCAGCAACGTACTCGGCTTCCATGGTGGAGTCCGCAATGCAAGATTGCTTAACACTCCTCCAACTTATGGCTCCACCTCCCAAGGTGAAAACACATCCTGAAGTGGATTTTCTGAAATCTAGATCTGATTGAAAATCTGAATCTGTATAGCCAATGGGAATCAAATCCTCACAATGGTAAACAAGCATATAATTTCTTGTTCTCCTAAGATACTTGAGAATATGCTTTACAGCTTGCCAATGTTTTGGTCCTGGATTTGATTGATATCGGCTGACCATGCCAACTGAATAACAAATGTCTGGTCTAGTACAAAGCATGGCATACATGAGACTTCCCACTGCAGAAGCATAATGAACTTGTCTCATCAATCTTTCTTCCTCTTGAGTCTTAGGCCTTTGGTTATCAGACAGAGGAACTCCATGTCTAAAAGGAAGCAATCCTTTCTTGGAGTTTTGCATGTTAAACCGTTCTAGAACCTTATCTATATATCCAGCTTGTGATAAGCCTAACATCTTATTCTTATGATCTCGCCAAAGCTTGATCCCTAGAATAAAGTTAGCCTCACCCAAGTCCTTCATATCAAATTGGCTAGACAACCAAACTTTAACCGATGACATTACCCCTACATCATTTCCAATGAGTAGAATATCATCAACATAAAGCACTAGGAATATTATTACTTTGTCTCGATGTCTTTTGTACACACATAGTTCATCAAGATTTTGTTCAAAACCAAATGACTTGATTGCTTGATCAAATCTAATGTTCCATGACCTAGATGCTTGTTTAAGTCCATAAATGGACCTATTCAACTTGCATACCATATGCTCTTGATTCTTTGCTACGAAACTTTCCGGTTGCATCATGTATATTTCTTCTTCAAGATTGCCATTAAGAAATGCAGTCTTGACATATATTTGCCAAATCTCATAATCATAATGAGCAGCAATGGATAGGAGAATTCTGATAGACTTAAGCATGGCTACTGGCGAAAAAGTTTCATCATAATCAATGCCTTCTTTTTGTGTGTACCCTTTCGCCACTAGTCTTTCTTTAAAGGTTTCAACCTTTCCATCTATCCCTCTCTTCCTCTTGTAAACCCATTTGCAACCAACAGGTTTAATGCCATTAGGCGCCTTTACAAGATCCCATACATGATTGGAATACATAGAATCCAATTCAGATTTCATAGCTAAGACCCAATGATGTGCATCTATATCATTAATTGCCTCCTCATAAGTGTAGGGATCCGATTCTGCCTTTTCTGAGATAGCTTCATAGGTTTCTCCTAAACCTATAAATCTTATAGGAGGCCGAACAATTCTCCCACTACGACGAGGCACCTGTGTACTAGAAATTTCATGAGTAATATCTTGTGGTGTATCTAATACAGTCACATCATCCCCAGTTTCATCCATTGGTTTTTCAACTACAGGTTCATTCATTTCAGCCAAGACAACTCCACTTCTAGGAGTATAGTCATTCATATAGTCATTTTCCAAGAATTTGGCATTTGTGCTAACAAATACTTTGTTATCCTTATGACTATAGAATAAACCTCCAATAGTTCCTTTTGGATACCCTACAAAGAAAACCACTTCCGTTTTAGACTGTAACTTGTCAGACTTTCCTTTTAACACATGTGCTGGACAACCCCAAATGTGGAGATGTCTCATACTAGGCTTACGCCCATTCCACAACTCTACAGGTGTTTTAGGAACAGACTTCGAAGGTACTAAATTCAGAAGATACATTGCAGTATTTAAGGCATATCCCCAAAAGGAAATTGGTAGAGTCGAATAACTCAACATGGATCTAACCATATCCAAAAGAGTCCTATTCCTTCTTTCTGCTACACCATTTTGTTGTGGAGTTCCAAGTGCAGTCAACTGGGATATAATCCCATTTTCAGTCAAGTAATCCTTGAAGTCACCAAGAAGGTATTCGCCACCTCGATCAGATCGAATGGCCTTTATGCGTTTACCTAATTGATTCTCAACTTCGGCCCTAAACTCTTTGAACTTTTCAAAGGCTTCGGACTTCCGTTTTATTAGGTACACATAACCAAATCTAGAGTAATCATCAGTGAAAGTAATGAAATACTCATAATCACCTCTTGCTTGGATTGACATAGGACCACATACATCTGAATGCACTAGTTCTAGCAAATCTTGGGCTCTTCTACCTTTTGCATTAAAAGGCCGTTTGGTCATTTTACCTTCCAAACAAGATTCGCAAACTGAAAAACCATCAAAGTCCATGGGCTGTAAAAGTCCATCTTTGATTAGTCTTTGAATCCTACTTGAATTAATATGACCCAAACGCAAGTGCCAAAGATATACTTCACTAGTAGAAGGAAACTTTCTCTTTAATGATTTTACATGAGAGTTATTATCTATTTCAGAATTGTATAATTCATGCATGTCAGGAGTTAAAATATAAAGACCATCCACAATATTGCCAGAACAGATAAACATTTTATCCTTCTTTATTATAACATTGTCTTTCAGGATAACACAATATCCATGTTTACCTAAATAAGTTGCGGAAATTAAATTCCTTCGAACATTAGGTACATACAAACAGTCTTCCAATATTAACACTCTAGACTTAAAACACAAATTATATACTCCAACAGCTACAACCGGAATCCTACTTCCATCAGCCAAAGTAAGAAATAGTTCTCCCTCATTCAACTTTCTGGTCTCCTGGAACCCCTGCAAAGAATTGCAGATATGATTAGTATAACCTGAATCCACACACCAGGAATCTGTTGGATTCTATACCAAACATATTTCAAGAAGAAAGGAACTTTTCATACCCTTATTCTTGGCAGCCTTGAATATTGGACAATTCCTCTTCCAATGTCCTTTTTCACCACAATGGAAACACTTTCCTTTGCTTTTCTTTCCTTTATCGGCAACCCCTAAAGCAATTTGTTTACCAATTTTCTTAGTGAAGTCCTTCTTCTTCTTCTTACCCTTGCCTTTCGACTTAGGTTGAGAAGTAGAAGCTTCACCCACATTGGCTTCAACACTAGAAGTACCAAGGATGCCTTCCGCCACCACTAACTCATTCATTAATTCAGACAAAGAGTAAATCTTTTTATTCATATTATAATTGAGTCTGAATTCCTTGAATGAATCCGGTAGTGACTGGAGTATCATATCCACTTGGGATTCTCCATCAATGTCGGCACCTAAAACTTCTAATGTGTTCAGATTAGCAATCATCCTAAGACAATGCTCCCTTACTGAACTTCCTGCAGCCATTTTGGTATTATAAATTTGCCTCATGGTTTCTTGCCTTGCAGACCGGCCTTGCTCACCAAACATCTCCTTCAGACTTAGCATGATGTCCGAAGCATGTTCTACATCCTGCATTTGATGCTGTAGAACATTTGAAATAGATGCTAGGATATAGCACTTGGCCATCTCATTAGATTTCTGCCAACGATCATATCGCTGTTTTTCCTCAATAGGAGCATCTAATGAAGGAAAGCTAGGACATGGTTGAGTAAGTACATATTTATGCTCTTCAGCAGTAAGAACAATGTCCAAATTCCTTTTCCAGTCAACATAGTTGGATCCAGTCAGTTTGTTTTGATTAAGAATAGCAACAAGTGGGCTAAATGATGCCATGATTTAAATCTGAAAATAATAAACATGAATACAATAAGTAAACTGGACATTATCAATTTAGCATATAAGCATATAATGTGGAACCTTAATAAAACCATAAAATAATATATGCAACGACAACCCAATCCCATATTCAATATCCCTCAGCATAGAGTGAATATTAAATACTATGATTGATTGAGAAGTACTCTCATTATTAGTGCTATCATGATAACTCTTATCAAACACTAATAATATGCCGTTTTACATTTAGCCTCTAAGTAATAATAGCAAGAACTCAGCATAGAGGATACTAAAATACTTAGTCTAGTGTATACCATTGTCTAGAATCATGTGTAGCCACATTTCATCCCTTTAACAAGTTTATTTTGTAGTACCATGATAAAAACACCCTCCGCATGGAATGCAAAGCTCGAGGCTAAGACAAGGTGTTTATCAAACCACTATAAACTAGGAAATTCAATCTTGTAGGACCATGAAATAAATACTCTCCGCATGGAATGCTAAGCTCGAGGCAAAGACAAAGTATATATTTCACACTACTATGAACCAACAATGGAGGCCGTGAGATGCAACCCTTGCATCTCTCTCCCACTAGATATTTTAGAATTAAAGGTTTTTAATGTCAAGAATTAAAATAATGCTAGACACGTGAAAAATATAATCCTAATCTTATTAGGAACAAATTTCATTATCCTAGCATTAATATATATATATATATATATATATAAATATATATAACGTAATATAAACTTATATTATATTATATATATATATAATATATATATATATATATATATATATATTACGTTATAAAACTATATTATATTATATAATATATATATATATATATATATATATATATATATAAAGCCTCAGATGCTTAAGTAGAATCCATACATATATATATAAAAGATTCTACTTTTTCAAAAGGTGCTAACATCATTCTTGCAATGGACAAAAAACAATGAATATATTTAATAGCCAATCCGTATCAACCATGGGCCATTACATATACAAGACAAAAAAGTACTTGAATGACAAAGCCATAAACCATGTGTTACAAACCATTCATGCAAAAAGTCCAATCCGTGAAAAATGGGTCAAGCGGTGCATTGAATGGATTCAAGCATTGGCTTTGCAAACGGTTATTCATCGAATAACCATATTAATGCAATCCGTGCAGACTGAATTACCCATTTGCAACACTATTCAATCCTACTTGCAAAATATATATACACGAATTTCATGGAAATTAAAAACCATATCACAATACCACAACTTGATGCAGAAAATTGTAACACAAAGATAATGGTTTTCTTAAATTCTAAAAATTTAATCACATATTATACAATTGTGATATGAAAACCTGGCTCTGATACCAATTGTTGGATAAAAATCTGGTTTTGTATCTCATACAAAACACACAGCGGAAGCAACAAACAAGGATCTATTTCATTCATGATTGACAACATGCATTCTGTAAATTTCAGAATTTAAGAACAAGATAGCGTACCTTGGTGTGGAGAAATTTAAAACAAAGATTATAAGCACTTGGGAAAACTTTTAATCTTCACTCTAATTCCACTTTACGCCCAAGATGTGTGGTCTCTCAATTAGTTTCCAAAGGGAGAATGAAAGTGTGTCTCACACTCTTTCTTTTCTTTTCGATTCTTTTCTTTTAAAAATCGCATTCTCAAAAAAAAAATTCTGTATGTTTCTCCCTTTATAACTAATTGATTATCTAATTGGGCCGGCTTATTGGGCCTTTCCAATTGGGCTTTAGTGTGTGGTTTAGAATGGGACCAAAAGGGACCAATAAGACACTAGCTCCAATGGGCCTTGGGCTTTTCCGTCAACTCTTGACAAGTCCAAAGTTACCATTAATTATATTTAATACCACTATATAAATATAATTGCACTCCAGGCCTTATTAATAAATTATATCCTGAGACTTTATTTTACACGCAACCCCTTCATAAAATATTCGTAGTAATACAAAGTCATAAATATAGACTGCCACTTTGTAAATTACTATATCTTATCCTTGAGTACCCGGTTTAATCCTTTAAAGTTATTCATCATATATTTATGAAATCCAATTTCATAAATATATACTTTAGTAATTTGTTACCAAAGTGGTTAGGCCTAACTCTCTGAATAACTGAACTCATTAAACTTATCTCAAGGGAATATTTTATATCTCCATTAAGAGACTATGAATTCTATCTTGAGAATATATGTTCCATCAACACTAAATGTGGCTGCCCAACATACTGAGGTTTTGACCGTTACTTTAGATCTCACTCCTGATATATCAAAGCAACCTACACCTCATGATCAAGTCCATTATTCTCTCAGGATTAAGAGTTCATGCAAATAGAAGTCGTGAGATTTATTATTCATTTGACAGTCGTTAGGAGAATAATAAATCTCACAGCGGTCCAGTTCAATATGTCTTAACTCTTAAAACATATCAACGTATCAACTAGAAGTCATCACTTCCATGATCAAGAAAAATCATCTTAGTTGATACGTTATAGTCTTCGCAGATGAAATGCCCAATTTCATCACCGACTACGAACTATAAATTCTGAGTTTACAAAGAACTTGTGATTTATATCTTCTGTGACTTTTCACATTAATCACATACTATGCATCTCATGGACTATATGATAATGTCCAAATATTCATGTTGCCATTATTTTAGATAAAAATAAACAACTTTATTAAACACAACATTAAGTCATACATAATGTCATACATAGCATCATACAATAGGATTTAAGGGCATATATCCTAACACTTGCATGCTCCACACGTGTGCCTGATTCTAGCGGGCGGCTAGTTGCGAGTTGTCTCTTTGATGCACACTTTTGATAAATTCTTCACACTCTCTCACACATAAGCCTTACATAATTTCAACCTAAATATAGGATTTCTAAATGCTAAATTACAAGAAAATTTGGCATGGAATAAAGCCAACACATGGTTGAATAAATTCAACCTTACAATCTCCCCCTTTGGCTATTCAGTGACAAAACTCTAAAATAGACTCTAGACTTAAATTGTGAGTTTGGAATAGTTGCCAAAACTCACTCACACCTAATTCTAGATTCTACGAGGCTCTTGAACTATATGAACAAGTTCCCTGAAAATAATATCACAATATGCACACATTAAGTTTATTGTAAGTGAAAAAACCTAGAATGCATATGGAGTAAGCACAATGCGATCAAGCAAGTATGAATATAACAATTAAGCATAGCTTGATCATATAAGAACAATCACTATAAATAGTGACTACAATGAACATTCTCATGGTGAATGAACATCTGGACATGAAAGCAAATAAGCTCAATGCAAAGTATCATTTGCATGTCCAACACTTAACAGATGCAAGAACACTAAATCACGAAGCATTTAGGTTTGAATTTCATCAAGGATACAGGATCCAACAAGGGCACAAAAGTGGAGTACTAAAGAAAATGCAAAACATTAACTAAAAGTACTAAGCTACAATAGCAAGGGTACATAAAACACAGTCTAAAATATCCGAGTATTATAAAACCAAAATACTAAAACCATAAAGTACTAAAATAAAGTGCTATGAAAACATAATCTAAAACCAATAAACCAATGTTCTCCCCTTCAAGATAAGCTCCCCCTCAAGAGCTACCAAATACTACTCCCCCTTTTTGATCGGAATGGCCAAGGGGATAAGGTTGGTGAGTAAAGCTATCAAACTTGGCTGACAACAAGTTGATTTAATCCTGGATATTTGGAAGGTTGATGGAGTGCTCAGTTGATACATACCGTAGATCCTTAATCCTCTCTAGAATTATTTAAAAGCATCTAGAGGCACTTATGTGGACGATGAAGCTCCGCTCGTACCTCGACCACCACCTCTTCTTGGAGGAGGTTGTTGTCCTTCTGCTTCAGTTTCTATGTCCGCAAGAGGTGCTTGTTCAGGTTCTTCAGCTTGTTCATCCCCCGAAAGATGCACTCTTCTCCTTGTGATTGCTTGAGAGTTGATGAGAGAAGACACACTCATTAGGCTTATGTCCTGTGGAGTCTCCACACCATTTTCATCAAGGATCCTCATAATTAGACTTGGGAGAATAATCTTTTCCCTTGAAGATGTCCTTGTAGCTTCGGCAATGATGGTGTACATATGAGCACCAATGTTGATGTTGAGTTTCTCACGAAGCTCCATGAGGAAGATGGCTAGCATTGTTGATGGTGGTCAACTTCCTTACCAGATACAAGTTAAGCATCATGATATAGGCAAGGCACCTCAAATCCAGAGGAAAGGTGATTGTGTTGAGACATTTTCCTTTCCTATCGCCACCAATGTGGAGTTGTACTGTTTCTAGAGAGACCATTCTGTCCTTGTAAGGAATGAAATCTTCATGATTTAGTTCTCCATGTCCAAGGATATGATCAATGTCTCCCATGTCAAGAGTGAATTCATGACCTCTAACCTAGAATTCTATGAAATCTTCTTTGAGTGTAGCATTTTCATAGAATTCTCTGATTAAAGGTTCACAAACTCCAGGGAGATCACCAACGAGCTTTTCCCAACCTCGTCCTTCAAAATAACTAGGGATGAAGGATTCCTTGAGGTCAACAAGATTCACATATCTCTCCTGAATGATTGGAGCCTTTTCAAAGTGATGGGCGTATCGCTCATAGTGTTAAGGGGATCAAAACAGGCTCTTGTCCATGCATTTCCTCTTTTCACCACATTGAGTAATGGTTTTTTGTGGAGCCATCCACAATAAATAAATATATAAATTCAGTAAATACCACAAAACAGAACACAATAGCTGGTAGCAAACTTGATTAGTAACAAGTTAATACCAAAACAAAATAAACTATGAATTAAACCCTAAAAACTGAAATTTAAAGATAAATTAAGAAAAATGACATGTGAAGATGCTAAACATCAAAGCATGATACAATCATGGCATTAAACACTCAACATGTCAAAGGGTGTGTGTGTGTGTGTGTGTGTGTGTATCATATGCAAAAAGTGTGCAAATTGGGGCATGAAAATATGCAAGGGGCAATGTGTGAAAACACATAATTAGTTGATGTTTCTAAAACAAAGAAACATGATTATCCCTACAATCTTTGTACTCAATGGAGTCCAAAATACACAAAAAAACATCTATAAGACATTTTATCATCAACATGATATGCACATACAACACAAATCATAGCAAAATGCATGAGCATGTAGAATAAACATGTAAAACATCTAAAACTAGCATTATGCTATGAAACCCAACAAAACCCATATATCAAACTAAACAAAAACATCAAAAACCATATCCATCAACCATATATCAATATCTCAATATAAACAACAAATCCAAGAAAAATAAGGCTATAAACTTGAAATAGAGTGAAAATAAGAGAAAATCCATACATTTTCTTGAAGATTGAGAGAGGATTGAAGAAGAAAATAGAGATTTTGTGAGTGAAAATGGCGGTTTTGAGAGAGGAACAAGTGGAGAAGACAAAGGGTTATGCACGTGATGTGAGGGAAATTGAAAATTTTTTGAAAACTATCTGAGATTTAACCCTATTTATTCAAAACATGCATTTTTCACGACTCCAATGACTCACGAGCAAGTCACCAAAATGAGTCATCAAAATCCATGTACAAAATTTTGAAAATTTTGACTAAGTCTTTTTTGCGACTGGGACTTCCACTCGTCAGTGAGTCACGAACCTCTCTGAGTAACCTCGCAACTAGACTTCTACTCATGAAATAGTCGCGAAAATGACAAAAACCCAGAATTTTTGAAAAATTTCTAAGTGATTTTTGCAATTGGAAGTCTCACTTGCTAGTGAGTCATAAACCCCTCTGTGTAACCTCGGCCACGCATCTCACATGACTCGTGAGTGAGTCGCCAAAGAGCATAGTTGAAATTTTTTGGATTTTCTTAAACTTTTCAAACAAAAAAACTTTCAAAAACACTAAAATACTCAAAAATATTTTTGTGTTTGATCAACATATGCTTGAGTATGTACAACACATTTAATCAAGTACAATCACAAAATTGAATAAGACATTCATTAAACATAGACGTGTGTGATGTGGGTGGGTATGAAATGTAAGATAGTCCTTAGTTTAACGTGAAGCTTCAATGATCAATTCAACCAAGACATACACAATTAGCATAAGTTAAGTGATCTATCTCAATTATAGAAATTAGCATATATGACCTCCCACATAAACTTCATTACATAACTTTAAAGCTTTTCATTTGGCTTCTTACAATTCATTACATCTCATTTTGAGATCGATGCCTGAAATTTTTTGTTAAGGACATATTTTATGTAGTTGGTGTTGGTAAAAAATCTGGTTTTGTATCTCATACAAAACACACAGCGGAAGCAACAAACAAAGATCTATTTCATTCATGATTGATAACATGCACTGTGTAAATTTCAGAATTTAAGAACAAGATAGCGTACCTTTGTGTGGAGAATTTCAAAACAAAGATTAGAAGCACTTGGGAAAACTTTTAATCTTCACTCCAATTCCACTTTACGCCTAAGATGTGTGGTCTCTCAATCAGTTTCCAAAAGGGAGAATGAAAGTGTGTCTCACACTATCTCTTTTCTCTACGATCCTTTTTTTGTTTGTTAAAAAAAATTCTGTATGTTTCTCCCTTTATAACTAACTGATTATCTAATTGGGCCGATCTATTGGGCCTTTCCAATTGGGCTTTAGTGTGTGGCTTGGAGTGGGACCAAAAGGGACTAATAAGACACTAGTTCCAATGGGCCTTGGGCTTTTCCGTCAACTCTTGACAAGTCCAAAGTTACCATTAATTATATTTAATACCACTATATAAATATAATTGCACTCTAGGCCTTATTAATAAATTATATCCCAAGACTTTATTATACACGCAACCCATTCATAAAATATTCGTAGTAACACAAAGTCATGAATGTAAACTGTCACTTTGTAAATTACTATATCTTATCCTTAAGTACCCGGTTTAATCCTTTAAAGTTATTCATCATATATTTATGAAATTCAATTTCATAAATATATACTTTAGTAATTTCTTACCAAAGTGGTTAGGCCTAACTCTCTGAATAACCAAACCCTTTAAACTTATCTCAAGGGAATATTTTGTATCTCCGTTAAGAGACTATGAATTTCATCTTGGGAATATATGTTCCATCAACACTAAATGTGGTTGCCCAACATACTGAGGTTTTGACCGTTACTTTAGATCTCACTCCTGATATATCAAAGCAACCTACACGTCATGATCAGGTCCATTATTCTCTCAGGATTAAGAGTTCATGCAAACAAAAGTCGTGAGATTTATTATTCATTTGACAGTCGTTAGGAGAATAATAAATCTCACAGCAGTCCAGTTCAATATGTCTTAACTCTTAAAACATATCAACATATCAACTAGAAGTCATCACTTCCATGATCAAGACAAATCATCTTAGTTGATACGTTATAGTCTTCGCAGATGAAATGCCCAATTTCATCACCGACTACGAACTATAAATTTTGAGTTTACAAAGAACTTGTGATTTATATCTTCTATGACTTTTCATATAAATCACATACTATGCATCTCATGGACTATATGATAATGTCCAAATATTCATGTTACCATTATTTTAGATAAAAAAAAAAAAAAAACTTTATTAAACACAACATTAAGTCATACATAATGTCATACATAGCATCATACAATAGGATTTAAGGGCACACATCCTAACAATCTCCCACTTGCCCTAAAGACTATTGTGCACTAATCTAACTCCCATTTCCTCCAAATGTGACTCGAAGGTCCTTTGAGGCAAGGTTTTGGTAAAAGGATCTGCTAGATTATTTGCACTTTCAATCTTTGCCACCACAACATCTCTACGAGCAACAATGTCTCGAATGATGTGATATTTCCTCTCAATGTGCTTTCCTTTCTTGTGATTCCTTGGATCTTTGGATTGTGCAACCGCTCCACTATTGTCGCAAAACAATGTGATGGGAACTTGCTCAATTCTTACAACACCAAGATCAGAAAGGAATTTCCTGAGCCAAACAGACTCCTTTGCTGCTTCACAAGCAGCAACGTACTCAGCTTCCATGGTGGAGTCCGCAATACAAGATTGCTTAACACTCCTCCAACTTATGACTCCACCTCTCACGGTTAAAACACATCCTGAAGTAGATTTTCTGAAATCTAGATCCGATTGAAAATCTGAATCTGTATAGCCAATGAGAATCAAATCCTCACAATGGTAAACAAGCATATAATTTCTCGTTCTCCTAAGATACTTGAGAATATGCTTTACAGCTTGCCAATGTTTTGGTCTTGGATTTGATTGATATCGGCTGATCATGCCAATTGAATAATAAATATCTGGTCTAATACAAAGCATGGCATACATGAGACTTCCTACTGCAGAAGCATAAGGAACTTGTCTCATCATATTTTCTTCCTCTTGAGTCTTAGGCCTTTGGTCATCAGACAGAGGAACTCCATGTCTAAAAGGGAGCAACCCTTTCTTGGAGTTTTGCATGCTAAACCATTCTAGAACCTTATCTATATATCCTGCTTATGATAAGCCTAACATCTTATTCTTGCGATCTTGCCAAAGCTTGATCCCTAGAATAAAGTTAGCCTCACCCAAGTCCTTCATATTAAATTGGCTAGACAACCAAACTTTAACCGATGACATTACCCCTACATCATTTCCAATGAGTAGAATATCATCAACATAAAGCACTAGGAACATTACTACTTTGTCTCGATGTCTTTTGTACACACATGGTTCATCAAGATTTTGTTCAAAACCAAATGATTTGATTGCTTGATCAAACCTGATGTTCCATGACCTAGATGCTTGCTTAAGTCCATAAATGGACTTATTCAACTTGCATACCATATGCTCTTGGTTCTTTGCTATGAAACCTTCCAGTTGCAACTTGTATATTTCTTCTTCAAGATTGCCATTAAGAAATGCAGTCTTGACATCCATTTGCCAAATCTCATAATCATAATGAGCAGCAATGGATAAGAGAATTCTGATAGATTTAAGCATGGCTACTAGCGAAAAAGTTTCATCATAATCAATACCTTCCTTTTGTGTATACCCTTTCGCCACTAGTCTCGCTTTAAAGGTTTCAACCTTTCCATCTATCCCTTTCTTCCTTTTGTAAACCCATTTGCAACCAACAGGTTTAATGCCGTTAAGCGCCTTTACAAGATCCCATACATGATTGGAATACATAGAATCCAATTCAGATTTCATAGCTTGGATCCAATGATGTGCATCTATATCATTTATGGCTTCATCATAAGTGTAAGGATCCGATTCAGCCTCTTCTGAGATAGCTTCATAGGTTTCTCCCAAACCTATAAATCTTATAGGAGGACGAATAATTCTCCCACTACGATGAGGCACCTGTGTACTAGACATCTCATGAGTAATATCTTGTGGTGTATCTAATACAGCCACATCATCCCTAGTTTCATCCATTGGTTGGTCAACTACAGGTTCATTCATTTCAGCCAAAACAACTCTACTTCTAGGAGTATAATTATTCATATAGTCATTTTTCAAGAATTTGGCATTTGTGCTAACAAACACTTTATTATCGTTATGACTATAGAATAAACCTCCAACAGTTCCTTTTGGATATCCTACAAAGAAAACGACTTTTGTTTTAGACTGTAACTTGTCAGACTTTCCTTTCAACACATGTGCTGGACAACCCCAAATATGGAGATGTCTCATACTAGGCTTATGCCCATTCCACAACTCTACAGGTGTTTTAGGAACAGACTTCGAAGGTACTAAATTCAGAAGATACATTGCTGTATTTAAGGCATATCCCCAAAAGGAAATTGGTAGAGTCGAATAACTCAACATGGACTAACCATATCCAAAAGAGTCCTATTCCTTCTTTTTGCTACACCATTTTATTGTGGAGTTCCAGGTGCAGTCAATTGGGATATAATCCCATTTTCAGTCAAGTAATCCTTGAAGTCACCAAGAAGGTATTCGCCACCTCGATCAGATCGAATGGCCTTTATGCGTTTACCTAATTGATTCTCAACTTCAGCCCTAAACTCTTTGAACTTTTCAAAGGCTTCGGACTTTCGTTTTATTAGGTACACATAACCAAATCTAGAGTAATCATTAGTGAAAGTAATGAAATACTCATAGCCACCTCTTGCTTGGATTGACATAGGACCACATACATCTGAATGCACTAGTTCTAGCAAATCTTGGGCTCTTCTACCTTTTGCATTAAAAAGCCGTTTGGTCATTTTACCTTCCAAACAAGATTCACAAACTGGAAAACTATCAAAGTTCATGGGCTGTAAAAGTCCATCTTTGATTAGTCTTTGAATCCTATTTGAATTAATATGACCCAAACGCAAGTGCCAAAGATATGCTTCACTAGTAGAAGGAAACTTTCTCTTTAATGATTTCACATGTGAATTATTATCTAATTTAGAATTGTATAATTCATGCATGTCAGGAGTTAAAATATAAAGACCATCCACAATATTGCTAGAACAGATAAACATTTTATCCTTCTTTATTACAACATTGTCTTTTAGGATAACACAATATCCATGCTTACCTAAATAACTTGCAGAAATTAAATTCCTACGAACATTAGGTACATACAAACAGTCTTCCAATATTAACACTCTAGACTTAAAACACAAATTATACACTCCAACAGCTACAACCGGAATCTTGCTCCCATCAGCCAAAGTAAGAAATAGTTCTCCCCCATTTAACTTTCTGGTCTCCTGGAACTCCTGCAAAGAATTGCAGATATGATTAGTACAACCTGAATCCACACACCAAGAATCTGTTGGATTCTGTACCAAACATATTTCAAGAAGAAAGGAACTTTTATTACCCTTATTCTTGGCAGCTTTGAACTTTGGACAATTTCTCTTCCAATGTCCTTTCTCACCATAATGGAAACACTTTCCTTTGGTTTTCTTTCCTTTGGTTTTCTTTCCTTTGTCGGCAACCCCTAAGGCAATTTGTTTACCATCTTTCTTAGTGAAGTCCTTCTTCTTCTTCTTCTTACCCTTGTCTTTCGACTTAGGTTGAGAAGTAAAAGCTTCACCAACATTGGCTTTAACACTAGAAGTACCAAGGATGCCTTCCGCTGCCACTAACTCATTCATTAATTCAAACAAAGTATAAATCTTTTTGTTCATATTATAATTAAGTCTAAATTCCTTGAATAATTCCGGTAGTGACTGTAGTATCATATCCACTTGGGGTTCTCCATCAATGTCGGCACCTAAAACTTCTAATGTGTTCAGATTAGCAATCATCCTAAGACAATGCTCCCTCACTGAACTTCCTGCAGCCATTTTGGTATTATAAATTTGCCTCATGATTTCTTGCCTTGCAGACCGGCCTTGCTCACCAAACATCTCCTTTAGACTTTGCATGATGTCCGAAGCATGTTCTACATCCTGCATTTGATGCTGCAGAACATTTGAGATAGATGCTAGGATATAGCACTTGGCCATTTCATTAGATTTCTGCCAACGATCGTATTGCTGTTTTTCCTCAAGAGGGGCATCTAATGAAGGAAAGTTAGGACATAGTTGAGTAAGCACATATTTGTGCTCTTTAGCAGTAAGAACAATGTCCAAATTCTTTTTTCAGTCAACATAGTTGGATCCAGTCAGTTTGTTTTGGTTAAGAATAGCAACAAGTGGGCTAAATTATGCCATGATTTAAAAAATAATAAACATGAATACAATAAGTAAACTGGATATTATCAATTTAGCATATAAGCATATAATATGGAACCTTAATAAAACTATAAAATAATATATGCAACGACAATCCAATCCCATATTCAATATCCCTCAGCATAGAGTGAATATTAAATACTATGACTGATTGAGAACTATTCTCATTATTAGTGCTATCATGATAACTCTTATTAAATACTAATAATATGTCATTTTACATTTAGCCTCTAAGTAATAATAGCAAGAACTCAGCATAGAGGATACTAAAATACTTAGTCTAGTGTATACCATTGTCTAGAATCATGTGTAGCCACATTTCATCCCTTTAACAATCTTATTTTGTGGTACCATGATAAAAACACCCTCCGCATGGAATGCAAAGCTTGAGGCTAAGACAAGGTGTTTATCAAACCACTATAAACTAAGAAATTCAATCTTGTAGGACCATGAAATAAATACTCTCCGCATGGAATGCTAAGCTCGAGGCAAAGACAAAGTATATATTTCACACTACTATAAACCAACAATGGAGGCTGTGAGATCCAACCCTTGCATCTCTCTCCCACTAGATATTTTAAAAATAAAGGTTTTTAAGGTCAAGAATCATAACAATGCTAGACACGTGAAAAACATAATCCTAATCTCATTAGGAATAAATTTCAAAAAACTAGCATTAATATATTTAAATATATATAGTGTAACGTAAAACTATATTATATTATATATATATAATCCGTATATATATATATATATATATATATAAAACCTTCAGGTTGTTGAAAACCAATAGGTACGGATTCAAACTTTCATGGCATTAATATATGCAAGACAAAAGGTACTTGAATTGTCAATTTATGTAAGCCATGCAATCCATGCAATTTCATCACCAAATCCATGCCATGAAAACCAAAAAACGCAAGTGGTGCATTAAATCTAAGTGGTTCATGCTTTTTGGTAGAGTAACCGTTTTATAACTACCATTTCCAATCCGTGCATGAACTTGATGAAATCATAATCAATGCAATCTGCACTCACTGTATGGCACGGCACTATTCAACCCTACTTGCAATATATATATATATATATATATGGATTCTATGAAAATTAAAAAACATGACACAACATCATAACTTGATGCAGAAAATTGTAACACAAAGATAACGGTTTCCTTAAATTCTAAAATCCAATCACACATTATACAATCATGATATGAAAACTTGGCTCTGATACCAATTGTTGGTAAAAAATCTGGTTTTGTATCTCATACAAAACACACAGCGGAAGCAACAAATAAGGATCTATTTCATTCATGATTGATAACATGCACTATGTAAATTTCAGAATTTAAGAACAAGATAGCGTACCTTTGTGTGGAGAATTTCAAAACAAAGATTAGAAGCACTTGGGAAAACTTTTAATCTTCACTCCAATTCCACTTTACGCCCAAGATGTGTGGTCTCTCAATCAGTTTCCAAAAGGGAGAATGAAAGTGTGTCTCACACTATCTCTTTTCTCTACGATCCTTTTTTTTGTTTGTTAAAAAAAATTCTGTATGTTTCTCCCTTTATAACTAACTGATTATCTAATTGGGCCGACCTATTGGGCCTTTCCAATTGGGCTTTAGTGCGTGGTTTGGAGTGGGACCAAAAGGGACTAATAAGACATTAGCTCCAATGGGCCTTGGGCTTTTCCATCAACTCTTGACAAGTCCAAAGTTACCATTAATTATATTTCATACCACTATATAAATATAATTGTACTCTAGGCCTTATTAATAAATTATATCCCAAGACTTTATTATACACGCAACCCCTTCATAAAATATTCGTAGTAACACAAAATCATGAATGTAGACTGTCACTTTGTAAATTACTACATCTTATCCTTGATTACCTGGTTTAATCCTTTAAAATTATTCATCATATATTTATGAAATCCAATTTCATAAATATATACTTTAGTAATTTCTTATCAAAGTGGTTAGGCCTAACTCTCTGAATAACCAAACCCATTAAACTTATCTCAAGGGAATATTTTGTATCTCCATTAAGAGACTATGAATTCCATCTTAAGAATATATGTTCCATCAACACTAAATGTGGTTGCCCAACATACTGAGGTTTTGACCGTTACTTTAGATCTCACTCCTGATATATCAAAGCAACCTACACGTCATGATCAGGTCCATTATTCTCTCAGGATTAAGAGTTCATGCAAACAAAAGTCGTGAGATTTATTATTCATTTGACAGTCGTTAGGAGAA
Source organism: Castanopsis chinensis (assembly GCA_032878915.1). NCBI lineage: Eukaryota > Viridiplantae > Streptophyta > Magnoliopsida > Fagales > Fagaceae > Castanopsis > Castanopsis chinensis. The sequence continues at coordinate 4,486,346 of JAVQMG010000106.1, read as the reverse complement.
TAATAAATCTCACAGCAGTCCAGTTCAATATGTCTTAACTCTTAAAACATATCAACATATCAACTAGAAGTCATCACTTCCATGATCAAGACAAATCATCTTAGTTGATACGTTATAGTCTTCGCAGATGAAATGCCCAATTTCATCACCGACTACGAACTATAAATTTTGAGTTTACAAAGAACTTGTGATTTATATCTTCTATGACTTTTCATATAAATCACATACTATGCATCTCATGGACTATATGATAATGTCCAAATATTCATGTTACCATTATTTTAGATAAAAAAAAAACTTTATTAAACACAACATTAAGTCATACATAATGTTATACATACATCATACAATAGGATTTAAAGGCACATATCCTAACAATTGGCTAATCCTTTGACAAAACGCACTTTACTTGTATTTGAGTAGATCTAGGATGTGTTTAATACTTCAAATAACATGTTGTTCAAGCCTAGTATTAAAGCCATGAAGATTGGACCAAGAAACAAGTGAAGAAAAAGTGTTCACTAAAGCTAGACACCTGCTGGACACCTGGGGACAGCTGCTCGACAGCTTCTCGATACCTCTATCTATCGAGGTTTAATGAAGCTCGACAGCTTCTCGATCGATTGAGGTATCTATCGAGGTTATGGAAATCAAAATTTTCAGATTTGATTTTTGGGCCAGGCTTTTGTATTTGTGTAGGGTTTCTTTTCTCACAACCCTAGGCATATATATAAGGCTTATTTTAGAGGCCGTCATACAAGAGAATACAAAGAGAACATATGCAAAAGGTGATCGAAGCCTTATTCTCTCTGAAAGAAGCTACTGCGTCTTTGCTTTTTAGGGTTTTGTAACCAAGTGCTTCTTGATCTTCATTGTTGATGAAGTGAAGAACTTTGCAGCCAACATTCTTCACTCTCAAGTTGGTGAGTGAGTCACGTACTGAGATTCGTGCAAAGAAATTAGTCACGTACTGAGATCCGTGCATCAAAGGGTGGCATTCATATATTGAGGAGTTCAGAGGTTCTGAAGCAGTAGAAGGTTTTTGCTGTGAGTTCATCTACGGGGATTGTAGAGTCTAGGGACAAAGGTTTTGTTCTAGATCTGAAACTTCTCTTTTCTATAGTGAATTGCTTTTCGGGAAGGTTTCCCCCCAGGTTTTTTTACTGTGAAACTGGTTGGTTTTATTGGTTTTCCTATGTCATCATATCTTATCTTATTTACTTTTCCTCTGCACTTATATTTGACATGATATTGATGTTTGTTTGTTTTAATAAGTTTTATGCATAATAAATCTAATTAACAACTTGGGTTTAAAACTTGTTAATTCTTTCAACTGGGGTCTAAATTTCCCAACATTTTTTATATTTCAATTTAATGAACAAGCCTTTGGCTTTAGGCACCATACATTTCAATACAAGCCGCTTTCCCTTTTTCCTAGTCAAATACTTGTATATGCGACAGCTTTTGTAGCTCATTATCTCTTTTCAATATTTGACATTGGTTGAGCTCTTTAAGCAAAAACATAAATGAGTAGGAAGAGATATAGACACAAGTCTATGCTTGTCTCAAGATCAAAAAAATTATTGACTAATCATTCATGACAAGTTCGAAAATCTATTTACAACAATCACATAAATGTCAAGATATTTCCCACAAAGATACAAGTGCATAAAAAACAAGATAAGCTCATAAATGCACAAAGCCATAAGTATGGAGGTACAAGGCTAAACATGCGTGTGGCAATACATAATAATGCCGATCAAACTTTTTGGATTTTCTACTTTTTATGTGTTTTTTGGATTTTTGACACAAAGCAAGTAAAGATTGATCAAAAACAGACAAACAAACAGTCAAAACTTTTAAACAATAAAAACAGTAAAAACATGCTAGAATGACACAACTAAGCAAACAACCAACAATGTCACATCATATCGAAAGAATTAATGCATGGACATGTTATAGTGCTTATGCATGAATACCTTCTTTCACCGACACAACACGTGCTTTTGGGTGATATCCTTAGAGGATTGGGTACTTGAGTTATGATTCTCAAACCTTAGGGTGAAGTTGACCAAACAAGAAGTGATGGTGTCTATCATCTTCATCACCTCACTAATACCGGGTACTACTTCTCTCCTTTTTGAATGCTTGGGGTTCCCATTTCCCTTTCCTTGTCTTCTTGGTCTTTGAGGACCTGCATTCTTCAATGCTTGAAGCTTGTGGCAATTTGGCCTAGTGTGTCCTCGGATTCCACAATGATGGCAAAAGTGTTGTGTTTGAGGACCTCTTTGTGCCTTCGGAAGAGACTTCCCTTTTGCCTTGGGCTTGGCCACAATTGGATTTGAAGGCTTCGTCAAAACCTTTTAAGTAACCACATTTGGCTTCTTCTAAACCTTCACATTCTCAACAAGAGGAGCATATACCAATGGTTCCTTGGCTTTAACAAACTTCATCTCCTTGGACACATTAGAGCTTGAGCTACTTTCTCCGGTATATCCCAAACCATTTTTATCGGAAGAGGGCTTTTGATATGCAAGCACCTCATCAAGTTTCTTTGAAGCAACCCGCTCCACTTTGGCATTAGCTTGAATAACCTCAAGTTCAAGAAACTTGATCCTAGAATAGGAATTTGTTAGCTCTTCATTCAGTGCTTCAAGTTCACATTTTGTCTCTTTATACCTCATAAGAATGCTTTTGTAATCCTGTTCTACTTTCTTCATTTTTCTAATGGCTACCTTAGCCACTCTAGAATATTCTCCACTCTTCTCAAGAAGAGCATTGTAGGATTCTTGCAGCCAATTGTTTCCTTCATAGACGCATTCTTCTTCTTCATCATCGAATTCGTCTCCAACCCCTATAGACTCCGAAGATTCTACGGGTGCAATGGTCATAAAGACGAAGTAGTTTCCTTCTCCATCATATCTTTCTTCCAAGTCAGAGTTGGAGCTATCTGAGTCACTAAAGGTTGTAGCAAAGACTTTACCCTTTGCCTACAAATAAGTGGGGCATTCTTTCTTCACAAGGCCATGCCCTTTGCACACATAGCAAGTTACTGCTTGACATGGAGAAGAGTCTTTGGAATCTTTCTTCTTGAAGTCTTTCTTGTCCTTGTTGAAATTTGAAAATTTCCCTTTCTCAAAAGACTTCCCATCCTTCTTGAATTTTAGGAACTTGTGAAAGTTCTTTGCAAGGTATGCCACCTTTTTTTCAACCTCATCCTCATCCGAGGAGTCTTAAGCTTCAACTCTCTCATTGATTGTCTTAAGAGTAAGAGATTTGCTCTTCCTTTAAGATGGTAGAGATAGCTCATATGTTTGAAGAGAACCGATGAGTTTTTGAACATTTATCTCATCAAGTTCGTTGCTCTCTTTGATGGCGGTCACCTTGGCATAAAAGCTCTTCGGGAATGATCGTAGGATCTTCTTAACAATCTTGGAGTCCTTCGTCTTTTCTCCCAAGTTAAATTTTTCAATCACCACTTCATTCAACTTTCCATAAAAGGAGTCGAATGATTCATCTTCACTCATCTTCAATTCTTCAAAGCAAGTGGTAAGCATTTGTAACTTGGTGTCTTTCACCTTCCTAGTGCCTTCGTAGGTGGTCTCAAGATTTGCCATGCCTCCTTGGCAATTGTCACGTGAGAAATCCTATGAAATTCATTGGGTGAGACCCCACAAAATATAGCATTAAGAGCTTTACTATTAGCATTAGCCACTACAAGGACTGCCTTATCCCAAGTAGATTTGGTAGCCTCCAGCTTAGTCCAACTATTCTCAACAGCATCCTATACGCTCTCATCAATAGAGCACAAAAATGCACGCATATATACTTTCCAAAAGGAGTAATTACTCTCATCAAAGAAGGGAGGTGCATTAAGGGATTAAGATTTATCCATCCTAGAGTCAAGGATCACACTTAGGATATAGAAATCCAACAAAGTGTACCCACTCTAATACCAATTGAAAGTTCACTTGGTGAGTAAAAATCTAGTGAATGCTTATATTCAAACAATATATGTGTGAAATGATAAATATAAGCTATACCCAAATAAAAAAACTACTCTAAGCCATAATTTAATCACAACACAGCAATAATTAAAAGCAAAGAGTAAGGGTTAGGGAGATGCAAACACAAGAAAATACCGTCACGTGTTATCGAAGAGGAAATCGAAGAACTCGATAAAAAAGCTCTCCGCTGCCATCCAAGTGGTAAAGCAATCCACTAGAAAATTAGTTGGGATACATGAATAGTAATAGACCTTCCAAGCCTAATCTACCAGACGTAGTTAAGCCCTACAAGCTTCTTGCTCCAATAGGGTTAAGCCTAATCTTGTTTTCTCTAGCTTATCGAATCCTGCAATAAGCCCATTGCATCAACCAAATGAATTGGTTCTCTCTTGAACTGTTTCCCAAGCACCAAATGACCTTCTCACTGGTATGAATATGGTGAGGTAAGGATTTGGCTAAAGATCCTCTCAAGGGTATGACAATGGAGAGGGTGGGAGTAGAGGAATTTGGAGAATCAAATGTGTAAGATTGTGGATGAGTCAATCTTATTTTTCTCTAGGGTTTCTCTCTCAAAATTCTCTCTAGAAGCTCTCCACATTTTATGGGTATAAGGGTATTTATAGTAGGGTATGAGAAGGAATGTGAAAAGTCATTTTTTTGAAAAACAGGGTGTTCTGGTGACTCACTCACGACTGGTATGAGTGGCGAGTTCTAGTCGCCAGAAAACAGAATGGCCAGACTGTACTTTTTGTCCTGTAGTGATCCAGCTATCTTGACCCTTCAACTTCCCGCATGCTCCACACGTGTGCTTGATTCTGGCGGGTGGCCAGTAGCGAGCTCCAGTCTCGAGTTGCCTCTTTGATGCACACTCTTGATTAATTCTTCACACTCTATCATACATAACCCTTACATAATTCCCACCTAAATATAGGGTTTCTAAATGCTGATTTAGAAGAAAATTTGGCACGGAATAAAACCAACACATGGTTGAATAAATTCAACCTCACACATCAAAAGAACTTCTTTTCTTTTTCTCCCCATTTCAAAATCAATTTCATCTACCCCTAATTAAAAATAGTTAAAAAAAATTTTAAATATGGTTCCAAAAATTCATCAATTTTTTTTTTTTTTTTGACATTTATTGATAAAGACAACCTAATCAAAAGGTAGACATAAGACATACAAAACAGAGTGTTGGTTAAAAATCTGGTTTTGTATCTCATACAAAACACACAGCGGAAGCAACAAATAAGGATCTATTTCATTCATGATTGACAACATGCACTCTGTAAATTTCAGAATTTAAGAACAAGATAGCGTACCTTGGTGTGGAGAAATTCAAAACAAAGATTAGAAGCACTTGGGAAAACTTTTAATCTTCATTCCAATTCCACTTTACGCCCAAGATGTGTGGTCTCTCAATCAGTTTCCAAAGGGAGAATGAAAGTGTGTCTCACACTCTTTCTTTTCGCTACGATTCTTTTCTTAATTAAAATTACATAAAAAATTCTGTATGTTTCTCCCTTTATAACTAACTGATTATCTAATTGGGCCGGCCTATTAGGCCTTTCCAATTGGGCTTTAGTGTGTGGCTTGGAGTGGGACCAAAAGGGACCAATAAGACACTAGCTCCAATGGGCCTTGGGCTTTTCCGTTAACTCTTGACAAGTCCAAAGTTACCATTAATTATATTTAATACCACTATATAAATATAATTGCACTCTAGGTCTTATTAATAAATTATATCCCAAGACTTTATTTTACACGCAACCCCTTTATAAAATATTCGTAATAATACAAAGTCATAAATGTAGACTGCCACTTTATAAATTACTACATCTTATCCTTGAGTACTCGGTTTAATCCTTTAAAGTTATTCATCATATGTTTATGAAATCCAATTTCATAAATATATACTTTAGTAATTTCTTACCAAAGTGGTTAGGCCTAACTCTCTGAATAACTGAACCCATTAAACTTATCTCAAGGGAATATTTTATATCTCCATCAAGAGACTATGAATTCCATCTTAAGAATATATGTTCCATCAACACTAAATGTGGCTGCCCAACATACTGAGGTTTTGACCGTTAAATTAGATGTCACTCCTGATATATCAAAACAGCCTACACTTCATGATCAAGTCATTATTCTCTCAGGATTAAGAGTTCATGCAAATAGAAGTCGTGAGATTTATTATTCATTTGACAGTCGTTGAGAGAATAATAAATCTCATAGCGGTCTAGTTTAATATGTCTTAACTCTTAAAACATATCAACATATCAACTAGAAGTCACCACTTCCATGATCAAGACAAATCATCTTAGTTGATACGTTATAGTCTTCACATATGAAATGCCCAATTTCATCACCATCTACGAACTATAAATTTTGAGTTTACAAAGAACTTGTGATTTATATCTTCTGTGACTTTTCACATAAATCACATACTATGCATCTCATGGACTATATGATAATGTCCAAATATTCATGTTACCATTATTTTAGATAAAAATAAACAACTTTATTAAACACAACATTAAGTCATACATAATGTCATACATAGCATCATACAATAGGATTTAAGGGCACATATCCTAACACAGAGGTCAAGTAAAAACAGAGAATCAAGGAAACAAAAATGAAATAATTTTTATAGAAAATAGAGGCAACTCCCCCTATGAAGAGCATGGGTTTTAAAAACAACTTTCCCCTCTTATAAAAATATAGGAAAAGCAAAACAACTTTTGGGAAAAAAAATTAGGGGAAAATTTAGGAGGTGGGAAAAAAAAATAAAGAAACATAAACTAAACTTAAAAAAATAAGTAATGATACACATGAATACAAATATTTACTCTTTCAATATATGCAAACTTGACACCATGTGACCCATAAACATATGCATTCAAACACTTCCAAGCATAATCAATTTAGAATATGCACAATAGATCTCAATAATATAAAAATTGAACATGCAATGTGTTTTCATGTGTAAAGGTGTCTTGTAAACTCAAATTAACCTGAAGAGTAGAGAAAAAATTATGAACACAAACATAATCAATATTCCAAGGTTTCCAAGTCAATCAAAGATTTTTTACCTTAATCAATTTTGTTTTTCACTTTTTCTCTCTATGCATATATTTTAAAAAGAGATTTTATTTTTTGTTGCACATTTATTATCCACCACGTCTCATAAAATAAAAGTAATCAACAGTTCACACATTAAAAAAAAATAGCATATACTAAAATGTACAGAACTAAAAAAAAAAAAAAAAAATTAGTTAATCAATTTTTATATCAAGTTGAGTACCCAATTTAGCAAAGTGTATGCATGTTGTGTGTGAAACCAATTAGTGAGCAACTATTAAAAACTGTGAAAGGTATGACTGCAAAAATACAATATAGGGAGAGAGGTGAGAAGGAACTTTCGATCAATCGAAATTGGGACAGTAGCAATCGATGCTGGCGGAAACTTTTAGGCACAAAAGTTTCACAATTTCATCGATCAAGAGAATTTTTGATCGGTCAAAGTAGTGAAAATTTTAAAACTTAAAAGACCTGGAAACTTTTATGCAGAAAAATAACTTGAAAAGCAATTTTTAAGACTCAATGCATATGCATATGTTCTAGAAACGTTTTAAAAATAAATGACACCAATATACAATCTTCAAAAAACTCATAAAGAAGTCAAAAACCAAAGATTTTAAACCTCAAAAACATGAGAAACTCACTTATATTCTAATCTCCAAACCAAAATTAAAAATAAAAAACACTTACATGTACATAACATATTATATGGAATTAAAGAAGGCTAGATATGACAACGCACATAGTTTCATGTACTTAATTTAGCAAAGATTTGAGTGTAGTGTGTGTAACTAGTATGTATACAAAACACAACGTAGATACAATATTTTGTTCACCCTTGACTTTCATGTCGGGCCTCGAAAATTTCAAAAATATTATCTTTTCCCCAGGGGACTGCAGGAACATCTAGATTGATATGGTATGACATGTTTGGGTATCGGAGCACTTGAAGTGCCTCTTCAGGTCAAATTAACCAAAATGCCCCTAGTCAACCCTAGGTTGACCAAAATCATCCAAAAAAAATTTCATGTTTTTACATCAAATCCAAGATTGTCGAAGATTTTTGTAAACTTTGACCAACTTTGATTAGGTTTGACTCGATATTGACCCTTAAGAGCGCCCAAAAACCTCATTTCGATCCAACTGTTAGAATGGGTAGGAAATACAGTTATTGTGAAGAGTATTGAATTCCAATGGCTGTTCATGGGTTGAAATTGGAGTTAAAATGGTTAAGATATCTTGAAACCCGTGCTAGGCTCGTCAGCTCGCTTCCCGAGACCATAACTTTTGATTCGACCTTTTGGATCTTAATTTTGTCAAGTGTTTTGGACACTAGACATCCATGCCTTTTTAGGCATATTATGATCAGCTTAATTGGAGTTTAGGAAGACCCTCAAATATGCAATCAAATTTTGAACCAGAAAAGGACAGGAATGCTGACATCAACAAGTGCACCTTCAAGGGCTGCCAAAGCCAGACCCCCCAAATTTCAAAAAAGAACATTTTTGGGTAGATTCTCTCTGTCCTCTCTAAACTCTCTCTTAAACAAATACAAAAACCTTTGATTTCACACTTTTCTCATCAATCAAGAGGTAGTGTTCTTGCTCTCATCTCCCTTTCCTTGGTCCATCTACCTTGGATTTGAGGTTTAGTAGTGTAGATGTAGCATTTTAGCTACAACCTACATCCATTTAAGTTTCTAGCTTGTTTATTACTTTCCTTTTTTCTTTTTCTTTTTTTCTTTTTTTTCTCTAGCTTGTTTTATTGCTTTATAGCATGTTTTATAGCTTTCCTAGCATGTCTACTTGCTTTCTTAATATGTTTTATTGCTTTGATGCTTCTAGCCTAGCCTTCTTGGGCTAGGATATGTCTAAATTCCTTGTTTGTGCTTCTTGCCATGTTTATGTATTTAAAGCTTTGTTTGGATGCTATGCCTACTGCTTTTATGCTTTATGCCATCTTGTTTGTGCCTTTTTCTTGTATTTGACTTTTTGGGTAGAGGATAGACCTAGATTTAGTGGTCTAGACCTACATCCATACACCCAAGTTCAATAAAGTGTTTAGATTAGTTCCTATTTGCATGTTTTTACTTTGTTTCCCATTTTTCATGTGTTTATGTTTGGATCCATGCGTGTTTGCTTAGATCTAGGCCTTTTCCACGTTCTTGTTTGTTTTCCCTTTATGGGTTTGTGCTTGTTGGTATTGGGGGCATTCTTGTTTGTTTGATTGTATCCTTCCCCTCTTTTATGGTTTGTTAGGATGCAACCATGGGTAGGAGTACATCTTTGTGATGTTGACTTGCTTGTCGTTTGCCCCTCTCCCTCTCTCTCTCTCTCTCTCTCTCTCTTTTGTTTCGGCCTTGCATGCTAGGATTTCTTGTGTTAGCCTTTCTTTGATCCTTTATAACATCTTTAGCTCTCCCCTTTGTGTGATAACATGCTTGGCTTCCTTTGTGCTTGCGATGCTTGCTTTGTGCCATATCTTGTTTGGCTTTCTTTGTTTTGCTTGCATCTTTACATCCTTGTTTACCTATTCATGATGCTTGTGCCTTTGTGTGCTTGTTTGTGTCATCAAAATTAGTTCCTAACTATGACTTTGTGCGGGCTTACACTTGTCTTTTTACACAAAATCCCAAGTCCCTTTTAGGACATTTACTTAATGGCATATGTGTTGTCCGTACTCCAATGTTATCGAACTAGGACACCCTTTCTTGTTGGCTTGTTTGATAACATGCTTGTTTGCTCCTTTGTATGCTTTCTTTCTTTTGTTTTCTTGTTAGCATGTCTCTTTCCTTTCCTTCTTCGTTTTCCTCAACCTGTCTATTGGCTTTGAGTTTTCCTTGTTGTTGCACATACATGCTTGGAGTGGGTGTGCAACTTCTAAAATGCAAGCAAAAATGGAAAAATACAAGCAAAAGGAGCAAGCCCAAAAAGGCCAATGATTAATAGATTAGGAGACTTAGCCTTTCTGTTGGGTTCTCTCTCTCTCTTAACCTTTTCTGTAGAGCCATGCCTATAGCCTTCTAGACTAGGGCTTTCTTTCCTTGTATCTTGCCTGTCCCTTATTCTTACGGTATTTCAATGTCTGATATTTACATTTCTTGTACCTTGCTTAAGCCATATGCTTTGGATGTCGATAATGTTTTATTTACATTTCCTATACCTTACTTGGGCCACGTTTCTTGGGTATGACAATGTCTGATTTATTTTTCGTATACCTTGTTGGGCCATACCCCTAGAACATTGGAGATGTTTAGTTTACTTTCCTGCTCTGTGTGCTTGCATTGTGCATGCTTGATATATATATATATACATATGCTTGTTTAAAGATGGCTATGCACTTTGTATGATGGACTCATATGGTTAGAAGGGTACTCCCCTCATGGTCATGGGTGCTCTTGATGTTGGAGTGTAGGTATGCATTCAAGGTTGTCGTAGTTACATATTCATGCTACAGTGTGTACATGATTGTCACAGTGTAATTTCCTCAATCCATGTCAGGTAGTGACATTGGTTTCCTTACATATACGACCTGCGTCAATGTGTTTAATTCTTTGGTGAGCCTTGACTTGTTTTAGTATGAACATGTTGATGCATGTCGTACACGCAGGTACAAAACCTTGTCGGTGCGCTATATCACACCAAATGCAAAATGCTGTTGGATTTTCACCACAAAAATAAGGTGAAATACTGCCAACTTTTCATTAAGGAAACTTGGAAATGATTCCAAATGTGCTAGCAAAGCTTTGATAAAGGCCACACCCCATTCCAAAACCAAACCTCAAAGCCCAATTATTTTAAATCCCCAAAAACTAAATGCCAATAGCTTGTTTTTAACTGCTAATGTCCGAAAATTTTATCAAAACAAAGGATTACCTTCGGATAGGCGTTGTGAGGTGCCTAACACCTTCCCCACACATAACCAAACTTTTGAACTCAAGAATCAAGATTTTTAACCATCCGTATTAGATTAGGAAAAATGACCATTTTTCTTAGCCTTGGACTAGTAATAAAATCAAATTAAGTTAGGTGACTAATCACACCATAGAAAAAACCCAATGATTGGTGGTGACTTCACTACCTTTGCTAATAATAGGTTAAAATTGATTCAATTCAGTCACACACCAGAGGTCTACACTTCTTTCACAGCACCTAAGCTCAGCCCTCTAGCACATGAGGCACAAGTTGCTGCATAGGGTGGTCAATCGTAGTAAGGCATCGACAGAATGGTGACTCTACTAGGGATACTTAGAGAGTTTAGCCCTTAGAGCTTTTAACAAAATCCTGATCTTTGGACATTGGCTTTAAAAAATATTGAAACTGACATTACCCTTCGGGGCTTTCTTTTTTGGAAATATGTTTTTACTATATCTAGTAAACTATTTTCAAAAGACAAAAAAAGTTTTTTTAAATGGTTTTCAAAACCGGCTTTCAGGAATTTTTGTATGTGTGAGCTTTCCTGGTTTTGTAAACATGCTTTACAGCTTTCCCTCACCTGTGCAAACCTAGGTAGTAAGATTTATTTTCTAATACACCTTTATTTGTTATATATCTATTGTGCTTGCTGGAAAGTCTTTCCTTTTTCATTTCAAAATGTATGACATCACCCCTCATTTTGGGTCAAACCCAAAATCAGCGTATAAGGCAATTGTTGACGCCCATACCTTAGAGTAGATACTGGGCACCGACTTGTAGGCACTTCTAGATCCATTGGTAAACAGGAGTAGCTAAAAAGGCTCCCTTGATCCATTTTATCTCGCAACTTCTATGAAAGAAGGATTAGTTGATCGAGGTCCCCCCTAAGACTAGGACCAACTCACCTTTGTTAAGCCCTGTCTCATATAGTTGGCCTAGAGTAAGTCAAATACTTGTGAGGACTAGGTAGAGCCAAGTTGAGTGAATAGTCAAGCCTAGGTAAGATATCCTTATTAGGATTGTTTTCAAAATGAGTTAAGGGGAAAGTGTCCATTTTTTTTTTGTAGGTCTTGTTCTTTTTACTTACGTTGAAAAGTTATTCTCTACTCTAGGTTCTATCTGTCTTGCTTGCACAACATTTATGACTAACCCCTAGGGAAAAGCAACTACATTACTTGTACATTAGATCATGTTAGGACATATTTTATGTAATTGGTTAATCCTTTGACAAAACACACTATACTTGTAATTGGGTAAGTCTAGGATGGGTTTAGTACTTCAAGAAACAAGTGTTCAAGTTAAGTATTGAAACCATGCAAGTCTGACCAAGAAACAAGTGAAGGAAGTGTTGGTCACTAAAGTTCGATAGAAGCTCGATAGAATCTGTTCTATCAAGATTTAATGTTGAAGCTCGACATAAGCTATATCTGTCGAGAATTACGAAATTAGGTTTTCTAGATCTGATTACACTCATATTTTAACATATTTGTGTAGGGTTCTTTTGTCACAACCCTAGACATATATAAGATTTATTTTAAAGGCTGTCACATTATGCATAGAATATGCAAAGGTGATGCAAACAGAATACATGCATATTGTGACCTAGTTCATCATTCTCTCTATAGAAGTTACTGCGTCTTTACGCTAAGGGTTTTATGACTAAGAAGCTTCCTGATCTTCATTGTTGATAAACTGAAGAACTTTGCAACCAATAATCTTCCTCAAGTCGGTGAGTTAGTCACGTACTGGAATTCTTGCAAAGGAGTTAGTCATATATTGGGATCCGTGCATCATTGGTTAGTCACGTACTAGGGTTCGTGCATTGAACGGAGAGATTGCTGCTACAATACAAGTCCAATTGGGTATTAGGGTAAGAGTTCAACTGTAGGTTGGTATTTCGGGATAGACCATAGGGTTTGTTAAGATTCCTTAAACTTGTAACCACTTGTGATTAAGAATAGTGGATTCTTGGGAGATTGGCTAAGAGCTTTCTTACAGTTTTTAGATGAGAAAGTGTGGCAAGCTATGGAGATTGGCTGGACTAAGCTAAAATAAGCGCCAGCTGATTGGGATGATGCAAAGATTAAAGCGGCAAACTTCAACAGCAAAGCATTGAATGCCATATTCAGTACGGTCACAAATGAGGAGTTTAAGAAAATATCCTTGACTAAAACTGCAAAGGAAGCATAGACCATCCTCTAAACAACCTATGAAGGTACCAAGGCTATTAAGGATTCAAAGCTTCAAAGGCTCATGACTATCTTTGAGGAGAGAAAGATGGAGGAGGATGAGTCATTTGATGAGTTCTATGCCAAACTCCAAGATAACGACTATTGAAGAGTCAAAGGACATTGACACCATTCCTTTGACGGAGTTGATTGGCAACCTGCAAACATATGAATTAGGTTTGACTAGACTTGGGAAAGGAACCAGAAGTAAGAATACGGCATTGAAGGCCAAAAGTAACGAGACTGATGAGTTTTCAGATGATGAAGATTCCAAGATGAAGTCCTATATCACTAGGTAGTTTAAGAAGTTCATGAATAACGCAAATGTGAAATGTTTTGACAAATACCGTAAGCAATCTAGTTCTTCTCAATTCAAAAGTCAAGACAGAGGGAAGAAGGATGCTAGGGATGGCAGTCAATATACTATTCCCTCCAAACCAAAGGGCTTCGGATGTCAAGGTCTTGGACACATGAAACAAGAATGTCCAACATATCTTAAGCCGATTGAGAAAAACAAGGTTCTTTCTGCTATCTTGAGTGATACTGAGCCTGAGACCAAGTCAGATGATAGTGATGATGAGGGAATCTTGAATGCCTTCAGTACCACAGTGGGTCTTACTAAGGGGATCATAGAATAAGTGGATGAAGAAGAGGACTTGGTGGAATCCATACAGCCAATGCTCAGTTATACAAGGTGTCTGAAAAGCATGAGAAATTGTATAGGCTATCCAGTAAGAAGCTTAGTGAAGTAGAGTTGGAACAAGAGGAGCTCTCTACCAAGGTTGATGAAGCCAACCAAGTCATTGGAGCACTGTGTTTTGAGAACAATTTCTTGGGTGAAAGAACCAAGAAGCTTAAAGCAGAATCATTCCAAGTTTGAGCTCAATTAGAGAGGACTTCCAGTGCAAATCTGGATGAAATGCTGAACCTCTAGAAATCAACTTTTGATTGAATCGGCTTGGGGTTTGAATTCTCTAACTGTTCTCATATTGCCTTTTCTAGTAGAACTATTTTTATCTCACCTGCTAATAATGTTAATTCTAAGAACAATGAATCTAAAATTGAAATAGCTAGTGAGTATATAGACAAGGGCAAATCTATTCTAGGAGCACCCCCTAAGATAGAGAAGAAATAGACTAAAAACCCTAGGGCTAAGAAATACAATAGGGCTAAAAATAAGGTCTTAACCAAAGAAGCTGCATTTCTGTCGTCATTGTGGAGCTTTGGGACATACTTGTCCAAATTACTATAAGTGGTTAGCCACTCAACAAAGCAATAGTGTGTTATCATCTGGTGGTCAAGGTCAATTTCCACCATCTATGGGTTCTCTCGGAGATCTTCTTAAAGCCCTCATGTTCCTTTTGAACTTGTTTCAATTCTCCCCCTTTCTTCAGGATCAAAGATTCCCACAAAGGCAAAGTTCTTCCAAGGTGTGGAAGGAAAAAGGCTTAAAGCGATTAAAGTCACTCTCTCTCACTCACTCACTCTCTCTCACTCACTCTCTCTCTCTCTCTCTTTTTCTCTCTCTCTCTCTCTCTCTCTCTTGCATTACTTGTGTGTTTTGCCTTCTTTTTTTTTAGTCAGTCTAGTTTTATGCTTTGTTTGCTTAACATGTTTTTGTTTGTTTGTTTTCACTTTTGTTTTATTTTGTTTTACATAAAAATAAAAATAAAATTGAAAAATCTGAAAAATACAAAAATAGTGCGCGTTTGTGTATTTTGGTACTTTTGTACCTTGGATGGCCATTGAAACAAAGTTTTCTAAACTTTGTGTCTCTTATAGCTTAGATGAGCACTTTAATGCACAACTAAGCAAGTGAGTTATGTGTTCCATGTTTGTGATGAGTATGATTAAGTTTGTCTCTTTTACACTTAATACTCATATCACTCTTTTTGATGGGAAGGATTAGAAAAATTCTAAGAGAAAGACATAAATAACTATCTCACCACTAAAGCCCGTCAATCATGTATAATATCAATGTGCTTCGGCATATCAAAATTGTGATGTTTTGGCTTACACAATTGGGTATTTCTTCTCTCTCTATATATGCCCATGCATAATATGTTCAAAAAGAAAATATGCAAAGAATATAAAAGCAAAAAGAATCAAAATACTTTTAAATATGGTTGCAAGCGTGTTTCTAGGAGATGTGGGAGTTATACGTGTTAGGAAAACACATGGAAAATACGTGTTTGTATCTTATATAAAACATGCGCAGCAAAAAATTAACGGATCTACTTCATTTACAATTGATAACATGTACTTGAAGGAAAATTACATGTTTGTATCGTAGTGGAAAAATTAATGGATCTACCTCATTCGACATTGAATAAGAGAGCGTACCTTGGTGCGGTGAAATTCAAAACCAAAGTAAGTAGTACTCGGGAACACTTTTAATCTTCACTCCAATTTCACTTTACGCCCAAGATGTGTGGTATCTCAATCAGTTTCAAAGGAAGAATGAAAATGTGTCTCACTCTCACATACATACCATTTCACAATGATGTCTCTCTTATTCATGTATTAAAATTATGTATGTTTCTCTCCTTATAACTGATTATCTAATTGGTCTAGCCTTTTGGGCCTTCTCAATTGGGCTTTAGTGTGTGGCTTGGAGTGGGACCAAAAGGGACCGATAGGACACTAGCTCCAATGGGTCTTGAGCTTTTCTATCAACTCTTGACAAGTCCAAAGTTACCATTAACTATATTTAATACCACTATATAAATATAGTTGCACTCTAGGCCTTATTTATAAATTATATGTCATGACTTTATTTTACATGTAACCCCTTCATAAAATATTTGTAATAATACAAAGTCATGAAAGTAGACTGCCACTTTATAAATTACTACATCTTATCCTTGAGTATCCGGTTTAATCCATTAAATTTATTCATCATATATTTATGAAATCCAATTTCATAAATATATACTTTAGTAACTCCTTAATAAAGTGGTTAGGCCTAACTCTTTGAATAATTGAACCCATTTAATTTATCTCAAGGGAATATTTTATATCTCTGTTAAGAGACTATGAATTTTATCTTGAAAATATATGTTCCATTAACACTAAATGTGGCTGTCCAACATATTTAGGTTTTGATTGATACTTTAGATTTCACTCCTGATATATCAAAGCAACTTACATTTCATGATCAGGTCCATTATCCTCTTAGGATTAAGAATTCATGTAAATAGAAGTCGTGAGATTTATTATTCATTTGATAGTCGTTAGGAGAATAATAAATCTAACAGCGGTCCAGTTCAATATGTCTTAACTCTTATAACATATCAACATATTAACTAGAAATTTTCACTTCCATGACCAAGACAAATCATCTTAGTTGATATGTTATAGTCTTCGCAGATGAAACACCCAATTTCATCACCGACTATGAACTAAAATTATGAGTTTACAAAGAACTTGTGACTTATATCTTCTGTGACTAAATCACATAAATCACATACTATGCATCTCATGGACTATATGATAATGTCCCATATTTATGTTACAATTATTTTAGATAAAAATAAAACAACTTTGTTAATCACAATATTAAGTCATATATCATCTCATACATAATGTCATACATAATATCATACATAGCATCATACAATAAGATTTAAGGGCACTAATCCTATTAGTATTATGTAAATTTCAGAATTTAAGAACAAGAAAGCATACCTTGGTGCGGTGAAATTCAAAACCAAAGATTAGAAATACTTGGGAATACTTTTAATCCTTACTCCAAGTTCACTTAATGCTCAAGAAATGTGGTCTCTCAATCAATTTTCAAGGAGAGAATAAGAAAGTGTCCAACACTCACATACACACCATTCAGAATGATGTCTCACACATTAAAATTATGTATGTTTCTCTCCTTATAACTAATTATCTAATTGAGCTAGCCTTTTGGGCCATTCCAATTGGGCTCTAGTATGTTGCTTGGAGTGGGACCAAAAGAGACCAATTAGACATTAGCTCCAATGGGCCTTGGGCTTTTTTGTCAACTCTTGACAAGTCCAAAGTTACCATTAACTATATTTAATACCACTATATAAATATAGTTGCACTTGTTAGGACATATGTGGTTCGTTGTGTTTTGAACATATGTCATTGTGTTATGTAATTGGCTTATCCTTTGACAAAACGCACTTAGTTTGTATTTGGGTAGCTCTAGGATGATTTTAATACTTCAAGAAACGAGGTTTCATGATCAAGTGTAAAAACCATGCAAGTTGTCCAAGATTCAAGTTGAAGAAGTGTCAGATTTTAAAGCTCGACACTTGGCTCGACAACTGCATCTATCGAGTTTTAAGAAGCTGTTTAGCCCCGAGGCTCAATAGCTACTCGACAGTACCTCGACACCTCCAGCTGTCGAGATTTAAGAAAAACAGATTCTATGTTCTGTTTTGATTCCAATTCGTACATGTGTCTTTGGGACTTCTTTTCTTCTAACGCTAGACATATAAAAGGATTATTTTAAAGGCCGTCAAAGAGTACGCAAGTGGTACAAGCATTGAGAAACCTTTGTTCAAGCAATTTATGACCCGCGACAAAGTTCATGCCTTAGTTCATCTCTTATGAAGAAGTTGTTGTGTAATGTGCACCGTAGGGTTTTGTAACCAAGCATCTTCTTGATCTTCATCGTGTGGATGAATTGAAGAACTTTGCAGCCAACAACTCTCTCTAGTTGGTGATTGAAGTTGTGTACTGGGATCCGCATAATTAGTTAGTCACGTACTAGGAGCCATGCATCAAAAGGAAAAATTGTCACTACAGAACAAGTGCAATTAGGTATTGGGGTAAGGGTTCAACTGTAGGTTGGTAAGGTACTTGGGATTCCTTTACTTATAACCGCTTGTTGTGATAATACTGGAGTTTTGGGAGTGGTGACCTTAAATCACTCGGTGGGGTTTTTGCCGTGTAGGTTTTCTCCATTCGTAAACAAATCACCGTGTCAATTTATTTTCCGCTACATACTTTAGTTTATTGGTGATTTGTTTGTGCTACCACGCTATTTACATGTTAATTTGATTAATTAATAACTTGGCTAATTAATTAACTTAATTCATCACTAGGGTCAACGCGTTTGTGGCCTATCAAGTGGTATCAGAGCAGGCACACTCTGATTAGGGTTTAATCCTGTGTGTGATCCATTGACCCCTGTTTATCACGGATAGATGTTAGTCTCTTATTATATCTCCACTGTTTAATGGTACTAACTATGCATACTGGAAAGTACGCATGAGAGCTTTCTTCTAGTCATTAGATGAGAAAGTGTGGCAAGCTATGGAGATAGGCTGGACCGAGCCTACAGAAGCGCCGATTGATTGGGATGATAACAAGATCAAGGCGGCCAATTTCAACATCAGAGCATTGAATACCCTATTCAGTGCAGTCACTAATGAGGAGTTCAAGAAGATTTCCTCCACTGAAACTACTAAGGAAGCATGGACCATTCTCTAGACAACCTATGAGGGAATAAAGGCTGTCAAGAATTCGAAGCTACAGAGGCTCACTACAAGCTTCGAAGAAATTAAGATGGAGGAGGATGAGTCATTCGATGAGTTCTATGCCAAGCTCAAAGACATAGTGAACTCATTTTTTAATCTTGGGGAAACCATTCCTAAACCTAAGATCGTAAGAAAAGTGCTCAGATCTCTGCCTGAGAGATTTCATGCCAAGATTACGGTGATAGAGGAATCAAAGGATATTGACAAGATTCCTCTAACTGAGCTGGTTGGTAATCTGCAAACCTACGAGCTAGGGTTGACAAGGATTGGCAAGTTAAGTAAAGGCAAGAGTATGGCACTGAAGGCTAAGAGCAGTGACACAGATGAGTCTTCAGACGATAAAGATTCTAAAATGAAGTCCTACATTACCAGGCAATTTAAGAAATTCATGAAAAAGGCCAATGGAAAAAGCTTCAACAAGGACCGTAGGCAATCCAATTCTTCTCAGTTCAGGAGCCCAGATAAAGGAAAGAAGGATACCAGAGATGGCGGTTAATACACTGTTCCCACTAGACCTAAGTGCTTCGGGTGTCAAGACTTCGGTCACATGAAACAAGAGTGTCCCGTATATCTCAAGAGCATTGGGAAGAGCAAGGCACTTGCTGTTGCATTGAGCGACACTGAGCCCGAGGATAATTCTAACAATGAAGATGACAGAATTTTGAATGCCTTCACTGCCTTTGTAAATCCTACTGAAGGGATTACTGAAGATGTAGATGAAGAAAAAGAATTGGTGGATGCTAAGTTTGAAACGATGGATGACTAAGATGATATCCATACCGCCTAGGAGAAACTGTACAAGCTTTTAGAGAAGCATGAGAAACTCTATAGGCTGGCCACCAAGAAGCTCAGTGATGTGGAACTTAATCGTGAGGAGCTTTCCACTAAATTTGATGAAGCAAATCAGACTATTGGGGCACTGAGATTCGAGAACAATTTCTTAGCCGAGAAAACCGAGAAGACCAAGAAGATTGAAGCGGAGCTGTTTCAAGTTAGAGCTCAACTGGAGAGGACATCAAGTACGAAGCTGGATGAGATGCTCAGCATTAAAAAATCTGCTTCTGATCGAATAGGATTAGGGTATGAATTCTCTTCCTCTAATACTCCTTTTGCTAGTACTACTGTTTTTGTTCCTCTTGCTAATAACATTAAAATTGAGAACAATGATGTAAAAACTGAATTAGTTAGTGAGAACCTAGACAAGGGTAAGTCCATCTTAGGAGCACCCCTAAGCTTGAGAAGAAGGAAACTAAAAACCCTAGGTCTAAGAAGGCTAACTCTCAAAAGCCTAAACAGAAGAAGCAGCATCTCTGTCATCATTGTGGTAGTGCCGGTCATACTCGACCAATTGCTATAAGTGGTTAGCCATTCAACAGAGCAATGGCAAGATAGCATTTGGGAACCAGAATCAGCTTCAAACCTCTCTTGCTTCTCTTGGAGATATTCTCAAAGCCCTCATGTTCTTTTCGAACTTGAACGGTTTCAATCCTTCCCCCTCATCGCCAGTTCAAGGTTTTATAAAAAGGAAAGGTCCCTCCAAGGTGTGGAAGGAAAAGGGTTGTAAGTGATTTATTCACGTTTTCTCTCTCCCCCCTTCTTGTTTTTGTTTTTGCATTACTTGTATATGTTGCTTTATTGTTTTGAGTCAGTCTAGTTTTATGCATTTTTTTTTTTTTGCTTTGTTTAACATGTTTTTGTTTATTTGCTTTCAATTTATGTTTGATTTTTGCTTTTTAGATTAAAATAAAAAAAATATTGAAAAATTGAAAAATACAAAAACAGTGTGTGTTTGTGTACATTGGTTCTTGTGAACCTTAAATGGCCATTGAAACAGAGTTTTCTAAACTTTGTATCTCTTATAGTTTAGATGAGTATCCTTATGCACAACTAAGCAAGTAAGCTTTGTGGCTTTTTATTTGTGATGAGTAAAGTTAAGTAATCTCTTATACTTAACACTTGTATCACTCCTTTTGATGGGTAGGACTAGAAAATCCTAAGAGAAAGGCATAAATAACCATCTCACCACTGTTACCTGCCAATTATGAAATGACATCTGTATGGTTCGGCATAGAAAAAGTGCAATGTCAATGACATCTGTATGCTTCGGCATAGCAAAAGTACAATGTCAAAAAGCTTAATATAATTGGGTATTTATTTTCTCTCTTATATGCCCATGCATGGTTTGCTTAATAAAATAAAATATGCAAAGAAATAAAAGCAAAAATAACAGAATGCTTTAATATATGATTGCAAGCGTGTTTTTTAGGAGATGTGAGAGTTATAGGATGTACCTCGAAGATGATAGTCTCCATCAAATGGTTATGATTATGTGTGAGTTAAAGTGATTTTCTCATATCTCAAATCATCATAATTTTGAGACACTTGTGCAATCTTACGATGTTTTTCACACATAATACGTAATCTTCTTTGCTACTTTTGATACATGTGCTGGTACAATGTGATAACATGTATTATGTAAGTTTTAGAATTTAAGAACAAGAAAGCGTACCTTGATACGGTGAAATTCAAAACTAAAGATTAGAAGTACTTGAGAACACTTTTAATCTTCACTCCAATTCCACTTAATGCCCAAAAAGTGTGGTCTCTTAATCAGTTTTCAAGAAGAGAATAAGAGAGTGTCCAACACTCACATACATACCATTTCAGAATGATGTCTCACACATTAAAATTTTGTATGTTTCTCTCTTTATAACTGATTATCTAATTGGGCTAGCCTTTTAGGCCATTCCAATTGGGCTCTAGTATATGACTTGGAGTGGGACCAAAAGGGACCAATAAGACACTAGCTCCAATGGGCCTTGGGCTTTTTTATCAACTCTTGACAAGTCTAAGTTTACCATTAATTATATTTAATACCACTATATAAATATAGTTGCACTCTTGGCCTTATTTATAAATTATATCCCAAGACTTTATTGTACATGCAACCCCTTTATAAAATATTCGTAGCAATACAAAGTCATGAATGCAGACTGCCACTTTGAAGATTACTACATCTTAATCCTTGAGTACCCGGTTTAATTTTTTAAGTTATTCATCATATATTTATGAAATCCAATTCCATAAATATATACTTTAGTAACTCCTTACAAAAGTGGTTGGGCCCAACTCTCTGAATAACCAAACCCATTAAACTTATCTCAAGGGAATATTTTGTATCTCCATTAAGATATTATGAATTCCATCTTGAGAATATATGTTCCATCAACATTAAATGTGGCTGCCCAACATACTGAGGTTTTGACTGTGATTAATAGATTTCACTCCTGATATATCAAAGCAATCTACATCTCATGATCAGGTCCATTATTCTCTCAAGATTTAAAGTTGATGTAAATAGAAGTCATGAGATTTGTTATTCATTTGACAGTCGTTAGGAGAATAATAAATCTCACAGCGGTCCAATTCAATATGTCTTAACTCTTAAAATATATCAACATACCAACTAGAAATCTCCATTTCCATGATTAAGAAAAATTATCTTAGTTGATATGTTATAGTCTTCGTAGATGAAACGCCTAATTTCATCACCGATTACGAATTACATTTTAAGTTTACAAGGAACTTGTGATTTACATCTTTTTGTGACTAAATCACATAAATTACATACAATGCATCTCATGGATTATGATAATGTCCCATTAGTTCATTTATAGATAGTCTCATATAATTAAACAATTTAATTATTTATGTCATGCCAATGAATTGGATTTTAGGGCATAAACCCCAACAAGATGATGTGCCTCGAAGGTGATAGTCCCCCAAACAGTTATGATTGTGTGTGAGTGTTTTTGATTCTCTCATATCTCAAATCTTCATAATATGAGAAACTTGTACACATTTGTTATGTTTTCACACTCAACGTGCAAAAATTATTTGTTACTTTTGATACATGTGCAGGTACAATGTGATTTGGCCATCACAAGGAATATATGTGTTAATATATGCTCACTAAATTGTCTTAACTTGTTTATGAAATATAAAATTGGTTAGACTTGTTTAGTGTGTGGGTGTGTTTCTAGATCTATGGATACTATGCTTATATGTTGAGAGATATTTTGAGAGCTTAATATGTTACTTGGATCATTGTTTGAGTGGCTTGCTTGCTGCGTTCATCTTTATGTGTTTTTCCTCCTTGAAAAATTCCTCTTCCTCAAGTTCGACAGCTTCTTGATAGATCCTTGACAAATTCCTGTTCTATCGAGCTTTCTTTCTTCAACCTCGATAGAATCTCGACAAATCTTTGATCCATTGAGATTTATGGGTTTCTTCTTGACGGAATCTCGACAGCATTCGATAGCTTCTTGATCCATCAAGCCAAATTTTTTGAGCATTTTGTATGACCGATAGATTCTTAACAGCTTCTTGATCCATCGAAGTGTTTTGCTGTCGATAGATCCTCAACCGCACCTCTACAGATTCATTTCTTTTGAGATTTAGTGATCGAAAGATGTCGATAGCATCTTCGATCCATCGAGCTGAGATTTCTATTTAAAGGTCAGACGCGATTCAGACTTCATTTCTCACTTTTCTCTTTAAAAGAAAACTCTTCTCTCTTGGCCTAAAACCCTTTTTCTGTCTAAAATCCTTCAACCCATCAAGTTTTGGCCTAATCCAAGCTAGAATCACTTGGTAAGATCTCTTAATCCCTCTTTTTACATGCATTCGTGCATTTTAGACCTTGGTTTTGGGGTTTTTTAAAAATTTTAGGGTTTATGAGTTTTTCTTTAATTTTTTTGGGTTGGTTTTTGTGATTTTGTTGTTATATGTTCATGCATTGCATTTTAGGATAATGTGCTTGATTAAAATTGTGAGTGCTGTTAGGTTGGATTGGGTTTTACCCATGATGCTTTTATTATTTTTGCACATCACTTGTTCATACATTCTTCATGCATACGTTCTTTCTTTTCTTTCTTTTTCCTGTTGTGATGTGTTCTATTTTCTCTCTTTCTCTCTTTCTCTCTTTCTCTCTTTCTCTCTCTCTCTCTCTCTCTCTCTCTCTCTCTCTCTCTCTCTCTCGGATAGACTACGCTATGGCACCCAAGCCTCGCAAATCTACTCTGTCTTAAAACCCTCTTCATGGTTTTGGGTCTTCTTCTTTTTTTGATCCTCCCTCTCACATCCGGTTTGGTGATGAGAAGGCTCAGAAGGACCTTTCGAAGAACTTCTAGAAATGTAGCGTTCATCTGGAATGCTAAGTTATTCTGTCGGACTTTTCCGACACTCCTCTCCCTACTGTCATTCGGACCCGAGGTTAGGCTTCTCTTTATGAGAGTCCTTTGAGGTGTCCTATCGTGTTTATATAGGAGTTTTACTCCAATATACACGACATCGATACCTCTGTGCTTCGGTTTGCTACTTACATCTGAGGTACATGTATCATAGTTGCTCTAGATCTTATATTCGAGGTACTACATATGCCCAAGGTAGCGCATCCTAACTACCTTGGCTGTGAGCATCTCTGGATTGTGTCTATAGATGAGCTTCTCTCTCACTTCTATAAGACTCCTTCCACATGGGGTGGTAAGCTAAACACCCCATGCTCGACCTTTGCCAAAGGCGTAAGGTTCCTTAACATGGTGATGACATTTACTCTTACTCCATTGTCTCACTATAACTCCATTACTAAGCCTCGTGCTCATTTCCTTCTTGCTCTTTTAGAGAATCTCTATATAGATTTTCCTTCTCACTTCATCACATCCATTATAGATGTGTATCTGGACACTGCCACCCATGATAAACTTATCTTTCCTTCAGCTATTACGCAGATCCTTTGGTACTTCTCCATTGATATTCCTTTCTCTCCATTCTTTACCACCATGGGTACCATCAACACCGGTTTTTTTCGGCGAAGCGAGGCCCAACTTCGTCTGAAGCGGCCATGTATGGAGACGACTAATCCTACAGCTTCTGCTGTTCCTTCTTCTTCAGCTCCTTCTACCTTCGCAGCTAGTGGAGTGACTCTAGAGGCCATCATGGAGAAGAGTCAATAGATGGTGGTTGACTTTGGTGGTCGTCTTGACTATATCACCGATGAAATGTTTCAGATGAACACTAGAGTTGGTCGCATTGCTCGCCAACAAGTTTTCATGGTTGGCTTTGCCCCTTCTCCTTCTCCTTCTCCAAAGGCCTCGGATGGTGATGTTGATGATGATGATGATGAAGATGATGCTAAATTTTCCGGTGATGACAAGATGACACCTTCTCAGTGACTTGCCCTTTGTCATTCATGACAAAAAGGGGGAGTAGTTTTGGTTTGAGAGTAGTCTTGTTTTTAGGGGGAGAGTTAGTATAGGATTTTTTTTGATAGGGGGAGTGTTTAAAGTTTTTAAGGGATGTAGTGAGGTTTACATGTATTTTTCTTTTCTTATCTTTACATTAGCCTCTTGTTACTGGTTGTGTGACCATTTATGACATACATTGTACTTTAGTTTCATATATATGATGATGTATGTTTTTCTTCAGCTATCTCTTCATGTTTTGTTTCTTTTATCTCTTTATACACATGTTTCTTTATGTATGCAATCTTTATTTCTGTTTCACCTATGATGCCTTAATGAGTTTTGTTTAAGTGTTTCAGAAAGATAGGTTGTAAAAGTCTACCATGCCATGAACTCTCTTCTTGCAAAGTTTTTTAAGAGTTTATGTGAGGGTTAGATTTATATTGTATTTCAACAAGTGGTTATGAGTTGAGTGATTTAAGACTTCTCTCATGATTATTTTCTTTGTTATGGTTTTGTCACAGATTGCCAAAGGAGAAGATTGCTAGGAGATACTTTATGTAATTCGCTAATCCTTTGACAAATTGCACTGTACTTGTAATTGGGTAGATCTAGGATGGGTTTAGTACTTCAAGAAACAAGTGTTCAAGTTAAGTATTAAAGCTATGCAAGTCTGACCAAAAAACAAGTGAAGATAGTGTTGGTCAATAAAGCTTGACTGAAGCTCGACAATATCCTTTCTCTCAAGATTTAAAGTTGAAGCTCAACATAAGCTGTATCTATCGAGAATTACGAAATCAGGTTTACCAGATCTGATTACATGCATATTTTATTATATTTGTGTAGGATTTCTTTTCTCACAACCTTAGACATATATAAGGCTTATTTTAAAGGCCGTCGCATTATGCATAGAATATGCAAAGGTGATGCAAACAGAATACAAGCATATTGCGACCTAGTTCATCATTCTTTCTGTAGAAGTTACTGCATCTTTACGCCAAGGGTTTTGTGACCAAGGAGCTTCTTTATCTTCATTGTTGATGAACTGAAAAACTTTGCAGCCAACAATCTTCCTCAAGTTGGTGAGTTAGTCACGTACTGGGATTCGTGCATTGAACAGAGAGATTACTGCTACAATACAAGTCCAATTGGATATTGGGGTAAGGGTTCAACTGTAGGTTGGTATTATGGGATAGGCCATAGGGTTTGGTAAGATTCCTTATACTTGTAACCACTTGTAATTGATAATAGCGGATTCTCGGGAGTGGTGGTGACCTTAAATTCACTCGGTGGGGTTT
This sequence comes from Castanopsis chinensis, assembly GCA_032878915.1. Taxonomy (NCBI): domain Eukaryota; kingdom Viridiplantae; phylum Streptophyta; class Magnoliopsida; order Fagales; family Fagaceae; genus Castanopsis; species Castanopsis chinensis. The sequence continues at coordinate 4,460,051 of JAVQMG010000106.1, read as the reverse complement.
TGCCTCGGTGGTTTTCCCTATTCGTAAAAAAATCATCTGCGTCAAATTTATTTTCTGCTACATTTGGATAATTTGGTGATTTGTTTGTGTTGCCATGGTATTGCATGTAATTTGACTAATTAATTAACTTGGGTAATTAATTAATTTCAAGGGGTCAATTCATTTTAACCCAACAAATTGTACCTAGACCCTAAAGGTTTCCAACCCTACAAGGGCATGCATGCATACATTGATGGTTCCATCATTTAAATGTGTATAGATAAAATTGATGGCAAGTAGCTGGCACTTCACATCAAGGAGGATATAGCCAAAAGTCCAAGATCTTTTCAAGAAAGCTAGGCCATCAACAATGAAGCCTTTGCATTTTGTAAAATTGAAATTCTTTGTATCCACCTTAAGGCATTGTAAAAAGCCCAGTTTTTGGAGCCCTTTTAAAAAGCCCAGTTTTGGGGGCATTGTAAAAGGCCAAGTTTTGTAAAAGCATTCTTTTTATGTTATGTAATAAAAAGTAATACATTTTCAAGCATGATGTGAATGCTCTGGGGACTTGCCAAGCTTATGCATTAATTCTGCATCACTACAGAAACTTAACATAATAAAATCCCAGCCAAGGGTTCCAACCAATTTTTGAAAATGATAGGTGCATTTTAAATAAGCAAGGACCTAAACTAACTTTGTGTTCGTGCATTTTAAATAAAAACCCATTCTTTTATTCTTTCTAGGATTATAAAGAGAAAAAATTGCTTACAAGAGACAGTCAGATACCATCACATCATGATCCCATTACCAATAGGTCATGTGCTAGAGAGATGTCTACTAGTAATACCCTGATTACTGAGGTAAGTGTCGCTGAGTTCATTCTGATGAAAGAACAGATGGCAAAAATGATGTGCATGATGTAACAGTTAATTGTAGGAGGTGGGCGTACCTCATCTAGTCCCACTCTTGAAGTGCAAGATTCCGTGCTTTAGCCCGAAGGCAAGATAGAGCCACCAAATCCAAACAATGAACTAACCACGCCGCCCATTGGCCCACATGGAGGTAACAAGGAAGTGGATCTCTCTAAGGATAAGACCTTAAAGTCCAGCTACAATCAGGTTAAGAACCAACTAGAAACATTGACATGCACATTATGGAGATTTCAAGCTTTTTGGGAAACGTTGATTTTGACAGTTTGTCCAATTTCCCCTAGGTTATCATTCCTCCCAAGTTTAAGTCACTTGTGTTTGTCAAATATGATGGCTTTGGAGATCCCTGTGCCCATTTGTGCATGTTCTATAGAAAGATGTTACCCTATGGGGACAACCAAACTTTGTTCTGTTAAGTCTTTCTTGATATCTTAACTGGCTTTATAGTCACATGGTATTTGAGATTGGAAATGACCTCTAGCTAGAGAGAGATGGCCAATGCCTTTCTGGATTATTACTGTTTTAATATGGAGATATCTCTTGACCGTACAACCATTTAAAGACCAGAAAAGAAAAGTGGGTAATCTTTCTGTAATTATGCCTAAAGGTGGCATGAATTAGCTGCGTAAGTGCTTCCTCCTATGATGGAAGAGGAGATGATCAAGTGGTTCATTGATAACCTTAAAACTCTGTATTATGAGAAGATTATTAGTGCTCAAGTTACTCATTTGCAAACCTGATTCTCATTGAGGAGCATATTGATGAGGTTATTAGGAGTAAGAAGATAGCTGATCCTAATTCTTTACATTCCATGATCGAACAACAGGCAAAGAAGGCAACTAGCCATAAAGGGAAAGGAGCCAATGTCCATATGATTGCTAGGACACCCAAGAGGCCAAGGGGTTCTACTTCTACTTATGTTGCTTCGATTGGTTAGCCTTATCCATAACAAGTTCAGCTAACACAGGTGCCTCACTGAGCATTTAATTAGAGTAGGTCAGATCAACCCTAGTATCCTAGGAGAGAGCCACAAAATTGTCCTCTGTTGCCAATGCTCATGTTAGAGTTTTATCCTTATTTGTTGGAAAAGAAGTTGGTGCCCCCATGTTTATGAAGCCCTGGGATGGTCCTCCTCCCCTTGGTTTTGATCCGTCTAAGAAGTGTGAGCACCATTTTAGGGCTGGACAGCACACCTTGGAAGAATGTATATCTTTGAGCTCTCGAATCTAAGATCTCATTGACAACAAGTAGTTGCAATTTGAGGACACTCTAAGGCCGATTGTTATCACTAATCCCTTGCCCCCATTATGCAGAAGGGAATGTGAATACTATCTCTACAGTGGAAGAAAGGGTCTTCGATTTCTCGTCCCCCTCATTCCCTTGGAAAGCCACGCTGTGGGCTTTAGCCTAAGAAAGCCATATTACTTTGGAAAATATAGGAGCCCCAAGATTTGACTAGGAAGTCTGCTCATTTTGTGATAGTGGGAATAAGCATGCCTTGTTTGATTGCAAGGAGCTTAGAGCACAAGTTCAAAGTCTGGCCAACCGTGGTATTATTTAGATAGAAAGGAAGGTCATGCACAGGATTGATTACATGGCATTTAGTCTATGCCCTCCAAGATTACAAGAAGGAACCAGCCATAGTACCATGTCTATGGTTTCTAGGAAAGATTGGGATGAGTACTTGAAAGAACATGTTTATAAGGTCCCCTATGGATACTAGCTCCCCCAACTTTGATTGTTATTGAAGAGATAGTGGAATCATCTCCAAATTCGAAAGTGTCTACTCCGAAGAAAGAATAGGTTGTGTCAGCCATTAAAGGTCTTTCCCCACTGATCTTATCATTGCCCATTCATAGGAAGGCTTAGGTATTGGAGCCGAAAGAGGTGATTACACCATCCTCAGTTTTTATTCAAGAGATCCTAAAGCTGTCTCTAGGGTTTCTCCAGAAAGAAGCCCAAATTGTTCCCCTATTCAAGGTTTTTCTCCTCTAGTTTTGCCAAGGTCTATTCAAAGAAGCTCCAAGGTATCTAGACAGAAGGTCTTAGAGGCCTTTCTATCAAGTCCAATTGTTATCAATTCAAAAACCTTTTCTCTGGCACCTAATCTGTAGAATCAAAAAGGTTTAATCATTCATATACCGAAGCCTTTCCCTTATAACGACCAAAGTGTTCCATGGAAGTATGATATAAGAATGATCTCTACCCATATTCGGAAGAAAGAATTTTGTTCGAATGTGTCTTTGGATTTAGCTGCACTCACTAGGAATGCTCGATGTTATACTTTTGAGGAGTTTGAGAAGAGAAAGAAAGAGATTAGCAAGGGTACAACTGAGCCAGTCAGGAATAAGGTCACTATAGAAAAGGCCGAGGAATTCTTGAAGACTATTCTAAAGGCCGATTATAGTGTAATTCAACAGTTAAACAAGTTTTCGGTTTATATCTCTATCATAGCTTTATAGTTATCTTTCGAGGTCTACCGTGAAGCTCTTTTGGTGTTAAAGGAGACTTGTGTTCCTACTATATTATGCATTCGTCATTTAAGAGTATGGTGTCATTGGTGTTGGCCACAAACCAAGTTGTTTTTTCAGATGATGAGCTACCCCTAGAGGGAAATGATTATATTTTGGCCATGCACATCTTAATCAAATGTGAAGGTGTAGACACCTCATTTTATACCTGGTTAATAAATTTTAGTCCTTAGTCCCAATGATAAGCTTGAAATGTCTACAAAAGGTAATTGAAGTTATTTTGATAGTTTGGAGGTAATCACAATTCAAAAGTTCTCAAATCCCTTTGAAAACGATGCTGAAAAATGACCTTTGCTCACTATTTTGACCATAACTTTTGATCCACAAATAATTTTTGAATGAGGTATATTTCATTGGAATTTAGACATCCTGGTCTTTGATTTGAACACATATTTTGCCTAATTCGGACTTATATTGAGTAAGTTAGAACTGTTTGAAGTTGGGCTAACTAAGCAGTTGAAATTAGGGTTTTTTGAGGAGCATGCGTATGCACACTACTTTCTAGAAGCCCAAAACTTCACTTTATAGGGCCCAAAGCCTCCCTTTTTGATGGGCTCCGGCCCCTAGACCCTTTGGAACGTCTAAAACCTTTTAAATGAGTCTGAAAACCCTAGTTTAAATATATAAATACAACCTTATGCCTCCAAACTCAAACCATAGCTAGAGAGAGACTCTTTTCATTGGAACTCTTCCAAAACTCTTTCTTTCTTTGAATTTTCTACATCATGCATTGAGCTTGTTTTTTGGTTCTTCAAAAACCTTTTCTACAACTTATTAGGGTAGAAACTACTTTCTAATCTAAATCAAAAACCTTTTTCAAATAATCTTTTCAAGAACATATTTTTATTTTTGAGTTGAGATTACCTATGAACTATTGAATCCTTTCATTTCCCTGATATCTCATTGAATCTTGTTATGTAGGCATTGAGGGACTAATTAAATATCAACCAAGTTGTGTTCCATAAGTAAGGTGGTCTCTCTTCATGGCTCTTCCTTAATTTGGATCTTTTATAACTTGTGTTCTTGTTGTTTTTGATTGATTTAATTTTTATACATGCTTAGTAATATGTTTTGCTTTATTTGATTTTTTTTTGTTGTGTCTTACCATGTTTTGTGATAGGCCACAAACGTGTTGACTCCTTGTGATTAATTAAGTTGATTAATTAGCCGAGTTATTAATTAATCAAGTTAACATGCAAATTCACGTGGCAGCACAAACAAATCACCAATAACTAAAGTATGCAGCAGAAAATAAAAGACACGGTGATTTGTTTTCGAATGGGGAAAACTTGATGGCAAAAACCCCACCGGGTGATTTAAGGTCACCACTCCCGAAACTTCAATATTATCACAACAAGCGATTACAAGCAAGGAATCCGAGTACCTTACCAACCTATAGTTGAACCCTTACCCCAATACCTAATTGGACTTGTTCTGTAGTGACAGTTTCTCCTCTTGATGCACGGCTCCGAGTACGTGACTAACCAATTGCGCAGATCCTAGTACGCGACTTCAATTCACCAACTAGAGAGAGAGTTGTTGACTACAAAGTTCTTCAAATCAACCACACAATGAAGTTTAAGAAGATGCTTCGTTACAAAACCCTACGATGCACAATACACAGCAACTTCTTCACAAAAGATGAACTAGGGCATGAACTTTAACTTTGATCACAAATTGCATGAACAAGAATTACTCAATGCTTGTGTAACTTGCATCACTTTGACGGCCCTTAAAACAATCCTTTTATATGTCTAGGGTTAGGAGAAAAGAAGTCCCAAAGACACATTCACGGATTGGAATTAAAATAGAACTGAAAATCTGTTTTCTTTAAATCTTGAGAGATAGAGATGTCGAGGATTTGTCGAGAAGCTGTCGAGCCTCGGGGCTGAAATAGCTTCTAAAGTTTGATGGATGCATATGTCTAGACTAGGTGTCGAGCTTTAGTAACTTGCACTTTCCAGCTTGTTTCTTGGACAGACTTGATGACTTCAACACTTGATCTTGAAACATTGTTTCTTGAAGCGTTAAAACACATCCTAAATCTACCCACTTACAAGTAAAGTGCGTTTTGTCAAAGGATAAGCCAATTACATAAAATAGTGACATATGTCAACAACTTAACTACGTATGTCCTAACATTTTGAACAAAGAGTTGGATTAATTAATTAGAACCATGCTAGGTTTTGTTTGATTGTTGTTTGTTGCTTGCTTTAAAATTGTGATTCTGGGTGTGTATGCATGTGCATGCTTTATGTATGCATTCACATACTCGAGGCATGCATACATATACTTTATGTATGCGCATGCATACTAATGTCCAAAAATGCAAATTTAGGGTTCTTCTTGATTTCATTTGTTTTGTTCAGTTTTAACCCACTATTTAGGTCTTGTTAAGTCTAGCTTTCACATGTTTAGGTCTAGGTTTAGTAGAATAACATGTTTCGCATGCTTGGATTGATAGATTGATGATTAGGGTTTATGCTTTGATGAGCCACATGAACATTCACGAGAACTTGAACCTGAATTGATGCATAGGTGCTAAGGTGTTATGGTGCTGCAAGGTAAAAGAGGCAAGTCATGCATAACTGCATGGACATGCATTTGATTTGGTTGGTGAACATGGTGAACTTTCTTGATTGATGAACATGATGAATATGCTTTATTAAGTGCCTTGTTGATGTTACTGCCTTGGATATGCTTGTTGCCCTTGGATATATTTTGCTAGATGAGTGGCAGGGTTTATATGCTATGGATGAGTATGGGACGTATGCCTTGTTTTGGATGTTAGATGCATGTTAATGTGTGTGAATTTAGGATAACATATTAGAGGACCCTTTGATGGGATTAGGATTTGGAATAAAATAAGTGGACGCTGACCTATGGGTCTGGTGGGGTTGGGTGCCTAACACCTTCTTATCTCCATACCTAAACTCTAGACACATGCTCTAATAAAGATATGTCCTTCCATAAGGGTGCTACATTTATGGTTTCTAGACCTAATCTAGGTGGCAACTCTATTTACACCCTCTGCCATGGTTCACCCTAGGCCAAGGCGTACTTTCCATGGATCTAGGGAAACTCAAAACCCGTAGTGGGCGCTTGCGCCCACAGTGACAACTCCGCTAGGGACAGAGAAGTTTGACTCCAATGTGTTCCTTCTCCTAATCTTAACAAAGGCTTTTTTAATATTGTTTTGCACACACTTTCACTTGGTTCTTTCGTCCCTCTACCATGGTTGGTGATGAATGGGAAAGTGGAAGCTCCATTCAAGCCAAGACTTTCAAAAGCTCATCCCACCAACTCCCAATCTATGCCATTGCCTATAATGGGATTTGAGTACATTAATGGTTTGCCACCAATCCATTACGGTCCATTTAGGCCCAAGGTTGGAGCAATGGCCCACCTAGTTGTGAGTGACCTATTGATCTTGTCCTTTTAGCATGAAAGTGCTTACCCATACATAGTGTAACCCTATATCCAATTCATGGGGAAGCCTAAGTGCATGTGTTTGATCTTTTGTTTGTTTTAACCTAAAAGAAAAAGTTCAAAAAAAAATTCAAGAAAAGGAGAAAGTCTATTGCAAAGAAGAAAAGTTTTCAAAAAAATCTTTTGTGAATAATTTTTTTAAGAAGTGGAATTTTCAAAAAAAAAAAAAAAAAAAAAAAACTTTTGCAAAGAAAAAGAATTCAAGAAATGAAATGTTTTGCAAAAAAGAAAAAAAGAAAAAAAAATTCAAGGAGAGGAATTTTAAAAAAATTGTAAATATTTTTTTAAAGAAAGGAATTTTTGGAAAAAAAAAAAAGAGAAAATTTTGAATAAAAAAGAAAGAAAAACCTTTGAAAAGAAAATTCCAAAAAGAAGATAAGAGATGCTCCACAAGCCATGAAATACCCTAAGTTTTTGGCCCATTAAAAAACAATTCAAATCAAGAGAGGTCAAGATCATGAGTATACCATAGACTTTGGAGGAAGGCATTGGGTCATAAAGTTATAACATACCCTACCCTAAACAAGAGAGCCCAAGATCGCGAGTATGCTAACAACTTTATTGAAAAGTTGTGAACCACTCCATGCTTTGGAAACTTGAAATCCTAAAACCCAAAGACATGGGTAGGCTCACCAAGAGCCCAATGAAGATTAAGAGAGGAAATCTTTTTAAATATATTGACCAAACTCTTTGAACTAGAGGCAAGGCCCATTTGAGAATGAAAGATAAAAATGGATCAAACTTTTGAATCTAGGGGGAAGACCCGCATAAAGGAGAAGAGTGAACATTCCAGATGAGCTTTGTATTGGGACCAAAAAAAAAAAAAGATTTTGATGGGTTGAGATAAAACTTGGTCATTTTTTCTTAAAGAAAAATTAAAAAATCAGTAAAAAAAAGGAAAAGAAAAGATGTGAACTTTTAAATGTCATGGCTTGTTTCAAATACAAGTTCAAATAAGATTTTTGTGAGAAAGAAATTTTTCAAAATATGTTGGGCTTGCATTAATTTAATGGCTAGAAAATTTATGAGAAATAATGACCGCACTTCTAGTTCATTTAATTCCATTTCACTTCCAATCCTAGATCCTTTTCCCTCTAAACTTGATAATGTTCAAGAAGAACCCTTTTTTATGTGCATTAATGAACATTTTGAAAAATGCAAAAAAATGCAAGAAGGATTCGACGTTAAAATATGTATTATAAAAAGTTTTCGACAGTGCATTTACATCAACAGGAATGGCATTCTTCGATTATATAAGATGGGTGTCTTAAGATATGATTATTTCCTTGAGAAGCATTGGACTATAACTGGTCGTGCGAGTTGTTTACTTGAATGGTATGAAAAGAGTATTAAAAGGCATTGGGATGTCATTTTTACACAAGATACTAGAGCTAGCACCAAATTTTATATTTGTTAAGTACTTTCCGATCTCTATCTTTCTGTATGAAAATAATGTACAAATAGAACGATATCCTCATGAGTCCCACAAAGAAGATATGGTCTCACCCAGATGATCGAAACGTCATATTAGTGTAACCCCACCAAGTTCATACCCATGGGTTGAAACTATCTCATAAAAAAAAAAAAGTGAGGTGTCTATACTTTTGATTCACCAAGTAGGAAAACAAATCCCTCTCATATTGGCAACAATGGTTGAAAATTTTCGGACTCTGCTGATGTTTTGGCCCATAATTCATCATGGTTGAAGAAGACAACAAAGACAAGTGGTCTATCAACCACATTTGCATTGATACTTGAAATCCATGAATGTAATTGGGATTTGAATAAATTCTACATGATTGATTTTGATTCTAAGGGTTTTCTTTGTGAATGACTTGATCTCATGAGAGTTCAGGGTTTTATTAAGTAAGAATCTTAAGAACATGAACAACTGGTGTTTATTAATCTCATATCTATAACTTGCCTTTAATTGGTGGAGATAGAAGTGTTTTAATTTAGAGCCCGTTTGGATAGGCTGTTCACAAAGCCTTAACACGCATTTTAGCCAAAATGTGATTTTGTAAACTGTTTGGTTCCAAGAATTTAGCATGCTTGTGTTTTAAAAACCTGGATTTTTCACGTTTTAGAAACATTACTTCTCTTTACTTTTTCAGAAACGCATTCTAAGTTACCGCTAATTTTTTCTTCTGAAAATAAAAATAGTGCCAACAATAATCTTAATTACCTAAACGAATTCTCTCAGTCATTATAACTCCTCCACGGGTTCTCTTTTCTTAAGCTTAATTACCTTATCCCTTCCCCCATGTATATCTCCTCCTTTGTTCTCTTAGTCATTCTAACTCCTCCACGGGTTCTCTTTTCTCTTTTGCTGCTTCTGCATTGTTTGCCGTCATCGTTGTTGATCTCTCTTGCCAAGTAATTCTCCATTACCCTTATACAGAATTTATGTTATAGATTTGGGCTTTTTGCATGGTGGGTTACACATTGTTAGAAATCTAAATTTTAGAACATATTTTGATTGAAGGATTTGTCGCTGCTACTATTTATGTTTCTGGGTTGTGGATTTATTTCGGTTTTCAGCTACTTTTGAGACATGCCCATTTGGGTTTTGGTTATTATTGCTTTATATTTGTAAACACAAATATCATTGGAATCAAAACTTTTTTTTAGGATTGGAAATAAATCGATATATGCATAAATGGATAAAGGACTTTGGGGATAAATGGCTCGGATAAGGGTATTGGGCCATGGGTCGTGCCCGAGGAAGTCAAAAAGTCTGAGGACAAACAAGTAGTTATCGGGCCGAGGATGAGAGCTGGTCACGACAAGCAGGTGATGTTGTCTGAGAAGACAAACCTTCTCGGGAAACAGAGTGGAAGCCTGAAGTCCGACCACCCAATAAGTACTAGGAAATGGACAACCATGCTTGGCAGGAGGATAAGCTTTGGAGAGAGTAAAGTCAATAGAGAATTAAGAAAGATCTGGGAAAAAAGATGCTACCACCACATTGAATGCTCTGCACCTAACCAATTGGCCGCATTAATGTGGAGGTGATGCCTGAACAGTGACTTCTAGCCTTATAGCTACGCACAAAAGATCTCAAGAAGGTTCTGGTGGGACAAGTATCAATGAGATGAGCTATTCGATCAACAAGTGGAAGACTAAAATGAAAGGAGGAGAAGGAGTATAAAAGGGAAAGGATTCCCTTACAGAAAGGGTGATCAGAGAGAAAGAAAAAAGAAACCTCTGTAACCAAGAACTTGAATATTTGTATATGAGAGATATATATACGAGCATACCATTCTCAGACTTGACCGAGGAGTTTTTTTCTTTTCAATTTATTCATCTTAGTCATTCCAACACTAAACTAACTTATTGTGATTCTCATTTGACTTGTTGAACGTTCAGTGCTAAACCCACTCTCTAACAAATTTATTGTTGTGGGCCTATTGGGCCATTGTCCAAGTCTTTTGGGCTGTAAATCAATTTGTGTACTTACAATTGGTGCTGTCTATGGGAAATTGAACATTCTTGAGCTTGTTCAATCATGGTGGGTTCAAGGCCAAACCGAGAAGAATCTATGGGATCTCAATGTCATGACCATTTCCTAAATCTGAAGTGAATGAGAGATCATGAAGTGAGTGTGCATACGACTCACACCAGTAGAAGCCAATCTAGAACTAGGACTCATGTTTCACACGGGGAGGATACTAGAAACCTGCAACTGGAGATAAATCAAGGTCGGGAAATTAAAGCAATTTTTATTTCAACCATCTACGCAAGGAAGCTAGGCCGATTCAATTCCTCAATGGAAGAACTATTTAAGACCATCTATGGGAACAATTAATTTAATCATGGCAGCCCTAGGTTGGGTGGGTATGTGTCAATCTAAAGTGATGTATATGTCAAATTCACACGCCAAAGATCCAGCCCCTATGATTAAGTGAGTGAAGATGCAAGCCCGACCAATTCTGAGTTTTTCTAATAAGGATAAGGTCAGAATGCATCAGCCATATGATGACGCTTTGACGGTTACCATTCATATTGGAGGTTATGATGTAAGAAGGGTCCTGGTGGATCAAGGTAGTGGTGCAAAGATCATGTATCTTGGTCTGTATATGGGACTTGAGCTAAAACCTGAAGACTATTGTCTTGATGGGAAGACTGTTGTCCTAAAGGGTATGATTAAACCGCCCGTTCAGGTGGACTCTAGAGTAGTAGAGGTCAATTTTATTGTGGTGGATTCTTATTCACCTTATACGGCCATTTTGGCGAGACTGTGGCTTCACACTATGGAAGTTGTATCTTCGACTCTACATTTGAAGGTAAAATATCCCTCTGGGACTGTGTTGAGGAACTACTTGAAAGCTAGGCTATGGCAAGGCAATGCTTGGTTGTTGCTGTCAGAGTGTGCCCTTGTTTTCTAGCAATTGAAGATTACCTTTCTTGGCAACCCATTATGTTTAAACCCGAAAAGGAAGAGGTCCTTTTGTCCTGCATTGTTGTGGTCTCTCATGTAGTTAGCCTGGTATTAGTAAGGGTAGAAAATGGAGTGCAGAAGCCAGTCTATTATGTGAGTAAATCGCTATAAGAAGCTGAAGTTCGTTACTTGCCTTTAGAAAAGGTTATTTTGGCTGTGGCGCATGCTACGTGGAAGCTTCCCCATTACTTCCAAGCACACACAGTCGTAGCTCTGACTTAACTCCCTCTACAGTCGCTGCTACAAAAGGCTGATTATACGAGGAGAATTACTAAATAGGGGATAATTTTGGGTGCATTTGACATAAAGTACATGCCTCGTTCCTCAATTGAAAGGCAAGTTCTTGCAGATTTGGTGGCAGAATTTACTGAATCTCCAATATAGGTAAAGGTCGAGGAGCTTATTTTTGAAGGAAAATAAGTTTTAGCAATCTCTCCACATGGGCCCTCACCCTGGAAGCTATATGTAGATGGTGTGGCAAATCAAAAAGGATCTGGGATGGGGTTGGTGATAGTGTCTTTAGATGGAAGTACCATTGAGAAATCCCTGAGGTTAGGCTTCTCGGCCATGAATAATGAGGCAGAGTATGACGCTTTACTAGTTGGGGTAGCTATGGTTAAGAAGATGGGAGGAAAAACTGTTGAAATATTTTCAAGTTCAAGGCTGGTCGTGGGGTAGGTGAAGGGAGAGTTGGAAGCTAGGGATTTGAGAATGCAAGGGTATTTAAGTTAAACTCAGCATTTGCAATAAGGTTTTGAGTTTTTCACCATACAACAAATCCCAAGAAGTTGAAATGCGCATGTAGATTCCTTGGCAACCTCTTTTAGACAAGATCTTCCTCGGGTCATACTTGTTGAGGTTCTTAATAAGCATGCCGAGGAAGCGAGGGGGAAAGTCTAGGTGCACCAAATCAGGGTTGGACCTAGTTGGATGGATCTCATAGTTCTATTTATGAAGGAAGATGTTTTGCCTCACGAAAGTATGGATGCAGAAAATATACAAAGGAAAGCTCCCCGTTTTTTATTGTTCGAGGAGCAAAAATTATACAAACGCTCTTTCTCTGGACCATACTCGGTTTGTGTTAATCCTGAGGCAGTGGAAACTTTTGGAAAATTTACACGAAAGAATATGTGGAATTCATACGGGGGGCAGATTGTTATCACATAGGGCTTTTACCCAAGGGTATTGGTGGCCTAGTATGCAAAAAGAGGTGCAAGAGTATGTTAAAAAGTATGATAAATGCCAGAGATTTGCTCTGAACATTCATCAGTCTGGGGTGTACTTAATCCTCTGTCTAGTTTATGGGCATTCGCTTAATGGGGCTTGGATATTGTAGGACCATTTCCCAAGGCTATGGGAAATCGAATATGGCTTCTAGTCAGAACTGATTACTTCACGAAGTGGGTGGAGGCTAAGCCATTATCCAATATTAGGGATTTAGATGCAAAAAAAATTGTTTGGAGGAATATTGTTATTCGATTTAGGATTCTTCAGGCCTTCATCTTTGACAACGGGCGCCAATTTGATAGTAAAGCCTTCAAGAGATTGCGGTGAATTAGGCATTAGGAACAGATATTCAACTCCAGTTTATGAGCAAGGAAATGGGCAAGCTGAAGCAGTCAACAAAGTCATAGTCAATGGTTTTCAGAAGAGGTAAATGAAGTAAAGGGTAGATGAGTGGAAGAGCTACCACACGTTCTTTAGACATATCGAACCACTCCTCATTGGTCAACCGGGGAAACACCCTTTTCAATGACATATGGGTCCGAGGTTGTGATCCCTCTAGTGTCTGGTTTTCCTACACTAAGGACAAGCTTGTTCACCTCAGACAATAATTGATAGGCCAAAAACGTATTGACCCCTTGTGATGGATTAATTGATTTATTAGCCAAGTTCAATTAATTAACCAATTTAACATTCAAATGTGTGGTAGCACAAATAAATCACCAATAAACTAAAGTGTAGCAGAAAATAAATTGACACGGTGATTTGTTTACGAATGGAGAAAACCTCCAAGGCAAAAACCCCATTAGGTGATTTTAAGGTCACCACTCCCGAAAATCCACTATTAACACAAGTGGTTATAAGTAAAGGAATCCTAACACCTTATAGCAACCTACAGTTGAACCCTTACCCCAATACCCAATTGGACTTGTTCTGTAGTGACAATCTCTCCTTTTAATGCATGGCTCCCAGTACGTGACTAACCAATTGTGCGGATCCCAGTACGTGACTTCAATCACCAACTTGAGAAAGATGTTGGCTAAAAAATTCTTCAGTTCATTCTCACAATGAAGAACAAGAAATGCTTGGTTACAAAACCCTATGGTGCATAAACACAACAGCTTCTTCACAAAGAGATGAACTAGGGTAAACTTTGTTTCTGGTCACAAATTGCTTGAACAGACTTTACTCAATGCTTGTGCAACTTGTGTCTCAGCTGTGTTACCAAATACGGCCCTTAAAATGATCCTTATATATGTCTAGGATTATGAGAAAAGAAGGTCCAAAGACATGTCCACGGATTGGAATCAAAACAAATCTGAAAGTTTGTTTTTCTTAAACCTCGATAGCTAGAGGTGTCGAGATGCTGTCGAGTAGCTGTCGAGCCTCGGGGCTAGAACAGCTTCTTAAGCATGATACGCGTACCTCGAACGCGAGTTTGAAAGAGAGGTACTGAAGTATCAGTTCCATGCATGTTGGAGTAGAACTCCTGGACAAGCACGGAAGGACAAGTGATCAGGATGTCACACAGTGACTCCCATTCCCAATGGTGAATGACAGAGTCGGCGAAATCTGACAAAATAACTTGGTGTTCCGAATGAACTCCTGGTTTAGAGAGTTCTCCGAGAAGTCCTTTTGGGCTTTCTCATCATAGAACCGAACAGAAGAAGGAGTAGGATTAGAGGACGAAGAGGTCCTAAAACGAAGAGGGTTTTGGGACAAAGCAGACTTACATTTTAGTGCCATTGATGCACTAACGCAAACTAGAGAGAGAGGGGGGGAGAAAGAAACACTTAGAAAAGTCCCAACACATTTCAAGTATAACAAGTATATTGAAAAGGAAGAACGTATGCATGAAAAATGCATGAACATGTGATATGTAATTTAAAAGACATCATGGGCTCAGCCTAATCCAATGCTACCAGCACACAATCAAATTGCATACATGTAAATGCATGATAATACAGTTATAATGCTCATGGAATGCAATGTATGAGATTTGAAACTCAGGTAAGTAAAAACTTTTCCTAAAATTTTCACAAAACTCAACAATTTTGAAAAACCCCAAATTTTTTTTTTTCAAAAACTCAAAAACCTAGATATGAATGCATGAAAAGATCATGAAGAAGGAGAGAAAGAGAGACCATACCAAGTGATTTGAAGTAAGACAGGCCGAAAATCACGTGGGTTGAAGGTTTTGAGAGAGAAGAGAGTGATTGGGAGATGAACAGGCATGGACAAATCGAGAGAATGAAGATCAGATCACGCTGAAACATATATATAGAACCTCAATAAATCTCGACAGATAGAGGTGTCAAGCGGTATTGAGACAGGTGTCGAGGTAGGTGTTGAGAACATAGGTGTCGACAGATGAGCTGTCGAAGAGGTGTTGAGGAACACAATCATCAAACACGAATAAAAGAAGCTCGATCGATCCACCAGCTGTCGAGAAGCTATCGAGATTGCAATGAGAAACAGCTTCAGATTTCGACAGATAAGCCAGGTGTCGAGAGGTATCCAAGAGGTGTCGAGATTGCTTAAAAATAGTTTTTCAAGAAGGGAAAAACGCAGATATGAATGCAATCGCACATGTAACTCAACGAATGATCCAAACAACATCCTGAACTCTCAAAATCATCTTTCAACAATAAAAATGTTAAGCATTTAGATCCCAAAAATACACACACACACTAAACAAGTCTAACTAATTTTATATTTCAAAAACAAGTTAAGACAATTTAGTGAGCATAAATCAACATATGTAAACTTTGTGATGGTCAAATCACATTGTACTTGTACATGTATCAAGAGTAGCAAAGAATATTGTGTGTTGTGTGTGAAAAATATCACAAGATTGCACAAGTATCTCTATGTTATGACAATTTGAGATATGAGAAAATCATTTTTAATTCACACACAATTATAACTGTTTGATGGGGACTATCACCTTCAAGGTACATCCTATAACTCTCACATCTCCTAGAAAACACACTTGCAATCATGTTTTAAAGCATTTTGTTCTTTTTGCTTTTATTTCTTTGCATGTATATTTTTTTTTATTTAGCAAACCATGCATGGGTATAGAAAGGAGAGAAAGGAAATACCTAATTATTGTAAGCTTTTAGACATTGGACTTTTGCTATGCCGAAGCAGACAGATGTCATTGACATTGCACTTTTGCTATGCCGAAGCATACAGATGTCATTGTCATGATTAGTGGATAACAGTGGTGAGATGGTTATTTATACCTTTCTCTTAGGACTTTCTAATCCTTACCATCAAAAAGAGTCATACAAGTGTTAAGTACAAGAGATCACTTAGCCTTACTCATCATAAACAAAGAGCCACAAAGCTCACTTGTTTAGTTGTGTATAGAGATGCTCATCTAAGTTGCAAAAAATACAAAGTTTAGAAAGTTTTGTTTCAATGGCCATTTTAAGGTTCACAGGAACCAATGTATACATACACACACTGTTTTTGTATTTTTCAATTTTTTTTTTATTTTTTAAAACAAAAAAAAAATAACTAAAACTAAAAAACTAACAAAGAAAAAGATGTAAAACAAAACAAAGTAATGCATAAAACTAGACTGACTCAAAACATTAAAGCAAAACACATAAGTAATTCAAATCCAAAAACATATGGAGAGAGAGAAAAGTGATTGAATCACTTGGAACCCTTTTCCTTCCACACCTTGGAAAAACCTTTCCTTTTCACAAACCTTTGAATTGGCAATGAGGGGGAAGAATTGATACCGTTCAAATTCGAAAGGAACATAAAGGCTTTGAGAAGATATCCGAGAGGAGCAAATGAGGACAGAAACTGGTTTTGGTTTCCCAATGCCATCATGCTGTTCCTATTTTGAATGGCGAACCACTTATAGCAGTTTGGTCGAGTATGACCAGCTGCTCTACAGTGATGACAGAGATGCTGCTTTTTTTGTTTAAGCTTTTAAGAGTTAGCCTTCTTAGCCCTAGAGTTTTTAAGTTCCTTCTTATCCTACTTAGGGAGTGCTCCTAAGATAGATTTACCCTTGTCTATGTTCTTACTAGCTAACTTAGTTTTAACGTTAGTGTTCTCAATTTCAATATTATTGCTAGGAGGAACAAAAACAGCAGTATGAGAAGAAGTAATATTTGAGGAAGAAAAGTCATACCCTAAACCTATTCGATCTGAAGTAGATTTTTGAAAACTGAGCATCTTATCGAGCTTAGCGCTTGAAGTCCTTTCCAGCTGAGCACTGACTTGGAATAATTCTGCCTCAAGCTTCTTAGTCTTCTCAGCCAAGAAGTTATTTTCAAACCTCAGTGCTCCAATAGTTTGATTTGCTTCATCAAACTTTGTGGAAAGCTCTTCATGTTCAAGCTCCACATCACTAAGCTTCTTAGTGGTCAACCTATACAACTTCTCGTGCTTTTCTATGAACTTGTATAACTTAGCATAGGCTGTATGAATGTCATCTTGATCATCTATCTCCTCAAACTTGGATTTCACCAATTCCTCTTCTTCATCCACATCTTCAATAATCCCCTCAGTAGGATTAATTGTGGCAGTGAAGGCATTCAAGATTTCGTCATCCTTATTGTCGGAATCATCTTCAAGCTCGATGTCGCTTAGCGTAACAGCAAGTGCCTTGCTTTTCCTAATTGTCTTGAGATATGTTGGGCACTCCTATTTTATGTGTCCGAAGCCTTGGCACCCAAAGCACTTAGGTCTTGTAGGAACAGTGTACTGACCGCCATCCCTAGCATCCTTCTTCCCTTTGTCTTGACCCTTGAGCTGAGAAGAACTAAATTGCCTACGTTCCTTGTTGAAGCCTTTTCCATTGGCATTCTTCATAAACTTCTTGAATTTCCTAGTGATGTAGGATTTCATCTTAGAATCTTCATCATCTGAAGACTCTTCCATCTCACTGCTCTTGGCCTTCAGTGCCATGCTCTTGCTCTTGCTAGACTTTCCAATTCTAAACAAACCCAACTCATAGGTCTATAGATTTCCAACCAACTCTGTCAAAGGAATTTTATCAATATCCTTTGATTCCTCAATCATAGTGATCTTGGCATGAAATCTTTTAGACAGAGATCTGAGTACCTTTCTCATAATCTTAGATTCTGGAATAGTTTCTCCAAGATTAAGGCAAAGTTCACTATGTCTTTGAGTTTGGCAAAGAACTTATCAAATGACTCATCCTCCTCCATCTTTATCTCTTCGAAGCTTGTAGTGAGCCTCTGTAGCTTTGAATCATTGACAGTCTTTGTTCCCTCATAAGTTATCTAGAGGATGGTCCATGCTTCCTTTGCAGTTTCAGTGGAGGATATCTTCTTAAACTTCTCATTCGTGACTGCATTGAACAATGCATTCAATGCCTTGCTATTGAAGTTTGCCGTCTTGATCTTATCCTCATCCCAATCAGTCGATGCTTCCTTTGGCTTGGTCTAGCCAATCTCTATAGCTTGCCACACCTTTTCATCTAGAGATTGCAAAAAAGCTCTTATGCGTACTTTCTAGTATGCATAGTTAGTTCTATCAAATAAAGGAGGGATAATAAGAGATTGTCCTCTATCCATGACAAACATGGGTCAATGGATCACACATAAGGATTAAACCATAATCAGAGTGTGCCTGCTCTGATACCACTTGATATATAAAAAATGTATTGACCCCTTGTGATGGATTAATTGATTAATTAGTTAAGTTTAACTAATTAACCAATTTAACATGCAAATGCGTGGTAGCTCAAAAAAATCACCAATAAACTAAAGTGCAGCAGAAAAGAAATTGACACGGTGATTTGTTTACGAATGGGGAAAACCTCCAAGGCAAAAACCCCACCGGGTGATTTTAAGGTCACCACTCCCGTGAATCCACTATTATCACAACAAGCGGTTACAAGTAAAGGAATCCCAGTACCTTATACTAACCTATAGCTAAACATTTACTCCAATGCCCAATTGGACTTGTTTTGTAGTGACAATCTCTCCTCTTGATGCACGGCTCCCAATACGTGACTAATCAATTATGCGGATATCACTATGCGACTTCAATCACCAACTTAAGAAAGATATTGGCTACAAAGTTCTTCAGTTCATCCTCATAATGAAGAACAAGAAAATGCTGGGTTACAAAACCCTATGGTGCACAAATACAGCAGCTTCTTCACAAAGAGATGAGTTAGGACAAACTTTGTCTCTAGTCACAAATTGCTTGAACAGACTTTGCTCAATGCTTGTGCAGCTTGTGTCTCAGCTGTGTTACCAGATATGACCCTTAAAATAATCCTTTTATATGTCTAAGGTTATGAGAAAAGAAGGCCCAAAGACATGTCCACGGATTGGAATCAAAACAGATCTAAAAGTTTGTTTTTCTTAAACCTCGACAGCTAGAGGTGTCAAGATGCTATCGAGCAGCTGTAGAGCCTCAGGGCTAGAACAGCTTCTTAAGCTCGATAAATGCTAGTTGTCGAGCCAGCTGTCGAGCTTAATGACAGACACTTCTTCATCTTGTTTCTTGGATAGACTAGCATGGTTTTAAAACTTGATCTTGAAACCTTATTTCTTGAAGTATTAAAAACATCCTAGATCTACCCAAATACAAGCAAAGTGCGTTTTGTCAAAGGACTAGCCAATTACATAAAAGAACAACATATGTTCTTAACAAGTGAATCACATATGTCCTAATAATAATGATCAGCTATTGGTGAGAAGTTTGGATTTAGTTGATGAACGAAGAGAAGTAGCTGTGGTACAACTAGCGCATTATCAGCAAAAACTTAAACAGGGGTATGATACAAGTGTGATGGTAAAACCATTGGCACAAAGTGACTTGGTGTTAAGAAAAGTAGTAGGTACTACAAAGAACCCATCTTGGGGAAAATTGGGCCTAATTGGGAGGGGCCCTATCGCATCACCTCGGTAGCTAGTATAAGAGTTTACATTTTGGAAGACTTAGATGAAAATGTTATACCACGTTCGTGGAATGTAAATAATCTACGAATGTACTATTATTAATGAAAGGCAGTCTTGCCCTGTTTTGTTTCTACTATTGTGTGCTTTATTCTTATTCATCTAAGTGTTAAATAGAACCTCGGTCATGCCTGATTCCTCGGAAAACATACCTTGGGTAAATTAATACTTCTTATTCATCTAAGTGTTAAACAGAACCTCGGTCTGTTAGGATGTGTGCCCTTAAATCCTATTGTATGATGCTATGTATGACATTATGTATGACTTACTGTTGTGTTTAATAAAGTTATTTATTTTTATCTAAAATAATGGTAATATGAATATTTGGACATTATCATATAGTCCATGAGATGCATAGTATGTGATTTATGTGATTTAGTTACAGAAGATATAAATCACAAGTTCTTTGTAAACTCAGAATTTATAGTTTGTAGTCGGTGATGAAATTGGGCATTTCATCTGCGAAGATTATAACCTATTAACTAAGATGATTTGTCTTGATTATAGAAGTGGAGACTTCTAGTTGATATGTTGATATGTTTTAAGAGTTAAGACATATTGAATTAGACCGCTGTGAGATTTATTATTTTCCTAACGACTGTCAAATGAATAATAAATCTCACGACTTTTATTTGCATGAACTCTTAATCCTGAGAGAATAATAGACCTGATCATGATGTGTAGGTTGTTTTAATATATCAAGAGTGAGATCTAAAGTAACTGTCAAAATCTTAGTATGTTGGGCAGCCACATTTAATGTTGATGGAACATATATTCTCAAGATGGAATTCATAATCTTTTAATGAAGATATAAAATATTCCCTTGAGATAAGTTTAATAGGTTCAGTTATTCAGAGAGTTAGGCCTAACCACTTTGGTAAGAAATTACTAAAGTATATATTTATAAAATTGCATTTCATAAATATATAATGAATAACTTTAAAGGATTAAGCCGGGTACTCAAGGATAAGTTGTAGTAATTTTCAAAATGGCAGTCTATATTTATGACTTTGTATTATTATGAATATTTTATGAAGGGGTTGCGTGTATAATAAAATCTTGGGACATAATTTATTAATAAGGCCTAGAATGCAATTATATTTATATAGTGGTATTAAATATAATTAATGGTAACTTTAGACTTGTCAAGAGCTGATGGAAAAAGCTCAAGGGTCATTGGAGCTAGTGTCTTATTAGCCCCTTTTGGTCCCACTCCAAGCCACACACTAAAGACCAATTGGAAAGGCCCAATAGGCCGGCCCAATTAGATAATCAGTTAGTTATAAAGGGAGAAACATACAAAAAAAAAATTTAAGAAAGAAAAAAGAAGCGTAGAGAAAAAGAAAAAGAGAGAGTGTGAGACACACTTTCATTCTTCCTTTGGAAACTGATTGAGATACCACACATCTTAGGCGTAAAGTGGAATTGGAGTGATAATTAAAAGTGTTCCTAAGTGCTTCTACTCTTTGTTTTGAATTTATCTACACCAAGGTACGCTATCTTGTTCTTAAATTCAGAAATTTACATAGTGCATGTTGTCAATCATGAATGAAATAGATCATTGTTTGTTGATTCTGCTATGTGTTTTGTATGAGATACAAAACTAGATTTTTATCCAACAATTGGTATCAGAGCTAAGTTTTCATCTCATGATAGTATAATGTGTGATTGAATTTTAGAATTTAAGAAAACCGTTATCTTCGTGTTTCAATTTTCTGCATCATTTAAATATAATGTAGAGAATTGCATCACTTATATATATAGCCATTGTTGTTCTGCACGACAACATTCAATATCTATTATGTTAGGACATATGTAGTTGTTCAAGCTTGTGAACATATGTCGCTATTTTATGTAATTGGCTTATTCTTAGACAAAACGCACTTTACTTGTAATTGGGTAGATCTAGGATGTGTTAAACACTTCAAGAAACAGTGGTTCAAGGTTAAGTGTTGAAGCCGTCAAAGTCTGTCCAAGATACAAGCAAGGAAGTGCAAGATTTTAAAGCTCGATAGATACCTCGACAGATACATCTATCGAGATTTAAAGAAGCTGTTTAGCCCGAGCCTCGACAGCTATCTCGACACCTCTCGACACCTCTATCTGTCGAGAATTAAAGAAAGCAGATTTCCAGGTCTGTTTCAAGTCCAATCCGTGAATGTGTCTTTGGGACTTCTTTTCTCCTAACTCTAGACATATAAAAGGATTATTTTAAGGGCCGTAAAAGTGAGCAAAAAAAGCAGAAATCACAAGATACAAGTTGCTTCTTCTCTGTTCATGCAAATTGTGATCTGTGAGACAAAGTTCGTGCCCTAGTTCATCTCTGATGATTTGAAGAACTTTGCAGCCAACATTCTTTCTTCCTCAAGTTGGTGAGTGAGTCACGTACTTGGATTCGTGCAAAGGAGTAAGACGCGTACTGGGATCCGCGCATCACATTGGTTAGTCACGTACTAGGAGCCGTGCATTAAACTGGAGAAATTGTCACTACAGAATAAGTCCAATTGGGTATTGGGGTAAGAGTTCAACTGTAGGTTGGTGAGGTACTGGGATTCCTTACTTGTAACTGCTTGTTGTGATAATAGTGGAGTTTCGGGAGTGGTGACCTTAAATCACCCGGTGGGGTTTTTGCCTTAGGGTTTTCCCCATTCGTGAACAAATCACCGTATTATTTATTTTCCGCTGGATATCTTAGTTTGGTGATTTGTTTGTGCTGCCACGTGATATTATCTGTTAATTTGATTAATTAATAACTGGGCTAATTTAATTGATCTAAATTATCACAAGGGGTCAACGCGTTTGTGGCCTGTCATATTGCCTTGATATTTATTCAAATAGGGGTAGTTATTGAAAATGGTAGTTATTGACATGGGTAGTTATTCTCATTCATTGCATTGTTTGACTTGGAATTCAATTGCATGGTATGAATGTTATGTCATGGCTAAGACTTTAATGCATGGCTTGCTTTGTTGCGTGGCTTGGAGCATAGATTGCATGGCTTGAAAATCTCTTGGCCATCTTACATGTTTTAAACAATCCGTATTATATATAAAGAATTCATGCAATCCATGCAAATAGTATATAAAGAGATCATACAATCTATATGTTATATATATATATATATATATATATATATATGTTATATATAATGTAATAATTACATATTACATGTGATAATCCGTATAGTATATTATATTAATATAATATGGATTTTTATATGTAATAAGGGTTTTTGTTACGTTATATATATTTATATATGTTAATGCTAGTTTAATAAAACTTATTCCTAATGAGATTAGGATTATGTTTTTCAAAGTGTCTAGCATTATTGTGGTTTTTCATCTTAAAAACCTTTAATTTAAAATATCTAGTGGGAGAGAGATACAAGGGTTGGATCTCACGGCCTCCATTATCGGTTCATAGTAGTGTGGGAAAACACCTCGTCTTGGCATATATGCCTCACGATCCCAAAGAAGAGTGTTTACTTCATAGTACTACAAGATTGAACTTACCCGTTTAAAGTAGTGTGGACAAACACCTCGTCTTGGCATATATGCCTCGCGATCCCAAAGAAGGGTGTTTTGTTTCATGGTACTATAAGTTTAAACACTATAAAAGGGAGATGAAATGTGGCTACACATTACTTTAGATAATGGTGTACACTAGACTAAGTGTAATGTTAACCTCCCAAAGGAGCTATGTCATTATTACTTAGAGGCTAAAGTTAATATGGCACATTGTTAGTGTTTGATAAGAGTTATCATGATAGCACTAATAATGAGAATAGTTCTCAACCAATTAATGTGTTTATAATAAACTTGCTACCAAGGAATTATAGACATGGATTAGGTTGTCGTTGCATATGTTATTTTATGGTTTTATTAAGGTTCCATATTATATGATTATATGCTTATATGCTAAATTGATAATGTCCAGTTTACTTATTATATTCATGTTTATTGTTTTTAGATTTAAATCATGACATCATTTAGCCCACTTGTTGCTATTCTTAAACAAAACAAACTGACTAGATCCAACTATGTTGACTGGAAAAGGAATTTGGACATTGTTCTTACTGTTGAAGAGCACAAAAATGTGCTTACTCAACCATGTCCTAGCTTTCCTTCATTAGATGCTCCTCTTGAGAAAAAATAGTGATATGATCATTGGTAGAAATTTAATTAAATGGCCAAGTGCTACATCCTAGCATCTATCTTAAATGTTCTACAACATCAAATGCAAGATGCAGAACTAGCTTCAGACATCATGTTAAGTCTGAAGGAAATGTTTGGTGAGCAAGGCTGTTCTGCAAGGCAAGAAACCATGAGGCAAATTTATAATACCAAAATGGTTGCAGGAAGTTTAGTGAGGGAGCATTGTCTGAGGATGATTGAAAATTTAAACACATTAGAAGTTTTAGGTGCTGACATTGATGGAGAATCCTAAGTGGATATGATACTCCAGTCACTATAGGAATCATTCAAGGAATTCAGACTCAATTATAATATGAACAAAATGATTTATTCTTTGTCTGAATTAATGAATGAGTTGGTGGCGGCGGAAGGCATCCTTGGAACTTCTAGTGTTGAAACTAATGTGGGTAAAGCTTCTACTTCTCAACCTAAGTTGAAAGGCAAGGGTAAGAAAAAGAAGAAGGACTTCACTAAGAAAGATGGTAAATAAATTGCCTTAGGGGTTGCTGACAAAGGAAAGAAAAGCAAAGGAAAAGTGTTTCTATTGTGGTGAGAAAGGTCATTGGAAGAGGAATTGTCCAATATTCAAGGCTGCCAAGAATAAGGGTAATAAAAGTTCATTTCTTCTTGAAATATGTTTGGTACAGAATCCAACGGATTCCTGGTGTGTGGGTTCAGGTTGTACTAATCATATCTGCAATTCTTTTCAGGGGTTCCAGGAGACTAGAAAGTTGAATGAGGGAGAACTATTTCTTACTTTGGCTGATGGGAGAAGGATTCCAGTTGTAGCTGTTAGAATGTTTAATTTATGCTTTAAGTCTAGAGTTTTAATATTGAAAGACTGTTTGTATGTACCTAATGTTCGTAGGAATCTGATTTCTGTAACTTACTTAGGTAAACATGGGTATTGTGTTATCCTGAAAGACAATGTTATATTAAAGAAGGACAAAATGTTTATCTGTTCTAGTAATACTGTGGATGGTCTTTATATTTTAACTCCTGACATGCAAGAATTATACAATTCTGAAATAGATAGTAACTCTCATGTAAAATCATTAAAGAGAAAGTTTCCTCTTGCTAGTGACGCATATCTATAGCACTTGCATTTAGGTCATATTAATTCAAATAGGATTCAAAGACTAATTAAAGATGGACTTTTATAGCCCATGGACTTTGATGGATTTCTAGTTTGCGAATCTTGTTTGGAAGGTAAAATGACCAAACGACCTTTTAATACAAAAGGTAGAAGAGCCCAAAGTTGCTCGAATTAGTTCATACAGATGTATGTGGTCCAATGTCAACCCAAGCAAAAGGAGGTTATGAGTATTTCATCACTTTTACGGATGGTTACTTAAGATATGGTTATGTGTACATAATGAGACGGAAGTCCGAAGCCTTTGACAAGTTCAAAGAGTTTAGGGGTGAAGTTGAAAATCAATTGGGTAAACGCATAAAGGCCATTCAATCTGATCGAGGTGGAGAATACCTTCTTAGGGATTTCAAGGATTACCTAATTCAAAATGGGATTGTCTCCCAATTGACTGCACCTAGAACTCTCCAACAAAATGGTGTAGCTGAAAGAAAGAATAGGACTCTTTTGGAAATGGTTAGATCCATGATGAGTTACTCAACTTTACTGGTTTCTTTTTGGGGATATGCACTAAAAACTGCTATGCATGTTTTGAATTTAGTTCTATCAAAATCTGTTCACAACACACCTAAGGAATTGTGAAGTAGGAGCAAGCCTAGTATGAAATATCTCCACATTTAGGGATGTCCAGCACATGTGTTAAAAGGGAAGTCTGATAAGTTGGAAGCTAAAACGGAAGTATGCATGTTTTTAGGGTGTTCAAAAGAAACCAAGGGTTATTTAATCTATAATCATAAGGATAACAAAGTGTTTGTTAGCACCCATGCCAAATTTTTGGAAGATGATTATATGAATAATTTTAATCCTAGAAGTAAAGTTGTATTGGCTGAAATAGATGAACTTGTAGTTGAACAACCAATGGATGAAACTAGGGATGATGTGGCTGTATTGGATACACCACAAAATATTACTCATGAGATGTCTAGTACACAAATGCCTCGTCATAGTGGGAGAATTATTCGGCCTCCTATGAGATTAGGAGGTTTGGGAGAAACTTATGTAGCTATCTCAGAAGAGGCTGAACTGGATCCCTACACTTATGAAGAGGCAATGAATGATATAGATGCACATCATTGGATCTTAGCTATGAAATCTGAATTGGATTCTATGTATTCCAATCATGTATGAGATCTTGTAAAGGCGCCTAACGGCCTTAAACCTGTTGGTTGCAAATGGGTTTACAAGAGGAAGAGAGGGATAGGTGGAAAGGTTGAAACCTTTAAAGCAAGACTAGTGGCGAAAGGGTATACACAAAAAGAAGGTATTGATTATGATGAAACTTTTACATCTTAATTCCTTGAGTACCTGGTTTAATCCTTTAATGTAATTCATCACATATTTATGAAATCCAATTTCATAAATATATACTTTAGTAACTCCTTACTAAAGTGGTTAGGCCTAACTCTCTGTATAACCAAACCCATTAAACTTATCTCAAAGGAATATTTTATATCTCCAAGGAATATTTTATATCTCCGTTAAGAGAATATGAATTCCATCTTGAGAATATATGTTCCATCAACACTAAATGTGATTGTCCAACATACTGAGATTGTGATCATTACTTTAGATCTTACTCCTGATATATCAAAGCAACCTACACCTCATGATCAGGTCCATTATTCTCTGAAGAGTAAGAGTTCATGTAAATATAAGTCGTGAGATTTATTATTCATTTGACAGTCGTTAGTAGAATAATAAATCTCACAACGGTCTAGTTCAATATGTCTTAACTCTTAAAACATATTAACATACCAACTAGAAATCTCCATTTCCATGATCAAAACAAATCATCTTAGTTGATATGTTATAGTTTTCGCAGATAAAATGCCCAATTTCATCACCCACTACGAACTAAAATTCTGAGTTTGCAAAGAACTTGTGATTTATATCTTCTGCAACTTTTCACATAAATCACATACTATACATCTCATGGACTATATGATAATGTCTTAATATTCACGTTATCATTATTTTTAGATAATAATAAAACAACTTTATTAATCACAACATTTATGTTATACATAGCATCATACAATAGGATTTAAGGGCACACATTCCAACAATCTCCCACTTGCCCTAAAGACTATTGTGCATTAATCTAACTTCCATCTCCTCTAAATGTGACTCAAAAGTCCTTTGGGGTAAAGCTTTGGTAAAGGGATCCGCTAGATTCTTTGCACTATCAATCTTTACTACTACTTTATCTCCTCAAGCAACAATGTCTCGAATGATGTGGTACTTTCTTTCTATGTGCTTTCCTTTCTTGTGATTCCTTGGATCCTTGGATTGTGCAACTGCTCCACTATTGTCACAGAACAATGTTATAAGAACTTGTTCAATTCTCACAACACCAAAATCAGAAAGAAATTTCTTGAGCCAAACAGCTTCCTCTGTAGCTTCACAAGAAGCAACATATTTGGCTTCCATGGTGGAGTTGGCAATATAAGACTGCTTAACACTCCTCCAACTTATGGTTCTACCTCCTAAGATGAATACATAACCTGAAGTGGAGTTTTGGAAGTCAAGATCTTATTGAAAATATGAATCTGTATAACCAATAGGTATCAAATCCTTACTATGGTAAACAAGCATATAATCTCTCGTTCTCTTTAGATACTTAAAATATGCTTTACAGCTTGCAATGTTTAAGTCTTGGATCTGATTGATATCGGCTGACTATGCCAACTGAATAACAAATATTTGGCCTAGTACAAAGAATGGCATACAGGAGACTTTCTACTGCAGAAGCATAAGGAACTTGTCTCATCATGTTTTCTTCCTCAAAAGTCTTAGGCCTTTGGTTATCAGATAGAGGAACTCCATGTTTGAAAGGAACTAATCATTTCTTGGAGTTTTGCATGCTAAACCGTTCCAGGACCTTATCGATATATCCAACTTGTAACAAACCTAACATCCTATTCTTTCAATCTTGCCAAGGCTTGATCCCTAGAATATAGTTAGCTTCACTCAAGTCCTTCATACTAAATTGGCTTGACAACCAAACCTTTACTGATGACATTACCCCTACATCATTTCCAATGAGTAGAATATTATTAATATAAAGTACTAGGAATATTACTACTTTACCTTGATGTCTTTTGTACACACATGGTTCATCTAGATTTTGTTCAAAACCAAATGACTTGATTGCATAATCAAATCTAATGTTCCATGAGCTAGATGCTTGCTTAAGTCCATAAATGGACCTTTTCAATTTGCATACCATATGCTCTTGGTTCTTCACTATGAAACCTTCAGGTTGCATCATGTATATTTCTTCTTCAAGATTGCCATTAAGGAATGCAGTCTTGACATCCATTTGCGAAATCTCATAATCACAATGAGCAGTAATGGATAAGAGAATTTTGATGGATTTAACCATTGCTACTGGTGAAAAGGTTTCATCTTAATCAATACCTTCTTTTTGTGTATACCCTTTCGTCACTAGTCTTATAAACCCATTTGCAACCAACAGGTTTAATGTCGTTAGGCACCTTTACAAGATCCCACACATGATTGGAATACATAGAATCCAATTCAGATTTCATAGCTTGGACCCAATGATGTGCATCTATATCTTTCATTACTTCATCATAAATGTAAGGATCCGATTCAGCCTCTTTTTAGATAGCTTCATAAGTTTTACCCAAACCTATAAATCTTATAAGAGGCCGAACAATTCTCCCACTACAACAAGGCACCTGTGTACTTGTCATCTCATAAGTAGTATCATGTGGTGTATCGAATACAACCACATCATCCCTAGTTTCATCTATTGGTTATTCAACTACAGATTCATTCATTTCAGCCAAAACAACTCTACTTCTAAGAGTAAAATTATTCATATAGTCATTTTCCAAAAATTTAGCATTTGTACCAACAAAAACATCGTTATCTTTATGACTATAGAATAAACCTCCAACCATTCCTTTTGGATACCCAACAAAGAATACCACTTCTATTTTAGACTGTAACTTGTTAGACTTTCCTTTCAACACATGTGCTGAACAACCCCAAATATAAAAATGTCTCATACTAGGCTTATGCCCAGTCCATAACTCTATAAGTGTTTTAGGAATAGACTTCAAATGTACCAAATTCAGAAGATACATTGCAGTATTTAAGGCATATCCCCAAAAAGAAATTGGTAGAGTTGAATAACTCAACATGGATCTAACCATATTTAAAAGAGTCATATTCCTTCTTTCTGCTACACTATTTTGTTGTGAAGTTCCAGGTGCAGTCAATTGGGATATATTCTCATTTTCAGTCAAGTAATCCACGAAATCCCCAAGAAGGTATTTTCCACCTCGATTAGATTCAATGGCCTTTATGTGTTTACCTAATCGATTCTCAACTTCAGCTCTAAACTCATTGAACTTTTCAAAAGCTTTAGACTTCCGTTTCATTAGGTACACATAACCAAATCTAGAGTAATCATCAGTGAAAGTAATGAAATACTTATAGCCACCTCTTGCTTGGATTGACATAGGACCACATACATCTGAATGTACTAGTTCTAGCAACTCTTGGCCTCTTCTACCTTTTGCATTAAAAGGTTGTTTGGTCATTTTACCCTCTAAACAAGATTCACAAATTGGAAAACCATCAAAGTCCATGGGCTCTAAGAGTTCATCTTTGATAACTCTTTGAATCCTATTTAAATTAATATGACCCAAACGCAAGTGCTAAAGAAATGCATCACAAGTAGAAAGAAACCTTCTCTTTAATGATTTGACATGAGAGTTATTATCTAATTCAGAATTGTATAATTCATGCTTATCAAGAGTTAAAATATAAATACCATCTACAATATTGCTAGAATAGATAAACACTTTATTCTTCTTTATTACAATATTGTCTTTCAGGATAACACAATATCCATGTTTACCTAAATAAGTTGCAGAAATTAAATTCCTACGAATATTAGGTACATACAGACGGTCTTCCAATATTAAAAATCTAGATTGAAAACATAAATTAAACACTCCAACAGCTAAAACTGGAATCCTGCTCCCATCAGCTAAAGTAAGAAATAATTCCCCTTCATTCAGCTTTCTAGTCTCCTAAAACCCTTGCAATGAACTGCAGATATGATTAGTACAACCTGAATCCACACACCAGGAATCTGTGGGATTCTGTACCAAACATATTTCAAGATGGAATGTACTTTTCATACCCTTATTCTTGGTAGCTTTGAAACTTGGACAATTCCTCTTCCAACGTCCTTTTTCATTGCAATGAAAATACTTTCCTTTGGTTTTCTTTCCTTTGTTGGCAACTCCTAAGGCAATTTGTTTACCATCTTGCTTGGTGAAGTCCTTCTTCTTGCCTTTTCCTTTCAACCCAAGTTGAGAAGTAAAAGCTTTAGCCATGTTAGCATCAACACTATAAATACCAAGGATGGCTTCCGCCACTACCAATTCATTCATCAATTCAGGCAAAAAATAAATTTCTTGGTTCATATTATAATTAAGTCTGAATTCTTTGAATGATTCTGGTAGTGACTAGAGTATCATATCTACTTGGGATTATCCATCAATATCGGCTCCTAAAACTTCTAGTGTATTCAGATTAGAGATCATTTTAAGACAATTCTCTCTAACTGAAGTGTCATCAGCCATTTTGGTATTATAAATTCGTCTCATAGTTTCTTGCCTTGTAGAATGGCCTTGCTCACCAAACATCTCCTTCAGACTTAGCATAATGTTCGAAGCTAGTTCTACATCCTGCATTTGATGCTGTAGAACATTTGAAATAGATGCTAGGATATAGCACTTGGCCATCTCATTAGAATTCTGCCAACAATCATATCGCTATTTTTCCTCAAGAGGAGTATCTAATGAAAAAAAGTTAGGACAAGGTTGAGTAAGCACATATTTGTGCTCTTCAGCAGTAAGAACAATGTCTAAATTTCTTTTCCAATCAACATAGTTGGATCCAATCATTTTGTTTTGGTTAAAAATAGCAACAAGTGGGCTAAATGATGCCATGATTTAAATCTGAAAACAATAAATATGAATATAATAAGTAAACTGGACATTCTCAATTTAGCATATAAACATATATTATGAAACCTTAATAAAACCACAACATAATATATGCAATAACAACTCAATCCCATATTCAATATCCATCAGCATAAAGTGAATATTAAATACTATGATTGATTGAGAAATATTCTTATTATTAGTGTTATCATGATAACTCTTATCAAACACTAATAATATGCCGTTATACCTTTAGCCTCTAAATAATTATAGTAAAAACTCAGCATAGAGGATACTATAATATTTAGTCTAGTGTGTACCATTGTCTAGAATCATGTGTAGCCACATTTCATCTCCCTTAACAAGTTTATCTTGTAATATCATGATTCAAAACACCCTCCGCAAGGAATGCAAAGTTCAAGGCTAAGACAAAGTGTTTGATCAAACTACTATAAACTAGGATGTTCAATCTTGTAGCACCATGAAATATATACTCTCCTCATGGAATACTAAGCTCGAAGCAAAGACAAAGTATATATTTCATACTACTATGAACTAACGATGGAGGCCGTGAGATCCAACCCTTATATCTCTCTCCCACTAGATGTTTTAAATTAAAGATTTTTATTTAGAAATCATGTGTAATCCAATCACACACTGCCTTGCACTTAATCCATTTGAAAACACTTAGACAAATTCAAAATTTACTTCTTTTGATCGATCGAATGTGCCTCTTGATCGGTTGAAAAAATTAAAAAATTCGAACCTAACAAACTGTCTGGCTTGATCGATCGAAAAATAAAATTTGATTGATCGACTAGTAATCAAATATCAATCGAATTAAGAAGACTGGCCCCTATTTCACTCGATTGCTCAAAAGCAATTTTTGACCAACCGAAACTCATGAACTTCAAATTTCTAGAATTTTTCTAAGGCAGTTTTCAACGGTTTTTCATGAACAAACAACCATCATATGAACATAATACATAAAGATTGATATCAAAACTAAATTTCATTGATGCTATAGCCTTAAAGTTCAATTTAACATACTTGAATCAAACTCAAACAACATCATAACATCAATACCAGTTTTCATCGAAACATAATTTCAATCAACCATGTAGAAAATCAATTGCATAACTTTCTAACTCACAAAACTATGATCTTGATCCCAAAACTCACAAAACATGTTATACAATTCAAAATTGAAGACCGCTTTGATACCAATTGTTGGAAAAACATGGTTTGTATCGCATATAAAACATACACAATGGAAAATAAACAGATCTAATTCATTCGCAATTGATAATATGCACTATGTAAATTTCAAAATTCAACAACAAGAAAGAGTACCTTTGTGTGGTGAAATTCAAAATGAAGATCATAAGTACTTGGGAATACTTTTAATCTTCACTCCAATTCCACTAACGCCCAAGAAGTGTAGTCTCTCAATCAGTTTCCAAGGGAGAATTAAAAAGTGTGGCTTACACTCACACATACATAGCATTTCACAATAGTGACTCTTACATAAATTTCTATATGTTTATCCCTTTGTATCTAATTGATTATCTAATTGGACTGGCCTTTTAGGCCTTTCCAATTGGGCTTAAGTGTGTGGCTTGGAGTGGGACCAAAAGGGACCAATAAGACACTAGCTCCAATGGGCCTTGGGCTTTTCTGTCAACTCTTGACAAGTCCAAAGTTACAATTAATTTTATTTAATATCACTATATAAATATAGTTGCACTCTAGGCCTTATTTATAAATTTTATCCAAAGATTTTATTGTACATGCAACCCCTTCATAAAATATTCGTAATACAAAGTCATGAATATAAGCTGCTACTTTGTAAATTACTACATCTTAATTACTTGAGTACCTGGTTTAATCCTTTAATGTAATTCATCATATATTTATGAAATCCAATTTCATAAATATATACTTTAGTAACTCCTTACTAAAGTGGTTAGGCCTAACTCTCTGAAAAACTAAATCCATTAAACTTATCTCAAGAGAATATTTTATATCTCCTCTAAGAGACTATGAATTCTATCTTGAGAACATATATTCTATCAACACTAAATGTGGCTGCCCAACATACTGAGGTTTTGATCGTTACTTTAGATCTCACTCTTGATATATCAAAGCAACTTACACTTTATGATCAGGTCCATTATTCTCTCAGGACACACATTTAGATCACTTCCATCATCAATTAAGACCATTGGTATCCTTTTGCCTTTGGCATCTACAATGATGTGCAATGGGTCATTATGGCGCTTCCCCTTCTTAGTCAAATCTTTGTCAAAGTAGGAAATAGTAAGCTCCCTACTTATAGACCTAATCATAGCATTCAAACCTTGAGAAGTAGTGGTTGTTGGGACTTGGATTTGATTGAGAAGGTCCACCAGATTCTGGTGGTGATTGTATGAGGCCATAAGCAAACCCTATGAGGATATATTGGCTTTCATGGACACAAGGGAGGAGTAGCCACCTAGTTTTTTCAATGGTATAGGAACCATATATATAGCGTCCTCTAGAGGAAGGACCTTTGATCTTACTACCAGGGTATGGGTCCGGAGTTTAGGTACGCTCTTGGAAAGGTGATAGCTACCCAAGATTGCCTAACCCTAAGGTTGCCCACCCATTATTTTGTCTTATCTCTTAACCCTATTAAAAACTAATTCAACACTTGTATTCTAAACTCACACACACTATTCATACATCTAGCTTACAACATGGTATCTTTATCCCTAAACAACCATACTTATCTATCCGCAAAGCAAAAGAGAGCCAAACATGCATAAGAAACCCTAGCATTCATCTAACATGTAAAAACCCTATCATACATCTAAAAAAGGCAGCAGCCCTAAATATGGCAGCAAACATATCATCAATAGCAAGCAAATCATATTATGAACAAGGCCTTAACTTCATACACATATACCAAAGGAGGATTAAACAAACAACATGCATGTTCATGTGAATGCATGCCTCACCTTACTTACCTTGTAGCATCTCAGCACCTATGGCATCATGAATGAACATATGAATGAATGGCATGGTGTCAAAATGAAAGAAAACCCTGATCTAGCATATGAGGGATAAAAAACAAAAAAGCATGCGAAACAGAGACTCATGTACTTGCATACATATGAAAAGGGTTTAGACAAGGGTGAAATATGTGAGACAAGCAAACCAATCAAAGCAAAAATATGAATTAAGGTTTTCGATCAAGCACCTGTGTATGCAAAGTTTAAGCTACGTACGCATGGTCATAACATGCATGCGTGGGGCTTGTTCAAAACCCTAACCCAGAAACAAACAAACCAGAAAATAGAGCATGAACTAAAACCCTAATTCTAACAAATAAACATGCATTTTAAATGTACAAAAACTTAAACCTAACCTAGAAAAGCATATTAAAACATATTTTAATAGACAAACAAAGCAAAATGAAAGATTTAAAGACTGAAAGTAAAAGAAAGGAAAAAGAGAAGTTTAAAAGAATACCTCACACAAAAAAGCTTTCCAAGCTTGATTTTGATCGTTCCCCTCAGTCAAGTATATTCACAAACTAATAAGAAAGTGATTAGCAACGTTAAACTAAAAGGATTAGGGCTAGAAAAGGTCCTAATCAAATAAAAATGACTTGGGAGTGTTTTGTGAAAAACTCTCTTTTGATTCACTATTTTCTAGTGAATCTTAGGTTTTTTCAGTGGGATTTCTGTGTTTTGAAAATGTACCATGTAAGGCTTTTTATAGTGGAAAAATGGGATTTGGAATAGCTCCCAAACGAGGTGGGTATCATTCCGTACCTCAACCATTATTGTAAAAAAATTTCATTTTCCATGCTTTTGAAACCCTAGTTGTGTACACAGGAATGTGCCTGCATTTGCATGCTTTGGCTCACGTATGTGGGCCGAGGCCTGCATACGTGGGCCGAGAGCCACTTTGGTTATTTATTTCCAAAAATAGATTTTTGCCATTTAAAAAGTGATATTTTCCATTTTAACATTCCACAAGTCAATTTGATATATGATTGTGCTCTAAACTAACCTTGGGCCTTAGAGTTTGAACATCATTGTTGAATGGGGGACCGAGTCATAAGGGGTACAATGTAGTGTCTATAGCTTCTTTTGCTACTGCTTAAGGACCTCATCCTCTTCATTGGGTGTTTGTTGTGTTGCCTTATTCAAGGCTTCTACTGGGTTCAAATGTGGGTGTTTCAAGTGTCTCCCCCTTGTGATGTTGGCAATTTTTTATAGGTCATTTGATTTAATGTCTTTGGGTTTGAAGTGTCTCCCCCTATATGTGGGTGTTGGGTTATTTGATTGAGGTTTGAAGTGTCTCCCCCCATGTGTGGATATTAGGTTATCTGTTTAAGGTTTGAAGTGTCTCCCCCAATGTGCGAATGTAGGATTATCTTTTTAGGGATTGAAGTGTCTCCCTCCATATGTGAATGTTGGGTAATTTGGGATTTTTGCAGTATATTCACTCCATATATCGTATCCTACTATAGACGTCATGCCCATTAGTTCTTCTTGAGTCATCATAAAGCATTCAGGTAGGTAATAGATCAACTCAGACAAGTCCTCTTTTCCTTCCTTCTCAGAAATCAAACATTTGATCCTTGGTCCTTTCCCAAACTTGTGGTTGGGTAAGGGATTGTTGATGATATTAGGCCTTGTAGGCAGTGTAATCACCTTGGTATCTATTAAATCTTAGATTGCATGGCGAAGATTATAACACCTATCAGTGTCATGGCCTGGGCCTTGATGGTAAGCACACCTTTTACTCACATCAAACTTTGTAGGTAATGAATTTGGGACTGGTTTTGGGTCTAATTTTTTAAGTAACCTTTTTTCTTTAAGCTTTTCAAATATTTGACTCATCGGCATATAAAATTCATGAAATTCCTTTCTAAGCCTTGGAGACAGCCCTGTGACATTTGCACTAGGGCAATAAGTTGGTATGGATCAGTTTTATATATATTAAATACTTCTGTAGTTTTAGCGCTAGAAGGCCCAAAATTCCTTTTCTATTTAGGTGCATCCTCATTCTTTATGGTCCCATTATTTATTGCATCCTCAATCTGAGTACTAGTAGCTATTAAAGCTTTGAAATTTGGAAAGTATTGAGCAAACAAATATTTATGGTATACAGGTAACAAGTTCTTTACAACCATGGTTAATTGCTCTTCTTCATTCGACCTATTCATCATTTGTACAGCTTTGGACCTCCATTTAGTAATGAAGTTGGAAAAGGACTCCTTTGGCTCTTGTTTAGTGGTCTCCAAGTCTCTTCTTGTCATGTCCACTTCTATTTTGTACTTGTACTAGTTATGGAACTCCCTACAAATGTCTTCCCATTTTCTAGCTCTATTATCTTCCACATTAAGGAACCACCTGAGAGTGGCTCTAGTCAAGGTATTTTGGAACAGTTGTGTAAACATTTCTTCATTAGCTCCCAAAGGCTGCATAGCCCTTATGTACATCTTTAGGTGGAATTTGGGGTAGTCGGTGCTATCAAACTTGTCCAAGACCAGTATCTTAAGCTTTGGGGCAATCTTATGTCTAGGAAAAGAGAGAGTGACTGATAATCCATGAGGTTTCCCATCCTATACGCCCTTTTGATCATCTCCTCCATCTTACTTATCATCTTATTAATCCTTTTATTACTCTCCGAGATAGGGGAAGTCTGATTAGTCTTGTTTCCACTTGGCTACCTTTTAGATTCTAAAACTGTTGTAACATGAGGTTCATGTCTTTTTTTAATTGAATTTGGCTTGCGACCATGGTGTTTAGTAGCTTTTGAGTGCTCATTGGCTCTTCATTGTTTTGATGCTCTTCTCTTTCTACCACAGTGACAGAGTCTTCAAATTTCTTGTGGCTTGGGCTGTCTTGCAAGTCGAACATGGGATTGAGTTATTGTAATTGTGGGGTGCCTTCTATACTTAAGGGCATTAGGTACCGTGATAGGCTTGGAACTTGAACTGCTATCTTGGCTATCATTCTTGTATTCTCTTTGGTTGGGTCAAACAAAGCTAGGTCCCCATCTATGTCAATTTATCAACCAAACAAACACACACATAATGCAATGCAATTTTAACATGGACTAGCCTAAGGATGGGTTCTAAGTCATTACATTGTAGGGTGGGTTTGTTGTTTTATTGTTTCCTATAGCTAGAATGTTACACCTCCCAACTTGTAATGTAATGAACATTATGTTAGTCCAAACAGCATGGTCTATCCTTTTTAGTCTGACAGGCCACAAATGCGTTGACTCCTTGTGATAACTTAGATTAATTAATTAGCCCAGTTCTTAATTAATCAAATTAACATGCAATATCACGTGGCAGCACAAACAAATCACCAGACTAAGTTAAGCAGTGAAAAATAAATAACACGGTGATTTGTTCACGAATGGGGAAAACCCTTACGACAAAAACCCCACCGGGTGATTTAAGGTCACCACTCCCGAAACTCCACTATTATCACAACAAGCAGTTACAAGTAAGGAATCCCAAGTACCTCACCAACCTACAGTTGAACTCTTACCCCAATACCCAATTGGACTTGTTCTGTAGTGACAGTTTCTCCTTTCAATGCACGGCTCCCAAGTACGTGACTAACCAGATGCGCGGATCCCAGTACGCGACTTCAAATACCAACTAGAGAGAGAGAGAGTTGGCTGCAAAGTTCTTCAAATCATCAGAGATGAACTAGGGCACGAACTTTGTCTTTCTGATCACAAATTGCATGAACAACAAGTTCTCAAAGAATGTGCAACTTGTATCTTCTGCTTCCTTGCTTGACGGCCCTTAAAATAATCCTTTTATATGTCTAGGGTTAGGAGAAAAGAAGTCCTAAAGACACACTCACGGATTAGACTTGAAACAGACCTGGAAATCTGTTTTCTTTAATTCTTGACAGATAGAGGTGTCGAGAGGTGTCGAGAAGCTGTCGAGGCTCGGGCAAAACAGCTTTTTTAAAGCTCGATAGATGCATCTGTCGAGGTATGTGTCGAGCTTTAAAAACTTGCACTTCCTAGCTTGTTTCTTGGACAGACTTTGACGGCTTCAACACTTAACCTTGAACCACTGTTTCTTGAAGTGTTAAACTCATCCTAAATCTACCCAATTACAAGTAAAGTGCATTTTGTCTAAGGATAAGCCAATTACATAAAATAGTGACATATGTTCATAGACTTGAACTACATATGTCCTAACAATCTCCCCCTTTGGCAATCCGTGACAAAACCACAACATACAAATGAAGATATGAGAGAAGTCATAAATCACTCAACTCATATTCACTTGTTACATACAGTAAAATCTATCCTAACACAAACTCTTGAAAAACTTTGCAAGAAGAGAGTTCATGAAGAAGACTTTAACAACCTGTATTTCTGAAACACTTATAAACAAAACACATCAAGGCATCTTTGTGTGAAACAGAAATAATAGATTGCATACAAGTAAAGAAACATGTGTATAAAGACAGAAAAGAAACAACACATGAAAGGTAGGTGAAAGAACAACATACATCATCATATATAAGAAGAGAATAAATACAATGTATGTCAACACATGATCAAAGTATCTCTAAACAGATGAGAAAAGAAAAAAAATACATATGATCACCTCACTACATCCCTCAATCCACACTCCCCCTAACAAAAATGTCCTATGCTAACACTCTCCCTAAGTATGACTACTCTCATACAAAACTACTCCCCCTTTTTGTCACGAGTGACAAAGGGTAAAGTGTCAAGTAGACATCTCATCCGAAGAGCTCGCATCTCCATCATCATCATCGTCGGAAGCATCATCATCATCGCCATCATCATCAGCCTCGGTCTCAGTCGACACATGAGGTGGCGGAGGAGAAGCCTCTAGAGCAAAGCCGCCCATGGTCGCCTGTCGCCTGGCGATGCGACCAACACGGACGTTCACCTGATACAACTCCGTGGAGAGTGTATCTAGGCGAGCATCCATGCGCTGTAGCTGCGCCATGATGTCTCCTAACGTGACGTCGCTCGAGGAGGAAGAAGCAGACGCACGAGCTGATCTGGAGATGGCCGGACAAGTGGAAGGAGTGGCACCATCTGTCTGTCGCAATCGAAACTGTACCTCGCTACGTTTTACGGTAGCGGCGTCTATGGCAGACATGATGTGGTAAGGATCGGACGAGGGGAAAGGGATGGAAAAACGGCTCAGGATCCTCGTGATAGTGGAAGGGAAAATGAGCTTATCACGGGTGGCCATATCTCTATAGACATCTATGATGCAAAAGATAAAGTGGGAAGGAAAGTCTATAGAAAGATCCTCTAAGAGGGACAGCAAAAATCGAGCGCGAGGCTCTGTGATAGAGTTATAGTGAGAAAATGGGTGCAAAACAAAAGTCATCACCATGTTAAGAAAGCGAGGACCTTTAGCAAAAGGTCGACATGGTGTGTACATATGATCTCCCCAAGAGGACAGACGCTCACAGAACGCCGAGATCATCTCGTCTTTGGACACAGTCCAGAGACGCTCACAGCTAGGGTAATCAGGATGATCCACCCTAGGGACATGAAGAACCTCAGAGACTAACTCTGGGGTGACACAAAAGCGCGTACCTCGGACGCAAGAGTAAAAATGAGGTACTGAAGAATCTATCCCGTGGATGTTGGAGTAAAACTCCTGTATCAACACGAGAGGAGATGTGACCGGGACGTCACACAGTGACTCCCATCCCCGAGAGTGAATGACATCGGGAAGGTCGGTGTCGGCAAAGTCTGCCAGAACAACGTGGTGTTCCGAATGAACACCGCATTTAGAAAAGTTCTTCGAGAAGTCCTTACGGGCTTTCTCATCACAGAACCGGACAGAAAGAGGGGTAGAGTCAGATGAAGACTGTCCCTTAGAACGCAGAGGGTTCTGGGACGGAATGGACTTACGTTTAGGTGCCATAGACACTACTAACGCAACCATAGAGAGGGGGAAAGAGAAAGAGACACACAGAAAAGTTCCAAACAGTTCAATATTGGCAGAATAATATTGAAAAGAAAGAACGTATGCATGGAGAATGCATGAACATGTGACATGCAACATAAAACCATCATGGGCTCAGCCCAATCCAAACCTAACAGCACACAATCGATAGGCACACATCTAAATGCATGAAAATACAATTAGAATGCTAATGTGATGCAATGCATGTGATTTTGAAGATCAAGACTATCAAACCAACCCAAGAATTTCATGAAAACCCCAACAATTTTGAAAACTCCCAAAAATTTTCAAAAACATAAAACCTAGGGTTTTAAAACAATGAAATGCATGAATATGAGGGATAAGACGCTTACCAAGAGATGAAGATCGCAAAGAACACTTGAAAACGCCTTGGGAAGAGGTTTGGAGGGAAAAGGAGAGATTTTGAGAGTGAGAACAGAGGTTTCAAGCGAGAGAGATCGAGCAAGTGAGAAGCAAAATCGCGAACGCTCAATATATAGCCTCTCAGTAATTCTCGACAGATGATGCTGTCGGGAGGTGTCGAGACTGCTGTCGAGGTCATGTGTCGAGAAATGCACATGGACAGATGAAGCTATCGAGATCAGGTATCGAGGAAGAAGAAGCAAACAAGAAGTAACCTCGATCGATCCAGCAGCTATCGAGAAGCTATCGAGCAGACAGAAAGTTTCTCGATCGATCCAGCAAGTGTCGAGGTATCTGTCGAGACTGCGATAAGAAAGAGTCTAAGGATCTCGACAGATAGCCTATGTGTCGAGAGGTATCGAGAAGGTGTCGAGATGCCTTTAAAAATAGTTTTTCAAAAGAGGAAAAACACAGACATGAATGCAATCATGCATGCAACTCAACCAAGGATCCAATCAACACATTAAGCTCTCAAAATCATCTCTCAACAAGAAAATTGATGCACATGTATCTCAAAACACGCACCCACACACTATACAAGTCTAACCAATTTTATATTTCAAAAACAAGTCCAGACAGTTTAGTGAGCATACATTAAAGCATGTAAACCTTGTGATGGCCAAATCACATTGTACCTGCACATGTATCAAAAATAGTAAAGAGTATTGCGTGTCGTGTGTGAAAACATCGCAAGATTGCATAAGTGTCTCAATGTTATGACGATTTGAGATATGAGAAAATCACTTTAACTCACACACAATCATAACTGTTTGATAGGGACTATCACCTTCGAGGTACATCCTATAACTCCCACATCTTCTAGAAAACACGCTTGCAACCATATTTTAAAGCATTTTTTATCTTTTTGCTTTTTATATCTTTGCATATTTTCTTTTTAACAAGCATATCAAGCATGGGCATACAAGAGAAAGAAAAGAAATACCCAATTATGTTAAGCTTTTGACACTGCACATTTGCTATGCCGAAGCATACAGTGTTGGGATATTTGTCCTTAAATCCTATTGTATGATGCTATGTATTTTATTATGTAAGACATTATGTATGACTTAATGTTTTGGTTAATAAAGTTGTATTATTATTTGAAAATAATGGTAACATGAATATTGGGACATTATCATATAGTCCATGAGATGCATAGTATGTGATTTATGTGATTTAGTCACAGAAGATATAAATCACAAGTTCTTTGTAAACTCAGAATTATAGTTCG
Organism: Castanopsis chinensis; assembly: GCA_032878915.1. Taxonomy (NCBI): domain Eukaryota; kingdom Viridiplantae; phylum Streptophyta; class Magnoliopsida; order Fagales; family Fagaceae; genus Castanopsis; species Castanopsis chinensis. The sequence goes on along the minus strand of JAVQMG010000106.1, from coordinate 4,418,508 downwards.
TAGTCGGTGATGAAATTGGGCATTTCATCTGCGAAAACTATAACATATCAACTAAGATGATTTATCTTGATCATGGAAATGGAGATTTCTAGTTGATATGTTGATATGTTTTAAGAGTTAAGACATATTGAACTGGACCGGTGTGAGATTTATTATTCTCCTAACGACTGTCAATTGAATAATAAACTCACGACTTATATTTGCATGAACTCTTAATCCTGAGAGGATAATGGACCTGATCATGAAGTGTAGGTTGCTTTGATATATCAGGAGTGAGATCTATAGTAACGGTCAAAAACTTAGTATGTTGGGCAGCCACATTTAGTGTTGATGGAACATATATTCTCAAGATGGAATTCTTAGTCTCTTAACGGAGATACAAAATATTCCCTTGAGATAAGTTTAATGGGTTTGTTATTCAGAGAGTTGGGCCTAACCACTTTAGTAAGGAATTACTAAAGTATATATTTATGGAATTGGATTTCATAAATATATGATGAATAACTTAAAGGATTAAACCGGGTACTCAAGGATAAGATATAGTAATTTACAAAGTGGCAGTCTATATTTATGACTTTGTATTACTACGAATATTTTATGAAGGGGTTGCATGTATAATAGAGTCTTGGGATATAATTTATTAATAAGGCCTAGAGTGCAACTATATTTATATAGTGACATTAAATATAGTTAATGGTAACTTTGGACTTGTCAAGAGTTGACAGAAAAGCCCAAGGCCCATTGGAGCTAGTGTCTTATTGGTCCCTTTTGGTCCCACTCCAAGCCACACACTTAAGCCCAATTGGAAAGGCCCAAAAGGCCAGCCCAATTAGATAATCAGTTAGATACAAAGGGAGAATCACACAGAATTTTTCTGTAAGAGAATTTGTAGAGATTTTCATAGAGAAAAAGAGAGAGTGTGAGACACACTTTCTCACACCTTTCATAACTGATTGAGAGACCACACATCTTGGGCGTTAGTGGAATTGGAGTGAAGATTGAAAGTATTCCCAAGTGCTTCTGTTCTTCAAGTTTTGAAATTCACCGCTCCAAGGTACACTCTCTTGTTCATATATTCTGAAACTTAAATAGTACATGTTAACTTGTATGTATGAAGTAGATCCGTTTACGTTACGTTTTCCTTCCGCTGCGCCGATATGATTCCATCATACAGGTGTCATTGACATTGCACTTTTGCTATGCCGAAGCATACAGATGTCATATTATGATTGGCGAGTAATAGTGGTGAGATGGTTATTTATGCCTTTCTCTTAGGATTTTCTAGTTCAACCCGTCAAAAAGAGTGATATGAGTGTTAAGAAGAAGAGATCACTTAACCTTACTCATCACAAACAAAGAGCTACAGAGCTCACTCGCTTAGTTGTGCAGAAGAATGCTCATCTAAGCTATAAGTGATACAAAGTTTAGAAAACTCTGTTTCAATGGCCATATCAAATGTTCACATGAACTAATGCACACTAACTCACACTGTTTTTGTATTTTTCAATTTTTCAATTTTTTTTATTTTTTATTAGAGAAGCAAAAATAAAACACAAAACTGAAAACACCCAAACAAAAACATGTAAAGCAAAACAATGCATAAAACTAGACTGACTCAAAACAGTAAAGAAACACACAAGTGATGCAACACACAAAAAGAGGAGAGAAGAAGAAGTGACTAAAATCACTTAGATCCCTTTGCCTTCCACACCTTGGAAGAATCTTTCCTATTGGTCGACTCTTGAACCGGCGATGAGGGAGAAGAGTTTAGCCCGTTCAAGTTCAAAAGGAACATGAGAGCTTTAAGAATGTCTCCAATTGGAGCGAGAGAAGACTGAAGCTGATTCTGGCTCCCAGATGCTATTGTGCCATTGCTCTGTTGAGTGGCATGCCACTTGTAGCAATTAGGTCTTGTGTGACCGGCAACACCACAATGATAACAGAGATGCGGTTTCTTCTGTTTGGCCTTTTGAGTGTTAGTCTTCTTAGTCCTAGGATTTCTAGATTCCCTTTTCTCAATTTTAGGGGGTGCTCCTAGGATGGACTTGCCCTTATCTACGTTCTCACTAGCTAATTCAGATTTAACATTCTTTTCTTCATTTTCAATGTTATTAGTAGGTGGAACAAACACAGTAGTACTAGAAGTAGGAGTATTAGAGAGAGAGAATTCATACCCCAATCCAGTACGATCTGAAGAATATCTCTGAGCACTCAGCATCTCATCCAGTTTAGCACTTGACGTCCTCTCCAGTTGTGCTCTGACTCGAAACAGTTCCGCTTCAAGCTTCTTGGTCCTTTCAACCAAGAAATTGTTCTCGAACCTCAGTGCTCCAATGGTCTGATTTGCTTCATCAACCTTTGTGGACAGCTCCTCACGGTTGAGTTCCACATCACTGAGCTTCTTGGTGGCCAACCTATAGAGTTTCTCATGCTTCTCAGAAAGCTTGTATAGCTTCTCATAGGCGGTATGGATATCATCTTGATCATCCATAATTTCACACTTGGAATCCACCAATTCTTCTTCTTCATCCACTTTTTCAGTAACCCCATCAGTAGGGTTAACAGTGGCAGTGAAGGCATTCAAGATTCCGTTGTCTTCATCTTTGGAATCGTCCTCGGGCTCTGTGTCGCTTAAGGTAACAGCAAGTGCCTTGCTCTTCCCTATGCTCTTGAGGTACGTAGGACACTCTTGTTTCATGTGTCCGAAGCCTTGACACCCGAAGCATTTTGGTCTAGGGGGAACAGTGTACTGACCGCCATCCTTGACATCCTTCTTCCCTTTATCTGAATTCTTGAATTGTGAAGAACTGGATTGTCTACGATCTTTGTTGAAGCCCTTTCCGTTGGCATTCTTCATAAACTTCTTGAATTGCCTTGTGATGTAGGACTTCATCTTGGAATCTTCATCATCTGACGAGTCATCCATATCACTGCTTTTGGCCTTTAGTGCCAAACTCTTGCCCTTACTTGACTTGCCTAATCTAGTCAGCCCTAACTCATAGGTCTGCAAGTTTCCAACCAGCTCAGTCAAAGGAATTCTGTCAATATCCTTCGACTCTTCGATCGCCGTGATCTTAGCATAGAATCTTTCGGGCAGCGATCTGAGCACCTTCCTTACTATCTTGGGTTCAGGGATGGTTTCCCCAAGATTAAAGGCTAAGTTTACTATGTCCTTGAGCTTGGCATAGAACTCATCAAATAACTCATCCTCTTCCATCTTAATTTCTTCAAAGCGTGTGGTGAGCCTTTGCAGCTTTGAATCTTTGACAGCCTTGGTGCCCTCATAGGTTGTCTGGAGGATGGTCCATGCTTCCTTAGCAGTTTCAGTTGAGGAAATTTTCTTGAACTCCTCATTGGTGATTGCACTGAATAGGGCATTCAATGCTCTGCTATTGAAGTTAACCGCCTTGATCTTAGCATCATCCCAATCGGCCGGCGCTTCTGTAGGCTTGATCTAGCCTATCTCCACAGCTTGCCACACTTTCTCATCTAAAGACTGCAAGAAAGCTCTCATGCGTACTTTCCAGTATGCATAGTTAGTGCCATCAAATAAAGGAGGTATAATAAGAGATTGTCCTCTATCCATGACAGCAAGGGTCAAATGGATCACACACAGAAGATTGAACCCTAATCAGAGTGTGCTTGCTCTGATACCACTTGACAGGCCACAAATGCGTTGACCCCTTGTGATAACTTAGATTAATTAATTAGCCCAGTTCTTAATTAATCAAATTAACATGCAATATCACGTGGCAGCACAAACAAATCACCAGACTAAGTTAAGCAGCGGAAAATAAATAACACGGTGATTTGTTCACGAATGGGGAAAACCCTTACGGCAAAAACCCCACCGGGTGATTTAAGGTCACCACTCCCGAAACTCCACTATTATCACAACAAGCAGTTACAAGTAAGGAATCCCAAGTACCTCACCAACCTACAGTTGAACTCTTACCCCAATGGACTTGTTCTGTAGTGACAGTTTCTCCTTTCAATGCACGGCTCCCAAGTACGTGACTAACCAAATGCGCGGATCCCAGTACGCGACTTCAAATACCAACTAGAGAGATAGAGAGTTGGCTGCAAAGTTCTTCAAATCATCAGAGATGAACTAGGGCACGAACTTTGTCTTTCTGATCACAAATTGCATGAACAACAAGTTCTCAAAGAATGTGCAACTTGTATCTTCTGCTTCCTTGCTTGACGGCCCTTAAAATAATCCTTTTATATGTCTAGGGTTAGGAGAAAAGAAGTCCCAAAGACACACTCACGGATTAGACTTGAAACAGACCTGGAAATCTGTTTTCTTTAATTCTCGACAGATAGAGGTGTCGAGAGGTGTCGAGAAGCTGTCGAGGCTCGGGCAAAACAGCTTCTTTAAAACTCGATAGATGCATCTGTCGAGGTATGTGTCGAGCTTTAAAAACTTGCACTTCCTAGCTTGTTTCTTGGACAGACTTTGACGGCTTCAACACTTAACCTTGAACCACTGTTTCTTGAAGTGTTAAACTCATCCTAAATCTACCCAATTACAAGTAAAGTGCGTTTTGTCTAAGGATAAGCCAATTACATAAAATAGTGACATATGTTCACAGACTTGAATTACATATGTCCTAACATAGTCAACAAGAAATGATCTAGTGACTCTAGGCTATGAGTTAGTAAGTTCACCACTGGGTACCCAAATTTAATGAAGACTGGTGATCCATGATTACTATCACCATATGTTGAGATGGGTACACACACTATGATAGTTAGAGAAAGCTTTTAACAACCAACATGGCAATTTCAAATAAAATATTATACGAACAATATGCAAACATAAGCAAAACAAAACAAACAAAAAATATCATACAAAAAATAGGGGCGTAGGCATCCACACTTTCCCTTTTCAAGATTATATGGAGTCGCCACTTATTTTATAAGTAAAATAAGAAAACTATATAAATTACAACATGTCTTGAATAATAACCTTCTCATTAATTGGAAATAATTACATCTTGGTAGAAAGAACTTTACATGGCTTTGTTACCTAGTTACATTCTACCCAAAATAAAATAAGACATTAATTCTACCAACCTAAAATTCTAAGATTCGGGGGCTAGGTTACAGGATAAGAAGATGTTAGGCACCCACCCTGCCCAGACAAAATCTAGTCTTCTAGACTTTAAATGATTTTAAATACGCATTAAAAATGATATGCAAATTATTGTGTCAATATCCCTAGATCTAAAATTGGATAATATGCAAAATACTAGATCTGTTGCATTTATTCAAAGAGAAATCGCATCTGAATTTTATTTGTAGGAAAGGAAAGATTTTTTTATGAGAATTTTCAAATAAAGCAAAATGAATTTTTTTATAAAAATTTAGATCTAATTTTTTAAATAACAGAGAATAGATATTTTGAAAAGTTCCCAAACCTGATTTCTTAATTAAATAACAAAATGCATCTCCAAAAGAAAATTCCAAATCTGATTGTTTAATTAAGAAACAAAATAGTTTTTAAAAGAAATTTCAGATCTGATTTTTTTAAAGTGAAAGGAATGAATTTTTTTTTTTTAAATTCAGATCTGGTTTTTCAAAGTAAAAAGGGGTGAATTTTAAGAATGAAATTTAGACCTGAATGGTGATTTTGGAAAACAATGAGGATTTGAGAAATATATTTAGTTCTAATTTTTGGTTTTGGAAAACAATAAGCTTTTGAGAAAAATATTCAAATCTAATTTTTGGTTTTGAAAAACAAAGAGGATTTGAGAAAATATTGAGATACGATTTTTGGTTTTGGAGGACAGTGAGTTTTTGAGAAAAATGTTCAGATTTGATTTTTGGTTTTGGAGGATAGTGATTTTTTGAGAAAAATTTTCAGATCTGATTTTGGGTTATGGAAAACAATAAGTTTTTGAGAAAAATATTCAAATCTAATTTTTGGTTTTGGAAAACAATGAGGATTTGAGAAAAATATTTAGATATGATTTTTGGTTTTGGAGGACAGTGTGTTTTTGAGAAAAATGTTCAGATTTGATTTTTGGTTTTGGAGGACAGTGAGTTTTTGAGAAAAATTTTCAGATATGATTTTTGGTTTTGGAAAACAATGAGGATTTGAGAAAAATATTCAGATCTGATTTTTAGTTACACAAAACAACATATCTAGTATTCAATCAAATGCCTTACCTAATTATATGAACAAAACACATGCAAAAACATATATTCATCATATAATCTTAAGAAAAAGAAAACACAAATAAAAGAAAGAGCATGTTATAAACAACATGGAGAATAGAATTTCATGGAGATAGAAATGTGGAAACTTACCTGCATGAACGCTTTCCACAAGCAGAGAATTATCCTAGAGATTAAAGAGAATAATTTTCTAAGGATTTAAGTGAGGCCACTTAACAAAAAAGAAATTCCTAAAGCAAAGCTTCTAGAATTTCCTTTACGTAAGGGGAGAGAGAAGTAAAAAAAAAAGGGTCCTGATTTCTGATTTTAATTCCCTATTTATAGAGGTTTGGTGCTTAAAAAATAAGCTAGGTTGGATCAAATATGAATTAGGTTGAATTCTTATCATTAAAAATTCAAAATGGATGTGTTCTATCTTGATCAAGATGTTTCCAAGACATGCCTCGAAGCTGTGCCAATCGGCACTAGGGAAGTGTTGAGTCCAATTTCCAACTTTGGTTTGATCTAGACTCTTTTTTAGGGACTTTCTGAGTCAAGAATTGCATCTGGATGCATTTTTGACTCGTATTCCAAAATAAATACCTTTTATTTTGATAATCAAGTTCTTAAAAAAATAATTATCTGATAGATAATTATTCTAAATAGACTTAATTATCAACAATTCCCTCGTTATCTGATTATCCATTTTATTCCTATGCAATCAAGCTTATTTCTGATAAAAACCAACAACGAACAACCAATCACATAATTATTTAATTAATTTTAATTTTTTAACCAATCAGAACTAATTTCAATTAGTGACATGTGATTGGCTTCACTCCCATACAATGCATGCAGATTGTGAAAACTTTCCGATTTGAAAATCGGGCATACCATCATGACCGTTAGAATCTCAAGATCATTTTTATGATATGCAATGAATAAGTTAATGCATGTAATGCAATTATGATTTTATGGTATTTGAAATTTTCATTTTAGTCATCTTCCAAAACTAAATTATGGGCGCAAAATTGAGTGTCTACACTTTGAGTGATTAAATCTGTAAAAATGTAATTTTTTTTTTCGAATTCGTGCTAAAGGTTGCATACACATCTTTGAGTATGTGCATCCATGGTTTGACCATGCGTGCGCATGGTTGAGTATGCATACGCACCCCAAACACTGAACCCAGATTAGGGCAAAATCTTATTTTTATTTGTTTTAATCATTTTTCACAGAATCTTTAATTCTGTTTGACTCTGTTTTAGGTTAATTATTTAGGTTTAATTATTTTCCATGTTTGCTTTAGTATTTTTGCCATGTTTAGTCTATTTGATATTATTTCCTTGTGTGTTTTACTTAATTGTCAACTTGCTGTGTTTAAATTATTTTGTTTAATTGTGTTTCATTTATTTCCTTTTATATTGTGATATATTTTTAACATGTTGTATGTGCTATTTGGATGCCCTTGGGATTGAAGAACGTGGGGGCAACTTATCAAAGGTTGTTTAACCATAAGTTTCTTCCATAGATTGGACGTAATGTGGAAGTTTATGTAGATGATATGTTGGTAAAGAGCTTGGACGAGGAAAAACATTTGGATGACCTTTAAGAGACCTTCGATACACTTAGACGATATAACATGAAGTTAAATCTGAGCAAGTGTGCTTTTGGAGTTTCGTCAAGAAAGTTTCTTGGATTCATGGTTTTACATAGAGGAATTGAAGCAAATCATGAGAAAATTCAGGCGATACTGAATATGGAACCACCAAGGAATGTCAAAGAAGTCTAATCTCTCACCGGGCGAGTTGCCGCCCTTAACAGATTCGTATAAAAAACTACTGACAGATGTTTGCCATTTTTTAAGGTTCTTAAGAAGGCATTCGAATGGACGGACGAGTGTCAAAAGATCTTTCAAGACCTCAAGGCCTATCTCACAATAGCTCCTTTGCTGAGCTTGTCTATACTAGGTGAAGAATTATACTTGTATTTGGCAATGTCTCCATATGTAGTGAGCTCAGCATTGATTAGGGAAAAGGGGAAGATATAGAAGCCAGTTTATTATTTAAGCCGAGCACTAAGAGGAGTTGAAAGACGGTACCCCATGATAGAAAAACTAGCTTTTGCTTTGGTCACAACATCCAAGAAGTTAAGACATTATTTTCAGGCTTATGTCATCAACGTCTTAAGAGATCATCTAGTCAAGAAGGCGATGAACAAGTTGGAAGCAGCAAGATGCCTAATCCAATGGACCATAGCACTTAGTGAGTTTGATGTCAAGTACCAACCAAGAAGCGCTCTAAAGGCTCAAGTATTGGCAGATTTCATTACAGAGTTCACTCCCAACCAAGGTGGGTTAGACGAGATTGATGAAGCTCAGAGGTGGGTCCATCTATGTAGATGGTTCGTCCACATTATATGCAGGAGGAATTGGAGTTGTGCTAAAATCCCCTAAAGGGGACAAGTTGAAATATGTAGCTCGTCTACAATATCAAACAACCAATAATGAAGCTCTCCTTAAAGAGATGGAATTAGCTAAGTCCCTAGGGGCAGAGTTAGTAGTTATCCACGGAGATTCTTAGTTGATCATATATAAGGTAAATGGAATGTGTGAAGCTAAGGAAGAATGAATGAAGAAATATCTTAAACAAGTGAAGAGGATTGGAAAAAAATTTAAAGAAGCCAGTTTTGTTCAAGTCCCAAGGGAGGAAAATATGGAAGCAGATGTTTTGGCAAAGGTAGCTTCGATAGAGGGGGTTATGGACAAGCATGACAAAGTCCAATACATGCTAAGCGTAGACCTTCCAAACGTATAACAAATTGAAGGAGAAGAAAATTGAACAACTCCAATAGTAACTTACCTCAAAGATGGAAGGCTTCCCGAGGACAAGGATGAGGCTAGAAAGTTAAGGATCAAAGCTGCTAAGTATATCCTCATAGACAAGGATTTATATAAAAAAGGATTCTCTCAGCCCTACTTAAGGTGCTTAGCTCTGGACGAGTCAAACTATATGTTGAGGGAGGTTCATGAAGGAGCACGTGGAAACCACTCAAGAGCGAAAGCGCTAGTCCATAAATTTGTCTGTGCAGGTTATTATTGGTTAATTATTCAAGCAAATGCTAAGGCTTATGTCAAGGTGTGTGACCAATCTCAATGTTACAGCAACATCCCTAGACAACCATCGGAGTATCTTACCCTAATGATGGCCCCATGGCCTTTTGCGCAATGGGGATTGGATATTTTAGGTCCTTTCCTACTTAGAACCAGGCAGATGAAATTTTTGGTAGTAGGAATTGACTACTTTACTAAATGGGTGAAAGCTAAACCCTTAGCCAAGATCACATAACAGAACGTCAAAAACTTTGTTTGGAAGAGCATCGCATGCAGGTTCGAGGTACCTAAGGTACTAGTGTCTAACAATGGATGGCAATTTGACAACACACCTTTTAAAGAATTTTGCAATCAATTTGAAACTCCTTTAGGAGTGAAGCTGTGATACCTGCAGAAGTGCACATGGCAAACCATAAGGTGATGAAGTATCAAGATGAGGATAATGAAAAGAAACTCCGTCTCAACCTTGATATGATAGATGAGGTAAGGATGAATGCGGAGCAAAGGATAGCAACGTATAAGAACCTCATGGCCAGATAATATTATGCAATGGTGAAACCCAGACATTTCAACATTGGGGACCTCATCCTAAAAAGGTCTCTTTGGCAATCAGAAACCCAACCCATGGGAAACTGGGACCTAATTGGAAAGGACCCTACAGGGTTATTAATTGCAAGAGACAAGGATCTTATTACTTAGAAGCCCTGGACGGGAAAAAGTTGGAGCACTCCTAGAATGTTGAGCATCTAAAAAGATATTACCAGTAGGATATCAACCTGGACGAGCATCGCCTTGGACGAGATCATCCTAGGCATTATGGTTACCCTAGACAAGCCAAAGTTATGTGTTTGCTTTTCATTACCTGTGTTTCTTATTAGTATTATATGTTTTGTTTTAATTCCCTAAAGGTGCATTTTTTTAAACTATGCACTATCTATGGACGAAGTCATGGACTTGGTTTGTTTGTATCTTTAATTCCCTAAAGGCGCCAGCTTCTAAGCATGTGCCAAAACTTGTGGAAAATGTTTTGTATGTAGTTTTTGGATATCCAATATGTAATGTTGTGTGAATTTTCAATTCTCATGATGATAATGCACTATTTAAAACTAATCTGCAAGAAGGCAAAAAGCCCTAGACTAGTAAAATCTCTGGACATAGGGATGTGGTGTCTATATGCTTTCCTTAAAATAATGATAAAGTAGAAAAATAAGCTTAGGGTGTACTCGTCTAACCAACGGACGAAGAAAAACCTAAAGTATATTCGTCCAACCAATGGACAAGAAAATGCATGCACGTAAATGTTCAAGAATCAATGGATAAATGTAACCGGCCGAAACAGTCCAAATTTTCGGACGAGTAAAGGCTGAAAATGTCTTGCTAAAAGATGATTGTAACCCACCCAGGATATGAATGAGCATTAAAACTAGAAGTCATGTCTCTAGACGAATAAAACTGGTGAAGGCAACGCCATTAGTAAGACGACTTACACTTATATAATTTAAAGAACGGTAAAAACATTAAACATGAGGAAACTTAACATGGACGAGCTAAATGCCTCCATGAGTAGACGGACAACAAACCAGTGTAATATGGGTGATGTAATTAAAGAAAATTCATCCATACAATAGCATGTTCAATAGTAAAATAAGAAATGATGAAAATAAACATTCATTCATAAAAAGTCTAGAAAAGGGTAGACGACCACCATCCAAAATCCCTTAAATAGAGTAAAAGCCTAAAAGGCAGATGTTTTGAAGTTTGTCCTAAAAGATTATGGACGAGTGAAATGTACTTAGATAAAATTCAAATGGTCCAAAATGATGGACCTCATACTTAGAAACAAAAAAGGAAAAAGAATAAACTAGGATGATCAACTTTCACACTTTCACTATAGGGGGCTCTCTCTAGTTTTAGGCTCGTCCTGGGCAGGCTGGGTGGTGGCATCATCCTCAATATTGACGTCTTCAGAACTCATCTAGAGAAAAGAGTTGGCAGCACCAAGTTGGAGTTTGATGGTGCTAAAGTCAACTTCAAGGAAGCATTCAATAGCGTCCATGCGAAAATCTTCGAAGCCACCAGCGTAGTTTTTGTCCAGAAGGTTAGTGAATTGGCTAGAAGCTCTGAAATCCTCGACAGCATCCTTTTTAGCATTCTTGAGAAGGGTGCTCAGCTCGTCATTCCTTTTTTGAAAATGGTCAAGACGAGTTTCCTTCTCAAAAATGTCAGCCTTTGGCTCCTCGACGAGGTTTTCTAGGTCTTTGACCTCATCCTTAGCCATGCCTGCCACTTCAACCCAGCCCCTACAATCATCCTTAACTTGTTGGATCCTTGTCTCAAGCTTGATCCTCTCCTTTTCCATCTCTGCGGCCTGCTTGGACACAACAATGAACTTTGACATTGCTTGCATAAGTGGTTAAAAGTACTGTTAAAAAAAAAAAAAGCAAAATGACAAGACAAGGTAAAAGTAAGATTACATACCTTGAAAAGGTCATGAACAATAGAATGTTTAAACGCTTTCAAGGACATGTCATAGCACATAGCCACATCCTCATCAGTCATAGCATTCTAGAACCTTTCCCAAGCCAAGTCCTCATTTTCAATAAGGTTCACGGGAACTCGTGGAGGAGGCTGAGACGAGGCAAGAGCAATGGTTATGGACGGGGTAACTTCGAAAGCTATTGGGAGGTAGGAGGGACAGTGCCTGGTTGACAACCCCAGGCTTGGACGACCTATGCTTCGCTTTCTTGCTTTCTCGATGACTGAGAAAGTTTCCTAAATCAAGCATCTTGGATAAACTTTTCCTTTTATCTCCATCAGAAGGACGAGGCTGAGATTGAGTCTCTGGCCTAGTTATCTCGTCCACTACCTCCTTTCCCTTGTTTTCCCTCATGGCTGCCATCCCTGAAAAGAAAAACGTTAGAATCATTTAAAAGGAAATATTAAAATAAATTCTTTCTAAGTAAAAAAATCACATCTGCTAATAGTGAGCTCATGGGCTATAGCTTCAGGAGATGGTTCAGGACCAAGTCCCCAAGTGGCAAGATGTTGAAGGATGACTAATGAGTAAAACTCCTGTCAGTGTATAGATGAGCCCTCTGGACGCATTCAAGATAGAACTTGCTTAACAATGGTCATCTAACAACTATAGAAAAAGAGAGAGAAAAAAGGATGGTTAGACGATTATAATCAAGAATAATAATAATAATAATAATAATAATAATAATAATAATAAAATAAAATAAAATAAAATAAAATAACAAAAAAAAAAACAAAAAAAAAAATGCCTTCAAGATGAAGGTTCCCTAACTCTGCAGTATATGGGACAAATGGATCCCTGCAAACCTCAACAGGGTTTCCAACCCAAGAACTAGAGATGAAGAAAAACTTCATCTTCCAGTTTCTATCAGAAGTTACAAATGGCATTATCTATCTACAATCTTTACCCCTAGCTATGAATTGATAAAAACCAAGGGACTGGTTAATCTCTGAGGGTTTGTAGCAGTAAAGGAACTCGTCTATAGTGAGAGGATGATCCCCTTGAAAAACTTCCCTCCACAAAACTTGCATAGAGATAACCGACCACCATGCATTGGGATTAAACTTACATATTCCTAAACCTAGCCTAGTTAGTAACTCCCTAGCAAAGGCATTAAGAGGCAACCTAAGTCCCCCTAGAAAGTAGGCTTCATAAACACCTATTCCAAGATGAGGGTCACAACATCATTCCCCTTGAATGGCTAACCTAGGGTTAAGATCATCTGGAATTTGATACCAACTCCTAAGGGAATTAAGTCTTTTCTCATCCATCTTGGAATGGACGCCTACAACACAACTATAAACGGTCGCTACCTCATCCACTTTAGTGGACGAGGGGGCCACTTGTCGAGGTGCCAGCCTGTGACCTTGAAGCTACCTTCATCCTAAGATGTTCCTAAAGAACTTCTAGAGTAACCCAGGAACACCAAAAGTGTATTGCTAGTCTATGGTGTTCCTTCCACTACTACTACTACTACTACTACTACTACTAGTACTACTAGAACCACTATAACTAATAGTGTCATGGTAATCATCTATCTCCTTATCCATACTATTACTAGAGGAGGAAACTACAATCTCAGACATCTTAAAGAAATTTGGAGGAAAACCTAATAATGAGGATAGAGAATACCTAGCCCTAAATGGAGGAGGACTAAAGACGTGGAAATACTTCTAGACGAGGCACTGGACAACGAATGTCAAAGGAGAAAATTTGAGAAATGTGAAGGGTAGGAGAGGAATTCTACTATTTATAGAGTAAAATCTGGCATTTGAATGACATGACCAACCAGAGAATGCCACGTGACATACTCCTCGAAAACTAAATCAATGAGGCCATGACACGTGGCACGATATTTAACCACTAATATAAAGACACTTGTCCAAAGAACAGCAGTGAATTTTACAATACTTTGTACGACTCTTGGGCAAAGGGACAACTGATGGTGAACTAAAAATTGGATCAACTCCAATCCGTCCATAAGAGTTTTCTAGACTAGAAAGACTATCTTGGCATAAGAAGTTCGTCCCTCATGGAATAGACGTCTATAAGCATAAAGGTCATCCATGAGGAAAGCTCCTAGACGACCCCCAACACATGGAAAATTTCCAAGTGTAAGATTCATCTACAAGAGCTTAGGAATTAGACCAAGTGTAACCATTTTGATACATGAGCAAGGTCTTGGTTCATGCTATAACTTCCTACTAAGTAGTTAACTCCCAATGGCAGTTGTAGAAGATAAGATTGAGCATTCTAACTTCTATAGCAATTATGAAAGTTAAATCTGAACCTTTGGACTTCCACAAATATTGGGGAAGTTACGAGACAAGTAACCACTCCAAACACACTATATAAGCACTTATCCTTAACAAATGAAAGTAAGTTTTGACTATTACTAAAAAGTTGGAATTTTTTTGTCCCAAAGAAAAAAGAAAACTAACTTAAGCATTGGAGGGTTCCTGGGCGGTTCAACCTGGTCTCCTTTGATCTTTTGTCTTTTCCTTTTCAAGCCTTCATCACTAGTCTATTGAAGCTTGGAGCATACAGCCTACTAGTTTTCTGTGCATCATCAATGCTCATCAGTCAAATAAAATGTATGTTCATGTAATTATGCATGACTTAACTTACTTACCTCGTTGCACCATAACACTTCAGCACCTATGTATCAATGCATGTTCAAGTTCTCATGATTGTTCATGTGATTCAACCAAGACATAAACCATAATTGTAAATTTATCAATCCAAGCATGTGAAACATGTTATTCTACTAACCCTAATGCTAAACATGTGAAATCTAGACTCAATGAGACCTAAACAGAGGATTAAAACAAAGAAAAACAAACAAAATCAAGAAAAACCCTAAATTTGCATTTATGGGCATCAGTATGCCTATGTATACATAAATCATGTGTATTCATACACGCCTAGAAATACATTTTTAAATCAAGCAACAAAACAACAATCAAACAAAACCTAACATGCCTCTGATAAATTAATTCAACTTTTCATTCAAAACAAGGTGAGACACAACAGATCAAAATCAAGCATGCATAACATATAAATCAATCAAGAACAACAAGAACGCAGGTTAGAAAGGATCCAAATTAAGGAAGAGCCATGAAGAGAGATTCACCTTACTTATGGAACACAACTTGGTTGATATTTAATCGGCCTTTCAGTGTCTACACAACAAAATTCAATGAGATATCAAGAAAATCAATGGATTCAATATTTCATAGGTAATCACAACTCAAAATAAAAAGATATTCTTGAAAAGATTGTTTGAAACTGGTTTTTTATTTTGATTACAAAGTAGTTTTTGCCCTAATGAGTAGTAGAAAAAGTTTTTGAAGAACCAAGAAAAGTGCTTCATGCTTGATGTGCAAAAGGTTAAGAGAAAGAAAGAGCTTTGGAAGAGTTTAGGTGAAAAATCCTCTATCTCTAGCTAGGATTTTAGTTTGGAGGCACAAGGCTGTATTTTTTATTTTAAAACTATGGTTTTCGAGACCTTTTAGACGTCTTTGGATGTTCTCAAGGGTCTAAGGGATGGTTGTTGGATAAAAATTTGGTTCTGTATCTCATACAAAACACACAACGGAAGCAACAAAAAATGATCTATTTCATTCATGATTGACAACATGCACTATGTAAATTTCAGAATTTAAGAACAAGATAGTGTACCTTGGTGTGGAGAAATTCAAAATAAAGATTAGAAGCACTTGGGAACACTTTTAATCTTCACTCCAATTCCACTTTATGCCCAAGATGTGTGGTCTCTCAATCAGTTTCTAATGGAAGAATGAAAGTGTGTCTCACACTCTTTTTCTTCTTCTTTTTTCTCTACAATTCTTTTCTTAAAGAAAAAAATTCAGTATGTTTCTCCCTTTATAAGTAACTGATTATCTAATTAGGCCGGCCTATTGGGCCTTTTCAATTGGGCTTTAGTGTGTGGCTCGGAGTGGGACCAAAAGGGACCAATAAGACACTAGCTCCAATGGGCCTTGGGCTTTTCCGTCAACTCTTGACTAGTCCAAAGTTACCATTAATTATATTTAATACCACTATATGAATATAATTGCACTCTAGGCCTTATTAATAAATTATATCCCAAAACTTTATTATACACGCAACTCTTTCATAAAATATTCGTAGTAATACAAAGTTATGAATATAGACTGCCACTTTGAAAATTACTACATCTTAATCCTTGAGTACCCGGTTTAATCCTTTGAAGTTATTCATCATATATTTATGAAATCCAATTTCATAAATATATATACTTTAGTAATTTCTTACCAAAGTGGTTAGGCCCAACTCTCTGAATAACCAAACCCATTAAACTTATCTCAAGAGAATATTTTATATCTCTATCAAGAGACTATGAATTCCATCTTAAGAATATATGTTTCATCAACACTAAATGTGGCTGCCTAATATACTGAGGTTTTGACCGTTATTTTAGATCTCACTCCTGATATATCAAAGCAACCTACACGTCTTAATCATGTCCATTATTCTCTTAGGATTAAGAGTTCATGAAAATAAAAGTCGTGAGATTTATGATTCATTTGACAGTCGTTAGGAGAATAATAAATCTCACAGCGGTCCAGTTCAATATGTCTTAACTCTTAAAACATATCAACATATAAACTAGAAGTCATCACTTTCATGATCAAGATAAATCATCTAAGTTGATACGTTATAGTCTTCGTAGATGAAATGCCCAATTTCATCACCGACTATGAACTATAAATTTTGAGTTTATAAAAAACTTGTGATTTATGTCTTCTGTAACTCTTCACATAAATCACATACTATGAATCTCATGGACTATAGGATAATGTCCAAATATTCATGTTACCACTATTTTAGATAAAAAAATAAACAACTTTATTAAACATTAAGTCATACATAATGTTATACATAGCATCATACAATAAGATTTAAGGGCACATATCCTAACAATCTCCCACTTGCCCTAAAGACTATTGTGCACTAATCTAACTCTCATTCCCTCCAAATGTGACTCGAAAGTCCTTTGAGGTAAGGTTTTAGTAAAAGGATCTGCTAGATTATTTGCACTTTCAATCTTTGCTACCACAACATCTCCACGAGCATCAATGTCTCGAATGAGATGGTACTTCCTCTCAATGTGTTTTCCTTTCTTGTGATTTCTTGGATCTTTGGATTGTGTAACCGCTCCACTATTATCACAAAACAATGTGATGGGAACATACTCCATTCTTATAACACCAAGATCAGAAAGGAATTTCTTGAGCCAAACAGCCTCCTTTGCTGTTTCACAAGCAACAACGTATTTGGCTTCCATGGTGGAGTCCGCAATACAAGATTGCTTAACACTCCTCCAAGTTATGGCTCCACCTCCTAAGGTGAAAACAGATCCTGAAGTGAATTTTCTAAAATCTAGATCCGATTGAAAATCTGAATCTGTAAAGCCAATGGGAATAAAATCCTCGCAATGGTAAACAAGCATATAATTTCTCATTCTCCTAAGATACTTGAGAATGTGCTTTACATCTTGCCAATGTTTTGGTCCTGGATTTGATTGATATCGGCTAACCATGTCAACTGAATAACAAATATCTGGTCTAGTACAAAGCATGGCATACATAAGACTTCCCACTGTAGAAGCATAAGGAACTTGTCTCATTATATTCTCTGCCTCTTGAGTCTTAGGCCGTTGGTCATCAGACAGAGAAACTCCATGTCTAAAAGGAAGCAATCATTTCTTGGAGTTTTGTATGCTAAACCGTTCTAGAAGCTTATCTATATATCCAGCTTGTGATAAGCCTAACATCTTATTCTTGCAATCTCGCCAAAGCTTGATCCCTAGAATAAAGTTAGCCTCACCCAAGTCCTTCATATCAAATTGGCTAGACAACCAAACTTTAACTAATGACATTACCCCTACATCATTTCCAATGAGTAGAATATCATCAACATAAAGCACTAGGAACATTACTATTTTGTGTCGATGTCTTTTATACATACATGGTTCATCAAGATTTTGTTCAAAACCAAATAACTTGATTGCTTGATCAAATCTGATGTTCCATGACCTAGATGCTTGCTTAAGTCCATAAATGGGCCTATTCAACTTGCATACCATATGCTCTTGGTTCTTTCCTATGAAACCTTTCGATTGCATCATATATATTTCTTCTTCAAGATTGCTATTAAGAAATGCAGTCTTAACATCCATTTGCCAAATCTCATAATCATAATGAGCAGCAATGGATAAGAGAATTCTGATAGACTTAAGCATGGTTACTGGCGAAAAAGTTTCATTATAGTTAATACCTTCTTTTTGTGTATACCCTTTCGCCACTAGTCTTACTTTAAAGGTTTCAACCTTTCCATCTATCCCTCTCTTCTTCTTGTAAACCCATTTGCAACTAACAGGTTTAATGCCGTTAGGCACCTTTACAAGATCCCATACATGATTAGAATACATAGAATCCAATTCAGATTTCATAACTTAGATCTAATGATGTGCATCTATATCATTCATGACTTCATCATAAGTGTAAGGATCCGATTCAGCCTTTTCTGAGATAGCTTCATAGGTTTCTTCCAAACCTACAAATCTTATAGGAGGCCGAACAATTCTCCCATTACGACGAGGCACCTATGTACTAGACATTTCATGTGTAGTATCTTGTGGTGTATCTAATACAAACACATCATCCCTAGTTTTATCCATTGGTTGTTCAATTACAAGTTCATTCATTTCAACCAAGACAGCTCTAGTTTTAGGAGTATAATCATTAATATAGTCATTTTTCAAGAATTTGGCATTTGTGCTAACAAACACTTTATTATCCCTATGACTATAGAATAAACCTCCAACAGTTCCTTTCGGATACCTTACAAAGAAAACTACTTCTGTTTTAGACTGTAACTTGTCAGACTTTCCTTTCAACACATGTGCTGGACAACCCCAAATGTGGAGATGTCTCATACTAGGCTTACGCCTATTCCACAACTCTTCAAGTGTTTTAGGAACAGACTTCGAAGGTACTAAATTCAGAAGATACATTGCAGTACTTAAGGCATATCCCCAAAAGGAAATTGGTAGAGTCGAATAACTCAACATGGACCTAACCATATCTAAAAGAGTTATATTCCTTCTTTCTACTACACCATTTTATTGTGGATTTTCAGGTGCAGTCAACTGGAATATAATCTTATTTTCAATCAAGTAATCCTTGAAGTCACCAAGAAGGTATTCGCCACCTCGATCAGATCGAATGGCCTTTATGCGTTTACCCAATTGATTCTCAACTTCAGTCCTAAACTCTTTGAACTTTTCAAAATCTTTGGACTTCCGTTTTATTAGGTACACATAACCAAATCTAGAGTAATCATCAGTGAAAGTAATGAAATACTCATAGCCACCTCTTCCTTGGATTGATATAGGACCACATACATCTGAATGTACTAGTTCTAGCAAATCTTGGGCTCTTCTACCTTTTGCATTAAAAGGCCGTTTGGTCATTTTACCTTCTAAACAAGATTCGCAAACTGGAAAACCATCAAAGTTCATGGGCTGTAAAAGTCCATCTTTGATTAGTTTTTGAATCCTACTTGAATTAATATGACCCAAACGCAAGTGCCAAAGATATGCTTTACTAGTAGAAGCAAAGTTTCTCTTTAATGATTTCACATGTGAATTATTATCTAATTCAGAATTATATAATTTATGCTTATCAAGCGATAAAATAAAAAGACCGTCCACAATATTGCCAGAACAAATAAACATTTTATCCTTCTTTATTAATATATTGTCTTTCAGGATAACACAATATCCATGGTTACTTAAATAAGTTGTAGAAATTAAATTCCTATGAATATTAAGTACATGCAAACAGTCTTCTAATATTAAAATTCTAGACTTAAAGCATAAATTAAACACTCCAACAGCTACAATCGGAATCCTACTCCCATCAGCCAAAGTAAGAAATAGTTCTCCCTTATTCAACTTTCTGGTCTCCTGAAACCCCTGCAAAGAATTGTAGATATGATTAGTACAACCTGAATCCACACATCAGGAATCTGTGGGATTCTGTACCAAACATATTTCAAGAAGAAAGGAACTTTTATTACTCTTATTCTTGGCAGTCTTGAATATTGGACAATTCCTCTTCCAATGTCCTTTCTCATCACAATGGAAACACTTTCCTTTGGTTTTCTTTCCTTTGTAGGCAACCCCTAAGGCAATTTGTTTACCATCTTTCTTAGTGAAGTCCTTCTTCTTCTTCTTCTTACCCTTGCCTATTGACTTAGGTTGAGAAGTAGAAGCTTCACCCACATTGGCTTCAACACTAAAAGTATCAAGGATGCCTTCCGCCGCCACTAACTCATTCATTAATTCAGACAAAGAATAAATCTTTTTTGTTAATATTATAATTGAGTCTGAATTCCTTGAATGAATCTGGTAGTAACTGGCGTATCATATCCACTTGGGATTCTCCATCAATGTCGGCACCTAAAACTTCCAATGTGTTCAGATTAGCAATCATCCTAAGACAATGCTCCCTCACTGAACTTCCTGCAGCCATTTTGGTATTATAAATTTGCTTTATGGTTTCTTGCCTTGCAGAATGGCCTTGCTCACCAAACATCTCCTTCAGACTAAGCATTATGTCCGAAGCATATTCTACATCCTGCATTTGATACTATAGAACATTTGAGATAGATGCTAGAATATAGCACTTGGTCATCTCATTAGATTTCTGCCAATGATCATATCGTTGTTTTTCCTCAAGAGGAGCATCTAATGAAGGAGCATCTAATGAAGGAAAGTTAGGACATGGTTGAGTAAGCACATATTTGTGCTTTTCAGCAATAAGAACAATGTCCAAATTTCTTTTCCAGTCAACATAGTTGGATTCAGTCAGTTTGTTTTGGTTAAGAATAGCAACAAGTGGGCTAAATGATGCTATGAATTAAATCTGAAAATAATAAATATGAATACAAT
Organism: Castanopsis chinensis; assembly: GCA_032878915.1. Classification (NCBI taxonomy): domain Eukaryota; kingdom Viridiplantae; phylum Streptophyta; class Magnoliopsida; order Fagales; family Fagaceae; genus Castanopsis; species Castanopsis chinensis. The sequence continues at coordinate 4,397,697 of JAVQMG010000106.1, read as the reverse complement.
AAGTAAACTGGACATTATCAATTTAGCATATAAGCATATAATATGGAACCTTAATAAAACCATAAAATAATATATGTAACGACAACCCAATCCATATTCAATATCCCTCAGCATAGAGTGAATATTAAATACTATAATTGATTGAGAACTATTCTCATTATTAGTATTATCATGATAACTCTTATCAAACACTAATAATATGCCGTTTTACATTTAGCCTCTAAGTGATAATAGCAAGAACTCAGTATAGAGGATACTATAATACTTAGTCTAGTGTATACCATTGTCTAGAATCATGTGTAGCCACATTGCATCCCTTTAACAAGCTTATTTTGTAGTACCATGATAAAAACACCCTCCGCATGGAATGCGAAGCTCGAAGCTAAGACAAGGTGTTTATCAAATCACTATAAACCAAGAAATTCAATTTTGTAGAACCAAGAAATAAATACTCTCCGCATGGAATGCTAAGCTCGAGGCAAAGACAAAGTATATATTTCACACTATTATGAACCAACAATGAAGGCCGTGAGATGTAACCCTTGCATCTCTCTCCCACTAGATATTTTAAAAATAAAGGTTTTTAAAATCAAGAATCATAATAATGCTAGACAGTTTGAAAACATAGTCCTAATCTCATTAGGAGTAAATTTCATTAAACTAGCATTAATATATATAAATATATATAACGTAATAAAAACCCTTATTACATATAAAAATTCATATTACATTATATATAATATAATATATGGATTTACATATGTAATATATGATTTTATATTACATTATATATATATATATATATATATATATATATTGTACATTCAGATGGTTGGAATTCGGATTCTACTTTTCCATGGCCATTAAGGACAAAAGATGCACAAAACATTAAAGCCATGCATTGAATGCCAAAAAGTCCAAAACGTGCAAATTTACTCCAAGCCATGCAAAGACAATCTTGGTGAAATCACGTTCAAGCCATGCAAACCATGCATAATTTAAGTTTTCATGCATGATGGCCATGCGGTACAATCAACATGAATAATGCATATGGTAGTTACAAAATAGTTACATCAATAAGCAATAACTACCAAAAAGCATTGCAATCCGTGGGCCATGAAACAAAAAACTTACAAACCCGAAACAATGACTTTACAAACAATTGCATTGTAAACTCATATATATTTTTACACGGATTGGATGAAGCTTTATAATTTCCAATTGATGCAATAACTATTTAGAAACTGTTTTTCTTAAATTCTAAAATCCAATTACACGTTATACAATCATGATATGAAAACCTGGCTCTGATACCAATTATTGGATACAAATCAGGTTCTATATCTCATATAAAAAACACAGCGGAAGTAACAAAAAATGATCTATTTCATTCATGATTGACAACATGCACTATGTAAATTTCAGAATTTAAGAACAAGATAGCATACCTTGGTGTGGAGAAATTCAAAACAAAGATTAGAAACACTTGGGAACACTTTTAATCTTCACTCCAATTCCACTCCAATTCCACTTTACGCCCAAGATGTGTGGTCTCTCAATCAGTTTCCAATGGGAGAATGAAAGTGTGTCTCACACTCTTTTTCTTCTTCTTTTTTCTCTACAATTCTTTTCTTAAAGAAAAAAATTCCGTATGTTTCTCCCTTTATAAGTAACTGATTATCTAATTGGGCGGCCTATTGGGCCTTTTCAATTGGGCTTTAGTGTGTGGCTTAGAGTGGGACCAAAAGGGACCAATAAGACACTGGCTCAAATGGGGCTTGGGCTTATCCGTCAACTCTTGACAAGTCCAAAGTTACCATTAATTATATTTAATACCACTATATAAATATAATTGCACTCTAAGCTTTATTAATAAATTATATCCCAAGACTTTATTATACACGCAACCCCTTCATAAAATATTCGTAGTAATACAAAGTCATGAATATAGACTGCCACTTTGAAAATTACTACATCTTAATCCTTGAGTACCCGGTTTAATCCTTTTAAGTTATTCATTATATATTTATGAAATCCAATTTCATAAATATATATACTTTAGTAATTTCTTACCAAAGTGGTTGGGCCCAACTCTCTGAATAACCAAACCCATTAAACTTATCTCAAGGGAATATTTTATATCTCCATCAAGAGACTATGAATTCCATCTTGAGAATATATGTTCCATCAACACTAAATGTGGCTGCCCAACATACTGAGGTTTTGACCGTTATTTTATATCTCACTCCTAATATATCAAAGCAACCTACACGTCATGATCAGGTCCATTATTCTCTCAGGATTAAGAGTTCATGAAAATAAAAGTCGTGAGATTTATTATTCATTTGACAGTCCTTAGGAGAATAATAAATCTGACAGCGGTCCAGTTCAATATGTCTTAACTCTTAAAACATATCAACATATCATCTAGAAGTCACCACTTCCATGATCAAGACAAACCATATAAGTTGATACGTTATAGTCTTCACAGATGAAATGCCCAATTTCATCACCGACTACGAACTATAAATTCTGAGTTTACAAAGAACTTGTGATTTATATCTTCTGTGACTTTTCACATAAATCACATACTATGCATCTCATGGACTATAAGATAATGTCCAAAAATTCATGTTACCATTATTTTAGATAAAAAATAAACAACTTTACTAAACACAACATTAAGTCATACATAGCATCATACAATAGGATTTAAGGGCACATATCCTAACAATTGCCCACATTAAGAATGATATTTTGGGCCCCTAAAATTGAAGTTCTGAAACCTAGAAAATGAGTGTGCATACGCATCTTTCAAGTGTGTGCACGCACACTTGAATCAAAAGTTATGGTGAAAATTGTGAGAAAATGTCATTTTTAGCATTGTTTTCAAAGCTATTTGAGCACTTTTGAGTTATAATTACTTCCTATCTATCAAAATAACTTCAATTACCTTTTGTAGACGTGTCAAGCTCATCATTGGGACTGGGTACTAAAGTTTGTTAATTGGGTACAAAATGAGGTGTCTACAAGTGGGTTTGGTTTTCTTGAGTATTGAATTAAGTGGGGAAGTTCTTGAGACTGATCTTGTAGAAACATGGAGATGCGGAGGAGTGAACTCCAGAGAAGGAGAATTTGGACACTATGGGAAACTTCACGCCAAGGTTTCCCACAAGGATTCATACAAACTGCAAATTCTAGGTTTGGGGAAGAAGAACAGTGAAGAACTTAAGATAAAATGAAATTCTAAAGAATTAGGAATTGTAAGAAAATTAAAAGAAAAAACAAATTGGTAAAGAAAATAAAAATATTTTTAAAAACTGATGTGACTTATTTTGACATCTAAGCATTACGTGACCATTAAAATTTAGACACATCAGGATCTCATTTAATTTTTTAACATTAAACATGTCAATTGTTTAAACTGTTTGCCACAAAGGTATTTTCTATTAGTGAGTTAATGGTAAGGATTAAATTGACTACAAATTGAAAATAATAGGTACCAAATTGACAACTACCAAAATGTAGGGGCCATATCAACTGACCCAAAATGGTGTTTTTGGTTTTGGTTATGTGTATTTGGCTTCTTGGAGGGTTGGATTTGGTCATTTGGGCTTCCTTCCCTCTTGCTTGAATTTAAGATCTTGACATGGGTTTTTTAACCCTAGTGGGTTGAATGGACCATTTAGTCTTTCGGATGAATTTTTGATGTTTCAAGACCCATTTTGTGTAAACAAGGGCTTTGCACATTAAAGAATAAGTCTACCCTTTCAATGCTAATATTGGCTAGCCTATGGATAAACATGGAAAAACGGGTTAGAATTTTCTGACCCGAATCGACCCATCCCAAAAAATACTTGACTCAAACCCGATTTTTTTGACCTGAAGTAAAAATAGGTTGACCCGTAACCCGACCCGTGTTTTTTACAGGTCAACCCGACCTGAACCATTTTTTATTTTTTGGTAAAAAAAGAATAATGAAATTAAGACAATATTGGTTTAATTATTTGTTGTAAGCTTTAAGGAAATAATTGAGACATTTACATAACTGCATGCAAATTAATTGAAAGATGAATGATTGAGCATTCTAAAATGAGTAAAGATTTTTAGATATCAAATAGCAAAATACATGTTAAGATAATCTGGTTACAGTACAGATAAAAACATAGATTTAAAATTGTAGACATGTATGAGAAACATTCACAAGTGTGAAAATAGTGAAGCCAAAGTATCAAATTAACATAAATTATGAATGCTTAGACCTATTTTTTAACAATTTATGTCTAAAATAAACGGCTTTTCAAAGTAAATTATGATATTTCCTAGAGTGTGTGTTGCTTAACAATGATATGATATTCATAAAAGAGACTATGTATAAATATGTAAACAATCAAACTTTAATGTATATCTCAAATTGAAATAAAGTGCCAACTATAATTGACAATAGATTATAAAATTAATTTTCAAGATCGTAAATTTCTTATATGTTTTTATTCTTTGTCAAATGAATTATCCAATAAGTCATTTGTAATTTTGTTTTACATTTTGGAATGTTGATATTGTGTAGAAATAAAACTTTTGTATTTCTTTTACTTATCTTTGTGTTATTTTGTTTTAAATAGCAATGTCAGGATATGTATAATTTTAAAATTATTAAATAAGTATTAATAAGTGTAGTTCATTCTTGATATAAGTGGTGAATTCAAAGTAATGTATTTTACATCAAATAATTTATTGCATGACCATTCAAATGGCAAATACATATTGTTTTCTTTATTAAAAAAAAAAATCATGTAAAAAATACGGGTTAACCCGACCCAAGTTGACCCAACCCGCAACCCGATTGACCTGAATCTCATTTTTAACCCGCTTAAAATGACCCGTAACTTGATTGACTTGACCCAAAATCGACCCGACCCGACCCGTCCCGGCCCGCCCGTTTTGCCATGTCTACCTTTGGAGAGTATTATATTTAATTTCTTTTCTCAACCGTTGTCCGATAAATATTTTTTAGCTCTAGATTGATTTGGAGGAAAGTTTTTCTAACTTCTGAAATTGTTACCTAACTTCTGAAATTGGTCCAGAGGAAAACTTTGTTTTTAGTGGAAAATTAGATAAGATACATTTACCAAACGCGCAGTCAGTTAAAAATGAAAGAATAGGCGAGTAGATAATTATTAAATATCCGTTGGAACGGTTGGTCGGTTGACCGACACTTTACTATATTCAAACTAGAACATCGTATCTCGCGGAACAAACATAGGACTATCCACCACCACGAGTGTTGTTGCATCCATTACTTCCTAACAATGAAATAAGTTCTAAGAAAATATTCATAGCTACAGTTCAGATTTTGCCTAATCTTGTTCATCAAAATCTCTTTTTTGATTACAGTGAGGTGATTTCTTTCTAGTTTCTACGGAATTTGCCAACTTATGTTCGAATTTTTTGAGGATTTAAAGGAATTTTGTCATCATCAATTAACCATTGTTGGCGGTGATACCTTCACAGCTACACTTTTTCCTGGAAGGAGCTCAAATTTCTCGGCTTGCCACCGAGAAAGAATTTTGCACATTTGATTGTTGTGATCTCCATTGCCATTGCACATTACGATACAAACTGGTTAGTAGTATTACCATTTAATTATCGCTTCTGTCGGGTTTCATTTTTTTTTTTTCCCAACATTCATTGATTGCTTTGGTGTCTCCTGAGAGAATAAACCATGGGATTTCTGATAAGTACATATGATCAATCTTTGTTAACTTTGAAACCCTTTATCAAATCTGTTTAGTTTGATCAGGGGATGGAGCAATTTCGACAGATTGGGGAGGTACTAGGGAGCTTGAAAACTCTAATGGTTTTCAGAGACAATATCCAAATCAACTCGAGGCAGTGCAGTTTGTTGCTTGATATCTTCAGTTTCGCATATGAATCAATAGCAGAGGAGATGAGGCAGAACTTGAGGTTTGAAGAAAAGCACATGAAATGGAAAGTCCTTGAGCGACCTTTGAGGGAACTCCAAAAGATATTCAAGGAAGGAGAAGCCTATATTAAGCAGTGCTTGGAAAACAAGGATTGGTGGGCTAAAGCCATTACCCTCTATCAGAACACTGACTGCATTGAGTTTCACATCCACAACTTGCTAAGCTGTATTCCAATTGTCATCGAAGCAATTGAGATTGCAGGAGAGTTGTCTGGTTGGGATCAGGATGATATTCAAAGGAAGAAACTTGTGCACTCGAATAAGTACAAAGGAGAATATAAAGATTTGAAACTTTTCCAATGGAAATTCGGAAAGCAATACCTCATTGCTCATGATTTTTGCAATCGAATTGACACAGTTTGGAAGGAAGATAGATGGATGCTTCTAAACAAAATCCAGGAAAAGAAAGCTTTGGGTGCAACAAAGTACGACAAGCAACTCATTAATCTCCTTTTCAGAAACTTAGATGGATCAGAGCCTCTGAATGGAAAACTCTTGCCAACTTCAATCCTTGTAGGGTCTAAGGATTACATGGTGAGGCGGCGGTTAGGGGGTGGCAGTCAGTACAAGGAGATCCTATGGTTGGGAGAAAGCTTTGCCATAAGACACTTTTTCGGGAATATTGAACCTCATATTCCAGAGATTTCTTCATTATTATCTCTTTCCCACCCAAATATAATGAACTATTTTTGTGGCTTTACAGACGAGGAAAAGAAAGAGTGTTTTCTGGTTATGGAACTCATGAACAAAGACCTCTCCAATTACATCAAAGAGATTTCTGGCCCAAGAAAGCGGAATCCATTTTCTCTTGCTGTTGCACTTGATCTTATGCTTCAAATTGCAAGAGGAATGGAATATCTTCACTCAAAGAAAATTTACCATGGAGATTTGAATCCTTCTAACATTCTTGTCAAAGCAAGAGCCACCTCAACAGAAGGTTTCTTTCATGCTAAGCTTTCAGGGTTTGGACTATCCTATATTAAAAATGGTATCCAAAAGAGCTCTTCAAATCAATGTGGAACTGGAACCCTCCCATTCATTTGGTATGCGCCTGAAGTTCTGGAAGAGCAAGAACAGACAGGAAGTGTTGAGAATTCCAAGTACACAGAAAAGTCTGATGTATACAGTTTTGGAATGGTTTGCTTTGAACTTTTAACCGGGAAAGTTCCTTTTGAGGATAGCCATCTTCAAGGAGACAAAATGAGTCGAAACATTAGGGCAGGGGAGAGGCCACTTTTTCCATTCTATGCACCAAAATATCTGACAAATTTGACAAAGAGATGTTGGCATACTGATCCAAATCAAAGGCCAAGCTTCTCATCCATTTGTAGGATTCTTCGCTACACAAAACGGTTCCTAGCTTTGAATCCTGATTACAATAGCCAGCCTAACCCACCAATGCCATTGGTAGATTACTGTGACATTGAGACAGGGCTTTCAAGGAAACTCTCTTTCTGGGGGAGTTCTGATCCATTGCCTATAACACAGATCCCATTTCAGATGTTTGTTTATAGAATTGAGGAGAAAAAGAGAACAACTACAAGCCTAAAAGATAATTCAGAATCAGGAAGTGATGGAGCATCAGCTTGTGGGGATGAAAATGTGACCATAATAGATGATCCAATATTCTTGCCGGCAAATGAAAGGAAGGCTTTAGCTTCACCTGATAACAAGAAAACCTTGATGTCAAGGAAATCTTTAGATTTGAAGGCAAACAAACAAGCAGGTGCTCTTCTTGTTTATTCATTCATAACTATTTCTCTAGAATAATTTAGAATAATATTAAATATTTGGAAGAGTATAATGCTTATAATGCCAGGAATCACAACGGATTTAACAATCTCTGAACAGTTATTTCTTTAAATAATACACCTTTTAAGCCCATCATTTCAAGTTCTTCGTCTATGTAATATGGAATTTGACACTAGGAGAAAATGCAAAACAGTGCCAACTAATTTAGACAGACTATAAATATGCTGGCTATCCACTTTAACCTGCAGCTGAGTAAGAAAATATCGTGTAAATGTTTTTCATTACAACATATCAGATGCAAGTTGTGAAGAACTAGAATTGTTCAAAACTCTGCAACAGCTACTTTTGTGAAAAAAAAATAGTAGAAACAACATGTACTGCTTCTAAATTGGTTTTGTGATAGATTTTCCTTGTAAAACGTCTGGGAAGTACGAACATAATAGTCTATGTAATTTTTTGCTTTTTAAATGTCTTGCTCTCTGGCATACGGGTACAGAAAGCAGTGTCTAATTGTTTATCAGAGGAGTCACTTTGTTTACATGTTCTCCTATCATCACTTTATTGAACACAGAGTAAAGAAGAAGAAAGATTCAAATAATGCAATTCTATCAAAGATATTCTAGAATTATGCATAGAATGTATACTGAAGTTTATGTGGCACCTAGTCACTAAGTTAATCTGGCAGTCAAAATTTACTCTCAGGCTTAAACTATTTTACTGTGTCAATGTTCTTGGTCCTGTTTATTACTTTGCTATGACACTAAGCAATCACATTCCAGTAGTTTTTGCAATCTGAGATTGAGTTTCAGATGCTTCAGATATTAACTTATTCTCTGAAAACATTATCCATTTTCATGTGGATTTTGTTGTACAGGAACACCAAAAGGACGATCAGTAAGGCCTCCACAACTTTCCCCTTGTGGGCGTAGTATGAGAATGAGTTCAGAGGGCCAGCTGATGGTGATTAGTCCAACAATGATGAGTCCAAGAATGCGTAGATCATCATCTGGTCATGCCGCCTCAGATTCCGAGCTCCCATAGTCTTAAATCTTTCCAAACCATTTGCCTCAGAAACAGCTTCACTCTTTTTTACAGTTAGACATCACGCTAGTTGTTAGATTCTCAGCCAAAAAAAAAATAAAAAAATAGTGAATTGTTAGATCAGAAATGTTTGGCCGTAGAGTAGGGCATTTTTGCTCAGATTATAATATTAAATTTTGAAAAGATGTACAGTTCAGTATGCCCTGAGCAACTCATTACATCTGTATTATTCTTTATTTTGTGTGAAAAGGATTTTTTTTTATTTCAATTTTTTTATTCATTGGAGAGAGAGAGAGAGAGAGTTCAACACAAAAAATCTACAATGTGGGCATTAAGTCATTGAACTGCTGTTAAGCAGAACACATGCCCAAATGAATGAGCAAAGTTACATCTGAACATATCTGCATTGACATGCTAAATAGATGTCACATTTTTGGTAAGATGTATCATATCATACAATAATTGGCTAAATCACAAGTTAATTCGGAGCTAATTAAAATGGTTATGGTATAAAAAAACTTCCTTTATCAGGAGAGGCCACCCTCATAAAACATTTCTCACTTGAAAATTTTAATCAGAAGACTAAATATACAGTTCTGGGTAGCAATCATGGTATAACCTAAACCCTTCTTGATAATTAAAGTTAATTTACATTCTTTTTCTGCTACTGGTTTGTTGGCAAGGTAACTGCTTGTGCAGGATATACGCCAATTGAAAAATTATTGATACCACAGCTCGTGAATCTTCTCCAACTCCAGCGAACCTTGTAGAGTTTTCTAAAAGATCTCTGGTAAAAATGATTGGAATCATTCATTGAGAGTACTATGATCTTTATTCACTTAGCTTCTAATTTTTTGAGATAGTGCAACTCAAACCCTGGTTTTGTACCAGCTATGCCCATATCTTGTCAACTTCCACTAATCTCTGATCTCAACAGTAAGGGTGTAACGTGGAGTACTCATCAAAGTGCAACAGCCAGAATCAGCAGGTCAATGGATTCCTTTGTCCTGTTCAATGCCATGTGGATGCAAGACATCTAAAAAAAGCAACTTAGAAGGCTCCATAACAACTGTGTTCCCTCTCTTAGCCTTCAACCGGAGCAAATTTCTGGTCCAACTCATTTCCAACCAAAGAGGACTTTAGATTAATTGTTGTCACTGGCAAGATAAGGTAATATGTTTGAGGAGCCGAACTGATTGCTATTACAAACATAGAGTGAGCAATGTTTCTCACACCATCTGCAATAGTTTCATGCTTCCACTTGAGTTAGCAGCAACAACCACGTTGGACTTTTTTCCCCAACAGACACTAGAAACAAACTGTCCCTTATCATCACCAATATCATTTCCAGAAACAGGATCAGTTGATCCAAATTTGTAAGAAGTGATTGGCATTGGCAGAGATCTATAATAGCTGTATACCTGAAAAACAAAGGGGAAATAATTGCAGTTAGAAGTTGAACATAAGGCCTTGATTCTTGCAAAAGAAAATAAAAACAAAAAAGGTCATGAAGGATCTATGTATCTACTGGCTATTCACAAAGGAATGACATCTCTAATAGGAAAGTCCATTAGTGTTGCTTGATGGGGTGTGTATCATCTGCTTGTGATCAGTATTCTAGATCTTATACTTGGATAATATTTAATAAATTAAATGCTGGCACCTAGCCCACATCCTAGAAACAGTTTCCTAATTCCCTCAAGAGAAAGGATCTTAGGGAAAAGGTAGCCTGTCACCAAACAGATTTTTAGATTTCTATTAAAAAAAAAAAAAACCTGCACTCAAGTTCTGCAATTTTAATGGTAATAAATGTATCCATTCTCATAAGTAATAATTTAAGATGTTAGAATGCCAAACTCCCAAAAGACGAGGAATTTAGATAGTTCTTAGTTTATGATGACTACAAGATCAGAATTTTTTTGCAATGAGGCAACATGCACTACCGCGCCTTTTTTATAGTCACTCCAATATCAGAGTACTTATGCCACAAAGTCCTATAATAAAATTAACATTATCAAAGTGAATTTTGACATCAAACAATTTTACCTCATTAGTTTCTGAGCCACATACTATGTATCCATCCAAAACAGACAAACCGACAAAATTCTGAGCGAGCAGTAGACAAGGAGTTAGAAATAATAATTATATAGTGAATGCTCAAAAAGAGATATAACATACAGAGACTACCTATAATGATACAGATACATACACATTCTCATGTGTGCACACTTGTGCGTGTGATTGTGTCTAATGGATAGTCTATGATGGTGCCATCTCATCCAGATTGTTAATAAGGCCTCACTCATTTTCACCTAAAAGGGTGAGGGCAAGTCACTACAATATTTGGGCCATTTAATCTATCAAGGGCCTTTTATATAAGAGACAAGGTGAAAAGCATGAATCAAATACTTATTTGTCAATAACGAAATGTACTTTTTGGCCAAAACAAGTACTTCGATTCCTCTTTCAAGTATAAAGAAAGACTACTCAACTAGTTCATGAATAATGCGGAAGATGCACACCTTTAAGTTTTATTTTATACACACACACACACACACACACACACACACATATATATATATTATTTCTATTTTTTTATTTGAATGATTTGTATATTTTAATGAATAGCTGGTATATAAGAGGAGATGGCCTAAGCACTCTTGATGGGGAAGCACCTCATCATAGATTCCATTATTATCATATAGAGAAACCAACCTTCTCATTAGTATGACCAACAAAGGTTAAGCTACAAGCAGTGGAGGACAACCCAGTTGAGCTAGTTTTATTTAGATCCCAAAGCTTCAAAGTATTGTCAGTAGATGCAGAAACAAGGGTTTCTGAATCTAAAAATTTTACATAGCTGACAGCTTTCCCATGATCAGCTAATGTGCACCAAGGGATTCTTGTATGCCGAAGATCATAGCAGTAAATCTTGTAATCAGCTGATCCAAAAGCCAATAGATGAGTAGAGTAAGCCGAGAACTGAACACAGCAGACATTGGCCGGGTTCCAAATGGTGACAATAGAATCTTGCTGCACAAATAATCACATTAGAACCACTCCCCTAACTTTGTATAACAAATTCTCTCATAAAGATTATTACAGCACTTTTAAGCAATAGTATGAGTTCAAATGATAGAATAACTAGGACCCTGAGGTCAGTAAGGGAACCTCAAATTTGGCACTTAATCATACTTGATACCAATGATCAACACTGATTTGAAAGGAAATACATAATCATCAATAAGGTTCCATTGAGCGGTTACTCCAGTTGACCAACTAGGCCAAAAATATCTATCTTATGTGGGTCTAACAAATTGTGATGGATAGCCCCACATGTAAAAATGCTTGTAGAAGGCAATAAGGAGAGAAAAAACTTTTCTTGCCCAATCATACATAAATAGGTGGCTATGGATGTGTGTGTGTTTCTGTGTGTAACACACAACTCCTACGCTTGGGGTTCTCTTTCCGCCCCTACCCTCTTTCAATTTTGAGTATTCTCAAGAAGGATAAATAATCAGCAATTGTAAATTTTAATTCATGGAAATACTAATATCAAGCAAGCTAAGCCATTATTAGATGACACGAGAGAGCGTGCCTCGTTAATGCTCCACAGTTTCACAGAACAGTCATCACTTCCACTTGCAAACTTTGTGGGGTCAGATTGAGAAAAGTCAACAGACCAAGCCCTCTTTTGGTGTTCCATGTATTGAGAGAATCCTTGACCAGTGCCTGCATCCCACATCTGGATTCCATCCATGCCCATTAGATTACAAGAAAATCACCAATAGTAGTTGTTAAAGAATATTATTAAACTCAAATAAAAGGTCGAGGATAAAAATATTACTGGTAAAAAATAAAAAATAAAAACTTTTGGTGACACGAAATAAAAGACAAGGATCAATATTTCCCTAAGTGAAGCATCTTTCAAAAGGAAACAGATGGCAATAAATAGTTTTGGAATTGAGTTCCTCATCAATCATCATGCATATATTTCCTAATATAAAAAAAACTACAGCCAAATGCTAGTGCCCATTTTAATCAAATATACAAATGCAGTGCGTCACTCAGTAAAGTTATGGATACAGACCTGCTCCAACATCATATTGAACTTAGGTACACTCTTAGAGACATTCTCTGACTGCAGGTAGTCACAAAAAGCATCAGGGAAATTATGATAAGGTGATCTTCTTTAGTATGACTACTCTATTACAGGGCTCCAAGGTTTCCTTACTACACTTGGTTTAGGTTTTCTTTTAACAGTACCATTGAGAGCCTATACAATGACTACTATTGGACAGTTGTTTCACACAGTTCAATGTACAGTTTTCTAATTATTTTGACTTGAGGCTTCATACATACTTCCACAATCAGATCACCATTCATAGAAAAATGACTAACACACTTCTAAAAGCCTAACAAATGACTCTACTCGTGATGATGAACCGCTTGAAAATGCTACCTTCTGCCGATGGTCAGGAGTCTTTTGTAGCTTAAATTGACACATCCTGATAACTCACATGCAGTTCATTCAGTCAACCAATTTATAATGGCACCTTGATCCACTCACTATGCAACAGTTCTTCACATTCTCCGATATCTCAAGGTCATTCTATTCCATTAACTTTACTTCTCCTCCCAGTCACCTCTCATGATTCACACTTACACTGAGGCAGAATGGGTAGGAGATTTTACAAGCAGGCACTCTTCTATTGTCTTCTGGCTTCCTACTTAGTGATTCTATTATCTCATGGTATAGCAAAAAGGCAGACTATGGTCGCTTAGTCTAGCACTGAAGCAGAATATAGGGCATTTTCTGCTACTACATCTGAACTTCTATGGTTATACTGGCTTTTACAAGATAGAAGTGTCTGTTCGTCTTCTCCCACTCCTACCAACTATGGTAACAGTAATGCAACACATATAGCGCCAATGATATTCTTCCATGAGTGAACCAAACATATTTAGATTGACTACTACTTCATTTGTCATTATCTAACATTACAGCTTCACTACATTGCCTCTCATGTCTATCACCATCTACTTTAGGACATCTTAAAGTTTTGCTCCATTGCTTCTCATAATCAACTGGATGAATCTTCACCAAATGTCATCCACTGGGATGGTTTTGGGATCTAGTATCCAAACTCAAGCTAGTCCCTTGAAATCCATTTTAGTGTTTAAGGAGAGGCTGTTAGAATATTAGGTTTAAATCCCAATTGGGCTCAATCCCAATTCACTATTGTACTACACTAAGTTTAGGTTTCCTGAAAACACTAGGTTTAGGGCTTGTGTAGTGTACTACACTAGTTAGGTAGAGAGCCTAATATAAAGATCAGATGTAATTTAATTAGAATTTATATGAGAAGACCAAATATAAATTAATTAGAATTCATTTAGTGTCTGAATTCTTTGTCCAACAGAACAATGGGTTCTAATTCAGTTTTTTTTTTAATGAAATATAATAATTTAGAACCCTATATAACTCTGACAATTAACAACCAAATAAAAATAATATATAGTGCAATGTTGATGTGAAAAAAATTTAAACTATCAAAAGCCAAACACTTCCACTTTATTACTATTATATAACATCTATCTCACAGGTGAAAAGTGAAAGCAGAATAAACATATATAACAAGTAAAAACATTATGTGTAAGGAATACACACCTGAACCACACCATCATAATCTGTTGAAGCCAGATAGTTCTTGATGTAGTTGTTCCAGCAAACACAGCTAAGCTTTGATTTATTTGACATCTCAACAATGGGATAATGGATATCAACAGAGTCATCTAAAAGAGCAGAAAACTCAAAAATCTTGATTTTCTTTGATACTCCGGCTGCTGCAAGGTAGTCCTCATCACGGTCAAAACTTAAAGAGCAAGTCACATTTGCAGAGTTGAGAAGATCTCCATTTCTTAATGTCCCACAAACTTCAAACTTGCTATAGTGACAAAACTTGCATAAACCTTCAAAAAAGGCTCCAAGCCGATCAATGCTTTTCTGATTTCTGCTTGGTTTTTCATTTTCATTTTTAACATGTGTCCACCTTTCTCGGTTATTTAGCACCTCTTTATCAGAGCGTTCTGCAATGGCATTTTCTCTAAGCTGGATTTGGGATCTCATGGAGAAGTAAGCATCCTCTAGCTGACTGATATTTCTCATCAATCTTTCTTCATTTAATTTTGAAACTGAAAACGATCTTGATGACACACCTGAATTTATAGAATCTAGAAGATGGAACCCTGATTTCCCTACATTAGGAATTTCATCCTGTCCCCGAGAAAAAGCTGTGGATGTCCCTATTAAGTGCCTTCTCTCAGCCAATTTAATATCTTCTTCTAAGCATTCTATATCTTCAGCTAACTTGGAGGCATGATTCTGTTTCTGTTCTTTCAATGAAATTAGGAAATGAAGTAATGGCTCTGATCCACCATCATCAACAGAACCAGATACTGAGAAATCATCCCCAGAATGCAATTCTTGGGATCCAAATATAAGTTCAGACTGGAGTATTTCCCTGTGGCACAGCAAATAAAAAAACTTCTAAATCCACCACATTAAAACATATGTAATGGACCAAGAAATAGCAGGATTTATCATCAAATCAAAGACATTGCAGCAGTTGATATCCAAAATTGAATAAAATTAATTAAACAAAGTTGCAGCTTGTAATATTATATTTTCAAGAAGTGCAGGGGAAAGTAAAATTAACAGATAGATGGTCAAATAACATGTTTGCCAGTAAAAAATGTCAGAAGCCTTCAATGGATGGTTCAGCGACTGATAAACATTTCCTCATAAGGGTCTATAGATTCACCTGGCTAGAACAGCAACTGAACATTATCCTACCCCTGAGCTGTTTTTCTTGAATCCATTCTACATCTATTATCATGAAGATTTTCCAGGTAGGACCTAGCACTTGTCTACAAATTCAGGGCCTTTGTTCTTCATCATGCTGGAACCCGACACAATAGCTCTAATATTTTCAGGCATATACACTATATAGGTTTCAGTAGGACTATTCTGCATTTAAGAATATAAATAACTATTTGGATTACAAGTTGAAACCCTCAACCACTTTAGCTGAGAATTTGAAGGTCTCCCATTAGAGGATCGTCGATGTTTATAATATTAAATGAAGCTAAATGTAAAATTAACACAATATATCTGAACTGCATATGAACTTAAGAGGTTAAGGACTCAAGATGCTTCGGCTTCATCATTGGTTGGCAGAAGTGCAATTATACTGCATACTGGTAGCTTGAGTTACTAAAATATTAATGACTAGCAAGACCTAGATACTTTTAATCTAGAATTAGGATAGGTTGCTAAAGACACCTCAAAGACAAACACAAAAAAACGGGGGGCACCCACAGGGGGTGTGGGGGAGGCGGGGTAGCAAAAATTGTAACTTCTAGTGCATATCTCTGATATTTAATGTGGTACCAATGTATTGAAATATTCATACTTCAATGATTACAACCTCTACATTTAACAAAATATTTAGAGAAGTTTGAAATTTAATGGTAGAAGGTACAATAACTGAAATGCTGCATATAATGATACCTAGTTGTTGGACGAGATGAAGGTTCAGGATGAAGAAGCCAAAGACAAAAGCCCGCCTCCTTTGGATTTTCTGCGAGAAAATTTGGTGGAAGAATCCGATGGCGTAAATCCAACATCGCTGCAGAATGCGCCTCGCATGATTCAAAAATGCAGAGCAACTGATATAAAAAGCTGCATTAGTATTAAAATACTATTTCAATTCAATTTTTAAGATGGAATCTTAAGAGAAAAATTAAAATTTAAGAGAACCAAGTACCAAAAAGAAAAATAGAGAACTAATGAATAGGAATATGAAGCAATTGAGTGAATGAAGATTGATGCATTTTCATTTCTTGTGCCAAATCTATTTATAGAAATTTATATTGCATTCATACTCAAGCTAAAAATGCCTCTCCCAAAGTGCACTAATCAATCATATCAAGGAGATATTTTACTTCATCAGGCTACTTCAGGATTTAACTCATTTACAATTGAATGATATCACTACTACTGCAGATGAAATGTGGCTTCAAATATTCAGCAGGTGCTCCCAATCCACCCCTTCTACAGGCCCCATGAATGAATATATTTTACACCATGCCAAGATACAAATAGGTATATCTTGGTACGGGTACATAATAATATCACTGTACAGCAATATACCATAAAAATTCAGTCTTAAAAGGTCCTCACAACCAAATCTCATATCAATATTAATTTATATAATGGTTTTTGTACACAGCGAAGCAAGTTTATATTTAACATACTTGGCTTAAGCATCAAGTTTGATGCAAAAATAACTTCACAAAGAAGATATAAGCAATAATACTCTAGGATTTTAATCTTATCTTTCAATAAACACGTAACTACAAAAACCAATTAAAAAAAAATTCTCACCTCAAAAAAAAGGACACCAAGACCATAGATGTTTGATGAAAATGTGCAACCTCTCTCATTGAGATCCTCTGGACTAGTATACCACTTCTCTTCTGACTGGACAGTTGCAGAAACATACTGCTGTGCTGCCAGTGATTTATTTTGGTAGCTGTGAACAGTTTTAGGAATAGTCTGCTGTGTAGCCAGATATTTATTTTGGCAGCTGGAATTGTTTTGAGACTGAAGTTCAGTGTGTCCTGAATCTTCTGGACCAGTGATTGAAATTTCGGTCTCTTTCATTGATTGAGTACTTAAGCCACCATTAGTCATGAAGTAAGGCTGTTGTTTAATAGAATTCATTTCCTCACATATTCTTCGCTGCTTTGCACCCAAACTAAGGGAGGCATGCTTATCTTGTTCCAATGGCCTCTTCCGAAATGATTCTCGACACATCACACCCTCTAATTCTCTAACGGCTGTTGAGGAACCAGTGTATTTAACTCTACTTGATCGCAGTAAAAGGAAACAAGATGGCCATAAGTCATTTAAGACAACTCCCTGAGAGTGTGCGAAATCCACTATCTCCACAATCTGCCTGAATATAAGCACACTTTCAGCTTTGTTTAGTTTACTACGCCCAGGTTTAAGCCATTCCCTTAGGCTGATCCCATCATTGAACGGTTCAGGACCAGACCTATCAATTCTATGCGTGGAAGACTGACCATTGTTGGCACTTACTTTTAATAAAGCACTAGAAGCTACCTTAGTTACATCATGCAGCTTTTCATCTTTCTGGTCCCCAATTGCACCACCAAACCCACTGCAAGCCTCTGGGGCTCCACAGATAGATTCCTTTACTGCCAAGGATTTCTTCCCAAATAGCTGAGAAAAGCTAGATGTTGACAAGGCTTTCAATCGAGCAGGAGTTGTAGATAGTGAATTGCTTGAGATAATCTTGTCTTCACTAGCCCTCATATATGCAAAAACTCCCTTTGGTGCAGGATCAAGTAACTTGCTCGACAAAAGCTTCAGACTCCTCGGGTCAGAATTCATAGTTACCAACTCTTCTCTGACTCTCAACAATACTTGATCCTTGCCAGTAGAAGCCAAATCGCCCTGTGAACCCTTACTTCTAGACCCACTTCCTAACTGATATAGATATTGCCACTGGCCCTGCTTAGCTTTGCTGGGGCTACTAACTAAATCTAAATTTTGGTTCCTATAATTTCCCACTGTTAACTCTTCCACAACAAGCCCTGTATCAATTGTAGAACTAGTAGTCAGAGGCTCAGAACCATCTAAAGAAGCTATGCATCTATTTAAATCCTTCCCCTCGATGGCAGCCAAACAATCATTTTCTGATCTCTCCAGCCATTCACCTCTCACAGATAAGCAGGTCACTGGTGATCTCAAGAAATTTTGACCCTCTGGTTTCAGGGAAGGATCAAAATCTTTTCTTTTAAGTTCTTCATTTCCTACTGCATCATTTACAGCCATTTCCTCTGCAGCTCGTTTCATACCGTCGGAACACACCATTAATCAATATGAATGATTTGTTGTGCAAACGACCTACTCACATGAAAATTACAAGAATTAGACAAAAGGGGGGGAAAGATGAATTCATGGCTGAAATACAAGAATTAGTAAAAGGGGGGGGGGGGGGGGGGGGAATGATGAAATTCATGACTGGAATTTAGGATGACATCCAAAAAAGAACAACAACAACAACAATAACATCAGCTCCAAAAAAGAATAACCTAAAAGGGAAGAGGGGTGAATTCTAAATCAGTTGAAACAATATCAACACAAAATGAAATAATGGATTAAAACTTTTCAACTAATGGCGAGAGAGAGAGAAGCATAAGTTGTATTTATTTACGGTGAAAGTGGAATTTTTCAAATTTAAGCAGACCCATTAAATCAAAAAGCACATTATTCTTTTGGAATGGCATAGAAATATCCATAACTGATAATACATGAATTAGTAATCACACTCCTCTTAAAGAACAAACATTTCTTTTTGATATTATGCAAACCAATTAAACCCCACTTTGAATTTGCTCTTCAAAGCATGAGAGAAAGCAATTCAACTACATATCCTTTTTTTTTTTTAATTCAAATAAAAATCACTACAACCATTCCTTGAACTTCAAATTAGAAAAATATACAAACCACATAACCAACATCATCATTACTATAAAAGAGCATCCGTCCAACATGAATGCTTCAATTTTAAGAGCAGAAAATGAACCCTTCCTTCCATTTTCTGTAACCAAAAAGTGTAAAAGAACAACCTTTGAAAAAAAAACAAGCACACATAGACCAATGAATTAAACGCAATGAAATTCAAAAAAGTAAATGCAATACCATTAAAGAAAGCAGCAGCTGAGAGAGAGAGAGAGAGAGAGAGAGAGAGGGAACCAAAGACAAACTTGCCTGAAATAGAAAAATATCTTCCAACACATAAACAAGTGAAAGAATGTTGTTTGTTGCAACAAAAGTAAAAAGAGTCTTATCGGTATCTTTAGATTTTTATTATTTTTTGTGTGATACTTAAAACAAAAAAACAAAAACAAAAACAAAAACAAAAACAAAGGAGAAGGGAATTTTCTGAATTTACGTATGGTCCATATATTTTGAACAAATATTACTTCGTACCATTTTTTTTTATTATTATTATTATAGTAATTTAAAAGTAAATTAGAACAGCTATGCATATGCTTAGCTCAGAGAGACTTGTGTTGGATCTGATTATGAGGCTACAAATGAAAGACCTCATTTTTTTTTTCTCAGCTAATTCGTCTTCGCCTTATAGTCCACACGTTGGATAACAAGTTTACTGTTAATGGGTGGTAGCGTTTTATTAAATAGCACTCAGTCGGCCTTTTATTTACTGTTTATGCCATTGCTCCTTAATTTTTTCCCCCTGGACCATACCTCCCGTGACGTAATAGGGCCTTTTCAAGGCGAGCTCCGCTTTTATAACAACCACACAGACCTGCATCGTTTATATGGCAACTCATGTTGCTTCATCTATGATATTTTGATAATTATTTTACAATAAATTTTGGGTATTATTAAGTTGTTATTGATTTCTATTTGAATTCATCATTAACATTATCTTTTTTAACTTACTTTTAATCGTTGTCACCATTACATTGTGAAAATAATGTGGATAGAATTTTATTTTTTTTGTTAATCTTAACAAGAGGTTTGTATTGTTGTATTTTTTTCCCTCTAGTAAAAGAGAAGTAAAGGAGTGCATGGATCGGGTTAAAGGATTTTTTCAATTTGACTTACCTTGGTCAGGTTGAAAAAAATCTAACCCAATCCAACCCACTTGAATAGGGATGGACCCACAAGTTTGACCTTTATTTATTTTATATTAAGCAATTAGTATATTACCAACACAAATAAGAGCAAGCATAGCACCAAACCAACACAGACTAGTGTTTTTCTTCTTTCCATCAAACCGCACCTCTCGAGTTTCAATAGCAAAAGGTCTTGATCTCTTTACACTTTTGGGATGTGGGTGAACAAGACTAATGCCTTTACTTACTTTGCCCAATGGTTTCTTGGCTGGACAACCTAGATTTTGAAATCTCTCTCTCTCTCTCTCTCTCTCTCTCTCATGCATGGAAGGTTCTAGTTTCCTTTCATCCTTTTCAATTCCTATATACAGGGGGTTTGGGCCTATTTTCTAGCATTCCCCTACACAAGGGTTTTCGCCCATCCATGGGCCCATTTATTCTCATATCCAAGTTCATTATACAGGAGACCTCTTTTGGGCCATTTCTCTTCTTCTTTGGGCATTTAGGTCACCTTTAGGCCCCCTATTGCTCTATTCAAGGGCTATCTTCACTAGAGACAACTCTTAGTCTCATTCCCCATTCAAGGGAAATTGGGTCATCCTCAAGCCTCACTTATTACTCCATTCTAAGGTAATTTGCATAAAATCTTTCGTTAAACTTGTTTCTATATTTAGTCATCCCAACTAGGACATAGGTCCAGGTGCGGCCTTATTTAGGGCTTAGTTTGTTTGACGTTGGGCCTAATTTGATGGCCCAAAGATATATGAAAATTTTTGCATCAACATACAGTTATACTGCCTAGATTACTAGATTGAAAATTAGAATGCCTAATTGGCACTTCCACCAAGAATAAATCTGTCAATTGACACCATGAATTATAGAAGAAAAAAAAATCCGAGTTCCAGTATTTCAACCTCTTTTTTATGCGCTCAAGTGCTGAATTATTTATTTATTTATTGGGTATCGGATCCAACCCATAATGGAACTCTAATTTCTTCTAGAAGATGCATTAAAAATTAAGAGTCCATTTAGATAGGTCGTTTTAAAAAGTGCGTTTTGAAAAGCAGTGTTTTGAAAACATAATTTTAAAAACCACAAATAAGCGTTTGGTAAAAAGTCCTATAAGGGCACAAATTAATCCATAACCCAAAAGACTTAAAAAATAGTCTAATAGGCCCACAACAATAAATTTGTTAGAGAGTGGGTTTAACACTAAACGTTCAACAAGTCAAATGAGAATCACAATAGGTTAGTTTACTGTTGGAATGACTAAGATGAATAAATTGAAAAGAAAAACACTCCTTGGTCAAGTCCAAGGATGGTATGTTCGTATATATATCTCTGAGACTTATACAAATATTCAAGTTCTTGATTGCAAAGAGATTTCTCCTTTCTTTCTCTCTAATCCCCCTTTCTGTAAGGGAATCCTTTCCATTTTATACTCCTTCTCCTCCTTTCATCTTAACCTTCCACTTGTTGATCAAATAACTCATCTCCTTGATACTTGTCCCATCAGAACCTTTTTGAAGTCTTTTATGGGTAGCTGTAAAGCTAGAAGTCACTATTCAGATATCACCTCAACATTAATGCGGTTAGTGAGTTAAGAGTAGAGCATTCAATGTGGTGGTAGCAGCTTTTTTCCTAGATATTTTTCTATTTTTTGTTGACTTTCCTCTCTCCAAAGCTTATCCTCCTTCCAAACATGGTTGTCCACTTCCTAGTACTTGTTGGGTGGTCGGACTTCAGGCTTCCACTTTGTTTCCTGAGGAGGTTTGTCTCCTCGGACAACGTCACCTGCTTGTCGTGACAAACTCTTGTCCTCGGCCCAATAACCTACTGGCCTTTACTAATACTTGTTTGTCCTTAGGCTTTTCGGAGTCCTTGGGCACGGCCCATGGCCCAATACTCTTATTCGAGCCATTTATCCCCATAATAGCCCCTCGAAACTCTGTTCTTTCTTTCTCTTGAGAGAAAAATGGGGTCTTGATCTTGTGTTACTGTACTTCCCACACTTATACGTTTCCACCTTTTTGAGTGTCTTATCACCTACAATAAGGACGCTCTTGACACTTTGGCATCTGGGATGTTTCAGTAGCAATTACTTCACACAGTGCCCTGTCCCCCACGTTCTATGGTGTGATAAAAATCGTACAGTAGAGATTCAAGCAAGAACTTTCCCACTTACTTTCCCCTCCTATATAAAATGCTCGAAGAATCCAAATGCCCCACTTTTTGAATCTTCAACTCTGAAGTACTTGTCTGAGGTGCTCTTTTCCTATATCTTTGTAAGTAACCTTTAGCCCACCTACTTATTATTAGGACCTTTTCTTCGTTAGCCTTTTAATTTTCACCTTATTCTTCTAACATCCCACACTCACGTCTTAAATGGGTAGATTTGCTAACTTGGTAGATACCCCTGAGGGCATAGAAAGCTTTAAGACCCGTTATAACATACCAGCTGGGGTTTCTATCTAGCATTACCTTCAAGAAGAATGGCATGCCTTGAGATCAGAAGGAGAGGTGGTAATCCCTCTGATTGCCTTTATAAAGGGAGAGATGAGGATCTCTATGGATAGAGTAATTAGGGATTTCTTGATTGCTCACAGACTTTGCCCGACCCAGTGTTCTCCAAACATATTTAGGATATTAGGTACTGTAGACGCCCTCTATGAAAAGATGAGTGTAAACCTCACCCATCATGATGTTAACTGGGTGTATAACTGCCAGCTCCTTAAGAGTACAGGGCACTACCTAAAAACTAAGGTTCATGAAGTCAGACTCATCGTGTGTCTTCTCGAAACTAACAAGGGCATGGACTAAGATTTTCTGATTGTCTCTGGTGAATGGCATGATGGACTTCATTACCTAACACGAGAAGGGAAACCACGTGGGGTACTTAGGTTTAGGTTCCCTGTTTTAACAATGCACATTTTAAACTAACAATTTCTTGTTCCTTTTCTTCTAATTCATAAGCTAACTTTCCTTTTATTTAACGCATTCCCTTTCTAATGACACCTTCATTTTTGAGATTTTTGCAGATAAGAACTTCACAGCCCCCAATCTCAATTTAGTCAATAAACCTGATTTGACGAGGATTCTTAAGTCTGAGATTTTTCTCCATATAGTCGGGCAGTTACGATCAGCTTACGTCATCCTCAAGTACAAGCCGATATCCATAAGCTTCTAATCTCCCAAATATGTCATCAAGGTGAAGGATCCTCGAATCCATCAAATTAACATTGCTATACTCGGTTTTCTCAAAGGCCCTCCTTCCATGGGCACCCATCCAGTTGAACTGCCCGCTCAATGAGCTCCCAAGGAAGAAGCGACCTCTTCAAACCCAGCTCCTGAGGAAGAAGCAACCAAAGTAATAGAGGTTGTAAACTCTAGCGAGGATTTCGGCGACTTTGGAGTTTTTGACCAGTCCTTCCTTATAGAGTACCCCCTTGTTACCTTCCTTCACTTACCCTTTGCACAAGTTAGTAGTAGTCAAGAGCCATCCAATATCCTCGAAGCCATGGTGCTCCAACATAAGCAAAAAAATTGCCTCCTCGAGCTTCTAAATTCACTTGCTGGGGGATCTACCCCCAAAGTGGCCGTTCAGACCTGACCTCCAACTCCCCTCCTTGTCCATACTTCCCCTTCTGAACTAGCATATAAGAAGAGTAAACGGGGCAAAAAAGGTAAGGGTTGTGCGACGAGGGCGAAGTTATCCCCACCAAAGAGCTTGAGCCCCAAAAAGGGGCAAAAATAGCTAAAGGGGCACAAAGGAAGTCCTTGGCGGAAGGGCCAATCAAAGAGAGGGTGTTTGACCGTTGCCCTAGGGTTCTAGTCTAGAACCTTACCTTAGAGTTGGATAATGCCCCTCTCCCCTTGGACTCATCCATTTGAGATTTTTAGAAAGGGGAAAGCTGGCTTCAAGGTCAATGCCTTGGAGCAGCACCTACTTCTACCTCAAGATATGGCCGACTCGAGGACACTAACGAAGCACGGGGTGTTTCTAACCTTGAAAAGGGACCTGGACATGGTAGGCCTTTTAACTCATTAATTTTACTAAGTTTAAATTCTCTTTCCTTCTCTTAGAGGATTTATTTTAATGTTTCCTTTTTTATATAGGCAATCCAAACAACAAATATTGCCAAAAAATGGGTAAATAATGCCCATAAGCAATGAAAAAATGAGGAGGGACAACGTATAGCTATCATTAAAACTCTTGCCATTGCTGAACAAAGAATCAAAGACCTCAACACCAAATTAACTGAGGTAGATAGGGATAAGAAAAGTGTTGAAGCTACACTGGCTGGGGTTGAGAGGCAAGCCGAGGATCAATGCCAATAACTGCGTAGAATTGAGGATCAACTTGCCATCGCCAAAGAGCAGATAAAGGCTCTGAAGCAAAAGCTGGAGAAGGAAAAAAAGGATGTAGCTCAAGCTGAGCAGGAAGGTTATGATGTAGGGGTCAAAGAAACGGAAGAAAATCTAAGATCCTAAGTCACTAGAGTCTGCTAGGGTTACTACCTTCAAGTATGGACTGAGGCACTAAACCTGGCCGGGGTGTATGCATCATCATAGCTCCGAAAGATGGAGAACGTTTTCTATCCCCCAACTCTCTACATAACTCCCCCTTCCAGCTCCTGGGCAAACATTCCCAAAGCACCTGAATCTGGCAAGCCTACCTCAGCTGATACTTCTCCAGCCACTTCGAAGACCTCTAAAGAGGCTAACCGAGCAAGCACCACAGGTAAGGGGAACGAGCCCACCAAAGATAAAGTACTTGAGCTAGTGAAACTTCTACTTACTCCCAAAGAAGCTTCCCAAGACAAGGGAGCAGCCCAGGGCCAAACACTTGGGCAAGTCAAACTCCCCTTCAACGACCAAGGAGGTTCCCAAGGAGAAAGGTGAAGCTCAAGTCACAGCGCCTAAACCTTCTGCACAACCAGCTGTGAAGAATAACCCCCTCCATCCAAATCGAACTCTAGACTTATCCCCTTTTGCATGTAATAAATATATATATATATATATATATATTTTTTTTACATTATGTATTTCTCTCGCCTGTCCAAGGCTTTATTTAATGAAAGATGTCTGTTACCTTTATATCGTTACCATTTCTATGTAAATTGTGATGGTATCTGTTTATTATTAAACATAGTATAACTGTTTAATTACAAGGCCAAATCACAAATTTTTCCCATTAAAGCACAACATTGCCCTTAGCATGGACAAGCACCTATGTAAATAACAATCAAATTACTCAACTTGTAAATAGGATAAATGTATCCTTAGTGTTTAGTTCAAGGGACTATATACGATCAAGGCTCCACTCATAACTTTAAACAAATGTGAGGCATTGGTTAGGGAAACCAAACGTGGCTAAGGTTTGGTTCGGTTTGACCATTTTGCTATATAAAAACATTAATTTACCCAAGGTATATGGTCCGAGGTGTTAGGATGTGTGCCCTTAAATCCTATTGTATGGTGCTATGTATGACTTAATGTTGTGTTTAATAAAGTTGTTTATTTCTATCTAAAATAATGATAACATGAATATTTGGACATTATCATATAGTCCATGAGATGTATAGTATGAGATTTATGTGATTTATTCACAGAAGATATAAATCACAAGTTCTCTGTAAACTCAAAATTTATAGTTTGTAGTCGGTGATGAAATTGGGCATTTCATCTGCGAAGACTATAACGTATCAACTAAGATGATTTGTCTTGATCATGGAAGTGGAGACTTCTAATTGATATGTTGATATGTTTTAAGAGTTAAGACATATTGAACTAGACCGCTATGAGATTTATTATTTTACTAACGACTATCAAATGAATAATAAATTTCACGACTTCTATTTGCATGAACTCTTAATCCTGAGAGAATAATGGACCTAATCATGACGTGTAGGTTGCTTTGATATATCAAGAGTGAGATCTAATGTAACGGTCAAAACCTCAGTATGTTGGGTAGCCACATTTAGTGTTAATGGAACATATATTCTCAAGATTGAATTCATAGTCTCTTGATGGAGATATAAAATATTCCCTTGAGATAAGTTTAATGGGTTCAGTTAGTCAGAGAGTTAGGCCTAACCACTTTGGTAAGAAATTACTAAAGTATATATTTATGAAATTGGATTTCATAAATATATGATGAATAACTTTAAAGGATTAAACCGGGTACTCAAGGATAAGATGTAGTAATTTACAAAGTGGCAGTCTACATTTATGACTTTGTGTTACTACGAATATTTTATGAAGGGGTTGCGTGCATAATAAAGTCTTGGGATATAATTTATCAATAAGACCTAGGGTGCAATTATATTTATATAGTGGTATTAAATATAATTAATGGTAACTTTGGACTTGTCAAGAGTTGACGGAAAAGCCCAAGGCCCATTGGAGCTAGTGTCTTTGTGGTCCCTTTTGGTCCCACTCCAAGCCACACACTAAAGCCCAATTGGAAAAGCCCAATAGGCCGGCCCAATTAGATAGTCAGTTAGTTATAAAGGGAGAAACAGACAGAATTTTTTAATCAATTAACAAAAAAGGATCTTAGAGAAAAAGAGAGAGTGTGAGACACACTTTCATTCTCCCTTAAGAAACTGATTGAGAGACCACACATCTTGGGCATAAAGTGGAATTGGAGTGAAAATTAAAAGTTTTCTCAAGTGCTTCTAATTTTTGTTTTGAAATTCTCCACACCAAGGTACGCTATTTTGTTCTTAAATTCTGAAATTTACTTAGTGCATGTTGTCAATCATGAATGAAATAGATCCTGTTTTGTTACTTCCGCTATGTGTTTTGTATGAGATACAAAACCAGATTTTTATCCAATAATTGGTATCAGAGGCAGGTTTCCATATCATGATTGTATAATGTGTGATTAAATTTTTGGAATTTAAGAAAACCGTTATCTTTGGGTTTCATTTTTCTGCATCAAGTTATGGTGTTGTGTCATGTTTTATATATATTGCAAGTGAAATTGAATAGTGCCGCATGTGGGTGATTAAGTCTGTATGGGTTGCATTGATATGGTTATTCTATTTATAACCATTTGCAACTACCAATGCTTGAACCAATTTAATGCATTGTTTGGACTCTTTCTTGCACCACTTGGTCATTCACGTATGGCTTGCATGAAATGCATGTCTTAACTATTAATTGCACGGTTACCAAGTGTATATCTTTAATGGCTTGGAGCATGAATTTGCATGCCTTGGTTTAAACAGATTCAAGCATTCAATTGGTTTATGATGTGATAACCATCCTGTGTACTTTGTTTTACACTTTCACGTGTCATACATAGCATCATACAATAGGATTTAAGGGCATACATCCTAACAATGTCCCACTTGCCCTAAAGACTATTATGCACTAATCTAACTCCCATTCCCTCCAAATGTGACTCGAAAGTCCTTTGGGACAAAGCTTTGGTAAAAGGATCTGCTAGATTATTTGCACTTTCAATCTTTGCTACCACAAAATCTCCACGAGCAACAATGTCTCGAATGATGTGGTACTTCCTTTCAATGTGCTTTCCTTTCTTATGATTTCTTGGATCTTTGGATTATGCAACCGCTCCACTATTGCCGCAAAACAATGTGATGGGGACTTGTTCCATTTTTACAACACCAAGATCAGAAAGGAATTTCTTGAGCCAAACAGCCTCCTTTGCTGCTTCACAAGCAGCAACGTACTCAGCTTCCATGGTGGAGTCCGCAATGCAAGATTGCTTAACACTCCTCCAACTTATGGCTCCACCTCCCAAGGTGAAAACACATTCTGAAGTGGATTTTCTGAAATCTAGGTTCGATTGAAAATCTAAATCTGTATAACCAATGGGAATCAAATCCTCACAATTGTAAACAAGCATATAATTTCTTGTTCTCTTAAGATACTTGAGAATATGCATTACAGCTTGCCAATGTTTTGGTCCTGGATTTGGTTGATATCAGCTGACCATGCTAACTAAATAACAAATGTTTAGTCTAATACAAAGCATGGCATACATGAGACTTCCCACTGCAGAAGCATAAGGAACTTATCTCATCATATTTTCTTCCTCTTGAGTCTTAGGCCTTTGGTCATCAGACAGAGGAACTCTATGTCTAAAAGGAAGCAATCATTTCTTGGAGTTTTGCATGAAACCGTTCTAGAACCTTATCTATATATCCAGCTTATGATAAGCCTAACATCTTATTCTTGCGATCTCGCCAAAACTTGATCCCTAGAATAAAGTTAGCCTCACCTAAGTCCTTCATATCAAATTGGCTTGACAACCAAATTTTAACTGATGACATTACCCCTACATCATTCCTAATGAGTAGAATATCATCAACATAAAGCACTAGGAACATTACTACTTTGTCTCGATGTCTTTTGTACACACATAGTTCATCAAGATTTTGTTCAAAACCAAATGATTTGATTGCTTGATCAAACCTGATGTTCCATGACCTAGATGCTTGCTTAAGTCCATAAATGGACCAATTCAACTTACATACCATATGCTCTTGGTTCTTTGCTATAAAACCTTCCGGTTGCAACATGTATATTTCTTCTTCAAGATTGCCATTAAGAAATGCAGTCTTGACATCTGATGAAGCAAAAATTCGTCAGTCGAGAAAGAGTGAATCCAGATGGAACCAAACCTGTATCTCGTCGTTCTGGTAGTTAAGAAGATGGTAGGGAGATCTGTCAGTGTAGTCACCGGTGTGGTGCCTGCCAAAACACCTCCGATGCTTAAGTTAGTTTCTGGGAATTTTACTCAGACGAATAATGATAAAGAATGGGTGTATTATTGTGTCTCTTTCTTACCCCTGACTTGTGTTTGTGGAGGCTTTATATATGCTCCTCTCACCTCCTAACCATTGTAGCAGTTATTGCGGTTTTAATACCTCTTTGAGTAACGCCTTCCGCTTAATGGCAAGGTTTCAATTCATCTCCAACGGGTTGTACAGCTGTTTCATCCAGCCTGGGGCATTATTGGTGATATTAAATATTCCTACCACTTTCGCCTGCTCTTGCATACTTTATCCTCGTCTGCACCGATTACCTCGTCTATCCTGCTTTCCTCGTCAGTGTAGATTACCTCGTCCGTATTTATTTCATTAGCCCTATCAGTTGCCCCTAGATTCCTTGGTCGTCATGACATGTCACAACGACCATGGAAGGTGAAAAGTTGGCAGACGACTCTTGGAGTTTCGTGCCGCATTAAATGTGTAGTGGTGGCGCCGTACTGATCGTGGCCATGTGGCATATTTCAATTGGTGAAGTTAATGCTCCCATCATTTGGCTCTTCATTTTTCCCGCTATTTTTCTTCAGTTTCTGTGTCATTTTGGCTTTTAATCTCTCTTCCTTTGTTCTTTTACCTCTTTTCAAAAAGACTTTATTGCTCTGAGTCTCTCTTCTCCTTTCTTTGCAAACACTCTCTCCGGCGATCTTTCCTTTTGAACCGGCGCGTTGTGTGGTGGTGTCTTTGTGCGGCGGTGCTTTCGTGTGGCGGTGCTTCCCTTCCAAGGTATTTATTTTCCCAACTTTTGGCTCTGTTTTTCCCTTTTTCTTTTCATAATTTCTCTGATTTTTCATTTCCTTCTTCTCTTTCTTTTTTATGGGGATTTTAGCTTGTGTTGTGTTGTTCAGCTCACATTGTTACTAGATTTTGATGGTTAGTGGCTCTGAGGTTAGGATAGTTTGCCCGTCAATTTCTTTCCTGTTTGCGGGTTTAGGGGGATTTTTAGGTAGCTCTCCGCACCTAGAGGGTTTTGTTTTGGAGGGTAATTGTCTAGGGGTTGTGTTGGCTGACTTGTTGCATTTACTTCGTCAGTCGATTGACTGGTTTAGGAATAGGGAAAGAGTGCGAGGAGCCATGTCTGATGTCAAATCTAGTGAACTTGAGACTAGACTCTCATCTAGTGACGATCCAATGGGGGGCGATACTGCTGTTTCGACCTTTCAAGAGGTTAGACCTTTTCACTCCCTTGAGAAAGGGTGTAGCCTAGATGTCGAGACGCTAGGGCGGTTTAAGGACAGATTTCAATTCCCAGAGCGATTGAGGCTTCGTCTGCTTGGTAAAGACGATCAGGCATGTAGCTTCTTCCCAGGGGAGGTGTGCTTCTACGAGGCGGCCTTCATCTGTGGATTGAGGTTCCCCGTCCATCCTTTCCTGATGGAGTTGTTGGATCATTTCGGGATCGCTCTAGGGCAACTTATGCCTAACTCCTGGAGGATTGTGATCAGCTGTATAGGGATATGGCTGGCACCTGTAGACGGGGACATGCTTAAAATTGACGAGCTTGTTTACTTATACAGATTGAAAGCGTCCAAAGAGCACGGGTATTACGAACTGGTATCCTAGGAGAGGAAAAATAAGGTCGTCAAGGGTTTGCCGTCCTCCTTTAGGTATTGGAAATCCAGATTTTTCTTTATGTCTGGAGATGAGTTTGAGACCGCCTTGAGCTAGACTTGGGGTGATCTGCTGCGATTACATCATCGGTGGGGAACCCCGACATTAGGTGCGTCAATATCTTTTCCTCGTCGCTCCAGTTTTTTTATGTGTATTGTCACTGCAGCTAATCCTTTTTGTTGTTCTGTGCAGTTCAGAAGCGACCAAAGCTTAAGAGCAGGTACAGGGACAGGGTGAAAAAAGCAGTAGAGTACGCACAGACAGTTGAAAATTGGGACGACTTGGTAGATCCCAAGACTTTGGCGTTTTATTGTCTTGGACCGGAACCCTCTTCATTTGTTCTCTAGAGCATCGAAATTGAAGAAAAAAAGAGTAAGTGATAGATTCGTCCGTAACGATTTTCGTTTATCTTTGTCTTCCTGACGAACGTCCCCTTCTTCTTGCAGGGATGACGACAAAATTCAACAAGGATATGTATGCGAAGATGAGATCGAAAAAGAACGAGCCACTGTATAGTCTGGGGAAAAAGACAGTGCAGGTCACCGGCAAGGGTGCCCCTGCTTCTACGGCCATACAGACCACTCGCATCACCTCCGGGGCTGAGATGACGGGGACTGCTTCTCCCTCCACTTCGATTGAGGAGCTCTTCACACCTGTTGCTAAAAGACAGCGTTTGTCTAAGAAGGAGAAGGAGAAGGAGAAGGTTGCCTTTCAATCATCCACTATTTGGGATGACGAGGGGCTGGCCGTGGAAAGGGCTCATGGGGCTGTCCCTGCCGAAGACTTGAAGGCTCTCTCTGGAGTGTCTTTTAACCACATCGCCAACCGTCATGTTCAAAAGCTCGTTCAGGTTGGATATTTAGTTATGAAACCTCTCTCTCCCCCCCCCTTTTTTTTTTTTTTTTTACTGACGATATCATTTTTTTTTTTATTTTTTTATTTCAGGTCTTAGGGGAGAGTCTTCATATCACCTCCAAGTATCTGACCCAAGAAGCTAAGGTGGCTTCTCTTTCAACGAGGGTGGAGACCTTGGAGGCAAAGAACTCCAACTTGAGGAAGGACTTGATCGAATCCATGAGTGAAGACACCACTTTGAAGGAAAAGGTGAAAGGATTGAATGAAGATCTCAGGGCTGAGCGTCAGCTTACCCTTGAAAAGGATGAACAACATCTAGCGTCCCGCGAGAAATAGAAGACCATTGCTGACAGGTTCGTTAAGGCCTTTCAGACCACAGACGAATATAACACGGTCTTGTTCAGCTGGTACTTCAAGGGCTTCGAATTGCTGAGGAGGTACCTCGTCAAGCATACCTTTGGAGTGGACCTCGAAAGCTTAGATTTTGAGGAGGTTGACCAAGAGATTGCTGCTGACGAGGCTGTCCAATCGTCTGCTGCCCAATCTAACGCCCCAGAGAACACCAATGTTGATGATGCTCCAGATGACTCCGCCCCTGTTGCTTGATCCTGAAAAAGAGTTTTATCCTTGTGTGTGTGTGTGTGTGTGTTTTTTTTTTTTTTTTTTTTTTTTTTTTTTTTTCCAGTACTAATTTTGTAAAAACTTATGTTTTAAGAACATCGATTTGGCCCAGTGTTTATGGGTCTTTAGTTGTAAGAACACAGGTGTTTGCCCGCTGTTTTTGGGCTTTAATTAGGTGCACTTACCTGTTTTCTATAGTTTTATTACCTTTTTATGCGTCCCTAAGCTGTGCCTTGTTGCTTTAAGAATGGCCGACTCTGTTTGGTACTTCGTTATCGTACAACCATTGTTAATTAGAAACAAGAATCCGTCAAGACGGATTCTTGCTACTTATGCCATTTCCGAGATTCAATGTCTCGTTTCTTCTTAAGTAACTTACATCCGTCAGGGCGGAATCTTGCTACTTAGCCATTTCCAAGATTCAATGTCTTATTTGTTCGTCAGTAACTTACATCCGTCAGGGCGGAATCTTGTTACTTAGCAATTTTCGAGATTCGATGTCTCTTTTGTTCGTCAGTAACTTACATCTGTTAAGGCGGGATCTTGTTACTTAGCAATTTTCGAAAGTGGGGGATCATTTGTAGCTTTCAACTAAGAAAACCTATGAACGCAGAAGCATTAGTAGAACAATTTCTTTATTAATATGAATACATTCATTGGTTACATCTATTTGTGGTACTTCTTTAAATGCTCGATGTTCCATGGTCATGGGAGCTTCTGCCCGTCTAGGGTTTCCAAGTGATAACTCTCTTGTCTAGAGTAGTGAGTGACCCGGAAGGGTCCTTCCCAGGTAGAGCCCAACTTCCCCTAGACAGAATCTTTTGTAGCCGTGCTGACCTTGCGCAAAACGAGGTCACCTACTTCAAGTCGTCTGAGCTTTACCCTCCTGTTGTAATACTCCCTCATCTTCTGCTGATACTTCGTCATTTTGTTAGAAGCTTTGTCTCTTATTTCTTCTAGGCAGTCTAGGTTGATTCGTAGCTGATCCTCATTGCCTTCTTCGTGGAATAGTTCCTGCCTGATGCTTGTGGCACTCACCTCCACTGGGATTACAGCTTCAGTGCCATAAGTGAGCATAAAAGGGGTTTCCCCTGTCGGTGTTCTGGCTTTGGTCCTGTAGGCCGACAGTACATTAGGAAGTTCGTCTAGCCAGGCACCCTTTATGTCATCCAGCTTGGTTTTTATGACCTTCAGCAACGTCTGGTTCATCACCTCCGTCTAACCGTTGGCCTGCGGATGTCCTGGGGACGAGAACTTATTCTTGATACCCAAACCTGAGCAGAAATCCTTGAAGCCTTGGCTGTCAAACTGTCGACCATTATCTGATATGATCGTCATTGGTATCCCGAACCTGCAAACTATATTCTTCCAGACAAAACTTCGGATTTGTGCTTCCGTGATAGTTGATATTGCCTCTGCTTCTACCCACTTGGTGAAGTAATCAATCGCAACCAATAAAAATTTTACCTGTCCTTTACCTAGTGGTAGTGGGCCGACGATGTCAATTCCCCATTGTGCGAATAGCCAAGGGGAGGATATGGTCATTAGCTGCTCTGCTGGAAGTCGTTGGACGTTCCCGAACCTCTAACATTTCTCACATTTCTTAATAAGTTCAACTGCGTCCACCTGCATGGTTGGCTAGAAATAACCTGTTCGAATGATTTTGCTTACCAGGGATCTGGGACCGGCATGGTCCCTGCAAATTCCTTCATGGACTTCCTTTAGGATATATTTGGCTTCCTCTTCATCAACGCACTTCAAGTAAGGCATAGAGAAATCTCTCTTGTATAAGGTGTCGTTTAAGACTGTGAATCTGGCTGCTCTTTTCTTGATCTTTTTAGCCTCGTCATCATCTTGTGGGAGGTGTCCATCCTGCAAAAAAGACATGATAGGAGTAATCCAGCTATTTGTACCTTGGATTTGGAACGTTGACACTTCTTTAATGCTGGGATGTTTCTGGACTTCGATTGCTAGTCCGCTTCTTGAAGACCCCTCTTCTGATGAAGCCATCTTTGAAACCTCGTCTACTACAGTGTTCTGGCTCCGAGGGATCTGTTCAAATCTGACTGTGTTGAACTCCTGGGTAAGATGCCTCGTCAACCGGAGGTATTTTTGCATCCTATCTTCTTTTGCCTCGTACTCTCCCTTTATCTGTCCAGTCACCAGTTTTAAATCACTTTGCACTAGCAGGTTCTTGGCTCCAAGGGCTTTTCCAAGTTTCAAGCCCGTCAGTATTCCTTCATATTCAGCCTCGTTGTTGGTGGCTGGGAACTGCAAATGGACTCCATACTTGAGCATTTCTCCGCCAGAGGCAGTTATAACGACCCCCACTCCGCCCTTTTTTTGAGCTGATGAACCGTCAGTCTGTATCATCCACAAACCATCGTCATTAGTGGGGTTATCTTCATTTGCAAAAGTGAATTCGACCACGAAGTCTACTAGGACCTGTGCCTTGATGGCCGTCTTGGGATGGTATTCGATGTCAAATTGGCTAAGCTCGATTGCCCACTGGACCATCCTTCCGGCTGCTTTAGGTCTGTTCATGGACTTTCTGATAGTTTGGTCAGTCATGACCAAGATTGGATTCGCCTGGAAATATCGCCTTAGTTTGTGCGAGGCCATTATTAATGCAAACACAATTTTTTCGATCCTTGGGTATTTAGACTCAGCCCCTTGGAAGGCTTGATTGAAGTAATAAACTGGGAGCTGTTTCTTACCTTCTTCACGAATTAGGGCTGCGCTCACGGTTGTGACTAATACCGCTAAGTACAATTGTAAAGTTTCCCCTCCCTTGGCCGGGCTTAGAAGGGGTGGATTACTCAAGTAGCGCTTAAGCTCTTGGAAAGCTTCCTCACATTCGTCAGTCCATTCAAAGGCCTTCTTCAAGGTTTTGAAGAAGGGTTGGCACTTATTCGTTGCTTTAGAGACGAACCTGTTCAGTACCGCGATTCTTCCTGTCAACTTTTGAACTTCTTTGACCATTCTGGGTGACTCCATATTGATTATGGCTTGCACCTTCTCTAGGTTCGCTTCTATCCCTCTATGGGACACCATGAATCCTAAGAATTTCCCGAACCTACACCAAAAATGCACTTGCTTGGATTTAGCTTCATCTGGTATTGTCTGAGGGTGGCAAACGTCTCCTTCAAATCTTCCAGATAGGAAAGTTCTTCTTTACTCTTGACGAGCATGTCGTCCACGTACACCTCCATATTCCTGCCAATCTGTTTCCTGAACATCTTGTTCACTAACCTTTGATAAGTGGCTCCTGCATTCTTCAAGCCAAAAGGCATGACCTTGTAGCAGTAGAGTCCTTGGCTTGTGACGAATGCAGTTTTTTCCTGATCTTCTTCTGCCATTTTTATCTGATTGTATCCTGAGAAAGCGTCCATGAACGTCAGCAACTTATTTCCAGCTGTTGAGTCCACCAGTTGATCTATTCTCGATAGAGGGAAGCTATCTTTTGGGCATGCCTTGTTTAAGTCCGTGAAGACCACGCACATTCTCCATGTCCCATTTGCCTTCTTTACTAGAACAACGTTAGCGAGCCATTCCGGATAGTGTACTTCTCGAATGAAACCTGTTGCCAAAAGCTTAGTGACTTCGTCCTTTACTGCCTGGTCATGCTCTGGGGCAAAAGTTTTGCGGCTCTGGTGGACGGGCTTACTCCCTAGGTTTACTCTTAGCTCGTGCTGGACAACTTCTGGGGATATACCAGGCATGTCTTCGTGACTCCATGCGAATACATCTAAATTTTCTTTAAGCAATTTAATGAGTTTGGCTTTCATCTCAGGACTTAACTCTTTTCCTATCTTTGTCGTTCTTGTTGCTTCTCCGTCAGCTAACTCTACCGTCTCCAATGCTTCTTCCTTTTTTTCTTCTATCATCCATGTATGGTTTTCTCTTGCAATTAACATGGCCTGGTAGCACTCTCAGGCTAAAACTTGATCCCCTCTCACTTCGCCAACCCCCTCGTCCATTGGGAACTTCACTTTTACGCAATAAGTAGATGTTGCCGTCTTCCACTTATTGAGCGTTGGCCTCCCAATAATGGCATTATAGGATGAAGGACAGTCTACCACCAAGAAATCTAGCTGACGGGTCAACTGCCTTGGATAGGTCCTGATTGTAACTGTTAACGTCACTATGCCTTTGGGATGTACCCGGTCTCCGCTGAAGCTAACAAGTGGAGAGTCAAAGGGACGTAGCCTTTTTGGATCTAGCTTCAGTTGCTAGAAAGCGAGGAGGTAGATAATGTTTGCTGAGCTGCCATTGCCCACGAGGATTCTCTTAGTGTTGATCCCTTCTAGAGTTAACATTATAACTAGAGGATCGTTGTGTGGTTGTTTCACTCCTCTAGCATCCGCCTCATTGAAGGTCATATCCTGGTTTGTCCGTCTCTGTTTGACTAGAGGTACCGTGTAGACCCTGTTCACTTGTCTCTGGCATGCCTTCCTGAGGGACCGGAACAATCTTCTACCAAAGGGCCCTCCTACGATCGTTGCTATCTCCCCGATCACATCCTGCGCTGGTGGGGCTTGACGATCATTGCTTCTTGACGAGGATTCTCACTGGTTCTTATTTTCGTCCCTGAGTCTGCTGTACTCCCCTTTCTTCACATACTTCTGTAGCTTCCCTTTCTGTATCAGCTCCTCAATTTACTCCTTGAGATCCCAGCAATCCTCCGTGTAGTGATCGTGATCTTTGTGGAATCGACAGTACTTGCTTTTATCACGAACGTTGGGCGACGAATGCAATGGCCGTGGCCATTTCAATTGATGCTCATCTTTAATCTGCGACAAAATCTTGTCAATGGGCATAATTAAAGGGGTGAACCTTACCGTTCGAGGAACTTTGTCATCTTTTCTTCTATTTCCGTCACTAGCCCGACGATCTTGTCGTTCCCTCTTCTGTCCTCTACATTCGTTGTCCCTTGCCCCGATGCTTCCTGACCTCTCTGCGTCCCTTATGGCTGCGAGTGCATCTTCAGTATTCATGTATTTTTGTGCTTTTAGGAGCATCTCTGCCATCGTCTTTGGTGGATTCTTTGCAAGTGACACTACGAGGTCTCTTGATCTTAATCCCACCTTGAAAGCCGTCAGCTGCACTTTATCGTCCGCTTCGTCTACTGTTGGGGACATATTTTTATGTAATTGGCATATCCTTTGACAAAACGCACTTTACTTGTATTTGGGTAAATCTAAGTAGGTTCAAGATGATCATTACAAGTGGTTAAATTGAAGACATGAAGATTACTCAAGAACTGCTCAAGAAAAAGTGCAATCTGCAGGTCTCGATACCTCCTCGACAGAATCTCGATCTGTCGAGATTCATTAAAGCTCGACAGATGTCCCGATCGATCGAGCTTACGGGTTACAGATTATAGCCAGCAATGTTTTATTCTAAAAGGCTAATTGTTTATGGGTTTGTATAATTCTTATTGGACTAGGAAAACCCAAGGTTTATGTAAACCTATTTGGAATAGGAGAGCCCATTAAGCTCCTATTTAAAAAGGAGGTGGAAAAAGAAAAACCTAACCCTAGAGAGCTTCATAAAGTTTTCTTTTTGAAACCCTAGCCTCCTCCTACAGAAGAAAGAGTTCTTGCTGCGTTTCTTGTACGCCTTGGGGTTTTGTAACCAAGCAAAGTCTCTTGCACCAACATTGAAGATCTTATTGGTGTTTCTATGTGAAGCTGCTGCAAATCAACTACAACAATCAAAGGGTTGCTGTGGAGTTAGTCACGTATTGGGATTCGTGCAAAGGAGTAAGCCGCGTACTGGGATCCGCGCATCAAATCTGGTTAGTCACGTACTTGGGAGCCGTGCATTGAAAGGAGAAACTGTCACTACAGAACAAGTCCAATTGGATATTGGGGTAAGAGTTCAACTGTAGGTTGGTGAGGTACTGGGATTCCTTACTTGTAACTGCTTGTTGTGATAATAGTGGAGTTTCGGGAGTGGTGACCTTAAATCACCCGGTGGGGTTTTTGCCGTAAGGTTTTCCCCATTCGTGAACAAATCACCGTGTCATTTATTTTCTGCTGCATTACTTAGTTTGGTGATTTGTTTGTGCTGCCACGTGATTGCATGTTAATTTGATTAATTAATAACTGGGCTAATTTAATTAATCTAATTATCACAAGGGGTCAACGCATTTGTGGCCTGTCAAGTGGTATCAGAGCAGGCACACTCTGATTAGGGTTTAATCTTTGATGTGTGATCCATTGACCCCTGTTGTCATGGAAACTCTTGATTGTTTTGATTTGCATGATCTTGTGTTGAATAATGATGATGATATTCATGATGCCTATTGTAAGCTTTATAATTTTTGTATGAAATCTCTTGAGGTAAGCTAAATTTAAAAAGGTCAAGCTTGAAAAAGATGATTTGATTGCAAAATTGGATGAAGCCACTAATCTGAATGAGAATTTTAAAAATCAAATTTCATCTCAGGTGGACAAAATTAAAAGTTTGGAAGAGCAACTAGTTGAATTTAAGACTGAAGTTGAAAAATTAACTAGTGCCAAACTTGTTGTTGAGCCTAACTCAAAGGAAAAAGATGTTTATATTCCCCCATTTAAAAGGAATAATGAAGAGTTGAAGGCTAATATTGCTAGGATAGACAAAGGTAAACAATCTGATGTTAACGCTGATGTTTCTAAACCTATGTCTAAAACTCCTCCTAGGTTGAATGATAAATCTGTTTTTGTCCCCACTTGTCATCATTGTCACATTGTTGGTCATATTAGGCCAGATTGTCTTAAGTTGAGGACTCTGTCAACCTCTAAGGTTAGACCTCCTTCTAGGAAGCCGAGTAGCTCTAAAACTGCTCATGTTTGTCACCATTGTGGTGTTTCTGGACACACTCGTCCCAATTGCTTTAAGTTGTATCCTCATAAGCAATTGTCCAAACGGTCACAGGTTTCTTCTCAAGGACCTACACCTTTGTTTGGAGAGTTATTAAAGGTTTTGAGCTTTTTAACTCAGTTTCAGGAGAATTTTAATTCTTCTATGTCCTTTAGTAGACATACTAGGACACGTGCCTTTTCATCTTCACGGCCAAAGACTCGTGCTGTGTGGGTGAGAAAGGAGCCTAAGGCTTAATTGTCTTTTCTCTTTGTCCTTTGCTTTAATTCTTTCTATCTAAAGCAGGACTCTCTTTGCTTGATTTCTTTTCTGCTGTTGAAATCATGCCTTCATGCATATGCATCTTTCTTTCATGCATTCATGTTGTTTGTCTGTTTTTGTGTGGTTGTTTAGTTTTTATTTTGTCTGTTTTTGTGTGGTTGTTTAGTTTTTGTGTGGTTGTTTAGTCTTTTATGGCATTTCGTAACTCATCCATCTCTTTCCTCATTTCTCATATAACATCTGAATTTTGTTCGTCAGGAATGAGTAGTTTAGGAGCACTAACTCTTCTGTGACTATCCCCTTCATTTTCTGGGCAGCCCCTGGATCGACTCTTTTCTTGTTGAACCTGTTGAAGTTGTATCTTCATTTCCTGATTCTGCCTGGTGAGTTCTTCGACAGTGGCCGCAAAGGCCTGGATTTGCTGAGCCAGGGTGGCGGGATCTTGATTGGATTCCATCTGAATGCAACAGTTGGTGGGAACCACCTCTCCAAGTAGGAATATGGAAATGTGAAGTTCCCACAGACGGCACCAAACTAATGAAGCAAAAATTCGTCAATCAAGAAAGGGTGAATCCAGATGGAACCAAACCTGTATCTCGTCGTTTTGGTAGTCAAGAAGATGGTAGGGAGATCTGTCAGTGTGGTCACCGGTGTGGTGCCTGCCAAAACACCTCCGATGCTTAAGTTAGTTTCTGGGAATTTTACTCAGACGAATAATGATAAAGAATGGGTGTGTTATTGTGTCTCTTTCTTACCCTTGACTTGTGTTTGTGGAGGCTTTATATATGCTCCTTTCGTCTCCTAGCCGTTGTAGTAGTTATTGTGGTTTTAATAGCTTTTTGAGCAATGCCTTCCGCTTAATGGCAAGGTTTCAATTCGTCTCCAACGGGTTGTACAGCTGTTTCATCCAGCCTAGGGCATTATTGGCGATATTAAATGTTCCTGCCGCTTTCGCCTGCTCTTGCATACTTTATCCTCGTCTGCACCGATTACCTCGTCTGTCTAGCTTTCCTCGTCAGTGTAGATTACCTCGTCCGTATTTATTTCGTCAGCCCTGTCAACATCTATTTGCCAAATCTCATAATCAGAATGAACAGCAATGGATAAGAGAATTCTGATAGATTTAAGCATGGCTGTTGGCGAAAGTAATTTACAAAATCGCAGTCTACATTCATAATTTTGTATTACTATGAATATTTTATGAAGGAATTGCATGTACAATAAAGTCTTGGGATATAATTTATAAATAAGGCCTAAAGTGTAACTATATTTATATAGTGGTATTAAATATAGTTGATGGTAACTTTGGACTTGTCAAGAGTTGATAGAAAAGCCCAAGGCCCATTGGAGCTAGTGTTTTATTGGTCCCTTTTAGTCCCACTCCAAGCCACACACTTAAGCCCAATTGGAAAGGCTCTAAAGGCCAGGCCAATTAGATAATTAGTTAGATGCAAAGGGAGAAACATACAGATATTTATGTGTGAGACACTATTGTGAAATGCTGTGTATGTGTGAGTGTAAGCCACACTCTTTAATTCTCCCTTGGAAACTGATTAAGAGACCACACTTCTTGGGCGTTAGTGGAATTGGAGTGAAGATCAAAAGTATTCCCAAGTACTTATGATCTTCGGTTTTGAATTTCACTGCACAAAGGTACACTTTTGACAGGCCACAAATGCGTTGACCTCTAGTGATAAATTAAATTGATTAATTAGCCAAGTTATTAATTAATCAAGTTAACATGCAAAATCACGTGGCAGCACAAACAAATCACCAAAACTAAAGTATGCAGCGGAAAATAAAAGACACGGTAATTTGTTCACGAATGGGGAAAACCTGACGGCAAAAACCCCACCGGGTGATTTAAGGTCACCACTCCCGAAATTCAACTATTATCACAGCAAGCGATTACAAGCAAGGAATCCCAAGTACCTTACCAACCTACAGTTGAACCCTTACCCCAATACCCAATTGGACTTGTTTTGTACTGATAGTTTCTCCTTTCAATGCACGACTCTTAAGTACGTGACTAACCAATTGCACGGATCCCACTACGCGACTTCAATTCACCAACTAAAGAGAGAGTTGTCGGCTGCAAAGTTCTTCAAATCATCCACATGATGAAGATGAAGATCAAGAAAATGCTCGGTTACAAAATCCTACAGTGCACATTACACAGCAATCTTCTTCACAAGAGATGAACTAGGGCACGAACTTTGTCTTTGATCACAAATTGCATGAACAAGGATTGCTCAATACTTGTGCAACTTGCATCACTTTGACGGCCCTTAAAACAATTCTTTTATATGTCTAGGGTTAATAGAAAAGAAGTCCCAAAGACACATTCAAAGATTGGAATTAAAACAAAACTGAAAATCTGTTTTCTTTAAATCTCGACAGATAGAGGTGTCGAGGATCTGTCGAGAAGCTGTCGAGGTTCGGGCTAAAATAGCTTCTTAAAACTCGATAGATGCATGTGTCGAGACAGGTGTCGAGTTTTAGTAACTTGCACTTTCCAGCTTGTTTCTTGGACAGACTTGATGACTTCAACACTTAATCTTGAAACACTGTTTCTTGA
The DNA here is from genome assembly GCA_032878915.1 of Castanopsis chinensis. Taxonomy (NCBI): domain Eukaryota; kingdom Viridiplantae; phylum Streptophyta; class Magnoliopsida; order Fagales; family Fagaceae; genus Castanopsis; species Castanopsis chinensis. The sequence continues at coordinate 4,355,588 of JAVQMG010000106.1, read as the reverse complement.
AGCGTTAAACACATCTTAAATCTACCCAATTGCAAGTAAAGTGCGTTTTGTCAAAGGATAAGCCAATTACATAAAATAGTGACATATGTCAACAAATTGAACTACATATGTCCTAACAATCTCCCCCTTTGGCAATCTGTGACAAAACCACAACAAACAAATGAAGATATGAGAGAAGTCATAAAACACTTTAACTCATATTTACTTGTTACATGCAGTAAAATCTATCCTAACACAAACTGTTGAAAAACTTTGCAAGAAGAGAGTTTACGGCAAGTAGACTTTGCCAACCTGTATTTTTGAAACACTTATAAACAAAACATATCAAGGCATTTTTGTGTGAAGCAGAAATAATAGATTGCATACAAGTAAAAGAAATATGTGTATAAAGACAGAAAAGAAACAACACATGGAAAGATAGGTGAAAGAAACGTACATCATCATATATATCAAGAAATAAGTACAATGTATGTCAATACATAATCAATGTATCTCTAAAAAGATAGAAAAGAAAAAAATTCATATGATCCTCACTACATCCCTCAAATTAACACTCCCCCTATCAAAAATGTCCTATACTAGCTCTCTCCTTAAGTATAACTACTCTCATACACCAAAACTACTCCCCCTTTTTGTCACGAGTGATAAAGGGTAGAGTGTCAAGTAGACATCTTCATCAGAAGAGCTTGCATCTCCATCATCATCATCATCAGAATCATCATCGTCATCACCGTCATCATCAGCCTCAGTCTTAGAAGAAACATGAGGTGGCAGAGGAGAAGCCTCTGGAGTAAAGTCGCCCAAGGTCGCCTGTCGCCTGGTGATGTGACCAACACGAACGTTCACCTGATACAACTCCGTGGAGAGTGTATCAAGGCGAGCATCCATACGCTGAAGCTGCGCCATGATGTCTCCTAGAGTGATGTTGCTCGAAGAAGAAGGAGCAAATGTCGCTCGAGCAGATCTAGATGTAGTCGGACGAGAGGAAGGAGTAGCAGCATCCGACTGTCTCGATCTAAACTGTGCCTCGCTACGTTTTACGGTAGCGGTGTCTATGGCAGACATGACATGGAATGGATCGAACGAAGGGAATGGGATGGAGAAACGGCGAAGTATCCTCGTGATAGCAGAAAGGAAAGTGAGCTTATCACAGGTGGCCGTATCTCTATAGACATCTATGATAGAGAAGATAAAGTGAGAAGAGAAGTCTATAGTGAGATGCTCTAAGAAGGACAACAAAAATTGAGCACGAGGCTTTGTGATGGAGTTGTAGTAAGAAATAGGGTACAAAACAAAAGTCATCACCATGTTAAGGAAACGAAGACCTTTAGCAAAATGCCGACATGGTGTGTACTGATGATCTCCCCAAGAGGAAGGACGCTCACAGAACGCTGAGATCATCTCGTCTTTGGACACAGTCCATAGACGCTCACATCCGGGGTAATCAGCATGATCCACCCTCGGAACATGAAGAACCTCGGAGACTAACTCTGAGGTGACAGTAAAGTGCGTACCTCGAACGCTAGAGTAGAAGAGAGGTACTGAAGAATCAATCTCGTCGATGTTGGAGTAGAACTCCTGTATCAACACGAGAGGACAGGTGACCGGGATGTAACACAGTGACTCCCAAGCCCGATTGTGAATGACATCGGGTAGGTCAGTGTCGGCAAAGTCTGCCAAGACAACATGGCGTTCCGAATGAACACCTCGTTTAGAGAAGTTCTCCGAGAAGTCCTTATGGGCTTTCTCATCACGGAACCGGATGGACAACGGAGTGGAATCCGAAGAAGAAGATCCCTTAGAACGCAGAGGGTTCTGGGATGGAATAGACTTACGTTTAGGTGCCATAGACACTACTAACGCAAACATAGAGAGGGGGAGAAGAAGAGAGACAAACAGAAAAGTCCCAAACAGTTCAATATAGGAAGAATATATTGAAAAGAAAGAACGTATGCATGGAAAATGCATGAACATGTGACATGCAATAAAAAAACATCATGGGCTCAGCCCAATCCAAACCTAACAGTATATAACAAGTTTGCACACATCTAAATGCATGAAAATACAATTAGAATGCTAATGTGACGTAATGCATGTAGTTTTAAAGATCAAATCTATAAAACCAACCCAAAAATTTCATGAAACTTTCAACAATTTTGAAAAACCCCAAAAATTTTCAAAAACCTTAAAAATCTCAAAACCTAGGGTTTTAAAACATGAAATGCATGAAGAATGGAAGAATAGAAGCTTACCAAGTGAAGAAAATCTAGAAAATCACTTGAAGAATCCTTAGGAAGAGGTTTGGAGAGAGTGAGAAAGGTTTTGGGAGAGAAAACACCAAGTATCGAGTGAGAGAGATCGAGCAAAAATGAGAGAAATCACGACAGAACATATATATAGCCCCTCAGTAATTCTCGACAGATGCAGGTATCGAGAGGTGTCGAGATAGCTATCGAGGTAGGTGTCGAGAAAATGAATGTCGACAGATGAAGATATCGAGGTCATGTGTCGAGAAAGAAGGATCAAGCATGAAGGAATCTGGATCGATCCAGAAGCTGTCGAGAATCTATCGAGCAGACAAAAAGTTTTTCGATCGATCCACCAGGTGTTGAAAATGTGTCAAGACTGCATTTAGAAAAAGTCTAAGAATCTCGACAGATAGCTTGGTATCGAGAGGTGTCGAGAAGGTGTCGAGATCACTTAAAAACAGTTTTTCAAGAGCGGAAAAATACAGACATGAATGCAATCACGCATGCAACTCAACCAAAGATCCAAATAGCACATTTAGCTCTCAAAATCATCTCTCAACAAGAATTTTATGCACATGTATCCCAAAACACGCACACACACACACACTAAACAAGTCTAACCAATTTTATATTTCAAAAATGAGTTAAGACAATTTAATGAGCATACATTAACGCATGTAAACCTTGTGATGGCCAAATCACATTGCACCTGCACATGTATCAAGAATAGCAAAGAGAATTGCGTGTTGTGCGTGAAAACATCGCAAGTTGCATAAGTGTCTAATGTTATGACGATTTGAGATATGAGAAAATCACTTTAACTCACACACAATCATAACTGCTTGATGGGGACTATCACCTTCGAGGTATATCCTATAATTCCCACATCTCCTAGAAAACACGCTTGCAACCATATTTTAAAGCATTTTTAATTTCTTACTTTTATTTCTTTGCATATTTTCTTTTATTAAGCATATCATGCATGGGCATACAAGAGAAAGAAAAGAAATACCCAATTATGTTAAGCTTTTGACATTGCACTTTTGCTATGCCGAAGCATACAGATGCCATATCATGATTGGCGAGTAACAGTGGTAAGATAGTTATTTATGCCTTTCTCTTAGAATTTTCTAGTCCTACCCGTCAAAAAGAGTGATACGAATGTTAAGTAGAAGAGATCACTTAACCTTACTCATCATTTTAGCTACAAAGCTCACTTGCTTAGTTGTGCAGAAGAATGCTCATCTAAGCTAGAGATGATACAAAGTTTAGAAAACTATGTTTCAATGGCCATTTGAAAAGTTCACATGAACCAATGCACACAAACATACACTGTTTTTGTATTTTTCAATTTTTCAATTTTTTTTGATTTTATTTTATCAGAAAAGCAAAAAATAAAACACAAAACTGAAAACACACAAACAAAAACAAGTTAAAGAAAGCAAAACAATGCATAAAACTAGACTGACTCAAAACAGTAAAGAAACACACAAGTAATGCAACACAGAAAAACGGGGAGAGAGAAGAAGAAGTGACTAAAATCACTTAGAGCTCTTTTCCTTCCATACCTTGGAAGAACCTTTCCTTTTAGTCAACCCTTGAACCGGTGATGAGGGGGAAGAGTTTAAACCGTTCAAGTTCAAAAGGAACATGAGGGCTTTAAGAATGTCTCCAAGAGGAGCGAGAGAGGTCTGAAGCTGATTCTGGTTCCTAGATGCCATCATGCCATTGCTTTGTTGAATGGCTAGCCACTTGTAGCAATTTGGTCGAGTATGACTGGCAACACCCTAATGATAACAGAGATGCTACTTCTTCTGTTTGGGCTTTTGAGAGATAGCCCTCTTAGTCCTAGGGTTTCTAGTTTCCATTTTCTCAACTTTAGAGGGTGCTCCTAGGATAGACTTACCCTTGTCTACGTTCTCACTTACTAATTCAGTTTTAACATTTTTATCCTCAGTTTTAATGTTATTAGCAGGAGGAACAAAAACAGTAGTACTAGCAAAAGGAGTATTAGAGAGAGAATTCATACCCTAATCCAGTACGATCCGAAGAAGATTTCTGAACACTTAGCATCTCATCCAGCTTTGCACTTGATGTACTTTCTAATTGTGCTTTGACTTGAAACAGCTCCGCTTCAAGCTTCTTGGTTCTCTCATCCAAGAAATTGTTCTCGAACCTCAGTGCTCCAATTGTCTGATTTGCTTCATCAACCTTAGTGGAAAGCTCCTCATGGTCAAGTTCCACATCACTGAGCTTCTTGGTGGCTAGCCTATAGAGTTTCTCATGCTTCTCAGAAAGCTTATACAGTTTCTCATAAGCGGTATGGATATCATCTTGATCATCCATATTCTCAAATTTGGCATCGACCAATTCCTTTTCTTCATCCACTTCTTCAATAACCCAATCAATAGGATTAACAGTGGCAGTGAAGGCATTCAAGATTCCGTCATCTTCATTTTCGGAATCATCCTCGGGCTCTGTATCGCTTAAGGTAACAGCAAGTGCCTTGCTCTTCCCAATACTCTTAAGGTATGTTGGACACTATTGTTTCATGTGTCCGAAGCCTTGACACCCAAAGCATTTTGGTCCAGCGGGAACAGTGTACTGACCGCCATCCTTGACATCCTTCTTCCCTTTATCTGAATTCTTGAATTGAGAAGAACTAGATTGCCTATGGTCTTTGTTGAAGCCTTTTCCATTGGCATTCTTCATGAATTTCTTGAATTGCCTTGTAATATAGGACTTCATTTTAGAATCTTCATCATCTGAAGAATCATCTGTATCACTGCTCTTGGCTTTTAGTGCCATGCTCTTGCCCTTGCTTGACTTGCCTATCCTAGTCAGCCCTAACTCGTAGGTTTGCAAGTTTCCAACCAGCTCAGTCAGAGGAATTCTGTCAATATCCTTCGATTCCTCTATCGCCGTGATCTTAGCATGTAATCTCTCGGGTAGCGATCTGAGCACTTTCCTTACTATCTTGGGTTTAGGAATGGTTTCCCCAAGATTGAAAGCTGAGTTCACTATGTCTTTGACCTTTGCATAGAACTCATCAAATGACTCATCCTCCTCCACCTTAATTTGTTCAAAGCTTGTGGTGAACCTCTGTAGCTTTGAATCCTTGACAGCCTTAGTTCCCTCATAGGTTGTCTAGAGAATGGTCCATGCTTCCTTAGCAGTTTCTGTTGAGGAAATTTTCTTGAACTCATCATTGGTGACTGCACTGAATAGGGCATTCAATGCTCTGCTGTTGAAGTTTGCCACCTTGATCATGGCATCATCCCAATCGGCCGGCGCTTCTGTAGGCTTGGTCCAGCCTATCTCCACAGCTTGCCACACTTTCTGATCTAAAGACTGCAAGAAAGCTCTCATGCGTACTTTCCAGTATGCATAGTTAGTGTCATCAAATAATGGAGGTATAATAAGAGATTGACCTCTATCCATGACAGCAGGGGTTAACGGATCACACACAAGGATTAAATCCTAATCAGAGTGTGCTTGCTCTAATACCACTTGACAGGCCACAAACGCGTTGACCCCTAGTGATAAATTAAATTGATTAATTAGCCAAGTTATTAATTAATCAAGTTAACATGTAAAATCACGTGGTAGCACAAACAAATCACCAAAACTAAAGTATGCAGCGGAAAATAAAAGACACGGTGATTTGTTCACGAATGGGGAAAACCTGACGGCAAAAATCCCACTAGGAGATTTAAGGTCACCACTCCCGAAACTCCACTATTATCACGGCAAGCGATTACAAGTAAGGAATCCTAAGTACCTTACCAACCTACAGTTGAACCCTTACCCCAATACCCAATTGGACTTGCTCTGTAGTGACAGTTTCTTCTTTCAATGCACGACTCCCAAGTACGTGACTAACCAATTGCGTGGATCCCAGTACATGACTTCAATTCACCAACTAGAGAGAGAGTTGTTGGCTGCAAAGTTCTTCAAATCATCCACATGATGAAGATCAAGAAGATGCTCGGTTACAAAACCGTACGGTGCACATTACATAGCAATCTTCTTCACAAGAGATGAACTAGGGCACGAACTTTGTTTTTGATCACAAATTGCATGAACAAGGATTGCTCAATACTTGTGCAACTTGCATCACTTTGACGGCCCTTAAAACATTCCTTTTATATGTCTAGGGTTAGGAGAAAAGAAGTCCCAAAGACACATTCACGGATTGGAATTAAAACAGAACTGAAAATCTGTTTTCTTTAAATCTCGACAGATAGAGGTGTAGAGGATCTGTCGACACGCTGTCGAGGTTTAGGCTAAAACAGCTTCTTAAAGCTCGATAGATGCATGTGTCGAGATAGGTGTCAAGCTTTAGTAACTTGCACTTTCCAGCTTGTTTCTTGGACAGACTTGATGACTTCAACACTTAATCTTGAAACACTGTTTCTTGAAGTATTAAACATATCCTAAATCTACCTAATTACAAGTAAAGTGCGTTTTGTCAAAGTATAAGCCAATTACATAAAATAGTGACATATGTCAACAAATTAAACTACATATGTCCTAACAGCTTTCTTGTTGTTAAATTCTGAAATTTACATAGTGCATGCTATCAATTACAAATGAAGTAGATCCATTTAATTTCCACTTCGTATGTTTTGTATGAGATACAAACCATGTTTTTCCAACAGCTATATGCTCGCATTCCATCTTGAGGTTATATCGACCGTGTCGTACGCCTCACGCCATCATAGTTATCAAATTCCTGAAGAAGTTCCGAGTTCGCATCTTATAGTGGGTGATAGCAGCTGTGCTGTATGCTCATATTCCATCTTGAGGTAATAGCAACTGGGTCGTATGGGTCGCGCCATCACAGTTATTGAATTGCTGAAGAAGTTCTAAGTTCATATTCTACAGTGGGTGATAGCGGCCATGCCGTATGCTCGCATCCCATCTTGAGGTAATAGTGACCTTGTCGTACCCCTTGCGCCATCATAGTTATCAAGTTCCCAAAGAAGTTCTGAGTTCGCATTCCACAGTGAGTGATAGCGGCCATGCCATATGCTCGCATCCCATCTTAAGGTAACAGTGACCATGTTGTATGCCTTGCACCATCATAGTTATCAAGTTCCCAAAGAAGTCTAGAGTTCCTGATCAACAGTAGGTGATAGCGGCCGTGCCGTATGCTTACATCTCATCTTAAGGTGATAGCGATTGTGTCGTACACCTCGTGCTGTCACAGTTATCAAATTCCCAAAGAAGTTCTGAGTTCACATTCTACAGTGGGTGATAGAGGTCGTGCCGTATGCTTGCATTCCATCTTGAGGTTATAGTGACCGTGTCGTATGCCTCGTGCCACACAGTTATCAAGTTCTTGAAAATTTTCCAAGTTCCCAATCTACAGTGAGTTATAGCGGCCGTGCCATATGCTCACACCCTATTTTGAGGCTAACTAACGGCGATGCCGTACATCTCACCATTTTCACTATTCATGATTACCAAGTAAGTCTCCTCACCTGTGTCTCACCTTTTATTTTCAGCATTTAAATTTCTGCATGTTTGCACTCATATGTCAAAGACAATATATATATATATATATATATATATATGTGTGTGTGTGTGTGTATGTGTGTGTGTGTGTGTGTTTTTCCTAAGATAGCATGGCATAAATCATGGCATAAATCATGGCAAAAATATATGCTTATGAAAATTTAAAAAGAAAATAAAAATAAGCACTAGCATGCATCCCTAGTAGTATTGCTACTAACATTTTGTAGAAAAAAAAAAATAATAAGAGAAGAAGAGAAATAGACACTAACCTCAAGCGTAGAGAAGACTGAAAGTATATTGAAGCTGAAGAAACGGACCCGCTGAGCTCATAATCACTCTAGAGATTTGTTGTAGGAGTGAGAAGTGAGAGGAAGAGATAAAATGAGCCAAATGGGGCTTTTATAGGCCTTGGGCTGCCTGGCATAACTTCTAGGGCCGCCAGGTCGGTTCAACGATCTTATAAGGGTCGCCGGGTAGTGTTGACCAGGTTAACGTTGACCCGATCAACGTTGACCCAGTCAAACCCAAAAAAAAATCCTTTCCTTTCTCCTCTCATAGAGCTCAAAGGCATGACTTGAAAATATTTTAATAGCAACTGCAGTAAAATTCGAAATCATGTTCTTTATTCAACACCTATCATTGCACTAGAGATATCAGATAAAGAAGTGGCAGTTGTTGATGCAGTATTTTCCCTGCCTTCGATTTGCGTGCTAGATCCCAAAAATCCAAAAATATAATTTTCTCCCCATGGGGTCACAAGAACATATACAGTGGTGTGGTGTAACCCGCTTGGACAACGAAGCGTTTCAAATGCCTTTTTCAGCCAAAATGATCAAAACGCCCTTAGTCAACCCTAGGTTAACCAAAAGTCAAACAAGGTCAAAATCCTCAAAAAAAATATTTTTTGTGGTTTTACATCAAACTCGAGCTTCTTGGAAATAATTAACAACTTTAACCAAGTTTAACTTGAAGTCGATCTCGGGTGGGCCCAAAAACTCTAATTTTGATCTAGTTATTAGAATAGGTTGAAACCAATGCCATTGCAAAGATTATAAAATTCTCATTCCAACAACTTTTGATGGGTCAAAATTGGAGTTAGAATGGCTGAGATATCACGAAAATCGGGATGACGCATTGATCGATACATTGCGAATTTCTGAGAGCCATACTTTTGATCCGACCGTTGGATTTTCAAGTTCCATACCTTTTCAGAAACAGGAGGCCAAGATCTTTCCAAGGTATAAAATAGAAATTTACAACTATTATGTGTTGGCTTTAATTTTGTACCAAATTTGACTGTAATTTTGTTTAATCTTTTGTACCTTGTATTTTATGTGGGATTTATTTGTGAGGGTTGTGTGTGAGAGAGAAAGTGTGAATACTCAAGGCATCTATCGAAGACAAGAGGAGTTTTTGCGGGTAGCTCGCAACTAGCCATGCCACGAAGTGATGCATGTGCCTAGTGTTGGAAAAACTGGTTTTGTATCTCATACAAAACACACAGGGGAAGCAACAAACATGGATCTATTTCATTCATGATTGATAACATGCACTATGCAAATATTAGAATTTAAGAACATGATAGCGTACCTTGGTGTGGTGAAATTCAAAACAAAGATTAGAAGCACTTGGGAACACTTTTAATCTTCACTCAAATTCCACTTTACGCCCAAGAAGTGTGGTCTCTCAATCAGTTTTCAAGGGAGAATGAAAGTGTGCCTCACACTCTCTCTTTTTCTTTTTCTCTACTCTTATATAAAAAATAAAAAAAAAATCTGTATGTTTCTCCCTTTATGACTAACTAATTATCTAATCGGGCTGGCCTATTAGGCCTTTCCAATTTGGCTTTAGTATGTGGCTTGGAGTGGGACCAAAAGGGACCAATAAGACACTAGCTCCAATGAGTCTTGGGCTTTTCCGTCAACCCTTGACAAGTCCAAAGTTACCATTATTATATTTAATACCACTATATAAATATAATTGCACTCTAGACCTTATTAATAAATTATATCCCAAGACTTTTTACACGCAACCCCTTCATAAAATATTCGTAGTAATACAAAGTCATGAATATAGACTGTCACTTTGAAAATTACTACTTCTTATCTTTGAGTATCCGGTTTAATCCTTTAAAATTATTCATTATATATTTATGAAATCCAATTTCATAAATATATACTTTAGTAATTTCTTACCAAAGTGGTTAGGCCTAACTCTCTGAATAACTAAACCCATTAAACTTATCTCAAGGGAATATTTTACATCTTCTTTAAAAGATAATGAATTCCATCTTGAGAATATATGTTCCATCAACACTAAATGTGGGTGCCCAAAATACTGAGGTTTTGACCATTACTTTAAATCTCACTCTTGATATATCAAAGCAACTTACATTTTATGATCAGGTCCATTATCCTCTCAGGATTAAGAGTTCATGTAAATAGAAGTCGAAAGATTTATTATTCATTTGACCATCGTTTGGAGAATAATAAATCTCACAGTGGTCCAGTTTAATATATCTTTACTCTTAAAACATATCAACACATCAACTAGAAGTCTACACTTCTATGATCAAGACAAATCATCTTAGTTGATATGTTATAGTCTTCGCAGATGAAATGCCCAATTTCATCACTGACTACGAATTACAATTCTGAGTTTACAAAGAAATTGTGATTTATATCTTCTGTGACTTTTCACATAAATCACATACTATGCATCTCATGGACTATATAATAATGTCCTAATATTGATGTTACCATTATTTTAGATAATAATTAAACAACTTTATTAAACACAACATTAAGTCATACATAATGTCATACATAGCATTATACAATAGGATTTAAGGGTACACAACCTAACAATTTCCCACTTGCCCTAAAGACTATTGTGCACTAATTTAACTCTCATTCCCTCCAAATGTGACTCAAAAGTCCTTTGAGACAAGGCTTTGGTAAAGGGATCTGATAGATTATTTGCACTTTCAATATTTGCTACCACAACATCTCTACGAGCAACAATGTCTCGAATGATGTGGTACTTCCACTCAATGTGCTTTCCTTTCTTATGATTTCTTGGATCTTTGGATTATGCAATTGCTCCACTATTGTCGCAAAACAATGTGATAAGAACTTGTTCCATTCTCAGAACACCAAGATCAGAGAGGAATTACTTGAGCCAAATAGCTTCTTTTGCCGCTTCACAAGCAGCAATTTACTCAGCTTCCATGGTGGAGTCCACAATACAAGATTACTTAACACTCCTCTAACTTATGGCTCCACCTTCCAAGGTGAAAACACATCCTGAAGTGGATTTTCTGAAATCTAGATCCGATTGAAAATCTGAATCTGTATAGCCAATTGGAATTAAATCCTCACGCCGGTAAATAAGCATATAATTTCTCGTTCTCCTAAGATACTTGAGAATATTCTTTACAGCTTGCCAATATTTTGGTCTTAAATTTGATTGATATCGACTGACCATGCCAACTGAATAACAGATATCTGGTCTAGTACAAAGCATGGCATGCATGAGACTTCCCACTACAGAAGCATAAGGAACTTGTCTCATCATATTTTCTTCCTCTTAAGTCTTATGCCTTTGGTCATCAGACAAAGAAACTCCATGTCTAAAAGGAAGCAATCCTTTCTTGGAGTTTTGCATGCTAAACCGTTCTAGAACCTTATCTATATATCCAGCTTGTGATAAGCCTAACATCTTATTCTTGCGATCTCCCCAATGCTTGATCTCTAGAATAAAGTTAGCCTCACCCAAGTCCTTCATATCAAATTGGCTTGACAACCAAACCTTTACTGATGACATTACCCCTATATCATTCCTAGCGAGTAGAATATCATCAACATAAAGCACTAGGAACATTACTACTTTATCTCGATATCTTTTGTATACACATGGTTCATCAAGATTTTGTTTAAAACCAAATGACTTGATTGCTTGATCAAATCTGATGATCCGTGACCTAGATGCTTGCTTAAGTCCATAAATGGACGTTTTCAACTTGCATACCATATGCTCTTGGTTCTTTGCTATGAAACCTTTTGGTTGCAACATGTACATTTCTTCTTCAAGATTGCCATTAAGAAATGTAGTGTTAACATCCATTTGCCAAATCTCATAATCATAATGAGCAGCAATGGATAAGAGAATTTTGATAGATTTAAGCATGGCTACTAGTGAAAAAGTTTTATCATAATCAATACCTTCTTTTGTGTATACCCTTTCGCCACTAGTCTTGCTTTAAAGGTCTCAGCCTTTCCATTTATCCCTCACTTCCTCTTGTAAACCCATTTGCAATCAACAGGTTTAATGTCGTTAGGCGCCTTTACAAGATCCCAGACATGATTTGAATACATAGAATCTAATTTAGATTTCATAGCTTGGGCCTAATGATGTGCATCTATATCATTTATTGCTTCATCATAAGTGTAAGGATCCGATTTAGCCTCTTCTGAGATAGCTTCATAAGTTTCTCCCAAACTGATAGGCCACAAATGCGTTGACCCCTTGTGATGAATTAAGTTGATTAATTAGCCAAGTTTTTAATTAATTAAATTAACATGCAAATTGCGTGGTAGCACAAACAAATCATTAATAAACTAAAGTATGCAGCGGAAAATAAATTGGCACGGTGATTTGTTTACGAATGGAGAAAACCTACACAGCAAAAATCCCACCGGGTGATTTAAGGTCACCACTCCTGAAACTTCACTATTATCACAACAAGCGGTTACAGGTAAAGGAATCCCAAGTACCTTACCAACCTACAGTTGAACCCTTACCCAATACCTAATTGGACTTGTTCTGTAGTGACAGTTTCTCCTTTTGATGCACGGCTCCCAGTACGTGACTAACCAATTTACGCAGATCCTAGTACGCAACTTTAATCACCAACTAGAGAGAGTTGTTGTTGGCTACTGCAAAGTTCTTCAATTCATCCACACGATGAAGATCAAGAAGATGCTTGGTTATAAAACCCTGCGGTGCACATTACACAGCAACTTCTTCACAAGAGATGAATTAGGGCAAGAACTTTGTCTCTAGTCAAAAATTGCTTGAACAAGGATTTTTCAATGCTTGTGCAACTTGTGTACATTGATGGCCCTTAAAATAATCCTTTTATATGTCTAGGGCTAGAAGAAAAGAAATCCCAAAGACACATATACGGATTGGAATCAAAACAAAACTTAAAGTCTATTTTTCTTAAATCTCGACAGCTAGAGGTGTCGAGGTGCTGTTGAGCCTCGAGGCTGAACAGCTTCTTAAAACTTGATAGATGTAGGTGTGGAGACAGGTGTCGAGCTTTAATGAACTTGCACTTTTTAGCTTGTTTCTTAGACAGACTTGATGACTTCAACACTTGATCTTGAAACACAGTTTCTTGAAGCATTAAACACATCATAAATCTACCCAATTACAAGTAAAGTGCGTTTTGTCAAAGAATAAGCCAATTACATAAAATAATGACATATGTTCAAAACAACTTGAACCATATATCCCCTAACAATCTTCCCTTTTGGCAATCCGTGACAAAACCACAACAAACAAATGAATATATGAGAGAAGTCATAAATCACTCAACTCATATTCACTTGTTGAATACAATAAAATCTATCCTAACACAAATTCTTGAAAACCTTTGCAAGAAGAGAGTTTATGGCAAGTAGACTTTGACAACCTATATTTCTAAAACACTTTAAACAAAACACATCAAGGCATCTTTGTGTGAAGCAGAAATAATAGATTGCATACAAGTATAAGAAGCCTTGTGACAGCCATGACATGGAAGGGGTCAGACAAAGGAAAAAGGATGGAGAATTGGCGTAGAATCCTTGTGATAGCAGAAGGAAAGATGAGCTTATCACGGGTAGCCATATCCCTATAGACATCTATGATAGAGAAGATGAAGTATGAAAGAAAGTCTATAATAAGATGCTCTAAAAGATATAACAAAACCGAGCACGAGGCTTTGTGATGGAGTTATAGTGAGAGAGAGGGTGCAGAACAAATGTCATCACCATTTTCAAGAAATGAGGACCTTTAGCAAAAGGCCTACATGGTGTGAACTGACGCTCACCCCAATTAGAAGGGCGCTCACAAAAAGCAGACATTATCTCGTCTTTGGACACAGTCCATAGACGCTCACAATCGGGGTAGTCAGGATGCACAACCAGCAGAACGTGAAGCACATCGGAAACCAACTGTGGTTTGACTACAATGTGCGTACCTCGAACGTGAGTGTGAAAGAGAGGTACTGAAGAATCAATTTCATGCATGTTAAAGTAAAACTCCTGTATCAGCACGGAAGGACAAGTGACTGGGACGTCACACAGTGACTCCTAACCTCGACTATGAATGACATCGGGTAGGTCGGTGTCAACAAAGTCTGCCAGAATAACTTGGCGTTCCAAATGAACACCTCGTTTAGAAAAGTTATCCGAGAAGTCCTGTTGGGCTTTCTCATCACGGAATCGAATAGAAGAAGGAGTAGGATCAGAAGACGACGAGTCCCTAGAATGAAGAGGCTTTTGGGACAGAATGGACTTACGCTTTGGTGCCATAGACACTACTAACGCAAACAGAAAGAGAGGGAGAAAGAGAGAAACACTTAAAAAAGTCCCAAAGCAATTCAATATATAACAAGTATATTGAAAAGAAAGAACATATGCATGGGAAATGTATGAATATGTGACATGCAACATGAAAAACATCATGGGCTCAGCCCAATCCAATCCTATCAGCACATAACAAGTTTGCACACATCTAAATGCATGAAAATACTGTTAGAATGCTAATGTGACGCAATGCATAGAGTTTTTAAGATCAAATCTACAAAACCCATCCCAAAATTGAAACAAAACCTCATCAATTTTGAAAAACCCCAAAATTTTTCAAAAACACGAAAACCTAGGTTTCAAAACATGAAATGCATGAAGAATAAGAGATAAGAAGCTTACTAAGAGAGGAAAACTTGAAATAAACTTGAAGAAACCTTTGGGAAGAGGTTTAGAGTGAGTGAGAGAGGTTTTGGAAGAGAAAACACAAAGTCCAAAGTTACCATTAATTATATTTAATACCACTGTATAAATATAATTGCACTCTAGGTCTTATTCATAAATTATATCCCAAGACTTTATTGTATACGCAACCCCTTCATAAAATATTCTTAGTAATACAAAGTCATGAATATAGACTACCACTTTGAAAATTACTACTTCTTATCCTTGAGTACCCAGTTTAATCCTTCAAAGTTATTCATTATATATTTATGAAATCCAATTTCATAAATATATACTTTAGAAATTTCTTACCAAAGTGGTTAAGCCTAACTCTCTAAAGAACTGAACCCATTAAATTTATCTCAAGGGAAAATTTTATTTCTTTGTTAAAAGATTATGAATTCCATCTTGAAAATATATGTTTCATCAACACGAAATGTGGTTGCCCAAAATACTGAAATTTTGACCGTTATTTTAGATCTCACACCTGATATATCAAAGCAACCTACATTTCATGATCAGGTTCATTTTCCTCTTAGGATTAAGAGTTCATGAAAATAGAAGTCGTGAGATTTATTATTCATTTGACAGTCGTTAGGAGAATAATAAATCTCACAGTGGTCCAGTTCAATATGTCTTAACTCTTAAAACATATCAACACATCAACTAGAAGTCTACACTTCCATGATCAAGACAAATCATCTTTTAGTTGATATGTTATCGTCTTCGTAGATGAAATGCCTATTTCATCACCGACTACAAACTGCAATTCTGAACTTACAAAGAACTTGTGATTTATATCTTTTATAAATTTTCACATAAATCATATACTATGCATCTCATGGACTATATGATAATGTCCTAATATTCACGTTACCATTATTTTAGATAATAATAAAATAACTTTATTAAACACAAAATTAACTCATACATAATGTCATACACAATATCATACAATAGGATTTAAGGGCACACAACCTAACACCTAGCACATGAATAGAATGCGAAGAGTCATGACAGATGGTGACAGCTGGTTTTCGCGAGTGTCTCGTGGGTAAAGCCTTCCCGCGAGATACTCGCGAAATAGTCTATTTTGCTATTTTGTCCTATCTGATCTACTACATCCTCATACATACTATATATACCATCATTAACCACATATTGAGTAGAGAGCTTTCAGAGAGAAAATCCTAGCCACAAACCCTTGAGAGTGAGAGATTTTCATACCCACAATTTTCTACACCATCCATTGTGGTTTTCCTCTACTCTTACCTCTCCATTTCAAAATCCTTGAGAGGTTGATAGCCCAAAGACTTACCACACCTATACTGAGTGTCTAGTGAGGTTTTGGTGTTGCTAGGAAGCATTGGAAGAAGCCAAGCTTTGGTGGATACAATCGGGCGCATTGTAGGATCCGAAAAGCTAGACAAGACACAGTTCTAAGGAACGTTGTTAGAGTAGGAGCTTAGAGGGCTTAGGTGCACTGGGTAGACTAGGCTTGGAGGGTCTCTTGCTATTCTTGTATCCCAACTTATTGTCTAGTGGATCGATTTACCGCTTAGAGGGTGGCGGAGAGGTTTTTCGTTGAGTTCTTCAGTTTCCTCTTTGATAACACATTAACGTGCTATCTTGTGTTTGCATCTCTCTTCCTTACACTTTTAGCTTTCATTTTACTGCTATGATGTTTTGAATATGGCTTAGAGTAGTTGTTTTGTTTGTTTACTCGCATTTACTCTATTCTGCACTTAGTCTAAGTTAGAGTAAAATCAACCGAGCCATAATTTATTAATTTAGGGTCTAAAAAGCTCTTGTGTTTTTAACACAAATCCGAGCTTTCAATTGGTATCAAAGCGGGTGCACTTGTTGTTTGCAATGGATTGGTCACAATCCCTCAATGCTCCACCATACTTTGATGGGAGCAACTATACTTTTTGGATGGTTTGAATGAGGGCATTCCTTTGTTCTATAGATGCATCTGTATGGGATTCCATTGAGAATGGGTATGTTAGACCCATGACAACAAAGTTTGAATAGGACAAGGCAACTCTTAATTTGGCAAATGCCAATAGCAAAATAATTAATGCTATCTTTTGTGGTGTGGCTGTTGATGAATTTCACAGGATATCGCATGTGAAGACTGCCAAAGAAGTTTGGACGATTCTTGAGACTACCTATGAAGGTGCCAAGAAACTCAAGGACACAAAACTCCAAGTGCTTACCACTCCATTTGAGGAGCTCAAGATGAGTGACGATTACTCATTTGATTCATTCTATGGAAAGCTCAATGAAATTGTGATTGCCAAGCTCAATCTCAGTGAAAAGATTGAGGATGCTAAGGTGGTGAGAAAGATCTTGAGGACTTTATCGGAGAGCTACCATGCAAAGGTCACTGCTATAGAAGAAAGCAAAGATTTGGATGAGATCAAGATTCAAGAGCTAATTGGATCTCTCCAAACATATGAGTTGGGATTGCCTTCTCACAAGCCAAGCAAATCACTTACTCTCAAAACCATTAATGAAAGAATGGATGACTTTTCTGAAGAGTATGATGTGGAAAAAGAAGTAGCATTCGTTGCAAAGAACTTCTGGAAATTTCTAAAAATGAAAAACAGTGGGAAGTCTTTCAGCAAAGGAAAGTTTTCATCATCCAAAGGTAGTAAGAAGGAGTTCAAGAAGAAAGATGGGAAAGACTCCTAACCCCTCAAGTAGTTACGTGCTACAAATGCAACGGCCATGGACACATCAAGAAAGAATGTCCAAACTACTTGCGAGGGAAGGGTAAGGTGTTTGCCACTACTCTTAACGACTTCGAAAGCTCAAATTCAGACACGGAAGAAGATTATGACAGTGACAGGAACTATGGGGCCTTCATGACAATTACCTCCGTTGAATCTAAGGATGATTTGAGAAATTTGGTAAATGAACTTGGTGAGCATTCCGAGGGTGAGGAAGTTGAAGAATCGAAAGATGAAGATGTATGCCAAAATGAAGGTGAGAGCAACTTTAAGAAGCATATGATTCTTTGCTAGAAGATTGTGGAAAATATGCCAAGGTTACAAACCATGCTGTGAGAAAGATGAAGAAGATTGAAGAAGAACAAAGGTGTAATCTTGTGCAACTTAAAGAGGCAAAATGTGAAATAGAAGAACTCAAGGGTGAGCTGGTTGAAGCTTACTCTAAGATCAAGTTTCTTGAGCTTGAAATAATCCAAGCTAATGTCAAGGTTGAGTGCATCTCCACCAAGATGCTTGACAGTGTGTTGTCCTCACAAAAACCTTCACATGACAAGACCGGTTTGGGCTATACTAAAGAAGAAAGCTTTAGTAGTGAACCTAAGAAGGAAGTGACATTCGTATCAGCTAAGAGTATTGAGCAAGTTAAAGAAGTGACACCTGAGACTGAGACCCTTGTTGTTGAGAAGAGAATCACTAGTGTAAAACCAAAAGATAAAGAAAAGTCATTACCCAAAAATCAGAGGGAGCCTTAAGTGAAGCATGTGTCATCATTGTGGCGTTCAAGGGCATGCAAGACCTAACTGTTTTGAACTTCATGCACTTAAGAAGGCTAACTCCATGCGTGGCCAAGAAAGTTCAAAGAAAAGACCTAAGGGAGCACAATCTAAGGGAGAAACTGAAGGACATCTCTTTGGAGACGTCATGGAAATGCTGAAGAACATCTCTTTATGCCTTGCTAGCTTCACTCCGAGGTTGGAAAGTTATGTTGATCGTACCTTTCCATCCAAGGGTCTCCCCCAAAACACTCGAAAAGTGTGGGTGAAGAAGGGTACTCATGCATGATTATACCCTATGCCCATGCATTAATTCTTTCGATGTTTAGGGTCATAAGTTCATGCATCATGTAATGCAAAATCTTCTTGTGTCATTGGTTCCAATTCATAGCATATTTCTTTCTCTAGATGCATTTTGTTCTTGTTTTTGTTGATCTTATTTTTGTTGTTATGTTTTTAAGTGTGTTGAAAAGTTCAAAAACCTATAAAAAAATGATAAATCTCAAAAAAGTTTGATCACTTGTTTTGTGTGTATCACTTGTGAGTTTGGCCTAGTACCTTTGTGCTAATGGCGTAGTGAATTTATGAGCTTAGCTTGTTTTGTATACACATCTATCATTGTGGGACAAATCTTGAAATCTATGTGTGATTGTTGTAAATCGATCTTCAAGCTTGTCATGAATGATTAGTCAATAGTCTTGTTGGTCTTGATACATGCATAGACTTGTGTCTATATCTTTTTCCACGTTTTATGTTTTGCTTAAAGAGCTCATCAAATGTAAATCTTAAAATGAAAAGAGATATTGAGTTGCAAAAGCCATCGCACATACTAGTATTTGACTAGGAAAAAGGGAAAGCGACTTCTATTAAAATGTATGGTGTCTCAAAAAGCCAAAGGCTCATTCACAAAGTTGAAATATCAAAAAGTTCAGGCATCGATCTCAAAATGAGATGTATTTTGTTCAAAAATGATCAAATTTTATTATTTGTAAAGAAACCAAATGAAAAGCTTCAACGAAATGTAATCATTTTCTTGTGGGAGATCATATATGTTCATTTCTATAATTGAGATAGTCCACTTGACTTAACACTAGTTGTGTATGACTTGATTAAATTAATCAATAAAGCTTAACTCTAGACTAAAGACTATTCCACATTTGATACTCACACACAACATACAAGACTTTGTTTAATGAATACTTATTTCATTTGTGTGATTGTACATGATCAAATGTGATGTGTATGCTCAATTAATTGTCGATCATTTTATATGTTTTTGAAAGCGATTTGATACTTTCATGCTTTAAGTTTTTGTACAAAATGCATATTTGTGTTGTTCTTCAAAAATTGGTTCAGAGGCATTTTTGTTAGAAGCTCGAGACTAAAAGCTTCCCGCAAAAAGAGTTTAAGGGAAATCTAAAAATCTCATTTTCATACAGAGAGTATCACGACTGTCTCGTGACGTTTTCGCGAGTGAAAGTTTCCCGCGAAAGTGTTTGTGCTTCAGTGGTGTTTTTTGTGAGTAATTTCGTGACTATCTCACTCATGAAAAATACGTTTTTCAGTTTTATAGAGCTGACGTGACTAAGTTTTTTAAAACACTCTTAAGTTCACTTTGCCTCATTAAAACCACTCTCAACCCAAAACTAATTTTTCACACAAAACCCTTAAATTTCAAGTCCAAATCTCTGCAAAATCTTTTCAAAGGTATGTTTCTTAACATTATTTTAAGCTTTTCATTCTAGATTATGCAAAAGTTGTGTTAGGGTTCTTGAATTGGGGATTTTTGAAAAAGGGGTTAGGAACTACGATTTTTGGGAAAATGTTTTCAAAATTTTGATTGGGATGAGTCCCATTTGGTTTGTGTGTATCTTTGTTGGCCCCTTTGTGGCATTTTACTCTTGTATTTAGGCAGATTTTTTTTGTGTTCATGCATTGTCGATTCATGTAGAATAGTGTTGCATGCTAAGTGTTTAACAAAATGTTCAAGTGGCATTTTTGTGTTGAATTGGACTCAAATGAGTTCCAATGTTTGGGTTTACCCTTGATTGAACATGGTTGACATGTTTTGATCATTAGGTGTGTGTTTTACACACTTTGCCTAATTTGTGCCTCAATACCATGCCATGCATCACCTAGGTACACACTAGGCACCCACTAGGCACACTTCTTGCATCACCTCAGGCACACACATGCACAGTTGATATATTCTTGCATTTTGCTAGTGTTTACATGGTTTAGATCTTAAATCATGTAGTTTTAACACTATTATGTTCTATTTTAAGTATTTGTGCTTATTTTTTTGGACTAAGTTGATGCTAATCAAGTTTGTGTTCTTGGCAGATGGTGACAGCTAGTTTTTCTGTTGGTGAGCTTACGAGCACCTTGGAGGATGTGGTCAACAACTTCCTCTTTCCAGTGTTTGGGGATGAGAATCCTTTCACCATCAATCTTTCTGACGAGGATCTTGAGGTGGAAGATGGGTTACATGCCCATTTTGGTGGGCGTGGTGCTTCTCCTGGCGAGAAACTGACTAGAATGGGCAGATGGGCTATGAATCTTTCGTGAGAGAAAGACAAGGAGATCAGGCGAGCTGGGTTCCTGGCACTCTGGCTCAGCAAATTCTTGTTTAGTGAGTTCCCCAGGTATGGGGTTAAATCCGTTTTCTTCCCTATGGCAATCAGAATGGCCCTGGGTGTTCGGTATCCTCTAGCTCCCATATTTTTAGGCCATGTTTATACTCAACTGGATCTGCTCCACGGAGATGAAGTTGAAGGTGACTCTTGCTATGTGATCACCTCGTCCCTCCACTGTGCCATCCTCCAGGTATTTATGTGGGACCGTTCTTTAGTTACTTTAGCAAAGTGTAGGAATTTGAAATTTGTAAAAGATAAGTTTGAGGGATCCCCTGATGTGGTTAAAGGTCTATGTGGTAGTTCTACCGAGAGTCACCCCATTATCTTCGTTGGGCTAGTTTGAAAGGGGGTGATCTTAATTAGGTCGAATTATTTGATTAGGTAGGGCACTTAAAGTGGCGATCTCCCCGGGAGTATAGCCACGGGTTTGCTAGTGACTCTGTATTAGCTTCCTTTCTTAATCCCCCAGGGAACACTTTTGACTTAAGCCCTAGTGATGAGAGCAACCTAGCCTACCTAGCCTATGTTAGTCCTTCATGGCTTCTAGTGCCCTCCTCAAGTGGCCCTAAATATACCCATTACTCAGCACATCGGGTACTTCGGCATTTTGGTTTTGATCAAGATATCCCTCCAGTGTTTAAGGATGTAGTATCTTCCCTGCCTTCTCTTGACCCATTCTTGAGACCTCAGGCCTTCTCCTATTAGTCGCACAGAAGTCCTCAGTTTGTGGTGCCTAACTCCTAGAGATTGCTTCTGGTGGTTTTGCTGGATATTGAAGAAGAATACAAGAGTCCTTTGTTGACTATGTGGGTTCTGGCAAATTTGGGAGAGTTCCTAGCCTCGCTATCTTTTCCATCCCAACATCCAACAGGCACTTGTCCCTCGCTACTGCTAGTATTATGTCTGTCGCCGTAAGTAGCAAGACAGGGTTCGTGGAGTGGCATGCTTCCAGGGGTGGTTGGGTGTGCTATACTTAGGATTTTCAGGCAAAGTGGCCAGGATCTAACCTTATTGTTGGCATTTCCTCCAGAGTGCCGATTAAAAGGGGGGCAGTAAAGGCGACTGGGGCTGCTACTCCTGTAGGTAAGGGTCAAGAGAAAAATATTAAACAGGAGAAGGTCAAGCAGACTGAACTTGAAGAAGGTGTTGAAGGTATTAAGACGGGCCATGAAACCAAGAAAAGAAAGACTGCGAGGTCCCAGAGGAAGCTAGTAATTTTTGAGGAACCCGAGCGAGCGAGTTCTTTTACAGTGGGAAAAGAAGTTGGGCGTTTTTTAGCCCCTAAGTCTCGAATGAAGACCAAGGTAGAATCCTCTCTCTCTTAGGTTCCTACGAGTTCTTCAACCCAAGGTTCTTTGGGACCCTCTTGGCGTACCTGTAGTAAGCAAAAGACCATTGAAGGTTTTGTATAGAGAGAGAGAAGGGCAAGGCCTCTTTCCTTCTTCTCTCTTTTACATATATATTTTTTGTCATGGTGTTTTGTCATCGTTGTTGCAGTGACTTTCTTTTCTCTTTTAACTGATGTGTGACCATTTTCTTCCTTGCAATCCAAGCGCAAGTTAGACCCCAAGAAAGGCAGGAGCCAATTGTCTAGTGATGATGTGGTGTGGCCCTCTTCGTGCCTTTCTCTGTTTGTTTCTTCACCTTTTCTTTTCTTTCTTTTTTGTACTGTATACTTATACCTTATATTTGTAGGTGGAAGTATCCCTTCCCATGGTAGGCAGGACTTTGGAAAAAGTAGTAGTTACTGCTTCTTCTACTGGTTTCTTGGGCATGAGAAAGAAGGCCCTTGGTGGTGATGTAACTGAAGAAACCAGGAAGCCAATGCAAGATGTCCCATTTACTCCATCTATTACTCCTCTAGTTGCTTAGGATCCTGCAGCCCCTTAACTCCTTGCTTATCAAGATCCCCAGCCTAGGCAGACTCCCAGTCCTGCCAAAACTACGTTGCCTAATCCTACGTGAACCCTCGGGGGGTGTGTCTCCGTCTATTCAAACAGGTAAGCCCCTGCTTTTCTTTTATAGACGCTTGACCTTGTCTATTTATATTTTCTATTATTATTATTTTTTTTTTAGACCTCCCTTCTTTTCTTCTCTTTGTTAGGTCAAACCAGTGCTCGATCTGCCCCTGAGGCTGTTCCTTCTTTGGAATCAAAAGGTTCTGAATGTGTGTGTTGATCTCCTTTTTCTATGCTACCTTCTCCTTTCCTCTTTTGTACTATTTCCTTGCCTCTTTCTCTTATGGTGAAGCCCCCAGCATCCTTTCCTTCTTTTAGTCATTTTGCTAATGTTTCTTCACCCTTTCTTCAACGTGCTGTATGTTCTTTCACAGAGTCTTCCAGAGAATCAGAAGAGCAAGAAGAAGAAGTCCCACCACAGAAAACCGATACAGGTGCTCTCCCCTTTCGCCTTCTATCTCTCTTTTTTTATTTATTTATTTTTTTTTATGCCTCTTTCTTTCTTGGCTTCATTCTCCCTGTTGAATTATGCCTATTCTTGCAGGTGTTGGCACAGGTGTTAGAGATCTTCAATTCATGGTTCTTGAGACGGCCGTGGGGTCTGCTCGGATAGCTGACTCTTAGACAAGGACCCCTCAAACTATTCAAAAGATTGAGAGTTCTCTATCACCCCTAAGTGGAGATGTATCGATGGGGGAAGCTTCAGAAGCTGTTGTTTCAAATTTTGCCTCAAGGCTTCTTACCTTCCTGGCCCGTTTTGATCTTTTGGAGTTTAACAACCTTCCTGTGAGCCATTTTCATCATTTCGAGCCTTCCTATGGCCACTTCCTGCGCTTCTTTGTGTCTGTGGAGGGTATGCTATTGCTGGAAGGGTTGCTCAAAGTCCATGGAGACATCACCAGCGGTTTTATAGGAGGTATATTTATGGGTAACACCCTAATAGAGCTGCTATTTGTTGTGATAATCTCCCTGAGGAATTCCTCCCTTGACCCCTTATTTGAAAAGAAGCTCTTGGAATGGAGGGGAGTAGTGCAGGATCTTTTAGAGGCGAAGTTCAACCTGTCCTTCCTACTGAAGCATTTGCGTTTATTGGCCCATATACTATTCCAAAGGCGGGCTTCCAAGAGTATAGATGCTGAGATTATTGTTGCCGAGGGGGCTCTAGCTCATGCCCATAAGGTCCTGCAAGATTTGAAGGCTAAAAGGCAAATGTTCTGTCTCCTTCAACTATCCCTGCCATTTCTCCAGACAGTTCTTTGCTGACCGGCCTCCTTCCTTAGCTTCTTCCTCTTTTTTAGCTATGTTTTTTTTTTTTGAACTATTTGGGCTGTATAAGTTTTACCTTTTTCGAACACTATTTTTGGCTTTTCTTTCTGTTTTCTGTAACATTTTTATCGTCTTCTTTTTCTTTCCCTTCTTTGTTTAGGGCTACTTCTACTTCTTAATAGCATATGAATTTGTTTCTCTCCCTTTTTTTATGTACATTTTTTCCCCCTTATATATATATATATATATATATATATATATATCGAGTCCTGGATCATGGTCCCTGCAAATCCTACCGGAGGGCCTGGACTAGGTACCTTGGTGATTTTTTTACTGCTCAGGTGCTAAATTGGGTACATTGGGTCCTTCCTTCCCTCCTCCATTTTTTTTATTTATTTATTTTTTATTTTATAAAAAAGGTCCTAAGTCATGAACCAGGCAGGTTTTCTTTTGCCAAATACTAGGTTAGGTATCCCGGGTACTTATTAATTTTTTTTTTACCCACGGTCCTAGGCCATGTACTCTTGGACTAATTGTGATGTGGGTCCTAGATCGTATGCCACAGTTTTTGCATCGATCCAGGTATCCTCCTCAAGTTTACCCATGATTGGATTTTTTTACAATATTTAGTTTGACTATAATTTAGAGGAAAATAAAAGAGGCTTCATTGAATCAAAACGTAGTTGCCAATCTTGAAGAACATAGAAAAATTGTCAAATCTGTAAGAAACCCCGAGTTTTTTTTTTTTTTTTTTTTTTTTCATGGGTTCCCGGATAATGTTAGGATGTGTGTCTTTAAATCCTATTGTATGATGCTATGTATGACATTATGTATGACTTAATGTCATGATTAATAAAGTTGTTTTATTTTTATCTAAAACAATGGTAACATGAATATGGGAGATTATCATATAGTTCATAAAATGCATAGTATGTGATTTATGTGATTTAGTCATATAAGATATAAGTCACACGTTCTTTGTAAACTCAAAATTTATAGTTCGTAGTCGGTGATGAAATTGGGCATTTCATCTGCAAAGATTATAACATATCAACTAAGATGATTTGTTTTGATCATGGAAGTGGGGACTTCTAGTTGATATGTTAATATGTTTTAAGAGTTAAGACATATTGAACTAGACCGTTGTGAGATTTATTATTCTCCTAACGACTGTCGAATGAATAATAAATCTCATGACTTCAATTTGCATGAACCCTTAATCCTGAGAGAATAATATACCTGATCATGAGGTGTAGGTTGCTTTGATATATCAAAAGTGAGATCTAAAGTAACGGTCAAAACCTCAGTATGTTGGGCAGCCACATTTAGTATTGATGGAACATATATTATCAAGATGGAATTCATAATCTCTTAACGGAGATATAAAATATTCCCTTGAGATAAGTTTAATGGGTTTGGTTATTCAGAGTGTTAGGCCTAACCACTTTAGTAAGAAATTACTAAAGTATATGTTTATATAATTGGATTTCATAAATATATGTTGAGTAACTTTAAAGGAATAAACCGGGTATTCAAGGATAAGATGTAGTAATTTTCAAAGTAGCAGTCTATATTCATGACTTTATATTATTACGAATATTTTATAAAGGGGTTGCGTGTACAATAAAGTGTTGGGATATAATTTATTAATAAGGCCTAGAGTGCAATTATATTTATATAGTGGTATTAAATATAATTAATGGTAAATTTAGACTTGTCAAGAGTTAACGGAAAAGCCCAAGGCCCATTGGAGCTAGTGTCTTATTGGTCCTTTCTGGTCCCACTCCAAGCTACATACTAAAACCCAATTGAAAAGCCCCAATAGGCCAGCCCAATTAGATAATCAGTTAGTTATAAAGGGGAAAACATACAAATTTTCTTTTTATATAGAAGCGTAGAGAAAAAGAAAAAGAGAGAGAGTGAGACACACTTTCATTCTCCCTTTGAAAGCTTATTGAGTGACCGCACATCTTGGGTGTGAAGTGGAATTGAGTGAAGATTAAAATGTTCCCAAGTGCTTCTAATCTTTGTTTTGAATTTCTCCACACCAAGGTATGCTATCTTGTTCTTAAATTCTAAAATTTGCGTAGTGCATGTTATCAATCATAAGTGAAATAGATCTATGTTTGTTGCTTCTACTGTGTGTTTTATATGAGATACAAAACTAGATTTTCCAACAATTGGTATCAGATCCAGGTTTTTATATCATTATTGTATAGCATGTGATTGGTTTTTAGAATAAAAGAAAAACGTTTTCTTTGTGATATCGAGTTCACACCATGGATGTGATTTCTTTTTGTTTGTTCGAAATGGCCTATCATCATAAAGTAATAGTGCCGTGTCTTTATTGTAACAATAAAGAGAATTGCATTACTTGGTTGTTGACGCTGTGCAATTTTATATAACTGTCAAAATTTATTATATTCCATGTGTTATGATGTCAAGGATACAGTTATTGAAGGCAATAACTGTCATGTGCAAACCATAATTGCACTCTATGATTCAGTTATTTTACTACTTGGAATTCATTACCTTGTTTAATTGTCAGTGCAAGGCTTGACTTTATTGCAAGGCATGACTTTATTGCATGGCTTGGCCATCATGCATTTGTCTTATTATATAATGTAATAGTTTATACGGATTTGATGGCCAACTTGCATGCAAATGATATATAAAGAATCCAAGCAATCTGAAAGTGATATATATAATAATCATATAATAATCCGTATATTATATTATATTATATTATATTATATTTATTATATAATAGTTTTTTAAATGTAATATGAGTTTATATTACGTTATATATGTATATATATAATGCTAGGATTATGAAATTTATTCCTAATGAGATTAGGATTATGTTTCAAAAGTGTCTAGTATTATTATGGTTCTTGATCTTAAAAACCTTTATTTTAAAATTTCTAGTAGGAGAGAGATACAAGGGTTGCATCTCACGGCCTCCATTATCGATTCGTAGTAGTGTGGATAAACACCTCGTCTTGGCGTATATGCCTCGCGATACCAAAGGAAGGTGTTTTGTTTCATGGTATTACAAGTTTAAACAATATAAAAGGGAGATGAAATGTGGCTACACATGACTCTAGATAATGGTGTACACTAGACTAAGTGTAATGTTAACCTCCCAAAGGAGTTATGTCATTATTACTTAGACGTTAAAGGTAATACGGCATATTTTTAGTGTTTGATAAGAGTTATCATGATAGCACTAATAATGAGAATAGTTATCAACCAATTAATGTGTTTATAATAAACTTGCTACCAAGGAATTATAGACATAGATTGGGTTGTCGTTGCATATATTATTTTATGGTTTTATTAAGGTTCCATATTATATGCTTATATGCTAAATTGATAATGTCCAGTTTACTTATTATATTTATGTTTATTGTTTTCAGATTTAATCATGGCATCATTTAGCCCACTTGTTGCTATTCTTAACTAAAACAAACTGACTGGATCCAACTATGTTGATTGGAAAAGAAATTTGGACATTGTTCTTACAGTTGAAGAATACAAATATGTGCTTACTCAACCATGTCTTAGCTTTCCTTCATTAGATGCTCTTCT
The DNA here is from genome assembly GCA_032878915.1 of Castanopsis chinensis. Lineage (NCBI taxonomy): Eukaryota > Viridiplantae > Streptophyta > Magnoliopsida > Fagales > Fagaceae > Castanopsis > Castanopsis chinensis. Next base: position 4,327,841 of record JAVQMG010000106.1, on the reverse strand, counting down.
TGAGGAAAAACAGTGATATGATCATTAGCAGAAATCTAATGAGATGACCAAGTGCTATATCCTAGCATCTATCTCAAATGTTCTACAGCATCAAATGCAGGATGTAGAACATGCTTCGAACATATTGCTTAGTCTAAAGGAGATGTTTGGAGAGCAAGGCCGTTTTGCAAGGTAAGAGACCATGAGACAAATTTATAATACCAAAATGGCTACAAGAAGTTCAGTGAGGGAGCATTATCTTAGGATGATTGCTAATCTGAACACATTAGAAGTTTTAGGTGCCGACATTGATGGAGAATCCCAAATAGATATAATACTCCAGTCACTACTAGAACCATTTAAGGAATTCAGACTCAATTATAATATGAACAAAAAGATTTATTCTTTATCTGAATTAATGAATGAGTTAGTGGCGGCGAAAGGCATCCTTGGTACTTCTAGTGTTGAAGCCAATGTGGGTGAAGCTTCTACTTCTCAACCTAAGTCGAAAGGCAAGGGTAAGAAGAAGAAGAAGAAGAAGAAGAAGAAGGACTTCACTAAGAAAGATGGTAAACAAATTTCCTTAGGGGTTGTCGACAAAGGAAAGAAAGTAAGGGTAATAAAAGCTCATTTCTTCTTGAAATATGCTTGGTACATAATTCCCCGGATTCTTGGTGTGTGGATTCAGGTTGTACTAATCATATATGCAATTCTTTGCAAGGGTTTTAGGAGACCAGAAAGCTAAATGAAGGGGAACTGTTTCTTACTTTGGTTGATGGGAGCAGGATTCCGATTGTAGCTGTTGGAGTGTTTAATTTATGCTGTAAGTCTAGAGTTTTAATATTGGAAGACTGTTTGTATGTACCTAATGTTCGTAGGAATTTGATTTCTGCAACTTATTTAGGTAAACATGGATATTGTGTTATCCTTAAAGACAATGTTGTAATAAAGAAGGATAAAATGTTTATCTGTTCTAGCAATATTGTGGATAGTCTTTATATTTTAACTCCTAACAAGCATGAATTATACAATTCTGAATTAGACAGTAGCTCTCATGTAAAATCATTAAAGAGAAAGTTTCCTTCTACTAGTGAGGCATTTCTATGACACTTGCGTTTGGGTCATATTAATTCAAATAGGATTCAAAGACTAATCAAAGATGGACATTTATAGCCCATGGACTTTGATGGTTTTCTAGTTTGTAAATCTTGTTTGGAAGGTAAAATGACCAAACGACCTTTTAATGCAAAAGGTAGAAGAGCCCAAGAGTTGCTTGAATTAGTTCATACAGATGTATGTGGTCCTATGTCATCCCAAGTAAAAGAAGGTTATGAGTACTTCATCACTTTTACGGATGATTACTCAAGATATGGTTATGTGTACCTAATGAGATGGAAGTCCGAAACCTTTGAAAAGTTCAAAGAGTTTAGGGTTGAAGTTGAAAATCAATTGGGTAAATGCATAAAGGTCATTCGATCTGGTCGAGGTGGTGAATATCTTCTTGGGAATTTTAAAGATTACCTAATTCAAAATGGGATTGTTTCCCAATTGACTACACTTGGAACTCCCAAACAAAATGGTGTAGCAGAAAGAAAGAATAGGACTCTTTTGGAAATGGTTAGGTCCATGATAAGTTATTCAACTTTACCAGTTTCTTTTTGGGGATATTCACTAAAAACTGCTATGCATGTTTTGAATTTAGTTCCAACAAAATCTGTTCCTAACACAACTAAGGAATTGTGGAATAGGCGCAAGCCTAGTATGAAATATCTCCACATTTGGGGATGTCTAGCACATGTGTTGAAAGGGAAGTCAGATAAATTGGAAACTAAAATGGAAATATGCTTGTTTTTAGGGTATTCAAAGGAAACCAAAGGTTATTTATTCTATAATCATAAGGATAACAAAGTGTTTGTTAGCACTTATGCCAAATTTTTGGAAGATGATTATGTGAATAATTTTAATCCTAGAAGTAAAGTTGTATTGGCTGAATCAGATGAACATATAGTTGAACAACCAATGGATGAAACTAGGGATGATGTGGCTGTATTGAATACACCACAAGATATTACTCATGAGATGTCTAGTACATAGATACCTCGTCGTAGTGGGAGAATTATTCGGCCTCCTATAAGATTTATAGGTTTGGGAGAAACTTATAAAGCTATCTCAGAAGGGGCTAAATCGGATCTTTACACTTATGATGAAGCAATAAATGATATAGATGCACATTAATGGATCTAAGCTATGAAATCTGAATTGGATTCTATGTATTCCAATCACGTATGGGATCTTGTAAAGGCGCCTAACGGCATTAAACCTGTTGGTTACAAATGGGTTTACAAGAGGAAGAGAGGGATAGATGGAAAGGTTGAAACCTTTAAAGCAAGACTAGTGGCAAAAGGGTATACACAAAAAGAAGGTATTGATTATGATGAAACTTTTTTGCCAGTAGCCATGCTTAAGTCTATCAAAATTCTCTTATCCATTGCTACTCATTATGATTTAGAGATTTGGCAAATGGATGTCAAGACTACATTTCTTAATGGCAATCTTGAAGAAGAAATATACATGTTGCAACCGGAAGGTTTCATAGCAAAAAACCATGGGCATATGGTATGCAAGTTAAAAAGGTTCATTTATGGACTTAAACAAGCATCTAGATCATGGAACATCAGATTTGATCAAGCAATCAAGTCATTTGGTATTGAACAAAATCTTTATGAACCATGTGTGTACAAAAGACATCAAGACAAAGTAGTAATATTCTTAGTGCTTTATGTTGATGATATTCTACTCATTGGAAAATGATGTAAGGGTAATGTTATCGGTTAAAGTTTGGTTGTCAAGCCAATTTGATATGAAGGACTTGGGTGAGGCTAACTTTATTCTAGGGATCAAGCTTTGGCGAGATCGCAAGAATAAGATGTTAGGCTTATCACAAGCTAGATATATAGATAAGGTTCTAGAACGGTTTAGCATGCAAAACTCCAAGAAATGATTTCTTCCTTTTAGACATGGAGTTCCTCTGTTTGATGACCAAAGGCCTAAGAATCAAGTGGAAGAAAATATGATGAGACAAGTTCCTTATACTTCTGTAGTGAGAAGTCTCATGTATGCCATGTTTTGTACTAGACCAGATATTTGTTATTCAGTTGGCATGATCAGCCGATATCAATAAAATCCAGGACCAAAACATTGGCAAGCAATAAAGCATATTCTCAAGTATCTATGACGGACGAGAAATTATACACTTGTTTACCATAGTGAGGATTTGATTCCCATTAGCTATACAAATTTAGATTTTCAATCGAATCTAGATTTCAGAAAATCCACTTCAGGATATATTTTCACCTTAGGAGGTGGAGTCATAATTTGAAGGAGTGTTAATCCATCTTGTATTGCGAACTCCACCATGGAAGCTGAGTACGTTGCTGCTTGTGAAGCAGCAAAGGAGGTTGTTTGACTTAAGAAATTCCTTTCTAATCTTGGTGTTGTAAGAATGGAGCAAGTTCCCATAACATTTTTTTGCGACAATACTGGAGCGGTTGCACAATCCAAAGATCCAAGGAATCACAAGAAAGGAAAGCACATTGAGAGGAAGTACCACATCATTCAAGACATTGTTGCTCGTGGAGATGTTGTGGTAGCAAAGATTGAAAATGCAAGTATCCTAGCAGATCCTTTTACCAAAGCCTTGCCTCAAAGGACTTTCGAGTCTCATTTGGAGGGAATTAGAGTTAGATTAATGCATAATAGTCTTTAAGGCAAGTGGGAGATTGTTAGGATGTGTGCCTTTAAACCCTATTGTGTGGTACTATGTATGACACTATGTATGTCTTAATATTATGATTAATAGAGTTGTTTTATTTTTATCTAAAATAATAGTAACATGAATATGGGATATTATCATATAGTCCATGAGATGCATAGTATGTGATTTAGTCACAGAAGATATAAATCACAAGTTTTTTGTAAACTCAAAATTTATAGTTCGTAGTTGGTGGAAATTGGGCATTTCAATTGCAAAGACTATAATGTATCAACTATGATGATTTGTCTTGATCATGGAAGTGGGGACTTCTAGTTGATATGTTTTAAGAGTTAAGACATATTGAACTAGACCGGTGTGAGATTTATTATTCTCCTAACGATTGTCAAATGAATAATAAATATCATAACTTCTATTTACATGAACTCTTAATTCTGAGAGAATAATAGACCTGATCATGAGGTGTAGGTTGCTTTGATATATCAGGAGTGAGATCTAAAGTAACGGTCAAAACCTCAATATGTTGGGCAGTCACATTTAGTGTTGATGGAACATATATTCTCAAGATGGAATTTATAATCTCTTAACGGAGATATAAAATATTCCCTTGAGATAAGTTTAATAGGTTTGGTTATTCAAAGTGTTAGGCTTAACCACTCTAGTAAGAAATTACTAAAGTATATATTTATGAAATTGGATTTCATAAATATATGTTAAATAACTTTAACGGATGAAACCGGGTACTCATGGATAAGATGTAGTAATTTTCAAAGTGGCAGTCTATATTCATGACTTTGTATTACTACGAATATTTTATGAAGGGGTTGCATGTACAATAAAGTTTTAGGATATAATTTATTAATAAGGCCTAGAGTGCAATTATATTTATATAGTGGTATTAAATATAATTAATGGTAACTTTGAATTTGTTAAGAGTTGACGGAAAAGCCTAAGGCCCATTGGAGCTAGTGTCTTATTGGTCCCTTTTAGTCCTACTCCAAGCCATACACTAAAGCCTAATTGGAAAGGCCTCATAGACCCGCCCAATTAGATAATTAGTTAGTTATAAATAGAGAAACATACTGAATATTTTTTTTATATAGATGCGTAGAGAAAAAGAAAAAGAGAGAGAGTGAGACACTTTCATTCTCCCTTTGAAAGTTGATTGAATGACCACACATCTTGGGCGTAAAGTGGAATTGGAATGAAGACTGAAAGTGTTCCTACGTGCTTCTAATTTTTTGTTTTGAATTTCTCCACACCAAGGTACTCTATCTTATTCTTAACTTCTAAAATTTGCATAGTGCATGTTATTAATTATGAATGAAATAGATCCATGTTTGTTGCTTTCATTGTGTGTTTTGTGTGAGATACAAAACCAGATTTTCCAACAGATAATGCTACTTAAACACACAAAAAAAAAATCGTGATAACAAAAAAAAAAAAAAAGAGGGATGAAAATACTTAGCAGACATGAGAAAAGAGGTCCCGACGGTACTGAGAGCCTTGTTTTTTCCTATGCATTGTACTGTTTCAACCATTTCCCATTTATGGGCTCTATTAGGACTGTCCCATTTTCCTTTGTGAGGTAGTAATACCCGCTATCATGGGCTTCCCTAACAATGCAGGGTCTTTCCCACTTTGGGACAAATTTGGAAGGTCCTGGGAAGTTTCTTCTTACATGTTCTGCTGTCCTTAGTACCAATTGCCCTTCAATGAAGCCCCTTAGGTGTATTGCCTACGCGTTCGCCTTAGTCATCCTTTGTTGGTACCTCTAGCTTCTCCTTCTAGCCAATTCTCTTTCTTCCTCTACTTCTTCCAGATCTACCAGCCTCTTTTCATTACTTGTGTCCTTGGTGTCCCCTTGGTTTTCTTCAAGCACTATTCTTGTCGTAGGGATAACTATCTCCATAGGACTGATGGCTTCTATCCTGTAGATTAGGGAAAATGGGGAGAATCATGTGGTTGTCTTTACGGAGCTCCTACATGCCTAGAGTACGTTTGTCAAGTGGTCACTTCATTTTTTCCCATACTCATGCTTCATCATTTTAAGGATTTTTAGTATCACCCTATTAGTGGCCTCAGCCTGGCCATTTCCCTATAGGTAGTATGGTGTAGACCTTTCATGCTTGATGTGGTATGCCTCGGTCAGGCTCTTCATGTCTTTGTTTATGAACGGGGTCCCATTGTCACTGATCAGTTTCCTAGGGATCCCGAACTTTGTAAAAATGTGCTTTCAAATGAAGTTTGTTACAGCTGCTTCAGTGGCCTTTTTCAAAGGGATAGCTTCTACCCACTTTGTGAAGTACTCGATGGCTGATAGGATCCATATGTAACCATTAGAAGAAAGGCTTATAGGCCCTATGAGATCAAGCCCCCAAGTGTGGAAAGGCCATGGTGTTGTCATGTCCTGCAGTACATTTGGGTGAGTATGAATTGCATCTCCAAGTATTTGGCAGGCATGGCAAGTTTTGACCAGTTCTTTAGAGTCCGTTTTCATTGTTGGCCAATAGTACCCCAATAGTAGCAACTGCTTGTGTAGTCTCCTTTCCCTAGGTGACTTCCACAATCACCGGAATGGACTTCTTTAACTACTTCTTTAGCTTCGTTTGGCCCTAGACATCTTAGGGGGTCCCCATTGTACCCCTTCTTGAATAAGATCCCATTTTGTAAGAAGTACCTGACCATAAGTTTCTTGAGTTGGTGGGCTAAAGTCTTGTCAGTTGGTAAGATCCCTTGAGCCAAGTACTCCATAAGTGGAGTTCTCCAATCTTCTGTGACAAATACGGCGTAGCTTTCTTCCTTGTCTATCAAATGCTGACAGTTTTGACATTTCTCCTGTATGGTTGCCACCTCTTCATTCATGCTAGGCCAGTAATACCCCATGCGCTGCATTCCTCTGTATAGACTAATTTTTTCTACAACCCCATAGGCTTGGCTATGCAGTTCCTCTAATCTCAACTTCCTTTCCTTTTCATTGGTACACCTAGATAGGATCCCTCCGAGTAGTCTCCTGTATAGTTCCTCTTCTATCATAGTGAAGTCTTTTAGCACTTTGATACTCCCCTCATGTCCTAACCCTTTTATTTTTCCTTAACCTCATTTCTCCAATCTTGCTGCTCCAGTTCCTTGGAGAACATCCATTGGAGGACCTCTATGATGGAGTGTTCTTGCCTACTCACCCTGATCAAGGTGTTTTTCCTTTAATGTACATTTGGAATCCTAAGGTGGCCAGTGCATCGGTGAACCTGTTTTCACTTCTCTGGGTGTACTTAATGTCGAAGGTTTGAAATTCTTGCTCTAGCCTTTGCGCCCAGGTCCTATAGGCTGCCAAACTCTGTTCTCTTAATGCGAAATTGCCCTTTACCTGAGAGACTACAAGATTAGAGTCTCCTAAAACCCTAATGTGCTTTAATCTTATAGTGAGTGCTATGGTTAGCTCGGTCAGATACGCCTCATATTTAGCGGCGTTATTTGAGCAAGAGAACCCAGTTTGAAGGATAGGGGGAGGATGTCCCCATCTTTACAACTTAATACAATTCCCAGTCCATTCGAGGTTGTCGTTCCTAACCCATCAAACCTCATCGTCCACTTCTTCCCTTGGAGTTTTATTACTGCCACTTCTACGGGGATATCTTCACTCAGTGAACATTCCTCATTCCCAGGGAACTAGGCCATCAAGTCTGCTATGGCTTGGCTTTTGACAGCCCTGGGGATCCTGATGCCTATGTCGTACTGAGAAAGTAAAACCAACCATTATACTATCCTTCCTATTAAGAGGGGCTGATGGAGTAGTGCCTTTATGGGGTAAGACTTAGTCACCAAAAGGATTTGATGGGTTGAGAAATATTGTTTCAGCCTTTGGGATGCATAGATAACCACTAGGCAGGCCTTCTCTATCTTGGGATACCTGGTTTCAACATCCTTAAGTGTTCTGCTCACGTAGTAAACGGGTTGCTCATTTCCATCATCATCTTCCTACGCTAATAGGGCTCCTATCGCTCGGGAGTTTGATGCTAGATATAGCAACAAGGGTCATCCATGTATTGCGCTTAGAGGGTGGAAAGATGATTCATGATCTTTTGGATCCTTTGGTAGGCTTCTTTTTGCTCAATTCCCCAGGCAAAATCAGTCCTCTTTTTCAATAGTTTGGATAGATCACCTGTGACTGAAGCTAGTCCTAGCACAAACCTCCTGATGTAGGAGACCCTTCCCAGGAAGCTTTTGAGCTCTCTTACTATTGTAGGTCTCTTCACTATGGCAATGGCTGTGGCTTTTGCTGGATCCACACTTATGCCTTTGTGGTGTACCCAAGGAATTTCCCAAAAAACACCCCAAAGGCCCACTTCATGGGGTTCATGTGTAGCTTTTACTTCCCGCATCTTTCAAAAACTTGTCCAAGCACTTGGAGGTGTTCTGTCCTGGTTTTTGACTTCACCACAATATCATCCATATAGTCTTCCATCTCTTTATGCATCATGTCGTGGAAGATGGCTACCATGGTTCGCTGATATGTAAACCTTGCATTTTTTAGGCCAAAGGGCATCACATCACAGTGTAATAGAAATTCCCGATTAGGGTCCTGAATGCCTTCTTTTTTGCATCTTTGGCAGCCATACGGATTTGATTGTACCCACTATATCCATCCATAAATGAGAACATAGAGCTTCCTACAGCTGAATCCACAAGGAGATCAATATTAGGCAGAGGGAACTCATCTTTTGGGCATGCCCTGTTTAGGTTGCAGAAGTCCACATAGCAGCGGATTTGGCCATTCTTTTTCTTCATAAGTATTATGTTAGAAAGCCACTTGGGGTGTTAGATGGGTTTGACAAATGTAGCTGCTAGCAGTTTCTTAACTTCTTGGGTTATCTGAGCTTCTACATCAGTGTGAAAGACCCTTGATGGCTGGACCACTGGCCTAACTCCTGGATCCACATTGAGAGAATGGACCACCAATTCTGGATCTAGACCGGGTATCTCATTATAGGTCCATGTGAACACATCCATGTACTTCTGGATTAAGGCTACTAGTTGCTCCTTTTCTTGCGTTGTTAGCTGACTGCTGATGAAAACAGGCTTCTGGGATCCCAGCTTGGCTCCCAAGTTTATTTTCATTAGCTCTTTTTCAGGCTAGATTTGGGCCTCCTAGATTAGTTCCTTAGGGGTTTCTTCTTGGGTGACCATACAATCTGGTGGTCCGAGACCTTCCTATATAGTGCATTCAGGCCCTGCGCATCTTTACAAATGGTAAATCACCCTTCCCCAGGTTCTCTCACTATAACACATTTTCGGGATCCTGAGGAGCTGGGCTCCCTCTTTTTCCTTTTTCTCTCCAAGAGGTTTCTCAGATCATAGGTACTACCTCCTTCCTCTTCTTCTAGGACATGTGCTCCTAGGGTGGGGCTTTCGTCCGAGACCTTCCTAGCGTGAGGCTTTCGTCATCCGGCTCCAACTCATCATAGAACATGGTTTCTACAAAGTTCACCTCCCCTTGGTTGAAAGGATTATCATTGGTAGGGATCCTTACGGGCTTCCCATTCAATCTCCCCTTACCACATTGATGGTAGGTGGAGGCAATGAGGCGGTGCTTATGGAGCCAGGGGCGTCCTAACAGTACATGGTAGGACACCTCCGAATCAATCACATGGAATCTTGTCAGGGCCATTATAGGTCCTACCTTCAGAGCCAGCTACACATATCCTTCAGTTGATTTAGCCAACCCTCCAAATCCTATTATCTCCATGGGGGCTCCTAGGATCCTTCTACCGGTTAAGCCCACGGCTTCTAAGGTACTTAGCGCGATGAGATTAAGCGACGCCCCTGTGTCTACTAATGCCCTCCTGACTTGGACACCATTTATTGTGGCCATTAGTTAATGGGGTCTGTGATAGTTTGGATGTTCCATCTCTATGTCTTCGTTAGTGAAAGTTATTGCGTTAGTTGTATCCAAATAAGCTCGACTGGCATGGGACTCTGCTGTGAAACATTCCATTCTTGAATCTGCTGCTATACTCATAAGTGACTTTGTGGCCACCATTCTTGCTTCTAGTCCAAATCCTAGTTGGTTGAATAGCAATTTGAATTTGGGGTTCTTCTGGAGAGTCCTAACTGTGCTTGGGCGGAAGGATTCTTCAAGTTCTCTTGCTTCTGCTGGGTTCCCATGAATCACCACAAGCACCACCCCTTTTCCTTTATGGTTGGGTAGAGGGTTCCTTTGCACCTCTAGCTCCTTTTGAGTGAGTTCGAGGGTTCCCTCCTTCAGTTTTTTGTGAAAAAGTCTACGGAGGGTCTAGCAGTCTTTGATGGAGAGCTTGACATAATTATGAATTCTGCAAAACAAGGGGTTCTTCCTTTCTTCTTCAATTGGTGGCCTAGACACGATAAATGGCCTGACCACTCCATCTCCAATCCATTTATCCAGGACTTGGTTCAGTTCTTCCCATCAGGCTTCTTCCTTTTCTCTCCCACTGATGCTGTCATGGACTAGGGTACACCCTCTTCGTCCTCATAGTCTGCGCCATTTTCTAGTTCTCTATAGTAGGTCAGTAAACTGAGTTATAAATAGATTTTTGAGATTGAGCCTATAGTCAAAGAGCATGTTGGATATGCAAGTCTCTACAAGCTCTTTTTCCTCATGGTCTCCGTAGCAGTCTAGAGACACATCTTCAAATCTTTTGATGGACTGGATAGGGTTTTCCACTGGCCTTTGCTGCACCATTTGGAGGCTTTGGAAGGTGACCTTGTCCTCACCTGGGTAATACTTTGCGTAGAACCTTTCCATCATGTCGTTCAAGGTTCTAATGGACCCAGGCTTCAGTGTGTTGTACCACGTGTATGCTCTGTCTACTAGGGACTTAGCAAACTCCCTTAGGCACAGCTCTCGATCCCTTGCGTAGGGGCCCATAGTGTGTATAAACCTGCTCACGTGTTCCACAGTGCTTCCACCTTTTCCATCAAAAGGGTGGAACTTCGGAGGTTCATATCCTTTGGGATATGGCTTGCCAAGGAGCTTTAGTGGGAATGGGGGATCCCGAGAAAATTGCTTGGGAATCCTTAAGAGCTTTTCCCTCTCCTGCTCCAATAGGACACTAACATCTGCCAACGTCAGGTATTGGGGGTTGGCTCCCCCTTTACTGCTAATCCTTCTTTTAGTTGGGCTTTGTCGTGGTTGACCACAGGGGGAACATTATCCCTGCTTTCTTGTGTCCTGCCCTCCTTAAAAAGGCGAATCTCTTACTGCATGTCCTTCAGCATTTTTGTCATTCGAGCCATTGGTTCTGGCTCCTATCCTGCGTGCCTTTGTCCTGATATAACCTCTACCAAAGGCACCTCATTCCTTTGTTTGGAGGCCACCTCGTTTTCTCCTACGGTTCAGATGCCGTGGGTGGTACATTGGTACCTTTGTTGTTCCTTGCTCTTTGAGCCATGCTCTACGAAGGGACTATTTCTTCCCTCTCATTTTCCAAATCCCCAGTGGAGTCGCCAAAAATGTGAGGGTCAATTTTCGAATAGTACCGAGGCACAACCTTAAACAAGGACTCCGGACACTCTAGTTGTAGTTTGAAAGGACTGGGCTTAGTCTACCGCAACTAAATGGGCTATTTACAGACCAAGTGATGCACAGGGCAAGACTCCTGCAATGCACATACACTAGCAAGAGAGAGTATATGTATTGATTAACAAGAAAACAGCAAAGGCAAATAAATGTAACAAAGAAAGCACAAAACAATTGTTCGGGATCCTTAGGTCAGTAGGAAATATTTTATTAGTTTTCTTAATTACGGATTACAATGAGCTCACTAAGACTTAACGCGAAGTTCAAATAAGCTCAAAAATTACAGACTTAAATGGCTCTCTAGGCCTCTAAGACTTACAAACTTTGAATCTTTTTGAATCCAAGCATGTAGTGCAGCGGCTATTTCTAGGATACCGAGAGATATTCCCCTGTTTCCTTTGATTTTTACAGAGTTTTTCCTTGATGATTCTATCTAATTCTTCTCTTCTTTTCGATGCCCTTTCAACGTTGGCTGCTCCTCCCTTTTATAGTGTCACCTTAGGGTTCTGGGTACCATTGATTCTTCCCCCTTGGCTCCTTGGGTACCAGAGCCTCTGTTTGTCCTAGTCCTCCTAACGACTAATTCTTTCCTTATTTCTCATAGTTCTCTCCTTTTGGTGTTTTCCCCTGAAAGTGACTTACTAACCTTCCATTTTGAGGTGCCTTTTGGGGAACTGACCTCTAACTTTGGTTCCTCCAAGCTTCTCTGTCCAGGCCTAACCTCCTTTTAGCTGCCCCTCTCCTTTTGCCATTTTTTCCTGGTAAGCCGTCTTTTTTTTTTTCTGCCAAATCGAAGCTTCCCTTAGCCATTTCCCTTTATGGGTCCTTTTTATTTTGGTTCCCTGAGGCACTAGCCTATCGCCCTTGAGATGTTGCTCTCCACGCTCTCTGGTTCTGTGCAACAACGCTACGTGCTCGAGAAAGATGTATCTGTCCTTCGTTTTTTTTTTTTTTGTGTGCTTTTTTTTTAGTTCCCCTTTTGAGTTTTCTCAATCTCACTTTAGCTATGCTACATGTGCCAAGGATCCCGATCCCCTTGGCGGTCGTTGAGATCCCGACCCAGTTCTTTCTAATGGACTTTCTTCGATCGTCTATTCTGGGCAGGCTGGGCCCTTTTCTTTTCTCTTCACGGACCTGGGCCTTAGGTCCATCATCCTTCTTCCTTTTATAGCCCTAATCCTTTGTTCCTCAATTTTTTATCTCCCACGGATTAGCCCAATGTCCCCTTTTCTTTGGGACTTGTATCCTGACTTCTTATTATTATTTTATATATATATATATATATATTTTAGACCTCAACACTAGTCTTTCCTAAGTACTTTATATCAATCTGGATTAGACAACAAAAACTCTATCGATGACAATAACTCTACATCATTCTAAATGATTAGAATGTCATCAACATACATTAAAATTTACTATTCTATATAGCTTTTACACACATAAGGCCTTTTAATACTTGATCAAAATCAAACAATTTGATTTCTTGATCAAAGATGATATTTTATGATTTAGATGCTTGCTTTAGTCCCTAAATGGAATTTAAGCAACTTGCATTCTAAACACTACTATTTCTTTGCTTTGTACAAGTCTAGTTACATCATATAGATGTCTTCCTCAAGATTGCTACTAAAAGAAGCTTTCTTGATATCCATTGCCATATTTCATCCAAATGAAATATAATGGATAAGAGAAGCTAGATAAAATGAAATATAATGGATAAGAGAAGCTAGATAGAGTCAAACTTGACTATTGGTGAAAAAATCTTTTCGCCACTAGTCTTGGTTTTGAAGGTTTGCACCTTCAAATCTATCAATCTCATTTTTCTTGTAGACCTATTTGAGAACAATAGGCTTAATGCTACTAGGCGCCTCTACAAGTTCTAGACTTTAAATAGAATCTAATTCTATTTACATAACCTTGATCCGGTAATCCATATTCATATCATCTATTGTCTCTACGTAGGACCGAGGATAAGATTCATATCCATGTGGAATGACTTCAAAAGTTTATTCCAAAAGTATGAATTTATTTAGTAATTCATAATCCTCCCACTACAATATTGTACTGGTGTGTTAGCTATATATATAGAATAATGTCTTGTGGTGTATGTAATACAACCATCTCATTTCTAAATGCATTTTATAGTTTTCTTTCAACAAATTCTGACATTTTTCTTCTATAACAATTTTACGTTTAGCTTTAAGATTATTCACATAGTCATCATCAAGAACTTTGTATTTATACTTTACAAACATCTTGTCTTCTTTATGACTACCAAAACAATCTTCTACAATTCCTTTTTTATACCCATCATAAATACTCATTTTTTTACCTTTTGATTTCAATTTGTTAGACTTCCTTTCTAGCACAAGTGCTGGACATCTCCAAAAGTGGAAGTATCATATACTAGGTTTTCACCCAATCCACAATTTGATAAATGTCCTAGGAACAAACTTTTGAAATCAATTTTAGAAAATGTATAGTAATACATAGAGCATATCTCCAAAAGAAATAAGCAAATGGAAATACTAATCATGTACTTTAATATTTCTAAAAGAGTCTTATTCCTCCTTCGTGCATGCACTGACTTAAAGAAGTCATTGAAACTATAAGCCTTTACAATAAAGGAATCCTAGATCATATTATCCTCTAAATAGAATAGTCTGGGAATATAATAAAATAATGGCTCTAAAAGCCCATTTTTCACCGATATTGAATACCATTTAGATTAATAAGATCTAGATAAGTGCCAAAACATACAATACCAAAAGATGGAAACTTTTTCTTAAAAAGTAAAACATGTAAATTTCCATCTAGAAAATAATCATGGACAATGCTTAACTTTACCAAAATAGAGACACTTTCCTTTTGGTCATATTTTTGAGTCTAATTTCCTTTTGTCAACTATTAGGGCAACTTGCTTGTCCAACCGTTTGGTATTATAATTCCTCTTCTTACCACCCTTACCTTTTAGTTCAGGCAAAGAATTTAAATTAAATCATATTGATCCTAGCCTTAGCCTTAGCCTTTAGGATATCTTCCATTTCATAGAGCTCACTCATCAATTCAGATAATATAAAAAAATTTACTTATTTATATTCAAAACAATCTAAATTGATCAAATGATTCTAACAAGAACTTATGGATCATATCCACAAGAGATTAACATTTAATCTCTACATCCAAGAATTCCAATTCATTTTCTTTTTGAACATATCATGCATAGGCATATATAGAGAGAAAAGAAATACCCAATTATGTAAGCCAAAACATCACAATTTTGCTATGCCAATGCACACAGATGTTATACATGATTGGCGGGCTTTAGTGGTGAGATGGTTATTTATGCTTTTCTCTTAGGATTTTCTAGTTCTTCCCGTCAAAAAGAGTGATATGAGTATTAAGCGTAAAAGAGACAAACTTAATCGTACTCATGACAAACACAAGCCACAAAACTCACTTACTAGTTGTGTATTAAAGTGCTCATCTAAGCTATAAGAGATACAAAGTTTAGAAAACTTTGTTTAAATGGCCATCCAAGGTACACAAGTACCAATATACACAAACACACTATTCTTGTATTTTTTTTTTCTTCTGATTTTTCAAGTTTTATTTTTATGTAAAACAAAACTGAAAACAAACAAACAAACAAAAACATTAAACAAGCAAAGCATAAAACTAGACTGACTCAAAAGCTAGAAAGCAAAACAAACAAGTAATGCATAAACATAAAGGGGGAGAGAGAAAAAGTGACTAAATCACTTTGAGCCTTTTTCCTTCCACATATTGGAAGAACCTTTCCTTTTTGCAAACCTTTGATCCTGAGGAAAGGGGGAAGAATTGAAACCGTTCAATTTCGAAAGGAACATAAAGGCCTTGAGAATATCTCTAAAAGGACCCAAAGATGGTGGAAATTGACCTTGACCACTAGATGATAACACACTATTACTCTATTGAGTGGCAAACCATTTATAGCAATTTGGACGAGTGTGTCCCGAAGCTCCACAGTGATGACAAAAATGCGACTTCTTTGGTTGAGACTTATTATTTTTAGCCTTACTGTCTTTCTTAGCCCTAGGGTTTCTAGTCTCTTTCTTCTCTATCTTAAGGGGTGCTCCTAGAATAGATTTGCCCTTGTTTATGTTCTCATTAGATATTTTAGTTTTAGATTCATTGTTCTCATAATTAACATTATTGGCAGGTGAGATAAAAATACTTCTACTAGAAGAGGGAATATGAGAAGAGTTAAAGAGTTCATACCCCAAGTCGGTTCTATCAGAAGCTGATTTCTAGAGGTTCAGTATTTCATCCAGCTTTGTACTGGAAGTCCTCTCCAATTGAGCTGCAAAGTTGGAACAATTTTGTTTCAAGCTTTTTGGTTCTTTCAGCCAAAAAATTGTTCTCAAAACACAGTGCTCCAATGACTTGGTTGGCTTCATCAACCTTGGTAGAGAGCTCCTCTCGTTCCAGCTCCACTTCACTAAGCTTCTTAGTGAACAGCTTATACAATTTCTCATGCTTTTCAAACACCTTGTATAGCTTTGCATAGGCTGTATGGATGTTATCCTAATCATCCATCTTCTCAAACTTGGATCCCACCAAGTCCTCTTTTTCATCCACTTCTTCTGTGATCCCCTCAGTAGGATCCACTGTGGCAGTGAAAGCATTCAAGATTTCCTCACCATCACTGTCATCTGACTTAGTCTTAGGCTCGGTATCACTTAAGGTAGAAGCATGAGCCTTGCTTTTCCTGATTGACTTAAGATATGTTGGACAATCTTGCTTCATATGTCCAAGACCTTGACATCCGAATCACTTTGGACTGGAGGGAATAGTATATTGACCGCCATCCTTAACATCCTTCTTCTTCCCTCTGTCTTGACTTTTGATATGAGAGGAACTTAATTGCTTACAGTCCTTGTCAAAACCTTTCACATTGGTGTTCTTTATGAACTACCTAGTGATGTAGGACTTCATCTTGGAATCTTTATCATTTGAAGACTCATCAATCTCATTGATTTTGGCCTTCAGTGCATTGCTCTTACTTCTGGTTCCTTTCCCAGGTCTAGTCAAACCCAATTCATGGGTTTGCAAGTTGCCAATCAGCTCCATCAAAGGAATGGTGTCAATGTCTTTTAATTCTTCAATTACTGTTATCTTAGCATGAAACCTCTCAGGCAGAGACCTTAGCACCTTTCTTACTACCTTAGGTTAGGGAATGGTTTCCCTAAGATTAAAGGCTGAGTTGACTATGTCCTTAAGTTTGGCATTGAACTCATCGAATCACTCATCCTCTTCCATTTTTATCTCCTCAAAGCTAGTCATGAGCCTTTGGAGCTTTGAATCCTTGACAACCCTAGTCCCTTTATAGATTTTTTAGAGGATGGTCTATGCTTCCTTTGCAGTTTCAGTCGAGGAGATTTTCTTGTACTCCTCATTCGTGACCACACTGAATATGGCATTCAATGCTCTATTGTTGAAGTTTATCGCTTTGATCTTTATATCATCCCAATCAGTAGGCGCTTCTTTTAGCTTAGTCCAACCAATCTCCATAGCTTGCCACACTTTCTTATCTAAATACTACAAAAAATATCTCATGCGTACTTTATAGTATGCATAGTTAATGCCATCAAGTAAAGGAGGTATAATAAGTGATTGTCCTCTATCCATGACAAGCAAGGATCAATGGATCACACAGCAAAGATTAAAACCTAATTAGAGTGTGCCCACTCTGATACCACTTGTTGGGTTAAAATGAATTGATCCCTTGCAAATTAATTAATAAACCAAGTTAATTCATTAGTCAAATTACATGTAATAGCGTGGTAGCACAAAAAAAAAATCACCAAATAACTAAATGTAGTGAAAAATAAATTTGACATAGGTGATTTGTTTATAAATAGGGAAAACCACCGAGGTAAAACTCCACTAGGTGAATTTAAGGTCACCACTCCCAAGAATCCACTACTATCAATCACAAGAGGTTACAAGTATAAGGAGTCTTACCCCAATACCCAATTGGACTTGTATTGTAGCAGCAATCTCTCCGTTCAATGCACGAATCCCAATACGTGACTAACCAATGATGCATAGATCCCAGTACATGACTAACTCCTTTGCATGAATCCCAATACATGACTAACTCACCAACTTGAGGAAGATTGTTAGCTGCAAAGTTCTTCAGTTCATCAACAATGAACATCAGGAAGCTCTTTGGTCACAAAACCCTTGGCATAAAGACACAGTAGCTTCTAGAGAGAGAATGATTAATTAGGTCACAATATGCTTGTATTTTGTTTGCATACACTTTGTATATGTTGTGCATTATGCGACGACCTTTAAAATAAGCCTTATATATGTCTAGGGTTATGAGAAAAGTAACCCTACACAAATATATTACAATATGCATGTAATCAAATCTGAAAAGTCCGATTTCGTAATTCTTGATAGGCACAACTTGTGTCGAGATTATGGCGAGCTTTAACATTAAATCTCGGTAGAAAGGATTCTGTCGAGACTTCTATCGAGTTTTAATGAATAGCACTTCCTTCACTTATATCTTGAAGTACTAAGCCCATTCTAGATTTACCCAATTATAAGTAAAGTACGTTTTGTCAAAGTATTAGCCAATTACATAAAATATGTCCTAACAATGTCCAAATTCCAAGGCCCAAGGTTGGTTTATGGCCCAATCAGATGTTAAATGGACTTGAGTGGTGTAAGAATGGAAAATGTAACTTTTAACGCACAAATTTTATTTTTGGAAAATAATGGCCAAAGAAAACCCATGATTTCCATACATAGGCATAAACCTGCATACACAGGCATAAGTCTATGTACGCAGCTAAGGTTTCAAAGACATAAAAAAGATAAGTTTTATACATTAAAGACTAAGGTTTGGAATGAATCCCACATCATCTGGGAGCCATTCCAAGCCCTTATTTTTCAACTATATAAAAGCTTACATGGTACCTTTTCAAGACACATAGAAAATCCTAAAAGAAAACCTAAGATTCATTAGAAATTGTGAATCAAAAAGGGAGTTTTTAACAAAACATCCTCAAGTCAATTTTATTTGATTAGGGCCTTTTGTAGCCTTGATCATTTTAATTTAAGATTACTAATCACGTTTCTATTAATTTGTGAAAGGATATACTGAGGGGAACAGTCAAAATCAAGCTTGAAAACTTCTTTTTTTGAGGTATTCTTTTAAACTTATTCTAATTCTGCCTTTAATATTTTCTTTAATCTATTTCTTTCTTTATTTTATGTTTATATATGTTTTTTTAGGCTAGTTTTAGGATTTCTATATGTTTTTAAACATGTTAGGATGTTAGATTTATCGTTTTGTGCTTTGCTCTGTTTTGTTGTGTTGTTAAAGTTTTTTGGTTGGTTTCCATTTATGCATAATCCTTTTTATGTATGCAGGTTTGTTCATGCGTTTGCATGATCCTTCCCAGAAACTCTAGCTCTTTTGTTTTGTTCTTTATCTCGTATAATGTGCTTTTGTTTTAGATTCTTTTTCACATGTTTATGGTCTTGAGTCTCTATTTCACATGTTTGTTGTTTGTTTACCTTTCACATGTTGGTTGTTTGTTTACATGTTTAAATTAGGGTTTTCTCTTTCTCTCTTGTCTTAATGCCATGTTTCTTTTCCTTTCTTGTCTTAATGGGTACATTCAATCACATGCTTGTTCATTGATGTCATAGGTGCTATGATGCAAGGAGGTAAGTAAAGGTAAGTCATGCATTCATATGTGCACGCATGTTTGTTTGATAACTTGCTTTGATGATGAGCATGAATGTGTTTGGTGTTCTTCGTGTTCCCAATGTGATCCTTTGATGTTTACATGTTACTACCTTGGATGAGATATGTGATATGATGCTAAATGAATGTTAGGTCAATGTTGTATGCTTTAAACATGTTTGATTAGGGTTTTCTCTTTTTTTTTTCTTTCTTGTCTAAGTACCATGAGCATGCATTCACATGTTCATGCACTGATGCAGTATGTTAAGTAAAGGTAAGTCATGCATTCATGTGTATATACACATTGTTTGATAATATGGTTTAATGATGAGTATTGTTGATACCGTATTTTGTTCGCCCTTGATTTACATGTCGAACCCTAAAAGATCCAAAAAATATTATTTTCTTTCCATGGGACCACAAGAACATCTAGAATGACATGGCACTACCCGTTCGGACACCGAAGCACCCAAAGTGCCTTTTCTAGCCAAAATGACCAAAACACCCCTTGTGGTTCCAAAAACCCTAATTTCGATTCGGCCGTCAAAACGGGTTGAAACCAATTTCACTGTGAAGATTATCAAATTCTCATTCTAGCGACTATTCATGGATCGAAATTTGAGCTAGAAAGGCCGAGATATCATAAAAACTAGGATAATGCATTGATTGATGCTCCACTAACTTTCCAAGGGGATTCTAGCCTTTTACCCCTATTATTTAAAATATTTGGCAATATGCTCCTGTTTCCAAACTATTTAGGTTCGAGCCCCTGTTTTGAAACTCAATTTTCTCAAAATCGAGTTTCAATGAAAAACTCGATTGATTTAAAATCGAGTTATGCACGATTAAACTTAAAAAAAAAAAAAAAAAAAAAAAAAAAAAAAAAACATGGAACTCAAGTTCACAGAACTCGAGTGCCATATAAACGCTGCTATAGGTTTTATAAAACGCAGCTATAGGTTTAGGGTGATCAAACTAAAAAAAAAAAATTGCACAGAACTTGAGTTCATGGAGCTCGAGTTCCATATAAAACGCTGCTATAAGTCTTATAAAACGTAGCTATAGGTATGGAACTCGAGCTTCATGAACTTGAGTTCCATGGAATTTTTTTTTTTATTTTTTTTTTTGAGTTTGATAACTCCATACTCGAATTTCTACCAATCAAGTTTTTTGATTGGAACTCGATTTTAATAAAATCGAGTTTCGAAACAAGGGCACGAACCTAAATAGTTTCAAAATAAGGACATATTGCCAAATATTTTTAAAAATATGGGTAAAAGGCTAGAATCCCCTACTTCCCAAAGCCATATCTTTCGATCTGACCGTTGGATTTTTAAGTTCCATGCCTTTTCAGAATCAAGAAGTCAAGATCTTTCCAAGGGTATCAAGACCAACCTAATCAGAGGAACATTCGAGGTGGCGGTCCTATAAGGGCTGTTGCCTCAAAATACGCACCTGGGGCTATAAATAACCCCAAGCACCCCCCAGATAAAAAAAAAAAAGGAAGCTCCCCAAGTTGTCTAATCTGCCTGGATGTTTTCTACACTTTTTTTTCTCTTCCAAACACAAAACAAGCAAAAATAAATAAATAAATACATGAAAGCCTCTTGATTCTTCCTTCTTCACAAAAAATACAAGGTAGTGTTCTTGCACCCAATCTTCTTTTCCTTGGTTCTACATCTTGGATTTAGGGTTTAGGGGTGTGGATGTAGCTTTTTAGCTACTATCCACACCTCTAACTTTCTAAATCTTTTTCTAGCATTTATCTTACTCTTTTTGCCTTAATAACATGAGTTATTGCTTGATTTAGCATGTTTCTTGCTTTATCTTGCTCCTAGCATGTGTTAGGATATATGCCCTTAAATCCTATTGTATGATGCTATGTATGACATTATGTATGACTTAATGTTGTGTTTAATAAATTTGTTTATTTTTATCTAAAATAATGGTAACATGAATATTTGGACATTATCATATAGTCCATGAGATGCATAGTATGTGATTTATGTGAAAAGTCACAGAAGATATAAATCACAAGTTCTTTGTAAACTCAAAATTTATAGTTCGTAGTCGGTGATGAAATTGGGCATTTCATCTGCGAAGACTATAACGTATCAACTAAGATGATTTGTCTTGATCATGGAAGTGGAGACTTCTAGTTGATATGTTGATATGTTTTAAGAGTTAAGACATATTGAACTGGACCGCTGTGAGATTTATTATTCTTCTAACGACTGTCAAATGAATAATAAATTTCACGACTTCTATTTGCATGAACTCTTAATCCTGAGAGAATAATGGACCTAATCATGACGTGTAGGTTGCTTTGATATATCAGGAGTGAGATCTAATGTAACGGTCAAAACCTCAGTATGTTGGGCAGCCACATTTAGTGTTGATGGAACATATATTCTCAAGATGGAATTCATAGTCTCTTAACGGAGATAGAAAATATTCCCTTGAGATAAGTTTAATGAGTTTGGTTATTCAGAGAGTTAGGCCTAACCACTTTGGTAAGAAATTACCAAAGTATATATTTATGAAATTTTATTTCATAAATATATGATGAATAACTTTAAAGGATTAAATCGGGTACTCAAGGATAAGATGTAGTAATTTACAAAGTGGCAGTCTATATTTATGACTTTGTATTACTACGAATATTTTATGAAGGGGTTACGTGTAAAATAAAGTCTTGGGATATAATTTATTAATAAGGCCTAGAGTGCAATTATATTTATATAGTGGTATTAAATATAATTAATGGTAACTTTGGACTTGTCAAGAGTTGACGGAAAAGTCCAAGGCCCATTGGAGCTAGTGTCTTATTGGTCCCTTTTGGTCCCATTCCAAGCCACACACTAAAGCCCAATTGGAAAGGCCCAATAGGCCGGCCCAATTAAATAATCAGTTAGTTATAAAGGGAGAAACATACAGAATTTTAATGATGCGATTTTTCATAGAGAAAAGAAAGAGTGTGAGACACACTTTTATTCTCCCTTTTGGAAAACTGATTGAGAGACCACACATCTTGGGCGTAAAGTGGAATTGGAGTGAAGATTAAAAGTTTTCCCAAGTGTTTCTAATCTTTGTTTTGAAATTCTCCACACCAAGGTACGCCATCTTGTTCTTAAATTCTGAAATTTATAGAGTGCATGTTGTAATCATGAATGAAATAGATCCTTATTTGTTGCTTCTGCTATGTGTTTTGTATGAGATACAAAACCAGATTTTTATCCAACAATTGGTATCAGAGCCAGGTTTTCATATCATGATTGTATAATGTGTGATTGAATTTTAGAATTTAACAAAACCGTTATCTTTAGGTTTCAATTTTCTACATCAAATTATGATGTTGTGCCATAATTTTAAATTCATGTAAGTGGAATGACTACCGTAATTCAGATATGTAATGTGCCGATTGCATTTATATGTGGTAGTTGTTGTACGGATTGCATTTATTCAAGGTAGTTATTGTATGGTAGTTATGAAGACAAGTAACTTTTGGATAGTTAATGCACCGTTTGACCAATGAATGCATGGCATGGATTATATTTGCATGGATTGTACGTGATTTCACCAAAAATTTTCATTGCATGGCTGGAGTGATTTTCACGTTTTGGACATTTTGGCATTCAATGCATAGCTTTATTTTTGTGTGCATTTTTTTGTCCTTAATGCCATGAAAGTGAATCCGTACCTATTGGTTTTCAAGAACCTGAGGTTTTATAAATTTATATATATACGGATTATATATAAATATATATAATATTATATTATATATATTACGTTATATATATTTATATTACGTTATATATATTTATATATATATTATTGCTAGAATTATGAAATTTATTCCTAATGAGATTAGGATTGTGTTTTTCACGTGTCTAGCATTTTTATGGTTCTTGACATTAAAAACCTTTATTTTAACATTTCTAGTGGGAGAGAGATACAAGGGTTGGATCTCACGGCCTCCATTATCGGTTCAAAGTAGTGTGGGTAAACACCTCGTCTTGGCGTATATGCCTCGCGATCCCAAAGGAGGGTGTTTACTTTATAGTACTACAAGTTTGAACTTACCCGTTTAAAGTAGTGTGGACAAACACCTCGTCTTGGCGCATATGCCTCGCGATCCCAAAGGAGGGTGTTTTGTTTCATGGTACTACAAGTTTAAACACTATAAAAAGGGAGATGAAATGTGGCTACACATGATTCTAGATAATGGTATACACTAGACTAAGTGTAATGTTAACCTCCCAAAGGAGCTATGTCATTATTACTTAGAGGCTGAAGGTAATACGGCATATTATTAGTGTTTGATAAGAGTTATCATGATAGCACTAATAATGAGAATAGTTCTCAACCAATTAATGTGTTTATAATAAACTTGCTACCAAGGAATTATAGACATGGATTGGGTTGTCGTTGCATATATTATTTTATGGTTTTATTAAGGTTCCATATTGTATGCTTATATGCTAAATTGATAATGTCCAGTTTACTTATTATATTCATGTTTATTATTTTCAGATTTAAATCATGGCATCATTTAGCCCACTTGTTGCTATTCTTAACCAAAACAAACTGACTGGATCCAACTATGTTGACTGGAAAAGGAATTTGGACATTGTTCTTACTGTTGAAGAGCACAAATATGTGCTTACTCAACCATGTCCTAGCTTTCCTTCATTAGATGCTCCTATTGAGGAAAAACAGCGATATGATCGTTGGCAGAAATCTAATGAGATGGCCAAGTGCTATATCCTAGCATCTATTTCAAATGTTCTACAGCATCAAATGCAGGATGTAGAACATGCTTCGGACATCATGCTAAGTCTGAAGGAGATGTTTGGTGAGCAAGGCCGGTCTGCAAGGCAAGAAATCATGAGGCAAATTTATAATACCAAAATGGCTGCAGGAAGTTCAGTAAGGGAGCATTGTCTTAGGATGATTGCTAATCTGAACACATTAGAAATTTTAGGTGCCGACATTGATGGAGAATCCCAAGTGGATATGATACTCCAGTCACTACCAGAATCATTCAAGGAATTCAGACTCAACTATAATATGAACAAAAAGATTTACTCTTTGTCTGAATTAATGAATGAGTTAGTGGCGGCGGAAGGCATCCTTGGTACTTCTATTGTTGAAGCCAATGTGGGTGAAGGTTCTACTTCTCAACCTAAGTCGAAAGGCAAGGGTAAGAAGAAGAAGAAGAAGGACTTCACTAAGAAAATTGGTAAACAAATTGCTTTAGGGGTTGCCGATAAAGGAAAGAAAAGCAAAGGAAAGTGTTTCCATTGTGGTGAGAAAAGACATTGGAAGAGGAATTGTCCAATATTCAAGGCTGCCAAGAATAAGGGTATGAAAAGTTCCTTTCTTCTTGAAAAATGTTTGGTACAGAATCCAACAGATTCCTGGTGTGTGGATTCAGGTTGTACTAATCATATCTGCAATTCTTTGCAGGGGTTCCAGGAGACCAGAAAGTTGAATGAGGGAGAACTATTTCTTACTTTGGCTGATGGGAGCAGGATTTCGGTTGTAGCTGTTGGAGTGTATAATTTGTGTTTTAAGTCTAGAGTGTTAATATTGGAAGACTGTTTGTATGTACCTAATGTTCGTAGGAATTTAATTTCTGCAACTTACTTAGGTAAAAATGGATATTGTGTTATCCTGAAAGACAATGTTGTAATAAAGAAGGATAAAGTGTTTATCTGTTCTGGCAATATTGTAGATGGTCTTTATATTTTAACTCCTGACATGCATGAATTATACAATTCTGAAATAGATAGTAGCTCTCATGTAAAATCATTAAAGAGAAAGTTTCCTTCTACTAGTGATGCATATCTATGGCACTTGCGTTTGGGTCATATTAATTCAAATAGGATTCAAAGACTAATCAAAGATGGACTTTTACAGCCCATGGATTTTGATGGCTTTCCAGTTTGCGAATCTTGTTTGGAAGGTAAGATGACCAAACGACCTTTTAATGCAAAAGGTAGAAGAGCCCAAGAATTGCTTGAATTAGTTCATACAGATGTATGTGGTCCTATGTCAACCCAAGCAAAAGGAGGTTATGAGTACTTCATCACGTTCACGGATGATTACTCAAGATATGGTTATGTGTACCTAATGAGACGGAAGTCCGAAGCCTTTGACAAGTTCAAAGAGTTTAGGGCTGAAGTTGAAAATCAATTGGGTAAACGCATAAAGGCCATTCGATCTGATCGAGGTGGCGAATACCTTCTTGGGGATTTCAAGGATTACCTAATTCAAAATAGGATTGTCTCCCAATTGACTGCACCTGGATCTCCCCAACAAAATGGTGTAGCGGAAAGAAGGAATAGGACTATTTTGGAAATGGTTAGGTCCATGATGAGTTACTCAACTTTACCAGTTTCCTTTTGGGGATATGCACTAAAAACTACTATGCATGTTTTGAATTTAGTTCCATCAAAATCTGTTCCCAACACACCTAAGGAATTGTGGAGTGGGCGCAAGCTTAGTATGAAATATCTCCACATTTGAGGATGTCCAGCACATGTGTTGAAAGGGAAGTCTGATAAGTTGGAAACTAAAACTGAAGTATGCATGTTTTTAGGGTATTCAAAAGAAACTAAGGGTTATTTATTCTATAATCATAAGGATAACAAAGTGTTTGTTAGCACCCATGCCAAATTTTTGGAAGATGATTATGTGAATAATTTTAATCCTAGAAGTAGAGTTGTCTTGGCTGAAATGAATGAACCTGTAGTTGAACAACCAATGGATGAAACTAGGGATGAAGTGGCTGTATTAGATACACCACAAGATATTACTCATGAGATGTCTAGTACACAGGTGCCTCGTCGTAGTGGGAGAATTGTTCAGCCTCCTATAAGATTTATAGGTTTGGGAGAAACCTATGAAGCTATCTCAGAAGAGGCTGAATCGGATCCTTACACTTATGATGAAGCCATAAATGATATAGATGCACATCATTGGATCCAAGCTATGAAATCTGAATTGGATTCTATGTATTCCAATCATGTATGGGATCTTGTAAAGGCGCCTAACGGCATTAAACCTGTTGGTTGCAAATGGGTTTACAAGAGGAAGAGAGGGATAGATGGAAAGGTTGAAACCTTTAAAGCAAGACTAGTGGCGAAAGGGTATACACAAAAGAAGGTATTGATTATGATGAAACTTTTTCGCTAGTAGCCATGCTTAAGACTATCAGAATTCTCTTATCCATTGCTGCTCATTATGATTATGAGATTTGGCAAATGGATGTCAAGACTGCATTTCTTAATGGCAATCTTGAAGAAGAAATATACATGATGCAACCAGAAGGATTCATAGCAAAGAACCAAGAGCATATGGTATGCAAGTTGAATAGGTCCATTTATGGACTTAAACAAGCATCTAAGTCATGGAACATCAGATTTGATCAAGCAATCAAGTCATTTGGTTTTGAACAAAATCTTGATGAACCATGTGTGTACAAAAGACATCAAGACAAAGTAGTGATGTTCCTAGTGCTTTATGTTGATGATATTCTACTCATTGGGAATGATGTAGGGGTAATGTCATCGGTTAAAGTTTGGTTGTCTAGCCAATTTGATATGAAGGACTTGGGTGAGGCTAACTTTATTCTAGGGATCAAGCTTTGGCGAGATCGCAAGAATAAGATGTTAGGCTTATCACAAGCTGGATATATAGATAAGGTTCTAGAACGGTTTAGCATGCAAAACTCCAAGAAAGGATTGCTTCCTTTTAGACATGGAGTTCCTCTGTCTGATAACCAAAGGCCTAAGACTCAAGAGGAAGAAAATATGATGAGACAAGTTCCTTATGCTTCTGCAGTGGGAAGTCTCATGTATGCCATGCTTTGTACTAGACCAGATATTTGTTATTCAGTTGGCATGGTCAGCCGATATCAATCAAATCCAGGACCAAAACATTGGCAAGCTATAAAGCATATTCTCAAGTATCTTAGGAGAACGAGAAATTATATGCTTGTTTACCATTGTGAGGATTTGATTCCCATTGGCTATACAGATTCAGATTTTCAATCGGATCTAGATTTCAGAAAATCCACTTCAGGATGTGTTTTCACCTTGGGAGGTGGAGCCATAAGTTGGAGGAGTGTTAAGCAATCTTGTATTGCGGACTCCACCATGGAAGCCGAGTACGTTGCTGCTTGTGAAGCAGCAAAGGAGGCTGTTTGGCTTAAGAAATTCCTTTCTGATCTTGGTGTTGTAAGAATGGAGCATGTTCCCATCACATTGTTTTGTGATAATAGTGGAGCGGTTGCACAATCCAAAGATCCAAGAAATCACAAGAAAGGAAAGCACATTGAGAGGAAGTACCATATCATTCGAGACATTGTTGCTCGTGGAGATGTTGTGGTAGCAAAGATTGAAAGTGCAAATAATCTAGCAGATCCTTTTACCAAGACCTTGCCTCAAAGGACTTTCGAGTCACATTTGGAGGGAATGGGAGTTAGATTAATGCACAATAGTCTTTAGGGCAAGTGGGAGATTGTTAGGATATATGCCCTTAAATCCTATTGTATGATGCTATGTATGACATTATGTATGACTTAATGTTGTGTTTAATAAAGTTGTTTATTTTTATCTAAAATAATGGTAACATGAATATTTGGACATTATCATATAGTCCATGAGATGCATAGTATGTGATTTACGTGAAAAGTCACAGAAGATATAAATCACAAGTTCTTTGTAAACTCAAAATTTATAGTTCGTAGTCGGTGATGAAATTGGGCATTTCATCTGCGAAGACTATAACGTATCAACTAAGATGATTTGTCTTGATCATGGAAGTGGAGACTTCTAGTTGATATGTTGATATGTTTTAAGAGTTAAGACATATTGAACTGGACCGCTGTGAGATTTATTATTCTTCTAACGACTGTCAAATGAATAATAAATTTCACGACTTCTATTTGCATGAACTCTTAATCCTGAGAGAATAATGGACCTGATCATGACGTGTAGGTTGCTTTGATATATCAGGAGTGAGATCTAATGTAACGGTCAAAACCTCAGTATGTTGGGCAGCCACATTTAGTGTTGATGGAACATATATTCTCAAGATGGAATTCATAGTCTCTTAACGGAGATAGAAAATATTCCCTTGAGATAAGTTTAATGAGTTTGGTTATTCAGAGAGTTAGGCCTAACCACTTTGGTAAGAAATTACCAAAGTATATATTTATGAAATTTTATTTCATAAATATATGATGAATAACTTTAAAGGATTAAACCGGGTACTCAAGGATAAGATGTAGTAATTTACAAAGTGGCAGTCTATATTTATGACTTTGTATTACTACGAATATTTTATGAAGGGGTTACGTGTAAAATAAAGTCTTGGGATATAATTTATTAATAAGGCCTAGAGTGCAATTATATTTATATAGTGGTATTAAATATAATTAATGGTAACTTTGGACTTGTCAAGAGTTGACGGAAAAGCCCAAGGCCCATTGGAGCTAGTGTCTTATTGGTCCCTTTTGGTCCCATTCCAAGCCACACACTAAAGCCCAATTGGAAAGGCCCAATAGGCCGGCCCAATTAGATAATCAGTTAGTTATAAAGGGAGAAACATACAGAATTTTAATGATGCGATTTTTCATAGAGAAAAGAAAGAGTGTGAGACACACTTTTATTCTCCCTTTTGGAAAACTGATTGAGAGACCACACATCTTGGGCGTAAAGTGGAATTGGAGTGAAGATTAAAAGTTTTCCCAAGTGCTTCTAATCTTTGTTTTGAAATTCTCCACACCAAGGTACGCTATCTTGTTCTTAAATTCTGAAATTTATAGAGTGCATGTTGTCAATCATGAATGAAATAGATCCTTATTTGTTGCTTCCACTATGTGTTTTGTATGAGATACAAAACCAGATTTTTATCCAACAACATGTTCATAGCCTAGATCAATGTTTCTATGCTTATTTACACATCTCTTTGTCTTGATCTATATGCTTTACACTTTATTCCATGTTTTCCTATGCCATGTTCCTCTTTTTGTTCTAGGTATGTTAGGGTTATATGCTCACATGCTTGTATGATATTTTTGGCTATGCCTTGCTTGGATCTCTGTGTTTATGTGTGTGTTTCCATACTATATGGTTAGATCCTTGTCTTCACATGCTTATATGCTTTGATTCATGTTCTTCCATGATTATGTGCTAGATCTACATGTTTACATGCATGTTTCTATGCCTATATATCTAGATCTATGTTTTCACATGCCTACATGCTTAGATCTATGTTATCTACATGCTTTATACTCTCTTCCACGTCCTTGTGCACTCTATGCCACGTTTGTGTGCGTAAGCCTAGGCTATGTTTGTCATGCTTTGTGCTATTGTAGCCCATTTGTTCCTTTTATTGCATTTTCTTATGTTTTGGCCTAATGGTTAGGACCTGATATAGACCCTATGGTCTTTGTCATCGTCTGTACACCAAGGCCCACTTCAAAGGGTTTGGATCATCCTATTTGCATGTCTATACTTGCTTGCTTCTAGGCTTTATGCTTGTGTTAGCCTCACTTGTTCTAGGCTTTGCCACACTTGACGCGCTTAGCGAGTTTGTGGTTGTATGGTTACATCCAATGCCCATGAGGCCTTTTTTGGATGTAACTAGTTGGGAGGCATCTCCGAATGCCAGGTTGCTTCGTGCATACTATTAAGATGTGTGCCCTTAAATGCTATTGTATGATGCTATGTATGATATTATGTATGACTTAATGTTATGATAAATAAAGATGTTTTATTATTATCTAAAATAATGGTAACATGACTATTTGGACATTATCATATAGTCCAGAGATGCATAGTATGTGATTTATATGAAAAGTTACAGAAGATACAAATCACAAGTCTTTGTAAACTCAAAATTATAGTTCGTAGTCAGTGATGAAATTGGGCATTTCATCTGCAAAGACCATAACGTATCAACTAAGATGATTTGTCTTGATCATGGAAGTGGAGACTTCTAGTTGGTATGTTGATTTGTTTTAAGAGTTAAGACATATTGAACTAGACTGTTGTGAGATTTATTATTCTCCTAATGACTGTCAAATAAATAATAAATCTCACAACTTCTATTTGCACGAACTCTTAATACTGAGAGAATAATGGACCTGATCATGAGGTGTAGGTTGCTTTGATATATCAAGAGTGAGATCTAAAGTCACGATCAAAACCTTAGTATGTTAGGTAGCCACAATTAGTGTTGATGGAACATATATTCTCATGATGGAATTCATAATCTGTTAACGGAGATATAAAATACTCCTTTGAGATAAGTTTAATGAGCTTGGTTATTCAGAGTGTTAGGCCTAACTACTTTAGTAAGGAAATACTAAAGTATATATTTATGAAATTGGATTTCATAAATATATGATGAATAACTTAAAGGATTAAATCAGGTACTCAAGGATTAAGATGTAGTAATCTTCAAAGTGACAGTCTACATTTATGACTTTGTATTACTACGAATATTTTATGAAGGGGTTGCATGTATAATAAAGTCTTGGGATATAATTTATTAATAAGGCCTAGAGTGCAATTATATTTATATACTGGTATTAAATATAATTAATGGTAACTTTGGACTTGTCAAGAGTTGACAGAAAAGCCCAAAGCCCATTGGAGCTAGTGTCTTATTGGTCCCTTTTGGTCCCACTACAAGCCACACACTAAAGCCCAATTGGAAAGGCCCAATAGGCCAGCCCAATTAAATAATTAGTTAGTTATAAATGGATAAGCATACAGAATTTTTATTAGAGAAAAAAAAGAAAGAGAGACATCATTGTGAAATGGTGTATAAGTGTGAGTAAAGCCACTCGATTATTCTCCTTTGGAAACTGATTGAGAGACCACACTTCTTGGGCATAAAGTAGGATTAGAGTGAAGATTAAAAGTGTTCCCAAGTACTTCTAATCTTTTGTTTTGATTTTCACCACACCAAGGTACGCTATCTTGTTCTTCGATTCTAAAATTTACATAGTGCATGTTATCAATCATGAATGAAATAGATCCTTATTTGTTGCTTACATTATGTGTTTTGTATGAGATACAAAACTAGTATTTTCCAACACGTACCCCATCCTTTTCTGCTCCGCACGATGCTATGCTTACCATGCTTGTTTGTGCCACCTGTTGGCTTTCTACGCATCTTTATACGCTTGCTTACATGTCCATGCATGAGTCTTGCTTGCTAGTGTGTCATCCATGCTTCTACACAATGAAGTTATGGCATTCAATCCAAACCTACATTTGTCTCTCGCGGACACCACCCTTTTGTTTGCTTCCTTGCTTGTTTGCTTGCTTTCTTGCATTGTTGCTTGCCATGTCTATCATTGTTATCTGCTTTTGCCTCTTTCATATGCTCTTTGCATCTTTTATTTCCATTGCTTGCCTATTGGTTTCTTATTTTTTCCTTTGCATGTACATACATGGAGTGAGGACACATGGAGCTAGGGCATAGTCTCCCAAGAGCAAGCAAAAAGGGTGCGGATGCAAGCATGTAAAGATAGGTCGAGGCCACGTTTAGTAGGTTTAGGGGTCTAGCCTCTTCCTTTTGGTTATGTAATTTTTTAATCCCCCTGATAGGCCACAAATGTATTGACCCCTTATGATGGATTAATTTATTAATTAGTCAAGTCATTAATTAACCAACTTAACATGTAAAGCGTGTGGTAGCACAAACAAATCACCAATTAAACTAAGTATGCAGTGAAAATTAAATGACATAGTGATTTGTTTACGAATGGGGAAAACCTACACAGCAAAAACCCCATCGGGTGATTTTAGGTCACCACTCTCAAAATTCCATTATTATCACAACAAGCGGTTACAAGTAAAGGAATCCCAAGTACCTTACCAACCTTTAGTTGAACCTTTACCCCAATACCTAATTGGACTTGTTCTGTAGTGACAATTTCTCCTTTCAATCCCAAGTACATGACTAATCAATTGCACGGATCCTAGTACGTGACTTCAATCACCAACTAGAGAAGCTTGTTGGTTGCAAAGTTCTCCAATTCATCCACACGATGAAGATCATGAAGATGCTTGGTTACAAACCCTACGGTGCACATTACATAGCAACTTCTTCACAAGAGAGATGAATGAGGGCAAGAACTTTGTCTCTGGTCACAACTTGCTTGAACAAGGATTTCTTAATACTTGTGCAACTTGTGAACTCTTTGACGGCCCTTAAAATAATCCTTTTATATGTCTAGGGTTAAGAGAAAAGAAGGCCCAAAGACTCATCCACGGATTCCAAAAAAATCAGATCAGGATTCTAAAATTCTTAATTCTCGATAGATAGAAGCTGTCGAGCACCTATCAAGAAGCTGTGGAGCCACGGGGCTGAAACAGCTCTTTAAACCTCGACACATGTTAGCTGTCGAGCTAGCTATCGAGCTTTAATGAACTTGTACTTTTCAGCTTGTTTCTTAGACAGACTTAATGACTTCAATACTTGATCTTGAAACACATTTGCTTGAAGCATTAAACACATCCTAAATCTACCCAATTAGAAGTAAAGTGCGTTTTGTCAATTGATTGCCAATTACATAAAAGAGTGACATATGTTCTAAAAAAATGAAACACATATGTCCTAATAATCTCCCCCTTTGGCAATCCGTGACAGAATCACAACAAACAAATGAACATGTGAGAAAAGTCATATATTACTCAACTCATATTCACTGTTGAATACAATAAAATCTATCCTAACACAAACTCTTGAAAAAATTTGCAAGAAGAGAGTTTATGGTAAGTAGACTTTGACAACCTGTATTTCTGAAACACTTTAAATAAAACTCATCAAGGCATCTTAGTGTGAAATAGAAATAATAGATTGCATACAAGTAATAAGAACCATTTGTATAAAGATAGAAAAGAAACAACATATGCAAGGATAGGTGAAAGAAACATACATCAACATATAAAGAGAATAAGTGCAATGTATGTCATAAATGGTCACAAGACCTTATGTACAAGAAAAAATGTATCTAAAGTAGAGAAAAGAAAAAGATACAAATAATCCTCACTACATCTCTCAAAACAACAACACTCCCCTTATCAAAAATGTCCTATACAAGCTCTTCCCCTAAGTATGACTACTCTCATAACCCAAAACTACTCCCCCTTTTTGTCACGAGTGATAAAGGGTAGAGTGTCAAGTAGACATCTCATCGATAGAGCTAGCATCTCCATCTTCATCATTTGAAGCATCATTGTCATCACCATCATCATCCTCAGACTCGGAAGCCACAGGAGGTGATGGAGGAGAAACCTTAGGAGCAACCACCCATGGTCGCCTGTAGCAGGGCAATGTGACCAACACGAACATTCACCTGATACAACTCTATAGAGAGTGTATCTAGGCGAGTATCCATGCGCTAAAGTTGCGCCATGACATCTCCTAGTGACACATCACTCATAAAAGAAGAGGGAGCAGATGTGGCTCGAGCAGATTTAGATGGAGCCAGATGGGAGGAAAGAGCTGCTGAAACCATATGTTGCGACCTAAACTGTGCCTCACTACGTTTTACGGTAGTGGTGTCTATGGTACACTTGACATGGAAGGGGTCAGAAATAGGAAAAGGGACGGAAAAGTGGCGCAAGATCCTCATGATAGTGAAAGGAAAGATGAGCTTATCACAGGTAGCCGTATCCCTATAGACATCTATGATAGAAAGAATAAAATGTGAAGGAAAGTCTATCGAGAGATGCTTAAGAAGAGACAAAAAAAATCGAGCACGAGGCTTTATGATGGAGTTGAAGTGAGAGAAAGTGGGTGCAAAACAAAAGTCATCACCTTGTTCATGAAATAAGGACCTTTAGCAAAAGGCCGACATGGTGTAAACTGCTGCTCACCCCAATCAGAAGGGCGCTCACAGAAAGCGGTGATCATCTCGTCTTTGGACACAAAAGTTAGATGCTCAGAACCTGGGTAGTCAGGATGCTCTATCCTAGGAACCTGAAGCACATCCGTAACAAGTTGTGGTGTGACAAAAAAGCGCGTACCTCGAACGCGAGTGAAAAACAAAGGTACAGAAGGATTAATTCCATGCATGTTGGAGTAAAACTCTTGAATCGGCATAGAAGGACAAGTGACCAGAATGTCACACAGTGACTCCCAAACCCGACTATGAAAGACATCGAGTAGGTCAATGTCAACGAAGTTTGCCAAAATAACTTGCCGTTCCGAATGAACATCTCGTTTAGAAAAGTTCTCCAAGAAGTCCTTTCGATCATCCTCATCACGGAACCGAATAGAGGAGGGAGTAGGATCAAAAGACGAAAAGGCCTTAGAACGAAGAAGATTCTGGGATGGAGTGGACTTACGTTTTGGTGTCATAGATAATACTAACGTAAACAGAAAGAAAGGGGGGGGGGGGAGAAAGAAACACTAAGAAAAGTCCCCAAAAAATTCACATATAACAAGTATATTGAACGAAGAGATCGTATGCATACGAAATGCATGAATATGTGACATGCAATATAAAGAGCATCATGGGCTTAGCCCAATCCAAACCTACCAGCACACAAACAGTTTGCACACATCTAAATGAATGAGAATACTTTTAAAATGTTAATGTGATGCAATGCATGGAGTTTTTAAGATCAAATCTACAAAACCCCTCCCAAAAATTGCAACAATAACTCATCAATTTTGAAAAACCCCAATCTTTTTCAAAAACCCCAAAAACTAGGTTTCAAAACATGAAATGCATGTAAATGAAGGAGATTAGAAGCTTACCAAGTGAAGGAAAGCTTGAAAAAGCTTGAAGAATCCTTGGATAGAGGTTTAAAGTGAGAGAGAGAGGTTTGGGAAGTGAAGAGACAGAGCTATCAAGAGAGAGATCGAGAAAAATGAGAAACTAGATCGCACAGAATCTTTATATAGATATTCAGTAAATCTCGACAAATACAGGTGTCGAGAGGTGTTGAGTCATTTGTCAAGAAAGGTGTCGAGAAAAACACGTCGATAAATAGAGCTAACGAGAAGGTGTCGAGGAACAAAGCAAAGACACGAGAATAGAAGCTTGATCGATCCACCAGCTTTCGAGAAGCTATCGAGAGGACAAAAGTTTTCTTGATCTATCTACCAGGTGTCGGGAAGCTATTGAGATTGCGATAAGAAAAAGCTAAGAAGCTCGACAAACAGCCAGGTATCGAGGAGGTGTCAAGCCAGTTTTTAAAAGTAGTTTTTTGAGA
The DNA here is from genome assembly GCA_032878915.1 of Castanopsis chinensis. Taxonomy (NCBI): domain Eukaryota; kingdom Viridiplantae; phylum Streptophyta; class Magnoliopsida; order Fagales; family Fagaceae; genus Castanopsis; species Castanopsis chinensis. The sequence continues at coordinate 4,292,529 of JAVQMG010000106.1, read as the reverse complement.
AGAGAAAAACACAAACATGAATGCAAACGCATGCAGCTCAATCAATGATCCAATCAACATATTAAACTCTCAAAATCATCTCTCAATAACAATTTTAAGCACATGGATCCCAAAACACACACACACACTAAACAAGTCTAACTGATTTTATATTTCAAAAACAAATCAAGAGAGTTTAGTGAGCCTATATTAACACATGTAAACCTTGAAATGACCAAATCACATTCTACCTGCACATGTCTCAAGAGTAGCAAAGAGTATTGCGTGTTGTGTGTGAATAACATAGCAAGATTGCATAAGTGTATGCATGTTATGATGATTTTAGATATGAGAAAATCACTTTAACTAACACACAATCATAATTGCTTGATGGGGACTATCACTTTCGAGGTACATCCTATAACTCCCACATCTCCTAAAATACATGCTTGCAATCATATATAAAACTTTTTTATTCTTTTTGCTTTTTATTTTTCTTTGCATATATTCTTTTATTAAGCATATCATGCACGAGCATATAAGAGAGAGAAAAGAAATACCCAATTATTTTAAGCTTTTTGACATTGCACTTTTGCTATGCCGAAGCATACATATATCATTTCATAATTGGCGGGTAACAGTGGTGAGATGGTTATTTATGCCTTTCTCTTAGAATTTTCTAGTCCTTCCTGTCCAAAAGAGTGATACGAGTGTTAATTACAAGTGATCACTAAACCTTACACATCACAAACAAAGAGCCACAAAGCTCACTTGCTTAGTTGTGCATAAGAATGCTCATCTAAGCTACAAATGATACAAAGTTTAGAAAACTTTGTTTCATTGGCCATTCAAGATACACAAGTACCAATGTACATAAACACACACTGTTTTTGTATTTTTCTATTTTTCAATTCTTTTTTTATTTTTATGTGAAAAACAAAATAAAACAAAAACTGAATGTAAGAAAAAAAAAACATATTAATCAAAGCAAAACAATGCATAATACTAGACTAACTCAAAACAGTAAAGAAAAAAAAAACACAAGTAATGCAGAAACATAAACAAGAAGGGGAGAGAGAGAAAAAATGATTAAATCACTTGCAACCCCTTTCCTTCCACACCTTGGAAGAACCTTTCCCTTTTGCAAACCCCTTGAACCGGTGATGAGGAGAAAGAATTGAAACCGTTCAAGTTCGAAAGGAACATGAGGGCTTTGAGAAGATCTCCAAGAGGAGCAAAAGAGTTTTGAAGTTGATTCTGGTTCCTAGATGCTATCATGCCATTACTCTGTTGAGTGGCTAACCACTTATAGTAATTTGGTCGAGTATGACCAGCAATAGCACAATGATGACAAAGATGTTGCTTCTCCTGTTTAGGCTTTTGAGAGTTAGCATTCTTAGTCCTAAGGTTTTTAGTTTCCTTCTTCTCAAGCTTAGGGGTGCTCCTAAGATGGATTTACCCTTGTTTAGGTTCTCACTAGCTAATTCAGTTTTAACATTCTTGTTCTTAATTTTAATGTTATTAGCAAGAGGACGAAAAATAGTAGTACTAGCAGAAGCAATATTAGAAGAAGAGATATCATACCCCAAACCGGTTTGATTAGGAGCATATTTCTGAATGCTGAGCATCTCATCCAGTTTCGCACTTGATGTCCTCTCCAATTGAGCTCTAACTTGAAACAGCTCTGCTTTAAGCTTCTTAGTCTTCTCAGCCAAGAAATTGTTGTCGAATCTCAGTGCCCCCATAGTCTAATGTGCTTCATCGAACTTAGTAGAAAGCTCCTCACAGTCCAGTTTCACATCACTGAGCTTCTTAGTGGCCAGCCTATAAATTTTCTCATGCTTCTCAGAAAGCTTGTACAGTTTCTCATAGGTTGTATGGATACCATCTTGATCTTCCATCTTTTCAACCTTAGCATCCACCAATTCTTCTTCTTCATCTTCATCTACAATCCCTTCAGTAGGATTGACAGTGGCAGTGAAGGCATTCAAAATTTCGTCATCCTCATTGTCAGAATCACCCTCAGGCTCAGTGTTGCTCAAAGTTGCAGCAAGTGCCTTGCTCTTCCCAATGCTCTTGAGATATGTGGAACACTCCTATTTCATGTGACCGAAGCCCTAACACCATCCCTAGCATCCTTCTTCCCTTTATCTTGGCTCTTGAATTGAGAAGAACTAGATTGCCTATGGCCCTTGTCGACGCCTTTTCCATTGGCATTTTTTATGAATTTCTTGAATTGCCTGGTGATGTAGGACATCATTTTAGAATCTTCATCGTCTGAAGACTCATCTGTTTCACTGCTCTTGGCCTTCAATGCCATGCTCTTGCCTTTACCCTACTTGCCATTTTTTGTCAACTCTAACTCGTAGGTTTACAGATTACCAACCAGCTTAGTCAGAGGAATCTTGTCAATATCCTTTGATTCCTCTATCGTCGTGATCTTGGCATGGAATCTCTCGAGCAAAGATCTAAGCATTTTTCTTACAATCTTGGGTTCAGGAATAGTTTCCCCAAGATTGAAAGCTGAGTTCACTATGTCCTTGAGCTTGGCATAGAACTCATTGAATGACTCATCCTCCTCCATCTTAATTTCTTCGAAGCTTGTAGTGAGCCTCTGTAGCTTCGAATCTTTGACAGCCTTTGTTCCCTCATAGGTTATCTAGAGGATGGTCCATGCTTCCTTAGCAGTTTCAGTGGAGGATATCTTTTGAACTCCTCATTAGTGACCGCATTGAATAAAGCATTCAATGCTCTACTGTTAAAGCTTGTCGCCTTGATCTTAGCATCATCCCAATCGGCCGACACTTTTGTAGGCTTGGTCCAACCTATCTTTGTAGCTTGCCACAACTTTTCATCTAAAAACCGCAAGAAAGCTCCCATGTGTACTTTCCAGTATGCATAATTAGTACCATCAAACAATGGAGGTATAATAAGATACTGACCTCTATCCATGACAAACAGGGGTCAATGGATCACACACAAAGATTAACCCTAATCAGAGTGTGCCTGCTCTGATACCACTTGATAGGCCATAAACGTATTGACCCTTTCTGATGGATTAATTTATTAATTAGTCAAGTTATTAATTTAACCAACTTAACATGCAAAGCGTGTGGTAGCACAAACAAATCACCAATTAAACTAAGTATGCAGTGGAAATTAAATGACACAGTGATTTATTTACGAACGGGGAAAACCTACACGGCAAAAATCCCACTGGGTGATTTTAAAGTCACCACTCCCGAAATTCCACTATTATCACAACAATCGGTTACAAGTAAAGGAATCCCAAGTACCTTACAAACCTACAGTTGAACCCTTACCCCAATACCCAATTGGACTTGTTCTGTAGTGACAATTTCTCCTTTCAATGCATGGCTCCCAAGTACATGACTAACCAATTGCACGAATCCCAGTACGTGACTTCGGTCACCAACTAGAGAAGATTGTTGGCTGCAAAATTCTTCAATTCATTCACACGATGAAGATCATGAAGATGCTTGGTTACAAAACCCTAAAGTGGACATTATAGAGCAACTTCTTCACAAGAGAGATGAATTAGGGCAAGAACTTTATCTCCAGTCACAACTTACTTGAACAAGGATTTCTCAATGCTTGTGTAACTTGGAAACTCTTTGAAGGCCCTTAAAATAATCCTTTTATATGTCTAGGGTTAAAAGAAAAGAAGGCCCAAAGACACATCCACGGATTCCAAGAAAATCATATCAGGATTCTAAAATTCTTAATTTTCAACAAATAGAAGCTGTCGAGCACCTGTCGAGAAGCTGTCGAGCCACAGGGCTGGAACAGCTCTTTAAACCTCAACACATGCTAGCTGTCGAGCTAACTATCGAGCTTTAATGAACTTGCACTTTTCAGCTTGTTTCTAGGACAGACTTGATGACTTCAATACTTGATCTTGAAACACATTTCTTAAAGCATTAAACACATCCTAAATCTACCTAATTACAAGTAAAGTGCGTTTTGTTAAAGGACTAGCCAATTACATAAAAGAATTAAATATGCTCTAAACAAATGAAACACATATGTCCTAACACCCCCTTCCTTCCTCCCTCCTTTCTCTCTTAGATGGTTTGTATCAGGTATCTTATTTCGTGTACCATTCGTCCTCATCTCTAGAGTATGGTGGCTCTTGTTTCCTTTCCTGCACCTATATTTTGGGCCATGTTGTGAGGATGTAGACATTTACTTTCCTGCTTTATGTGCTTGCATTGTGCATGATGTATGTATATATATACCTCCTCCACCCCTTCCAGTGTGATTGTCACAATTCGTGCCACTGAAGGCAAAGTAATGCGCAATTTCTGCTGTGTAATTAAGGTGCATGTTGGATTTTCTCCATGGAAATTTGGTACTTTTCCTAAATGCCTTAGGAAAGCATAGATTAGGACCGCACCCTTTCAAAAGCCAAACCTCAAAGCCCACTTGCACTCAAAGCCCTAATATCCAATGCCAAAATTGTGTTTTTACTGCTAATCTCCAAAAATTAAGGTATTATCAAAACAAAGAATTGTCCTTGGACAAGCGTTGGGGGTGCCTAACACCCTTATGACACATAACCAAACTTTTGGACTCAAGAATCAAGAATCAAGATTAGGAAAAATGCCATTTTTCTTAGCCTAGGATTGGTAATAAAATCAACTAGAAATAGGTGACTAATCATACCTTAGAAAACCCAATGACTGTTGGCAACTTCACTCGCCTTTGGTAATCCCTTAAAATTTGGCCAAGATTCTCACCACAACACCAAAGGTAGACACCTACCCTCCTCCATCGAGAGAGAGAGATCACCCAAAGCTCCGTATGAACCATGCACCATCATTTTGAGAGGGACCTCCAACGGGCCTCGCGAGCGCGGGAGCGTCGCTATGGTGGGTGGTCGAACAAAGGCCCGACGGCGGTTATCCATCTCGAGGTCGTGCGTCGATAGATTAGCGACTTCACTGGGGATCAATGAGAGTTTAGCCTTTAGAGCTTTTGATAAAGCCATAATCTTTGGACATTGGCTTTCAAAAACATAGAAATTGGTATTAGCTTCCGGGGCTTTCCTTTTTGAAAAAGTCTTCTCCTATATCCTAGTAGACTATTTTTTAAAAGAGCAAAAACGTTTTCCAAAAAGAGGTGTGAGGTATTTTCATGAGGCTTTACAGCTTTCCTCACATGCTTTACAACTTTCCTCACATGCTTTACCGCTTTCCTTACATGCTTTATTGCTTTCCTCACATGCTTTACAGCTTTTCTTACATGCTTTACAACTTTCGTTCACATGCAAACATAAGGTAGCAAAATTTAATTTCCGCTACACCTTTATATGCTCTTATATATATATATATATATATCTGCTATGTTTGGAAAAAGTATTTCCCCTTCATTAAGAATTGCATGACATATACACTCATTTTAAGCCGAACCTAGGCTCCACATTACTGGCATTGTCACATCTCTTTGGGGATTTCATCACCCCATCTACAGATGCCCAGACACAAACATCAGTAGTATTACTCATAGTTAGATTTGAGGCTAACTTTGTAGGCACTTTTAGGTCCATAGGTGGACAGGTGTAGCTGAAAAGCCCCCCTCGATCCTTCTTGCCCCATAACTTCCATGAAGGGAGGGGTATGGCGATTAAGTCTCCGTAAGATAGGAACCACCTACCAATTAAGCCTTTGCATACAATTAGCTTAGTTATGTCAAACCCGTGATGACTAGATCAAGCCTAGAGCCTATAAGGACTAGAAAAAGCCCAAAGAGTGAACATCCAAGACTAGGAAAGCGTACCCTCCTAGTATTAGAGGTCATGTGAGATTTATTATTCTCCTAACGACTGTCAAATGAATAATAAAGTTACAACTTCTATTTGCATTAACTCTTAATCCTAAGAGAGTAATGGACTTGATCATGAGGTGTAGGTTGCTTTGATATGTCAAGAGTAAGATCTAAAGTAACGATCAAAATCTCAATATGTTGGGCAATTACATTTAGTATTGATGGAACATATATACTTAAGGTAGAATTCATAGTCTCTTAACGGAGATACAAAATATTCCCTTGAGATAAGTTTAATGGGTTTGTTATTTAGAGAGTTAGGCCTAACCATTTTGGTAAAAAGTAACTAAAGTATATATTTATGGAATTGTATTTCATAAATATATGATGAATAACTTAAAGGATTAAACTGGGTACTCAAGGAATTAAGATGTAGTAATTTTCAAAGTGACAGTCTACATTCATGACTTTGTATTACTACAAATATTTTATGAAGGGGTTGCATGTACAGTAAAGTCTTAGGATATAATTTATAAATAAGGCCTAGAATGCAACTATATATATATATATATATATAGTGGTATTAAATATAGTTAATAGTAACTTTGGACTTGTCAAGAGTTGATAGAAAAGCCCAAGGCCCAATGGAGCTAGTGTCTTATTAGTCCCTTTTAGTTCCACTCCAGGCCACACACTAAAGCCCAATTGGAAAGGCCCAAAAAGTCAATCCAATTAGATAATCAGTTAGATGCAAAGGGAGAAACATGCATAATTTTCTGGTGTGAACAATAATAACACTATTGTGAAAAGGTGTGTAAGAAGTGTTAGACACTTTGACATTCTCCCTTTGACAACTGATTGAGAGACCACACATCTTGGGTGTTCGTGGAATTGGAGTGAAGATTGAAAGTATTCCCAAGTGTTTCTGATCTTTGGTTTTGAAATTCACTACTCCAAGGTACACTCTCTTATTCTTAAATTTTGAAACTTACATAATGCATGTTAACGTTTATGAATGAAGTAGATCCATTGTTTTTCCGTTGCATATGTTTGTATGCAATATAAACATGTATTTATCCAACAAATAGTATCAGAGCAATCTTCATTTTCGTATCTGTTTAACATGTTTTGAGTTTTGGAATTAGTGACAATAGTTTCATGTTGTTAGAAATTAGTTTTCTGCATGGTTGTTGAAATTATTGTTTTTGATGAAAATTGATATTGATGTTATGATGTTGTTGAAATTTGAATTTAAGTATCTTAAATTGAACTTTAAGGCTATAGCATCAATGAAATTCAGTTTTGATATCAATTTCTGTCCATTAGTATCATATGATGGTTGTTTTGTTCATGAAAACCTTAAAAATCTTAGAAAAATTCTAGAAAATTCAAAATTCATGACGCTCAATCAATCGAGCATCCGTTAAGCATCAATCGAACTGGCAGAATTTTTCTCGATCAGTCGAGAATCTGTCGAGCATCTATTGAGCATTCAAAACTTTTCTCGATTGATCGAGGTACATTCTTGATTGATCAAGGACTGGGAATCCAGAATTTTCTTAAAGTGTTTTTTACATATATAAAGAGCAAGGCTATGTGTAATTTGTTTACACATGTTTTAAACTAAAAACCTTTAATTTAAAACATCTAGTAGGAGAGAGATACAAGGGTTGGATCTCATGGCCTCCATTGTTGGTTCATGGTAGTGTGAAATACATACTTTGTCTTTGCCTTGAGCTTAGCATTCCATGCAGAAAGTATTCATTTCATGGTCCTACAAGATTAAATTTCTTGGTTTATAGTGGTTTAATGAAACACCTTGTCTTAGTCTTAAGCTTTGCGTTCTAAGCGAATGGTGTTTTTATCATGGTACTACAAAAGAAGCCTATTAAAGGGATAAAATGTGGCTATACTTGATTCTAGGCAATGGTATACACTAGACTAAGTATTATAGTATCCTTTATGCTGAGGTCTTACTATCATTATTATGATAGCACTAATAATGAGAATAGTTCTTAATCAATCATAGTATTTAATGTTCGCTCTATGCTGAGGGATACTGGATATGGGATTGGGTTGTCAATGCATATATTATTTTATGGTTTTATTAAGGTTCCATACTATATGTTTATATGCTAAATTCATAATGTCCAGTTTTCCTATCATATTCATGTTTATTATTTTCAAATTTGAACATGGCATCTTTTAGCGCACTTGTTTCTATTCTAAATCAAAAGAAACTAACTAGATCCAACTATGTTAATTGGAAAAGAAATTTGGACATTATTCTTACAGCTAAAGAGCACAAATATGTGCTTACTCAACCATGGCCTAGCTTTCCTTTATTAGATACTCCTCTTGAGGAAAAACAACGATATGATCGTTGGTAAAAATCTAATGAAATGACTAAGTGCTACATCCTAGCATCTATCTCAAATGTTCTACAGCATCAAATGCAGGATGTAGAATTAGCTTTGGACATTATGCTAAGTCTGAAGGAGATGTTTGGTGAGCAAGGCCATTCTACAAGGCAAGAAACCATGAAGCAAATTTATAATACCAAAATTGCTAAAGGTAGTTCAATGAGAGAGTATTGTCTTACAATGATCTCTAATCTAAATACATTAGAAGTTTTAGGTGCTGACATTGATAGAGAATCTCAAGTGGATATGATACTCCAATCACTACTGGAATCATTCAAGGAATTCAGACCGAATTATAACATGAACAAAAAGGTTTATTCTTTGCCTGAATTGATGAATGAATTGGTAGCGGCAGAAGGCATCCTTGGTACTTCTAGTGTTGAAGCTAATATAGGTAAAGCTTCTATTTCTCAACCTAAGTCGAAAGGCAAGGGTAAGAAGAAGAAGAAGAAGAAGGACTTAATTAAGAAAGAGGGTAAGCAAATTTCCTTAGAGGTTGCCGACAAAGGAAAGAAGATCAAAGGAAAGTGTTTCCATTATGGTGAGAAATGACATTGGAAAAGGAATTGTCTAAAGTTCAAAGCTGCGAAGAATAAAGGTATGAAAAGTTCCTTTCTTCTTGTAATATGTTTGGTACAGAATACCACGGATTCTTGGTGTGTGGATTCAGGTTGTACTAATCATGTCTGCAATTCTTTGCAGGGGTTTCAAGAGACCAGAAAGCTTAATAAAGGGGAATTGTTTCTTACTTTGGCTGATGGGAGCAGGATTTCGGCTGTAGCTGTTGGAGTTGTTAAATTATGCTTTGAGTTTAGGGTTTTAATATTGTAAGACTGTCTGTTTGTACCTAATGTTCGTAGGAATTTAATTTTTGCAACTTATTTGGGTAAACATAAATATTGTATTATCCTGAAAGACAGTGTTGTAATAAAGAAGGTTAAAGTGTTTATCTGTTCTAGCAATATTGTGTACGGTTTTTATATTTTAACTCCTAATAAGCATGAATTAAAATCATTAAAGAGAAAGTTTCCTTCTACTAGTGAAGCATATCAAGTTAGCAATTGGAATTGGCCCCAGGTTTTTCACTATCAGCTTCCAAGTCATCAATGTGGATTCCCTATATAATATGCTCTTAGGGAGGCCTTGGCTACATGTCGTGGGCGCAGTTGCTTCTACCCTTCATCGAAGACTCAAGTTCCCCTCTAAGGATTAGATGATCACTATTATGGCTGAAGAGCCCCTAACCATCTTCAAGGAGACTTCTATCCCCTACATTGGTGCTAATGCCTTTCTGGAGACAACTTTCCATAGTATCGATCCAGTCTCCATAATTTCTAGAGCTTCAAAACTCGAGTTAGTGTGGCCCTCTACTACTTTAATGGCTACTAAGGAGATGCTCAAATTTGTCTATCATTTAGGCCAAGGCCTCGATGTCGTAGGATATGGGAAGGTTTCTTTGATTGAACTCCCCGACAACAAAGAAAGATTTGGTCTAGGCTACGGCCCCTCCTGAAGAACTTTTTCTAGCTTCTAGAGGAAAGAAAAGGAAGTGCACTGGCCAAAGGATGTCCATTCCCCACACCAGGGTCACTTTTCTGGCTCCACCCGAGGTCATTAGGTCAAAAATGGCACAGAAATCATGCGAGGAGGAATCAGATTTAGCTTGTCTCACCCACTTGTGCCCTAAAGAATTCTTAGTGAAAGCCATTATATCCCCCACAGATGATTTTACTTCTACTATTCGGTCCTGTGTGCTAGGTGAGATAGTAGGCCATTGGACCATCGAGCCCTACTTTGTGGTTACACCGGCTGAGTAAAGAGTATTCCATGATTGTGTGGTTAGGTCCTCCAATTGCCCGAACATTGTTATTAGGCATGAACTTTGTTATCCCCCTATCTATAACCTATTAATGAAAATTATCCAACATATTATTCAGGAAATCCTTGCATTTATCTCTTTATTTGCTTTCCTATGAATATGTTTGTGCAAATTATCTTATGTTTTCTTATATATGTTCCATTCTATAGGATTTATTCTAATTCCTAGGGTACATCGTCTTGTTGCCATAACGAGGATATTGATGACATGAATGAGATAATAGTGTTGGATCATGATATTTACGGATTAGAGGAGATTTTGAATTACCTCGTGATATTTTGGAAGCTCTAAACAGAGAGAGCAAAGGGTCCAAGCCCAACATAGAAGAGATAGAGCTGATTAGCCTTGCCGACGAAGGTCAGAATGAAAAGCCCGTCAAGATTGGGGTGAGCTTTCCTAAAGACTTGAAGTATGAGCTTACAACACTACTTAAGGAGTTCAGAGAGATATTTGCTTGGTCCTACCAAGATATGCCAGCCAGGACTGGATACTGAGATTATCTTGCACAGAATTCTTGTTAAGCTTGAATGCCCTCCAATGTAGTAAGCCATTCGAAGGATGAAATCTGAGATCATTTTGAAGATAACGAAGAAAGTAGAAAAACAGTTGAAATCCAGTTTCCGTACCGCGATAGCCTACTCAGATTGGGTTGCCAACATTGTTCCTGTGCTTAAGAAAGACAGAAGAGTACGTATATGCATTGATTACAGAGATTTGAATCGGGCTAGCCCTAAGGACAACTTCCTATTGCATCATATCAATATACTGATCGATAATGCCGCTACCAACATGTTCTTCTACTTCATGGATGGATTCTCGGGTTATAATCAAATCAAGATAACCGAGGAAGACAAAGCCAAGATAGGATTCACCACTTATTAAGGAACCTATGCATATGATGTCATGTCGTTCAGCTTAAAGAACGTCAGTGCTACTTACCAGCGAGACATGGTAACCTTGTTCCATGATATGATGCACAAAGAGATTGAAGTCTATGTGGACGATATGATTGCCAAATCCCACACTTCTAGGGATCATTTGGTAGATTTCAAAAAGCTATTCAAGCACCTTGTCAAGTACAGGTTAGACTTAACCCTAACAAGTGTGTCTTTGGAGCTAGTTCAAGGAAACTACTTGGCTTTATAGTCAACCAAAGAGGAATTCAAGTGGACCCAGCAAAATTCCAAGCTATTTTGGACTTGCCGACACTACAAATTGAGAAACAGATTCACAACTTCTTAGGCAAAGTCAATTACATAGCTCGTTTCATAGCATAGTTGATTGCCACATGTGAACCACTATTCAAGCTCTTGAAGAAGGACACAAAGGTAGAATAGACATATGAATGCCAAATGGCCTTTGACAAGATCAAGCAGTATTTGTTGAATCCTCTTGTTATAGTTCCCCCAACACTGGGATATCCGTTGATCCTTCTCCTAGCGGTACAAGAAACCTCCATGGGTTGCATGCTAGGCCAAGTGGCTAAGCTCAACCAAAAAGAAAAGGTGATTTACTACTTAAGCAAGAAGTTCACCAATTGTGAGATCAACTACATCGCCATTGAGAAGATGTGTTATGCCTTACTGTGGGCCTCACATAAATTATAGCAGTACATGCTCTACTACACCACGCAGCTCATTTCCCACATGGATCCTATTAAGTACATCTTTGATAAGCCAACTCTTACAGGGAAGATTTCCTATTAGCAAACGTTGCTCTCTGAGTTTGATGTTGTGCTTGTGACGAGAAAGGGCATCAAGGGCTAGGCCATAGCCGACTACATAGCAGACCAGCCGCTAAATGATCCAGAATTTTTAGAATCCCTCTTCCTTGATAAGGATGTCATGGCACTAAAGCCAGAACCAAATAGTGTGGAACTGCGGCATTGGAAGCTTTATTTTGATAGAGTTGCCAATTCTACCAAAAATGGAGTGGGACTAGTGTTAGTTTCCCCAAAGGGCCAATAAATCCCTGTTTTAGTCAAGCTAAATTTTGATTGCACCAACAACATCACAGAATATGAAGCATGCATAGTTGGTGTGCAAGTGGCCCTAGAGTTTGGCACCTATAACTTAAGCGTCTTTGGAGATTCCTTATTAATCATCTCCCAAATCGAAGGAAAATGGCAAGCTCGAGACACTAAGTTGATTCTGTATCAGAAATGTGTCAACCACTTGATTCCAAAATTCTAAGACATCACATTTGCCTATTTTCCTTGAGTGCACAACTAGTTTGCAAACGCCCTGGCTACCTTGACCAGTATGGTCAAGTTATCAGAAGGAAATGATATGCGACAATTACACATAGAAGTTCGGCGTGTGCTAACCCATTGCATGAACATCGAAAAGTGCATGAATGTCAAAGTCGAAGTCAACAGAAAGCCATGGTACCATGATATCAAGGCTTATATCAAGAACAGTGAAAAAACGTTTATCTGGAACATGGCTTGCCAATTTTTCTTGAGCAAAGAAGTCCTGTACAAAAGGAACAATGATTCTACCTTGATTTGATGCGTAGATGCCGCCAAGTCTGATTGTTTTATGGAAGAGATGCATGAAGGCTTACTCAGAGCTCATGCTTATGAGCCCTTGTTGGCCTGTAAGATTACGCGGGATGGATACTATTGATATGTTAATATGTTTTAAGAGTTAAGACATATTGAACTGGATCGCTGTGAGAACTGGACCGCTGTGAGAACTGGACCGCTGAGAGAATAATGGACCCGATCATGACGTGTAGGTTGCTTTGATATATCAGGAGTGAAATCTAAAGTAACGGTCAAAACCTCAGTATGTTGGGCAACCACATTTAATGTTAATGGAATATATATTCTCAAGATGGAATTCATAGTCTCTTAACGGAGATACAAAATATTCCCTTGAGATAAGTTTGATGGGTTTGGTTATTCAGAAAATTAGGCCTAACCACTTTGGTAAGAAATTACTAAAGTATATATTTATGAAATTGGATTTCATAAATATATAATGAATAACTTTAAAGGATTAAACCGAGTACTCAAGGATAAGATGTAATAATTTTCAAAGTGACAGTCTATATTCATGACTTTGTATTACTACGAATATTTTATAAAGAGGCTGCATGTATAATAAAGTCTTAGGATATAATTTATTAATAAGGCCTAGAGTGCAATTATATTTATATTGTGGTATTAAATATAATTAATGGTAATTTTGGACTTGTCAAGAGTTGACGGAAAAGCCCAAGGCTCATTGGAGCTAGTGTCTTATTGGTCCCTTTTGGTCCCACTCTAAGCCATACACTAAAGCCCAATTGGAAAGGCATAATAGGCTAGCCCAATTATATAATCAGTTAGTTATAAAGGGAGAAACATATAGAATTTTTTTTTAAAAATTTTTTTTAAGAGAAGCGTAGAGAAAAAGAAAAAGAGAGAGTGTGAGACGCACTTTCATTCTCCCTTGGAAACTAATTGAGAGACCACACTTCTTGGGCGTAAAGTGGAATTGAAGTGAAGATTAAAAGTGTTTCCAAGTGTTTCTAATCTTTGTTTTGAATTTCTTCACACCAAGATACGCTATCTTATTCTTAAATTCTGAAATTTACATAGTGCATGTTGTCAATCATGAATGAAATAGATCTTTGTTTGTTGCTTCCGCTATGTGTTTTGTATGAGATACAAAACCAGATTTTTATCCAACATTATAGTCTTCGCAGATGAAATGCTCAATTTCATCACCAATTACGAACTAAAATTCTGAGTTTACAAAGAACTTCTGATTTATATCTTCTGTGACTAAATCACATACTACGCATCTCATGGACTGTATGATAATGTCCAAACATTTATATTGCCATTGTTTTAGATAATAATAAAACAACTTTATTAATCATAACATAATGTCATACATAGCATCATACAATAGGATTTAAGGGCATTATTCCTAACACATTCAACAAGAAAGTTAGACCCAGGGTCTTTGAAGAAGGCGATCTAGTCTTGAAGAAGCGCAACCAGGCCCTGCCTAATGACAGAGGAAAGTTTGCCCCAACTTACGAAAGCCCATATGTGGTGAAAAAGGTCATTTCCAGAGGAGCCTTGATTCTAGCCGACATGGACGGGCATGACTTCAATATGCCTACCAATTATCATGCCATCATACGGTACTTAGCATGAAGGAGCCTCTTAGTGCACCTCATTTCTATATTTTTATGTCAAAAAAAAAAAAAGAACAATATATATATATATATATGTGTAAAAAGGTAGATCAAAAACCTAGAAAGGCGGTCTACGCAAAAGGAGAGCCAAAAGAAAAAGAGAGTGAGAAAATACAAAAGGTAGATTGAAAACCAGAAAGGGCAGTCTATTCAAAAATTAAGGCAATTAAAATTCAGTTGAACTATGTGATGACCTGATCCTTCCTAGTGGAGGTACGTAGGCAACCATCTTGGTTCGGTCATATCTTAAAAGAAAAATCAATTTGTTTTGCCTGCTTAAATTCATACCCAAGATCAAAAGATTAGATGGATCTAGTGCCCAAGACAAGATATGAAGACACATCCGAGCTCTTTGTCTACAATACTGCCATGACCCAGTGGCTTGCTAAAGATATCCTGGCACATGCCAATGGGAAATGTACCTCAATGGGAAAAGGAAAAGATTTGTCTAGAGCGGGATGTATCCTTGGAAAATTAAGATATTGTATGCATGGATTTTAGATTTATCACTTATTTGTATAATCTTGCATTTTCAAAGCATTTGCTTGAATATTCATTAACATGCCTATATTGTGCCATTCAGTTTCTTTCATGCATTCTAATACCAAAACATGAAATCTCGTCTCATAAATATATCCTGCATTTCATCATAAACATCTCTCTCCACCATCTCTCAGTTTCTAAGCATGCCTAACAGACTAGACTATGCTTTAAGAACTCAAACAAAAAGAGGAAGGCCTTATGCAATTGCCTAGCAATTGACGAAAGACCTTTCCACACATGGTGGGATACTAACTACATAGCTCATATGCAGAAACAAAATAAGCAGGAAAGAACACCAGAAAGTCAAACTTGACCCAAGCGATCTGACACAGCTTGGAGTAATCTCCCAAAACCAGTATGAAGAATCGAGTCATCATGAGCATGAGTGCGAAGTAACTTGGCTGCATTAAAGCCCCGGTCACTGGCAACCCCTCTAAGTCAGTCATGTAAATGTCGATGATGGACCAACTCCCTCTCTATCATGGAATCAAAAGTAGAGCTCTGTCTCTTAGTCTCTAGTAAAACCTATAAAGTGCCCACCTTTGTAGTCGCAACTCTCAAAATATCCTCCCTCTCAACTAGCTCAGTCTAAAGGCAATGGAAGGCTAACTGTGGCTCACTAGGTTCATCGTCCTCTCGCCCATTCTCCATGCTCAAAGTGGAATAAATGTGGGCCCTCAGCTGTACTCGCTCTTATGCTAAACCATCGCCCTGCTACTAGCCTAGGCCCTATTGGCCTCTAGTGCGACCCTTTCCTTATCCCAAGTACGATTGAAAGCGACAAACCTCTGTGTAAGATCCGCAAGCTCATCCTCCAAACCCACTACCCGAGATCTTAGCTGAACATACTCTGCCTCTATGCCTAGAGGGGCCGGTCCTCTCCGATAAGCTCCACCCCAAAAGTAGTAAGCTCACTCTTATGTGCACTGCTCATCTCTTCAATATCCTCCATAAGGGTATCAACTAGCTCCCTCCAACAGTCTATATCCCTAACAACTCCCCAAGCACAAACCCTATTGTACTCTGACCCCTACCCACCTGTTTGGGATTTTTTTACCACCTTGGAGCAAAGATTCCTCTGTTTTAGCACTCGCCATAGTGTGCGATTGGCCTAGCAGCGGACCAGATTGTCAAAAATTCTCTCTCGTGCATCCAAGACCTTACAAATCCTACACTAGGGTAGTTTATCTTTGTGCGTCTTGTTCAGTAGTCCCAAACATCTTGAACCTCATTTTCCTAAGCCCGGTTCAAGGGTCGGTAGCCCAAGTAATTAGAGTTCACAATAGAGGGACACTAGAACCCGTTCTCAGCCACTCGGTAGCTTTCTTAGCGTATTTGGAGGATAGAGGGAGTCATTTCTCATAAGGTTACCCCAAGAAATCAATCCTTGAATTAATAGCCCGCTCGAGCAATAATAGAATCAGTGCATATTGCCTCAAAGTATGTCAAAGGAGATTTCATTCAGAATGTCTGCATTCATTACCAACAATTGGTATGGTCTATGGAATTGCATAAAACCTACACTGGAGCAATTTTATTTTTGCACGGTTCCCTCTGTTAGGATATATGCCCTTAAATCCTATTGTATGATGCTATGTATGACATTATGTATGACTTAATGTTGTGTTTAATAAAGTTGTTTATTTTTATCTAAAATAATGGTAACATGAATATTTGGACATTATCATATAGTCCATGAGATGCATAGTATGTGATTTATGTGAAAAGTTACAGAAGATATAAATCACAAGTTCTTTGTAAACTCAGAATTATAGTTCGTAGTCGGTGATGAAATTGGGCATTTCATCTGCGAAGACTATAACGTATCAACTAAGATGATTTGTCTTGATCATGGAAGTGGAGACTTCTAGTTGATATGTTGATATGTTTTAAGAGTTAAGACATATTGAACTGGACCGCTGTGAGATTTATTATTCTTCTAACGACTGTCAAATGAATAATAAATTTCACGACTTCTATTTGCATGAACTCTTAATCCTGAGAGAATAATGGACCTGATCATGAGATGTAGGTTGCTTTGATATATCAGGAGTGAGATCTAAAGTAACGGTCAAAACCTCAGTATGTTGGGCAACCGCATTTAGTGTTGATGGAACATATATTCTCAAGATGGAATTCATAGTCTCTTGATGGAGATATAAAATATTCCCTTGAGATAAGTTTAATGGGTTTGGTTATTCAGAGAGTTAGGCCTAACCACTTTGGTAAGAAATTACTAAAGTATATATTTATGAAATTGGATTTCATAAATATATGATGAATAACTTTAAAGGATTAAACCGGGTACTCAAGGATAAGATGTAGTAATTTTCAAAGTGGCAGTCTATAATTATGACTTTGTATTACTACGAATATTTTATGAAGGGGTTACGTGTAAAATAAAGTCTTGGGATATAATTTATTAATAAGGCCTAGAGTGCAATTATATTTATATAGTGGTATTAAATATAATTAATGGTAACTTTGGACTTGTCAAGAGTTGACGGAAAAGCCCAAGGCCCATTGGAGCTAGTGTCTTATTGGTCCCTTTTGGTCCCATTCCAAGCCACACATTAAAGCCCAATTGGAAAGGCCCAATAGGCCGGCCCAATTAGATAATCAGTTAGTTATAAAGGGAGAAATATACAGAATTTTTTTAAGGTGATTTTTCGAAAAGAAAAAGAGAGAGTGTGAGACACACTTTCATTCTCCCTTTGGAAACTGATTGAGAGATCACACATCTTGGGCGTAAAGTGGAATTGGAGTGAAGATTAAAAGTTTTCCCAAGTGCTTCTAATCTTTGTTTTGAAATTCTCCATACCAAGGTACGCTATCTTGTTCTTAAATTCTGAAATTTATAGAGTGCATGTTGTCAATCATGAATGAAATAGATCCTTATTTGTTGCTTCCGCTGTGTGTTTTGTATGAGATACAAAACCAGATTTTAACCAACACCCTCTACCTTGTCCAGTATGCCAGAATGGGTCTGTCCCGCTGAGGATCTATTCCTCATGTCAAGAATCATGCGAAACCCTAAGTTTGGGAAATTTATTTCACCCTATCTCTCTATCTTCTCTTCCCCTCTAACTAGACAATCATTGTCGAAATTCACTGATAAACCCGTGAAACTATGGTGCAATACAAATGAGTGTGACATAGCAGGTTTGAAATCCCCATCTTTGATGAAAACACGATAATGCATATGTATATCAGCAGCCCTCTCAAAGGCAATTCATCTAGACTTAAACATGTAAGTCCTAATCAGAGGCATTGTTTCTCCTACATTCAGCAGCCTTCTCAAAGGCAATGTCTCTATGTCAGCAATCCTCTCAAAGGCAATTTTCCAGAGTTGAGCATATAAGTCCTAATCAGAGGCATTGTTTCTCCTACATTCAGAAGCACTCTCAAAGGCGATGTTTCTATGTCAACAACCCTCTCAAAGGCAAATTTCTAGAGTTGAACATATAAGTCCTAATCAGATGCATTGTTTCTCCGTCATTTGACAGCCCTCTCAAAGGCTTTTTCTAGATCTATGTTGGAAAATCACGTGTTTGTATCGCATACAAAACATACTCAGTGGAAATTTAACGGATCTACTTCATACACAATCGATAACATGCACTATGTAAGTTTTAGAATTTAAGAACAAGAGAGCACCTTGGAGTGGTGAAATTTAAAACAATCTGAATAGAAGTACTTGGAAGGCTCTCAATCTTCACTCCAATTCCACTTAATGCCCAAGATATGTGGTCTCTCAATCAGTTTCCAAGGAGAGAATAAGAGAGTGTCCAACACTCACACACAAACCATTTCATCCTTGTATGTTCTTCATGAAACCATTCATGAAAAAGACTTATGAAAAACCATCCTCCAAATTCTGTATGTTTCTCTCCTTATATATAACTGATTATCTAATTGGGCTAGCCTTTTGGGCCATTCCATTTGGGCTCTTGTGTGTGGCTTGGAGTGGGACCAAAAGGGACCAATAAGACACTAGCTCCAATAGGCTTTGGGCTTTTCTATCAACTCTTGACAAGTCAAAAGTTACTATTAACTATATTTAATACCACTACATAAATATAGTTGCACTCTAGGCCTTATCTATAAATTATATCCTAAGACTTTATTATACATGCAACCCCTTCATTAAAATATACGTAGTAATACAAAGTCATGAATATTAGACAGCCACTTTGAAGATTACTACATCTTTACCAAAACAGAAACACTTTCCTTTTGATCATACTTTTGAGTCTAATACCCTTTTGGCAACTACTAGGGCAACTAGCTTGCCTAACTGTTTGGTATTTTAATTTCTCTTTTTACCACCTTTACCTTTCGGTCTAGGCTAAGAATTTGAATTAAATCATATTGATTCTATCCTTAGCTTTTAGGATGTCTTCCGTTGTGTAGAACTTGCCCATCAATTCAGATAATATAAAAAAAAATTATTTATTTTCAAAACAATCTGAATTGACCAAATGATTCTAACAAGATCATGTGGATAATATCCAAATGAGATTAACATTTAATCTCTACATCCAAAAATTCCAATTCCTTTTAAAAATAAAATATTTTCATAAAATGATATATAATTGGAACTCCTTAAGCTTTTCTTGGAACTCAATATGACTTATATTGAATTTCGTTTAGTAGCACGATATTTCATACCAAAACATCTCATATAGACTTAATACAAAGTCTAAGTCTAGTACTAACTCTTGCATCCCATCCTATAGCACAATTGAGAAAGAAGCCAATGTAACATTATAGCATTTCAATGGAGACTATGATCATATCATAAGCTATCTTCCATTAATGCATCATGCGTAGGAAATTATGACAATGCTAAATCGAAATATATTTGTGTACTTCAACTCCTTTAAGCACCATGTCCAAAATTATTTCTTAGTTAATGTGATTCATTTAAAATAGTAGCTATAGAACAAAATTATGACAACTTTATTTTGAGACTATGAACATAATTATAGGGACATTATATTTTGCATCCATAACCATATAGTATGGAACTCGAAAAACATACTATACTAAGTGCAACGACAACCTAATCCCGCAATTAATATTCCTCGGTAGCGAGTTTATACCAATCACTATAATCAGACGAGAATTATTCTCATTATTAATGCTATCATGGTAACTCTTACCAAACAAAAATAATTTGCCACTTTTCCTGTAGCCTCTAAGTAATAATGACATAGCTCCTTTGGGAGGTTAACATTACACTTAGTGTAGTGTACACCATTATCTAAAATCATGTGTAGCCACATTTCATCTCCTTTAATAGTGTTTAAACTTGTAGTACCATGAAGCAAAACACCCTCCTTTAGGATTGCGAGGCATATATGCCAAGGCGAGATGCTTGTTCACACTACTTTAAACGGGTAAGTTCAATCTTGTAATACCATGAAGTAAACACCCTCCTTTAGGATCGCGAGGCATATACGCCAAGACGAGGTGCTTACCCCACACTACTATAAACCGATAATGGAGGCCGTGAGATCCAACCCTTGTATCTCTCTCCCACTAGAAATTTTAAAACAAGTGGATTGTCATGAAATCCTTGTGATCTAATCACAATTTTAACCCTACACATCAAATGTGTTTAATTGTTTAAATTCAATGTGATGTAACTAAGTCACGTCACAATAGCGTAACGAACATTCGCGTAATCACAAAGAAGTTTAACCATGTAATCCGTGAGGTAAATACCCTCCGCATGGAATGCAAGAATCGAAGTCAAGAGAAGGTATTTATTCACATTACAATAAACTTAACAAAAGGGTTATTTCAACACTCCCACTTGTTATTTGGGTTTTTCTTAAATAATTGTGATCCCATCACAACTAATTACCTTGCACTTGTTAAAGACTCTAATCTTATTAGAATCACTAACTAAAATGGAAGTCCTAAACTATTTAGGATCCATTAAACACTAATGAATCAAAAATTAGTTATATAGAACTCTATCCGTAATATACTAGATAAAGTATTCTAATCTCATTAGAAACTATATAACTTTAATTAGAATTTTAATCTCATTAAAAACCTCTAATTAAAATAAACTAAGGACTTTCAATCATACAAGAACTCTAATCTCATTATAATGTTTCTTAAAAGACAAGTCCAAAACTATTTAGGACTAAGAGTTCCATTAACTAATATCTTTGATCTCATTAGGTCTTTTAGTTAGAAACATGTGTAATCTAACCACACATAGCATAGCCCTACTCTTTATACATGTAAAAAATAGGTGTCAGAAAATTTTGGCTACTCATTCTGGCGACTCGCCTAGTCACGAGTTTTGACTACTCATTTTGGCGACTCGACCAGTCGCAAGACCCTAGTCGCGAGTTCATCCAAAAGTTCTCGCAACTCACTCGCAACTCATTGCGCAACTCACCAGTCATGAAAATGCCTAGAAATAGTCGTTCTTCTTTTAATCGTTTTTGACACGAAATTGCCCAGAAACGGTCGTTTTTCCTTTAACCGTTTTTGACGTTTCCAAAGAACAAAACACATTCTTAATGATCAAAAACGATGAGATTAAGATTAAAACTTGAATTTCATGGATATTAAAGTGTTAAAATTCAATTTTACATGATTAAAATCAAACTTAAACAACATCATAACATCAAAATTAGTTTTAATCAAACAATAGTTTCAATCCTAAAAAATGCATAATCTTCACAACTATGAAAATAGTTTTCTTGAATTCTAAAACTCACTAAACATGTTATACAGATTTGAAAATGAAGACCATTCTGATACCAAATGTTGGAAAATCACATGTTTGTATCGCATACAAAACATACGCAGCGTAAATTAAACGAATCTACTTCATACAAAATCAATAACATGCACTATGTAAGTTTTAGAATTTAAGAACAATAGAGCGTACCATGGAGCGGTGAAATTCAAAACAATCTGAATAGAAGTACTTGGGAAGACTCTCAATCTTCACTCCAATTCCACTTAATGCCCAAGATGTGTGGTCTCTCAATCAATTTCCAAGGAGAGAATAAGAGAGTGTTCAACACTCACACACAAACCATTTCATCCTTGTATGTTCTTCATGAAACCATTCATGAAAAATACTTATGAAAAACCATCCTCCAAATTCTATATGTTTCTCTCCTTATATATAATTGATTATATAATTGGACTAGCCTTTTGGGCCATTCCAATTAGGCTCTTGTGTGTGGCTTGGAGTGGGACCAAAAGGGACTAATAATACACTAGCTCCAATAGGCCTTGGGCTTTTCTGTTAACTCTTGACAAGTCCAAAGTTACCATTAACTATATTTAATACTACTATATAAATATAGTTGCACTCTAGGCGTTATCTATAAATTATATCCCAAGACTTTATTATACATGCAACTCCTTCATTAAAATATTCGTAGTAATACAAAGTCATGAATATAGACTGTCACTTTGAAGATTATTACATCTTAATCCTTGAGTATCCGGTTTAATCCTTATGTTATTCATTATATATTTATGAAATCCAATTTCATAAATATATACTTTAGTAACTCCTTACTAAAGTGGTTGGGCCCAACACTCTGAATAACCAAACCCATTAAGCTTATCTCAAGGGAATATTTTGTATCTCCATTAAGAGATTATGAATTCCATCTTGAGAATATATGTTCCATCAACACTAAATGTGGCTGCCTAACATACTGAGGTTTTGACCGTGACTAATAGATCTCACTCCTGCTATATCAAAGCAACCTACATCTCATAATCAGGTCTATTATTCTCTCAGGAATTAGAGTTGATGTAAATAGAAGTCGTGAGATTTATTATTCATTTGACAGTCGTTAGGAGAATAATAAATCTCATAGCGGTCCAGTTCAATGTGTCTTAACTCTTAAAACATATCAACATACCAACTAGAAGTCTCCACTTCCATGATCAAGACAAATCATCTTAGTTGATACGTTATAGTCTTCACGGATGAAACACCCAATTTCATCACTGACTACGAACTACATTTTGAGTTTACAAGGAACTTGTGATTTACATCTTTTGTGACTAAATCACATAAATCACATATAATGCATCTCATGGGCTAAGATAATGTCCCATTAGTTCATTTATACATAGTCTCATACAATTAAACAATTTAATTATTTATGACATGCCAATAAATTGTATTTTAGGGCATAAACCCCAATAAGCTATGCATGTAACTCTTAATCAAAGGCATTGTTTCGCACGTATGTCAGCAACCTTCTAAAAGGCACTTTTCCTAAAGTTATACATCAGCCCTCTCAAAGGCAGTTTACAGAATCATGTATGTAAGCCCTACCCAAAAGGCATTGCTCCGGACATATGTTTACAGCCCTCTTAAGGCAGCTTATCTAGAGTTATACATACAAGTCCTACTTAGAGGCATTGTTCTTCACACATGACTGCAGCCCTCTTAAAGGCATTTTTCGTAAAGTTATACATTGACCTTCTCAAAGGTAATGTCTAGAGCTATGCATGTAAGCCCTACCTAAAAGGCATTGCTCCTCACATAAGTTTGTTGCCCTCTAAAAGGCAATGTCCAGAGCTATGCAAGTAAGCCCTATCCAAAAGTCATTGCTCCTCACATATGTTTACAGCCCTCTCAAAGGCGATTCATCTAAAGTTGAATATGTAAGTCCTAATTAGAGGCATTGTTTCTCCTACATTCGGCAACCCTCTCAAAGATGATGTTTCTATGTCAGCAACCTTCTCAAAGGTAAAATTTTAGAGTTCAACATGTAAATCGTAATCAGAGGCATTGTTTCTCCTTCATCTGATAGCCCTCTCGAAGGCGATGTTTCTATGTCTATAGCCCTCTCAAAGGCAATTTATCTAGAGTCATACATATAAGTCCTACTCAGAGGCATTGTTCTCCACACACAATGGCAACCCTTTCAAAGGCACTTTTCCTAAAAGTCATACATCAGCCCTCTCAAAGGCCGTTTCTAGAATCATACATGTAAGTCCTAACAACAGACATTTTTTTATACATACATCAAGAAGCAAAGAGATGATATCATTCACCAAGGCCCACTATAGGGCAATATAATACACACATGTCTAGGCCTATCAAAAGGTGATATAGAATATACATATATGATAGGCCCGCCATGAGGCAATGTCTATAATATATATGAAAAATACATTCATGCCCACGTAGGGGCTACATCATGCCAACAAAAAACTAACCCTACTGGGAACCATCATTTCTAAAATACTGGTTGGCATCATCATCATTAGAAGAAAAATCCCAATGGGACATAGTCATAGACGGGGACCTTCCCCCGATCTCCTCTGGATCTCGTCCTCCGTGATATTCTCCACACAACAACAAGAAAACCAAAGCACAATCGGTAAGCCCATAAGTTAAATGGAAACATAAGTAGACTAACACTATCTTTTAAACATGCAGGTCTATACCCAACACACAATTGCGTAAGAAATCCAAAATCAGGACTGCCATTTAGATATCCTCTGTTCCTACCTACCACTCATCGAGACTGCTATTCAGATCCCCTTTGTTTCTACTCGGCCTAAGACCAAGACTGCTATTCGGATATCCTCTGTTTCTACTTGGCAAAAATCAAGATTGCTGTTCAGATATCCTTTGTTCCTACCAGAAACTCATCGGGATTGCCATTTAGATATCCTTTATTTCAACTTGGAAAAATCAAGACTGCTGTTCAAATATCCTCTATTTCTACCCGGCCTAAGTTTGAGACTACTATTCAGATATTCTCTATTTCTACCTGGCCTAAGTCCAAGACTGCTATTCAGATAGCCTCTATTTTTACTTGGCAAAAATAAAGACTATTCAGATATCCTCTGTTTCTACTTGGCAAAAATCAAGATTGTTGTTCAGATATCCTCTGTTCCTACCTGACACTCATTAAGCTGCTATTCAAAGATCCAAGACTGCTATTCATATATCCTCTATTTCTACCCGGCCTAAGTCCAAGATTGCTATTTAGATATCCTCTATTTCTACTTGGCAAAAATCAAGACTGCAATTTAGATATCCTCTGTTCCTACCTGACACTTATCAAGACTACTATTTAGATATCCTCTGTTTCTACTTGGCCTAAGACCAAGACTGCTATTCAAATATCCTCTTTTGCTACTTGGCAAAAATCAAGACTGTTGTTCAAATATCCTCTGTTCCTACCTAACACTCATCGAGACTGCTATTCAGATATCCTCTATTTTTACTTGGCCTACGTCCAAGACTACTATTCAGATATCCTCTATCTCCACTTAG
Organism: Castanopsis chinensis; assembly: GCA_032878915.1. Lineage (NCBI taxonomy): Eukaryota > Viridiplantae > Streptophyta > Magnoliopsida > Fagales > Fagaceae > Castanopsis > Castanopsis chinensis. Next base: position 4,267,427 of record JAVQMG010000106.1, on the reverse strand, counting down.
TAAAAATCAGGACTACTGTTCATAAAGCCCCTGTTCTTACCTGACACTCATCAGGACTGCTATTCAAATATCCTCTGTCTCTACTCGGCCTAAGTCCAAGACTGTTATTCAAATATCCTTCGTTTCTACTTGGCAAAAATCAAGACTGTAATTCACATTTTCTCTATTCCTACTTGACACCCCTCGAGATTGCTATTCAGATTTCCTCTGTTTCTACCTGGCCTAAGTCCAAGAATGCTTTTAAGATATCTACTGTTTCCACTTGGAAAAAAATCAAATATGCTATCCAGATATCCTTTGTTCTTACCTAACACTAATCGGGGCTGCTACTTATATATCCTTTGTTTCTACCCAGCCTAAGATCAAAACTATATGCCTCACCATTTTCACTATTCTCGAGCACTAGTTAAGTACCCCTTACCTATGTCTCATATTTTATTTTCAGCATTTAAATTTTTGCATCTTTGCATACCTATATAACATAGACAAAAAGCAAAATATATATAAATATATATATATATATATATATGTATGTATATGAATTTTCCTAAGACAGCATGGCATAAATCATGGCAAAAAAATATATGCTTCTAAAAATTCCAAATATAAAATAAGCACTAGCATGCATTCCTAGTAGTGTTGCTACTAACATTTTACAGAAAAGAAGGACAAAAGAAGAATCATAGTCACTGACCTCAAGTGAAGGAAAGACTGAAGCAGCAAATTGAAAGTTGAAAAGTCAGACCCGCTTAGTGCTCAAGTTGCTCTAAATAATTTTTCTCAGAAATGAGAAGAGAAAGAAAAGAGTGAAATGAGGTTAAATGAGCCAAAATGGGGCATTTATAAGCCTTGGGCTGCCCGACGCACATTCTAGGGTAGCCAAGTAGGCCCAGCGGTCCTATAAGGGCCGCCGGTCAATGTTGATAGTCAACCCGGTCCAAAAACAAAAAACAAAAAAACAAAAGAGCCTTTTCCTCTCCATAGGCTTAGAGATGGTACAAAATGCATTTAAGAAGTAGTTGCAACAAATCGGTCCAGTCAGGTAAAGTTCAGTCTTGATCCGTGAGTAGTCTCCACACGCAATTGGGGGCAATAAAGTTTGAAATCATGTTCTTTATCTGACACCTCTCACTGCACTCGAGATGTCAGATAAATAAGAGGCAGTTGTTGATATCGTATTTTGTCTGCCTTTGATTTGCATGCCGAACCCCGAAAAATTCAAAAATATTATTTTCTCTCCATGGGGCTACAAGAACATACAGAATGATGTGGCATAGCCTGTTCGGACACCAGAGCACCCAAAGTGCCTTTTCCAGCCAAATTGACCAAAACACCCCTAGTGGGCACAAAAACCCTAATTTCGATTCGGCCATCAGAATGAGTTGAAACCAACGCCATTGCAAAGATTATCAAATTATCATTCTGACAACTATTCACGGGTCGAAATCGGAGCTAGAAATGCCGAGATATCATGAAATCGGGATAACACATCGATCGATGCACCATTAAATTCCTAAAGCCATAACTTTTGATCCAACCATTGAATTTTCAAGTTCCATACCTTTTCAGAATCAGGAAATCAAGATCTTTCTAAAGGTGTCAAAATCAACCTGATCAAAGGAACTTTCAAGGTGGCGGCCCTCTAAGGGCTGCCTCATCGAAAAGTGCTCGGGGCTATAAATAGCCCCAGGCACCCCCCAGACCAAAAAAAAGGATGCTCCCCAAGTTGTCTGCTCTACTTGGACATTTTCTACACGTTTTTTCTCTCTTCCAAACACACAAAAAAAAAAAAAAAAAAAAACAAACAAACAAACATATCAAAGCCTATTGATTCTTCCTTCTTCATAAAACATACAAGGTAGTGTTCTTGCACCCAATCTTCTTTTCCTTGGTTCTACATCTTGGAGTTAGGGTTTAGGGGTGTGGATGTAACTTTTTAGCTACTATCCACACACCTAACTTTCTAAATATTTTTCTAGCATTTATCTTACTCTTTTTGCCTTAATAACATGCTTTATTTCTTTCCTTAGCATGTTTCTTGCTTTATCTTGCTCCTAGCATCTTCTTCGCCTAGATCCATGTTTCTATGCTTGTTTACACATCTCTTTCTCTCGATCTATATGCTTTATGCCATATTTTCCTATGCCATGTTCCTCTTTTTGTTCTAGGTTGATGTTAGGGTTACATGCTCACATGTTTGTACGATATTTGGATCTATGTGTTTATGTGTGTGTTTCCATGTTATATAATTAGATCCTTGTCTCCACTTGCTTATATACTTGGATTCAAGTTCTTCCATCATTATGTGCTAGATCTACATGTTTACATGCATGTTTCTATACCTATATGTCTAGATCTATGTTTTCACATGCCTACATGCTTAGATCTATATTCTCTACATACTTTGTACTCTCTTCCATGTGCTTGTGCTCTCCCTACCATGTTTGTGTGCCTAGGCCTAGGCTATGTTTATCATGCCACGTGCTATTGTAATTCCTTTTATTGCATTTTCTTGTGTTTTGGCCTAATGGTTAGGACCTGATCTAGACCCTATGGTCTTTGTCATCGTCCATACACCAAGGCCCACATTAAAGGGTTTGGATCATCCTATTCGCATGTCTATGCTTTCTTTCTTCTATGCTTTATGCTTTATCCTTGTGTTAGCCTCTCTTGCTCTAGGTTTTGCCACGTTTGACGCCCTTAGCGAGTTTGTAGTTGTATAATTATATCCAACGCCCATGAGGCCTTGTTTGGGTGTAACCATTTGGGAGGCATCTCTGAATTTTGGGTTGCTCTATGTGACCCTTCCTTTTTCTGCTCCACGCGATGCTATGCTTACCATGCTTATTTATGCCACCCGTTGGCTTTCTATGCATCTTTACACACTTGCTTACATGTCCATGCATGAGTCTTACTCGTTAGTGTGTCATCCATGCTTCAACACAATGAAGTTATGGCATTCGATCCAAACCTACATTTGTCCCTCATGGACACCACCCTTTTGTTTGCTTCCTTGCTTGTTTGCTTGCTTTCTTACTTTGTTGCTTGCCATGTTTATCATGCTTATCTGCTTTATGCTTCTTTCATATGCTCTTTGCATCTTTTCTTTCCATTGCATGTCTGCTGGTTTCTTGTCTTTGTCTTTGCATGTGCACACATGGAGCGAGGACACATGGAGCTAGGGCATAGCCTCCCAGGCGTAAGCAATAAGGGCGCGGAAGCAAGCACGTAGAGATGGGTCAAGCGGTCATGTTTAGTAGGTTTAGGGGTCTAGCCTCTCCTTTTTGGTTATGTACTCTTTTAAACCTCTTTCTTTCCTCCCTCCTTTCTCTCTTAGATGGGTTGTATTAGGTATGTCATGCTGTGTACCATTCGTCCTCATCTCTAGAGTATGGCGACCCCTGTTTACTTTCTTGCACCTATATTTTGGGTCATGCTTCAGGGATATAGGCATTTACCTTCCTGCTTTCTATGCTTGCATTGTGCATGATGTATGTATTTATATACGTGCTTCACTCCTTCCTGTGTGATTGTCACAGTCCATGTCACTTAAGGCAAAGCAATGCCTAATTTTTGCTGTGAAAGTAATGTGACATGTCACCAGATTTTCACCGTGAAAATCTAGTAGATTGCCCAAATGCCTTAGGAAAGCATAGATTGGGACCACACCCTTTCAAAAGCCAAACCTCAAAGCCCCCATGCACGCAAAACCCCAAAAGTCATTGCCAAAATCGTGTTTTTACTGCTAATCTTCAAAAATTAAGTTTTTATCAAAACAAAGGACTATCCTTGGATAGGCATTGTAGGGTGCCTAACACCTTCCCCACCTGTAATTAAACATTCGGACTCAAGAATCAAGATTTTTTCCATCCATATTAGATTTGGGAAAATGCCCTTTTTCTTACCCTAGAATTGGTAATAAAATCAACTAAAAATAGGTGACCAATCACAACTTAGAAAAACCCAATGATTTGTAGCAACTTTGCTCAGCTTTGGTAATCCTTTAAAATTTGGTCAAGATTCCCACCACACCACCAGAGGAAGACACCTACCCTCCTTCACCGAGAGAGAGAGAGAGAACACCCAAAGCTTCGCGTGAACCACGCACCATCATTTCGAGAGGGGCCTTCAACGGGCCTCGCGTGCGTGGGAGAGTTGCCACTACAGGTGGTCGAATGAAGGCCCATCGGTGGTTATCCGTCTTGAGGTCGGGCGTCGACAAGTATGTATATGTTTGGTTGGATAATATGTTCTTAATGCTCCAATATAATCTTTTAATATTGTCATGTTTATGTTTCTGCCTTAACATGATGTATGAATGCTTACGAGCCTTGGATGTGATATGACGACATGATGAATGCTAGGTTGATGAGATGCCATGATAGATGTATGCTAGGGTTTGTGATGAGATGACATGATCGATGACTACTAGGGTTTGTGATGAGATGATTGCCAGGATAATTGTATGTTTGGCTTGCTTGACAAGCATGATTAGATGTATGGTTAAGGTTTGGCATGAATGATGCCATGTTGTATGCTTAGATGTATGCTAGTGTCTGTGTGAATTAGAATACAAGTATTGAACCTGCTTTTAATTAGGTTAAGATATAAGACACAATGAGACGATGCCAACCCTAGGGTTGGGCAGCTTTGGGTGCCTAACACCTTTCTAAAACCATACCTAAATTCAAAACCCATACTCTGGTAGTAAGATTAATGGTCCTTCCTTTAAAGGATGCTATATTATGGTTCCTAGACCTTCTAACTAGGTGGTGACTCCAACAATTTCTGTTGTGTCCACAGTCCTTTAGCATCCACAGTGGATCTTTCATCCAAAAAGTAGTCAAGCAAGTCAAAAAGTCAAAACTTGTGCGCATATCCTATGGGAATTGAATATGCAGGCACGAAACCCCATGAAATCAAGAAGGAATACCACAGAACTTGTGCACATATCCCGAGGGAATTGAATATGTAGGCACAAATCCTATGCAACGCAAAACTTGTGCACATACCCTACAATAATTGAATATGTAAGCACAAGCCACACACCAGTCAAGCAAATTTGGAATACAGACATCGTGCACATATCATCCAAGAATTGAATATGCAGGCACATCATATGAAAATCCTACACATATCCCAAGGGAATTGAATATGCAAGCACGATGGAAGAGGTAGAGATAGAGTTAGAGGCCAAGGTCATTCCGAGGTAAGAGCCTTACTAGAATAGGTAGGGATAGAGATGGAGAAGACAAGTATTTCCTAAAGGCATAACTACTTGGAGAAGTTTACGGCAAGAGCCACAATTGGACACCATAAATATATATCCTTTTAAGCTCGTAAGAGAAATTTTGTTTGTTTGGTTGATGACTGTGGTCCTTGGCATTGCTTTTTTGTTTTTTTTTTTCCTTTTTAAGTGACTCTAGGATAATGAGTCACTTGCCTTTTGCTTGCGATTGGAAAAATGGGTTCTGGGATCGTGAACTTGTCATTGCTCATTTTTCGACCAACAAATGTGGGAATTTGGACATACAAATCCCACACAACTCTTCAGAGTTGCACCCCACCCCATGTATGAGTGATGTGTGTCATGTGCATGGGCTAGGCTAGAGCTGTACATCGAAACAAACTATTTTGTCTCTTATTCTTTTGATTTTATCAACGAAGCTCGTGAATCAAAATAGGGGAATTGGTAGACACCACATTTTATACCCTGTTAGGACATATGTGAATCATGTTAAGAACATATGTCATTTAGAATTGGCTTATCCTTTGACAAAACATACTTTACTTGTAATTAGATAGATCTAGGGTGGTTTAAGTCTTCAAGAAACATTTTGTTCAAGTCAAGAGTTAAAGCCATGCAAATCTGTTCAAGAAACAAGTGAAGAAGTGTTGTATTTTAAAACTCGACAGTTAGCTTGACAAATTGCATCTATCAAGGTTTAAAAGACAGTTTTAGCCCGATACTCGACAGCAGCTCGATAGATAACCTATCTATTGAGATTTATGAAAATCAGTTTTTCAAGTCTGATTTCACGCATAGCCATGTGTATGTGTTTAGGTTTTCTTTTCTCACAACCCTAAACATATAAGGATTATTTTAAAGGTTGTCATAAGGTTGTCGCACTTGTTGTTGCAAACATATTGTGAGAGGAGACAATTTGCCTTAGTTAATCTTTCTTTTGAAGAAGCTGCTGTGTTTATACGCCGTAGTGTTTTGTAACCTAGGAGTTTCATAATCTTCATCGTATTGATGAACTAAAGAACTTTGCAGCCAATATCCTTCTTAAGTTGGTGATAAAGTTGCGTATTGGGAACCATGCTTTATTAGTTAGTCACGTACTGGGAGCCATGCAATACAAGGAAAGATTGTCTCTACTTCAATTGGGTATTAGGGTAAGGGTTCAACTGTAGGTTGGTATAAGGTACTGGGATTCCTTTACTTGTAACTGCTTGTTTTGATTATAGTGGATTCTCAAGAGTTATGACCTTAAAATCACCTGGTGGGGTTTTTGCCTTGGAGGTTTTCCCCATTCGTAAACAAATTATCGTGTCAACTTTATTTTCCACTGAATTTAACTTAGTTGGTGATTTGTTGGTGCTACCACCCGTATTTCATGTTAATTGAACTAATTAATTAACTTGGCTAATTAATTGATTAATTTATCACAAGGGCTCAATACATTCTTGGCCTATCAAGCGGTATTTGAGTGGGCACACTTTGATTAGGTTTCAATCTTTGCTGTGTGATTCATCGACCCCTGTTTGTCATGGGTAGAGGATAGTCTTTTATTATACCTCCTTTATTTGATGACACTAACTATGCATATTGGAAAGTACACATGAGAGCTTTCTTGCAGTCATTAGATAAAAAAATGTAGCAAGTTGTGAAGATAGGCTAAACCAAGCCTAAGGAAGCGTCGGCTAATTAGGATGATGCAAAGATCAAAGCGGCTAACTTCAACAACAGGGCATTGAATGCTTTGTTCAGTGCAGTCACGAATGAGGAGTTCAAGAAGATATCCTCTACTGAAATTGTAAAGGAAGCATGGACTATCCTCCAAACAACCTATGAAGGAAGTAAGGCTGTCAAGGATTCAAGATTGTTAGAAAGGTGCTCAGATCTCTACCTAAGAGATTCATGCCAAGATCACTGCAATTGAGGAATCAAAGGACATTGACAAAATTCCTTTGACATAGCTGGTTGGCAATCTGTAGACTTATAAGTTGGGTTTGAAACGAATTAGAAATCGAGTAAGGGTAAGAGTGCGGTACTGAAGGCCAAAAGCAGTGACACAGATGAGTCTTCTAACGATGAAGATTCTAAAATGAAATCTGACATCACGAGGCAATTCAAAAAGTTTATGAAGAATGCCAATGCTAAAGGATTTGACAAGGACCAAAAGCAATTAACTTCTTCATAATTCAAAAGCCAAGATAAGGGGAAGAAGGATACGAGGAATGGCGATCAGTACACTGTTCCCTCAAGACCAAAGTGCTTTAGGTGTCAAGGCTTTGGACATATGAAACAAGAGTGCCCAACGTATATCGAGACCATTCGGAAAAGCAAGGCCCTTGCTGCTACCTTAGGTGACACCAAGCCTAAGGATGATTCGAATAATGAGGATGATGGAATCTTGAATGCCTTCACTGCCACTGCAAATCCTACTAAGGGGATTTTCGAAGAAGTGGATGAAGAAGTGGACTTGGTGGAGTCTAAATTTAAGAATATGGATGAAGAAGATGACATCCATATAGCCTATGCTAAATTGTACAAGGTCTCTGAAAAGCATGAGAAATTGTATAGGTTGGCCACCAAGAAGCTCGGTGATGTGGAGCTTGAACGAAAAGAAATCTCCACGAAGTGTGATGAAGCAAATCAAACCACTAGAGCACTAAGATTTGAGAACAATTTCTTGACTGAGAAGATCAAGAAGCTTGAAGCGGAGGTATTTCAAGTCAGAGTTCAATTGGAGAGGACTTCAAGTGCAAAGCTTGATAAGATGCTTAGCCTTTAGAAATCTGCTCCTGATAGAATCGGTTTAGGGTATGATTTCTCTTTTCCTAGTATTGCTTCTTCTAGTACTATTGTTTTTGCTTCACCTACTAATAATGTTGAATCTAAGAATAATGATGTGAAAATTGTTTTAGCTAGTGAGAACATCGATAAGGGTAATTCTATCTTAGGAGCACCCCCTAAGCTTAATAAGAAAGAGACTAAAAACCCTAGGGTTAAGAAGAGAAATTATCAAAAGTCTAAACAGAAGAAGCATCATCTCTGTCATCATTGTGGAGGGACTGGACATACTCAACCTAATTGCTGTTAATGGTTAGCCACTCAACAGAGCAATAGTATGACCTCATTGAGAAACTAGAATCAATTTCCATCCTCTTTTGCTCCTCTTGGAGATATTCTCAAAAGCCCTCACGTTCTTTTTGAACTTGAACGGTTTCAATTCTTCCCCCTCGTTGCTGGATCAAGGGTTCGCTAAACGAAAAGGTTCTTCCAAGGTGTGGAAGGAAAAAGGCTCGAAGTGATTTTGTCACTTTTCCCACTCTCCCTCTATTTTTTGCTTGCATTACCTGTGTGTTTTCTTTCTAGTTTTGAGTCAGTCTAGTTTTATACTTTATTTAGCATATTTTTGTTTGTTTGTTTTGCATGTTTTTGTTTGTTTGTTTTCAGTTTTACTTTATTTTGTTTTTTCATAAAAATAAAAAAAAATTGAAAAAAATCAGAAAAATACAAAATCAGTGTGTGTTTTGTGTACATTGGTACTTGTGTACCTTGGATGGCCATTAAAACAAAGTTTTCTAAACTTTGTATCTTTTGTAACTTAGATGAGCATCTCTATGCATAACTAAGTGCACAACTAAGTAAGTGAGCTTTACGGCTTGTGTTTGTGATAAGTAAGGTTAAGTAATCTTTTGTACTTAATACTCATATCACTCTTTTTGACAAGAAGGACTGAAAAATCCTAAGAGAAAGGCATAAATAATCATCTCACCACTGTTGCCTACTAATCATGAAATGACATTTGTATGCTTCGGCATAGCAAAAGTGCAACGTCAAAAGCTTAACATAATTGGGTATTTTCTTCTCTCTCTTATATGCCCATGCATGGTATGCTTAAAATAAAATATGCAAAGAAAAATAAAAGAAAAAAGAATCAAAATGCTTTATATATGATTGCAAGCATGTCTTTTAGGAGATGTCGGAGTTATAGGATGTACCTCGAAGCTCCATCAAGCAGTTATGATTTTGTGTGAGTTAAATTGATTTTCTCATATCTCAAATCTTCATGACATGTTGACACTTATGCAATCTTGCGATGTTTTTCACACACAAAATGCAATATTCTTTGCTACTTTTGATACATGTGCAAGTACAATGTGATTTGGTCATCACAAGGAATACATGTGTTAATGTATGCTCACTAAACTATCTTAGCTTGTTTTTTAAATACAAAATTGGTTAGACTTGTTTAGTGTGTGTGTGTGTGTTTTGGGTCTAAATGCTTGTCTTTTTTTTATTGAGAGATGTTTTTGAGAGCTTAAAATATTGATGGGATCTTTGGTTGAGTAGCATGCTTGATTGCATTCATTTATGTGTTTTTCTCTTCCTTGAAATTTGTTTTGTGCATTTCTCAACAACTTCTCGTTACCTCTCGACAGCTAAGCTATCTATCAAGCCTCTTGATCTTCTTTCTCGATAGATGTTATCACAATCTCGATCCATCGAAGTTCTTGAGAATTTGTCTCGATAGCTTCTCAACAGAGTCTCAATTTATCGAGAAAGTTTCTGACTGCTCGATAGATGCTCGATGCTAGTTCGATCCATCAAGGTCACTTTGCTGTGGACAACTCTCAACAGCACCTCAACAACTTCATTTGTCAAGATTTAGTGCTCAATAGCTTCTTGACACCTCTCGATCCATCGTGCTTCGTGTTTTTTATATATAGCTCAGTGCGAATTTTTCTCTCATTTTCTCCAATCTCTCTCAATAAAATCTGACCCTTTACCTCCCCAAACACTTTTCTCTCTCTCTAAACCTCTTACCTAGTGGATCTTCGGCCTAGATTGATCTTCTCATCTCTGTTATGATCTTGTTTTCTCTCTTTTTCATGCATTTCATTCATATAGATCTAGGTTTTTGGAGTTTTTGAAAGTATTTTGGGTTTTTTCAAAATTAATGAGGTTTTTGCAAAATTTTTGGATTGGTCTTTGCTTAAATGATCCTATATGTTCATGCATTACATCACATTTGTATTTTCACATTGTTTCATGCATTATAGATGTGTGTTTAGTATGTTGAAATCATGTGTGGTAGTAGGTTTGGATTGGGCTGAGTACATGTATATTTATTGTTGCATGTCACATGTTCATACATTTTTCACTCATACATACCATTCTTTTTCTATCTTATTGATATTAACTGTGTTTGATAGTTTTCAACATGTCCCTCTCTCTTTCTCTCTCTCTCTCTCTCTCTCTCTCTCTCTCTCTCTCTCTCTCTCTCTCTCTTCGGTTAGTTTGCTCATGGCACCTAAAAAAAGCTATTCTACTTCGTCCCCAGAACCCTCTTCGTTCTAGTGCATTATCTTCTTCCTCTATTGATTTAACCCTCTCTCATGTCAGGTTCTGTGATGACAAAGCCGGTAAGGACTTTTTGAAGAACTTTTCTCTATGCAGCATTCATTCAAAACGCCAAGTCATCCTTTTGGATTTTTCCAATATTGACCTTCCCACTGTCATCTACAGTAGGGGTTGGGAGTCCCTTTGTTTGTGACCAAGCAACTTCGTGATCTTCATCGTGTGATGAACTGAAGAACTTTGCAGTCAACATCCTTCTCAAGTTAGTGATAAAGTTGCGTACTAGGATTCGCACTACTATTAGTTAGTCACGTACTAGGAGCCATGCAATACAAGGAGAGATTGTCACTACAAAATAAGCTCTATTAGGTATTGAGATAAGGGTTCAACTGTAGGTTGGTATAAGGTACTAGGATTCCTTTACTTGTAACCGCTTGTTTTGATAATAGTGGATTCTTGGGAGTGGTGACCTTAAAATCACCCGGTGGGATTTTTGTCTCGGAGGTTTTCTCCATTTGTAAACAAATCACTATGTCAACTTTATTTTTCCGCTGCATTATATTTTAGTTTGTAATTTATTTATGCTGCCACGTACATTGCATATTACTTTGATTAATTAATAAACTTGGCTAATTAATCAACTAATTAATCACGAGGGATCAATACATTCTTGACCTATCAAGTGGTATTAGAGCAAGCACATTTTGATTAGGGTTTAATCTTTGCTGTGTGATCCATTGATCCTTGTTTATCTTGGATAGAGGACAATCCCGCAATGTACCTCTTTTATTTGATGGCATTAACTATGCATATTGGAAAGTACGCATGAGAATTTTCATGCAGTCTTTAGATGAGAAAGTGTAGCAAGATGTGAAAATAGGGTGGACCAAGCCGAAGGAAGCACCGGCCGACTGGGACAATGTGAAGATCAAAGTGACAAATTTCATCAGCAGGGCATTGATTGCTTTGTTCAGTACGGCCATAAATGAGGTGTTCAATAAGATATCCTCCACTGAAACTGTAAAGGAAGCATGGACCATCTCCAGAAAACCTATGAGGGAACCAAGGCTATCAAGGATTCGAAGCTACAGAGGCTCACTACAAGCTTCGAAGAGATCAAGATGAAGGAGGATAAGTCATTTGATGAGTTCTATGTCAGTCTTAAGGACATAGTAAACTCAGCTTTTAATTTTAGAGAAACCATTCCCGAACTTAAGATTGTGAGAAAGGTGCTCAGATCTTTGCCCAAGAATATTGACAAGATTCCTTTGACTAAGCTGATTGGTAATTTGCAGACCTATGAGTTAGGTTTGACGAGGATTGGTAAGTTGGGTAAAGGCAAGAGCCTGACATTAAAAGCCAAGAGCAGTGACACAAATAAGTCTTCAGATGATGAAGATTCTAAAATAAAGTCATACATCACTAGGCAATTCAGGAAGTTCATGAAGAATACCAATGCAAAGGGCTTCGACAAGGACCATAGGCAATTAAGTTCTTCTCAACCTAAGAGCCAAGACAAAGGGAAAATGGATGCTAGGGATGGCGGTCAGTACACCATTCCCTCAAGACCCAAGTGTTTCAAGTGTCAAGGCTTCGGTCATATGAAACAAGAGTGTCCTACTTATCTCAAGTCCATTGGGAAAAGCAAGGCACTTGCTACTACATTGAGTGACACCTAACTTGAGGATGATTCCAAATATGAGGATGACAGAATCCTAAATACCTTCACCGCCACTGTCAATCCTACTGAAAGGATTGTAGATGATGTGGATGAAGAAGAAAAATTGGTGGAATCAAAGTTTAAGAAGATGGATGAGCAAGAAGACATCCACACCGCCTATGCAAAGTTATACAAGGACTTGGAAAAGTATGAGAAGTTGTATAGGTTGGTCACCAAAAAGTTCAGTGATGTGGAGTTTGAACGAGAACAACTTTCCACAAAGTTTGATGAAGCCAATCAGACTATTAAAGCACTGAAATATAAAAACAATTTCTTGGTTGAGAAGATCAAGAAGCTTAAGGCAGAACTGTTCCAAGTTAGAGCTTAGTTGGAGAGAACCTCAAGTGCAAAGCTTGATGAGATGCTCAGTATTCAGAAATATGCTTCCGACCGAACCGGTATAGGGTATGATTTCTTTTCTCCTAATATTGCTTCTTCTAGTACTACTGTTTTTTATTCTCCTATTAATAATATTGAATCTAAGAATGATGATGCTAAAACTGTGATAGCTAGTGAGAACATAGACAAGGGTAAATCTATCTTAGGAGCACCCTCTAAACCTGCTAAGAAAGAAACCAAAAACCCTAAGGCTAAGACGAGTAATGCTTAAAAGTCTAAAGAGAAGAAGCAGCATCTCTGTCATCACTGTGGAGCAGTTGGACATACTCGACCTAATTGCTACAAGTGGCAAGCCACTCAATAGAGCAATAACATGGTCTCGTCTGGAAACCTGAGTCAGTTTCCATCCTCTCTTGCTCCTTTAGGAGATCTCCTTGAATAGCTAATGAAACAAAGTTTTTCTAAACTTCGTATCTCTTGTAGCTTAGACGAGCATCTCCATAAAAAACTTAGCAAGTAAGCTTTGTGGGCTCGTGTTTGTGATGAGTAAAATTAAGTAATTTCTTGTACTTAATACTTGTATCACTCTTTTTGACAAAAAGGACTAAAAAATCCTAAGAAAAAGCATAAATAACTATCTCACCACTGTTGCCCCCAATCATGAAATGACATCTATATGCTTCGGCTAAGCAAAAGTGCAATGTCAAAAAGCTTAACATCATTGGGTATTTCTTTTCTCTCTTTTATATGCCTATGCATGATATGCTTAATAAAAAAATATGCAAAGAAAATTAAAGCAAATAAATCAAAATGCTTTAAAATATGATTGCAAGCATGTATTTTAGGAGATGTGGAAGTTATAGGATGTACCTCGAAGGTGATAATCCCCATCAAGCAGTTATGATAATGTGTGAGTTAAATTGATTTACTAATATCTCAAATCATCATAACATAAAGACACTTATGCAATATTACGATTTTTTTCACACACAACAAGCAATATTCTTTGCTACTTTTTATACATGTGTAGGTACAATATAATTTGGTCATCACAAAGTTTACATGCATTAATGTATGCTCCCTAAACTGTCTTAACTTGTTTTTGAAATATAAAATTGGTTAGACTTGTTTAGTGTGTGTGTGTGTGTGTGTGTGTGTGTGTTTTGGATCTAAATGCTTGAAAATTTTCTTGATTGTGAGATGTTTTGAGAGATTAAAATGTTGTTTGGATCCTTGGTTGAGTAGCATGTTTGATTGCTTTCATGCCTGTGTTTTTCTCTTCTGTGAAACTATTTTTAAGCAATCTCGACAGCTCCTCGACACCTCTCAATAGCTAGGTTATCTATTGAGCTCTTCAGCTTCTTTTTATCGCAATCTCGATAGCTCCTCGATCCATCAAGAAAGTTTCTGTCTCCTTGATAGATGCTCAATAGCTCTTCGATCCATCGAGCCTCTTTGCTGTGGAAACCTCTAGACAGCTCCTCGATAACTATTTCTCACTATTTTTAATTCTCAATAGCTCTCAATCCATTTAAAAATAGATTCTTATAAATAGGGTTAATGCGATTTTTGCTCATTTCTCCCTGATCTCTCTCGACAGAATCAATCTCTTCACCTTCCAAAACCTTTCTCACTCACTCCAAACCTCTTCTCCACTCATTTTTTGGTCTCAAGATCTTCTTTCTTCTCTGGTATGATTCTTTCTCACTCATTAATCATGCATTTCATATCTTTTGACCTAACTTTTGGGGTTTTGAAATCCTTTGGGATTTTTTAAAATTGTTGAGGTTTTTGATAAAATTTTGGGATGGGTTTTGTATAAATGATCTTGTATCATCATGCATTGCATCACATATGCATTATAACAATGATTCACGCATTTTACCTTGTTGCAATGTTGTGTGTTGGTAGGTTTGTATTGGGTTGAGCCTATGATGTGTGCATGTCACATGTTTATGCATACATACCTTTAATTCTTTATATTCTTATATATTGATTATGTTAGTGCTAATCTGTGTCTATCTCTCTCTCTCTCTCTCTCTCTCTCTCTCTCCTTCTTTCGGTTAGTTGCTCTATGGCACCTAAATGAAAATCTACTCCATCCCGGAACCCTCCTTGTTCTGAGCCATTTTCTTCTAATTTTACCCCCTCCCATATTCGATTCCGTGATGATAAAGGCCGACAGGACTTTTCGGAGAACTTTCCTAGATGAGGCATTTATTCGGAATGCCAAATCATTTTATCGGACTTCTCTGATACTGACCTACCCACTATCATTCATAATAGGAGTTGGGAGTTACTTTGTGGCGTCCCGGTCACTTCTCCATTCGTGATCATATAGGAGTTTTACTCCAATATGCACGATTTTGATTATTCAGTTCCTCTCTTTGTTACTTGCATTCGAGGTACATGTATTGTGGTCACACTAGATATTGTATCCAAGGTGCACCACATCCCGAGGGTAGCACATCCTGACTACCTCGGCTGTGATCGTCTTAAGACTGTATCTAAAGATGAGCTCATGTCTTCTTTTTGTGAGCGTCCTTCTAATTGGGTTGATCATTAGTACACCCCTTGCTCGGTCTTTGTTAAAGGTTCAAGGTTCATTAACATGGTGATGACCTTTTTTCTACATCTATTGTCTCACTATAACTCTATCACAAAGCCTTGTGCTCGATTTTTGCTTTCCCTTCTAGAGCATCTTACTATAGGGATACGGCGACTTGTGATATGCTCATTTTTCCTTCGGCTATGACATGGACCATTCATAATTTTTTGTCTCTTATCCTAAGTCAGACCATTTCTCAGTTATGTGTGCCATAGATGCCACTACCATTAAACGGAGCAAGGCGCAGCTATGATCGAGGCAGCCTGGGATGGCGATTCCTTCAGTTTCTACCACTCCATCCACATCCGCTCCTTCTTCTTCCACAAGTAGGGTAACTCTTGAGGACATCATGGCACATCTTGTGCATATAGATTCTCACCTTGACAGTCTTAATGATGAGTTGTATCAATGAAAACCCATGTTGGTTGTATCGCATGACGACATGCTGTCATGGGTGGTTTTGTTGCTTCCTCTCCATCTCCACTGGCTTCAGAGGATGAGAGTGATGAAGGCTCCGGTAGTGATGATATTAATGAGGACGATGGTGCTAGCTCGCCCAATGATGATGAGATGTCTACTTCATGTTCTTACCGTTTGTCACTTATGACAAAACCAGGGAGTAGTTTTGGATATGAAAGTAGTCATACTCATAGGGGGAGGGTTAGTATAGGAGAATTTTGTTAGGTAGAGTATTTATATTTCGAGGGATGTAGTGAGGACGTGTGTATCTTTTTCTTTTCTTTCTATTTTAGATACATTGTTCTTGTACCTTTGGTCTTGTGACCATTTTGTGATAGCAAACCTTGTACTTGTTGATGATATATATACATTTGAGATTGTTATTACAGGTCTTTCACGTATCTTTACATGTGTTGTTTCTTTTCTCTCTTTATGCACATGCTTCTTATATACATGTATGCAATCTTTTATATATGCCTCACACTAAGTGTAGGTTATTTAAGTGTTTTAGAAATACAGGTTGTCAAAATCTTCCTTGCCATGAACTCTCTTCTTACAAAGTTTTTCAAGAGTTTGTGTTAGGATAGATTTCATTGTATTCAAAAAGTGAGTATGAGTTGTGTGATTTATGACTTCTCTCATATATTCATTTGTTTGTTATGGTTTTGTCATGGATTGCCAAAGGAGAGATTCTCACTACAGAACAAGTTCAATTGGGTATTGGGGTAAGGTTTTAACTATAGGTGGGTATAAGGTACAGAGATTCTTTTACATATAACCGCTTGTTTTGATAATAGTGGATTCTTAGGAGTTGTGACCTTAAAATCACTTAGTAAGGGTTTTGCCTCGGAAGTTTTCCCCATTCGTAAAAAAATCACCGTGTCAACTTTATTTTTCCGCTACATTATATTTTAGTTGGTGATTTGTTTGTGCTGCCACGTACATTGTATGTTAATTTAATTAATTAATAAACTTGGGTAATTAATCAATTAATTAATCACAAGGGGTCAATACATTATTGGCCTATCAATTGGATTAATTAATAAACTTGGGTAATTAATCAATTAATTCATCACAAGGGGTCAATACATTTTTGGCCTATCAAATGGTATTAGAGCAGGTACACTCTGATTAAGGTTTAATGTTTGATGTGTGATCCATTGACCCTTGTTTGTCATGGATAGAGGACAATCTCTCATTATTCCTCCTTTATTTAATGGCACTATCTATGCATATTGGAAAGTATACATGAGTGCTTTCTTGCAGTCATTAAACAAGAAAGTATGGCAAGCTGTAGAGATAGGCTAGACCAAGCCAAAGGAAGCGCCAGCCGATTGGGATGATGCTAAGATCAAGGCAACAAACTTCAACAGCAGGGCATTGGATGCCTTATTCAGTGTAGTCACTAATGAGGAGTCCAAGAAGATATCCTCCACAAAAACTGCAAAGGAATCATGGACCATTCTCCAGACAACTTATGAGGGAACAAAGATTGTCAAGGACTATAAGCTTTAGAGGCTACAGTGACATGGATAAGCCTTTTAACTATGAAGATTCTAAAATGAAGTCCTACATCACTAAGAAATTCAAGAAGTTCATGAGGAATGCCAATGCAAAGGGCTTCAACAAGGACTGGAGGCAGTCGAATTCTTCTCAGTCTAAGAGCCGAGACAAAAGGAAGAAAAAGGGAAGAAGGATGCTAGGGATGACGGTTAGTACACTGTTCCCTCATGACCCAAGTGTTTCGGGTGTCAAGGCTTTGGTCACATGAAACAAGAGTGCCCTACTTATCTCAAGTCCATTAGGAAAAGCATGGCACTTGTTGCAACTTTGAGCGACACCGAACTTGAAAATGATTTTGAAAATGAAGATGACGGAATCCTAAATGCCTTCACTACCACTGTCAATCATATTGAGGGGATTGTAGAAAATGTGGATGAAGAAGAAGACTTGGTGGAGTCAATGTTTGAGAAGATGGATAAATAAGATGACATCAAAACTACCTATGCAAAGTTATACAAGGTCTCGGAAAAGCATGAGAAATTGTATAGGTTGGCCACCAAGAAGGTCAGTGATGTGGAGTTTGAACAGGAAGAACTCTCCATAAAGTTTGATGAACTAATCAGACTATAAGAGCCCTAAGGTTTGAAAATAATTTCTTTTCTGAGAAGACCAAGAAGATTGAAGTGGAGTTGTTTTAAGTCAGAGCTCAGTTGGAGAGGACTTCAAGTGCAAAGCCTGATGAGATGCTCAACCTTCAGAAATTTGCTTCTGATCAAACTCATTTAGGGTACAATTTCTCTTCTCCTAATATTGCTTCTTCCAGTACTACTTTTTTTGTTTCTACTGGTAATAATGTTGAATTTGAGAACAATAATGTGAAAATTGTGATAGTTAGTGAGAACATAGACAAGGAAAAATCTATCTTAGGAGCACCCCCTAAGCTTACTAAGAAAGAAACCAAAAACCCTAGGGCTAAGAAGAGTAATGCTTAAAAGTCCAAATGGAAAAAGTAGCATCTTTGTCATCACTGTAGAGCAACTGGACATACTCGACCTAATTGCTACAAGTGGCAAGCCACGCAACAGAGCAATAGTTTGGTCTCATCAGGAAACCTGAGTCAGTTTTTATCCTCTCTTGCTCCTCTTAGAGAACTCCTTAAAGCCTTCATGTTCCTTTCGAACTTGAATGGTTGTAATTCTTACCCTTCTCTGTCGGTTCAAGGATTTGCTAAAAGAAAAGGTTCTTCCAAGGTGTGGAAGGAAAAAGGCTCCAAGTGATTTAGTCACTTATCTCTCTCTCTCTCTCTCTCTCTCTCTCTCTCTCTCTCTCTCTCTCTCTCTCTCTCTCTCTCTTTGTGTGTTTGCATTACTTAAGTCTTTTGCTTTATTATTTTGAGTTAGTCTAGTTTTTATGCATTAATTTGCTTAACATGTTTTTGTTTGATTGTTTTCAATTTTGTTTTATTTTTTTTTCTCCATAAAAATATATATAAAAATTGAAAAATTAGAAAAATACAAAAATAGTGTGTGTTTATGTACATTGGTACTTGTGTACCTTGAATGGCCAATAAAACAAAGTTTTCTAAACATTGTATCTCTTGAAGCTTAGATGAGCATCTCTATGCTCAACTAAGCAAGTGAGCTTTGTGACTCGTGTTTGTAATGTGTAAGATTAAGTTATCTCTTGTACTTAACACTCGTATCACTCTTTTTGATAAGAATGACTAAAAAATCCTAAGAGAAATGCATAAATAATCATCTCACCACTGTTACCCGCCAATCATGGAATGACATTAGTATGCTTTGACATAGCAAAAATGCAATGTTAAAAGCTTAACATCATTGGGTATTTCTTTTCTCTCTCTTATTTGCCAATGCATGATATGCTTAAAGAAAAATATGCAAAATAAATAAATAAAGCAAAAAGTATCAAAATGCTTCAAAATATGATTGCAAGCATGTCTTTTAGGAGATGTGAGAGTTATAGGATGTACCTTGAAGGTGATAGTCCCCATCAAGCAGTTATGATTGTGTGTGAGTTAAATTGATTTACTCATATCTCAAATTGTCATAACATGTAGACGCTTATGCAATCTTGTGATGTTTCTCACACACAACACGCAATATTCTTTGCTACTTTTGATACATGTGTAGGTACAATGTGATTTGGCCATCACAAGGTTTACATGTGTTAATGTATGCCTACTAAACTGTCTTGACTTATTTTTGAAATATAAAATTGGTTAGACTTGTTTAGTGTGTGTGTGTGTGTGTGTGTTTTCAGATCTATGTGCTTAACATTTTTATTGATTGAGAGATGTTTTGAGAGATTAAAATGTTGTTTGGGTCCTTGATTGAGTAACATGTTTGATTGCATTCATTTCTGTGTTTTTCTCTTCTTTGAAAAACTGTTTTTAAGCAATCTTGACAGCTTCTCGATACCTCTCGATAGCTAGGCTATCTATCGAGCTCTTCAGCTTCTTTTTATCGCAATCTCGATACCTCCTTAATCCATTAAGAAAGTCTTTTTCTCCTCGATAGATGCTCGATAGCTTCTCAATCCATCGAGCTTTTTTGCTATGGAAGCCTCTAGATAGCTGTTCGATAGCTGTATCTGGTGAACTTTAAATCTCGACACCTTTTGATACCTCTTGATCTGTCAAGAATTATAAGATTCTATATAAAGGGCCCACACGATTCCAGCTTCATTTTTCTCAATCTCTCTCGATCCTTTCTGACTTCTCAACTTCCCAAACACCTCTCTCTCACTCTAAACTTCATTCCCAGTTGATTTTCAACCTAGATCAAGCTTTTCTTCACTAGTAAGGGTCCTAAATCCTTCATTCTTCATGCATTTGACCTAACTTTTTGGGGGTTTTGAAAAATTTTTGGGTTTTTCAATTTTGATGAAGTTTTTGGGAAATTTTTGGGATGCGCCTTGTTTAAATGGTGTTAAATCATCATGCATTGCATCACATTTGCATTATAATAATGTTTCATGCATTTTAGATGTGTGTTTACTTTGTTACAAAATTGTGTGCTAGTAGGTTTGGATTAGGCTGAGCCCATGATGTTTTTAAGTTTGCATGTCAGATGTTCATGCATTTACATGCATACATACCTTCAATTCATTATATTCTTATGAATTGATTTGTTTGGTGCTATTCTGTGTTTCTCTCTCTCTCTCTTTCTCTCTCCTTCTTTCGGTTAGTTGCTTTATGGCACTTAAACAGAAATCTACTCTGTCTTAGAACCCTCTTTATTCTGGGGCATCTTCTTCTAATTCTACCCCACCCACATTTGGTTCCATGATGATAAAGCCTGCAAGGACTTTTCGGAGAACTTTTCTAGACGAGGCATTTATTCAAAACGCCAAGTCATTTTATTGGACTTCTCCAATACTGACCTACCCACTGTCATTCACAGTAGAGGTTTGGAGTGTTGGAAAAATATAATACGCAGCGGAAGAAAATATAATTTAAACGGATCTACTTCATACATATAAGTTAACATGGGCTATTTAAGTTTCAAAATTAGAGAACAAAAGATTGTACCTTGGAGCGGAGAATTTCAAAACTTGAAGACGAGAAGTACTTGGGAATACTTTCAATCTTCACTCCAATTCCACTAACGCCCAAGATGTGTGGTCTCTCAATCAGTTCGAAAGGGAATATGAAAGTGTGTCTCACACTCTCTTTTTCTCTATGAAAATCTCTACAAATTCTCTTTTTTTTTTTTCTGTGTGATTCTCCCTTTGTATCTAACTGATTATCTAATTGGGCTGGCCTTTTGGGCCTTTCCAATTGGGCTTAAGTATGTGGCTTGGAGTGGGACCAAAAGGGACCAATAAGACACTAGCTCCAATGGACCTTAGGCTTTTCTGTCAACTCTTGACAAGTCCAAAGTTACCATTAACTATATTTAATACCACTATATAAATATAGTTGCACTCTAGGCCTTATTAATTAATTATATCCCAAGACTCTATTATACATGCAACCCCTTCATAAAATATTCGTAGTAATACAAAGTCATAAATATAGACTGCCACTTTGTAAATTACTACATCTTATCCTTGAGTACCCGGTTTAATCCTTTAAGTTATTCATCATATATTTATGAAATCCAATTCCATAAATATATACTTTAGTAACTCCTTACTAAAGTGGTCAGGCCCAACTCTCTGAATAACAAACACATTAAACTTATCTCAAGGGAATATTTTATATCTCCGTTAAGAGACTATGAATTCCATCTTGAGAATATATGTTCCATCAACATTAAATGTGGCTGCCCAACATACTGAGATTTTGACCTTAACCATAGATCTCACTCCTGATATATCAAAGCAACCTACACTTTATGATCAGGTCCATTATCCTCTCAGGATTAAGAGTTCATGCAAATATAAGTCGTGAGTTTATTATTCTATTGACAGTCTTTAGGAGAATAATAAATCTCACACCGGTCCAGTTCAATATGTCTTAACTCTTAAAACATATCAACATATCAACTAGAAATCTCCATTTCCATGATCAAGACAAATCATCTTAGTTGATATGTTATAGCCTTCGCAGATGAAATGCCCAATTTCATCACCGACTACGAACTATAATTCTGAGTTTACAAAGAACTTGTGATTTATATCTTCTGTGACTAAATCACATAAATCACATACTATTGCATCTCATGGACTATATGATAATGTCCCAATATTCATGTTACCATTATTTTCAAATAATAATACAACTTTATTAACCAAAACATTAAGTCATACATAATGTCTTACATAATAAAATACATAGCATCATACAATAGGATTTAAGGACAAATATCCCAACATGGAGTCATTGTGTGGCATCCCGGTCACCTGTCCTTCCGTGATCATACAGGAATTCTACCCTAACATGCATAAATTCAATTATTCAGTACCTCATTTCTTCACTCGTGTTCGATGTATATGCATTGTGGCCACTCCAAATATTGTATCTGAGGTGCTCTATGTCCCAAAGGTAGCACACCCTGACTACCTCGGTTGTGATCATCTTAAGACTATGTCTAAAGATGAGCTCGAGCTCATGTCTTTGTTTTATGAGCGACCTTTTGATGGTGTTAGGATTAGTGCCCTTAAATCCTATTGTATGATGCTATGTATAACATTATGTATGACTTAATGTTGTGTTTAATAAAGTTATTTTATTTCTATCTAAAATAATGGTAACATGAATATTGGGACATTATCATATAGTCCATAAGATGCATAGTATGTGATTTATATGAAAAGTCACAGAAGATATAAATCACAACTTGTTTGTAAACTTAAAAGTGTAGTTTGTAGTTGGTGATGAAATTAGGCATTTCATCTACGAAGACTATAACATATCAACTAAGATGATTTGTCTTGATCATAGAAATGGAGATTTCTAATTGGTATGTTGATATGTTTTAAGAGTTAAGACATATTGAACTGGACCGCTTTGAGATTTATTATTCTTCTAACAACTGTCAAATGAATAATAAACTCTCGACTTATATTTACATGAACTCTTAATCCTGGGAGGATAATGGACCTAATCATGAAGTGTAAGTTGCTTTAATATATCGGGAGTGAGATCTATAGTTACGATCAAAACCTCAGTATGTTGGGCAACCACATTTAGTGTTGATGGAACATATATTCTCAAGATGAAATTCATAATCTCTTAACGGAGATATAAAATATTCCCTTGAAATAAGTTTAATGAGTTTGGTTATTCAAAAAGTTCGGCCTAACCACTTTAGTAAAGAGTTACTAAAGTATATATTTATGGAATTAGATTTTATAAATATATGATGAATGACTTTAAAGAATTAAACTGTGTACTCAAGGAATTAAGATGTAGTAATCTTCATAGTGGCAGTCTACATTTATGACTTTGTATTACTACGAATATTTTATGAAGTGGTGGCATGTACAATAAAGTCTTGGGACATAATTCATAAATAAGGTCTAGAGTGCAACTATATTTTTATAGTGGTATTAAATATAGTTAATGGTAACTTTAGACTTGTCAAGAGTTAACAGAAAATCCCAAGGCCCATTGGAGCTAGTGTCTTATTGGTCCATTTTGACCCCATTCCAAGCCACACACTTAAGCCCAATTGGAAAGGCCCAAAAGGCCATCCCAATTAGATAATCAGTTAGATACAAAGGGAGAAACATACAGAATTTTCAACTGAGAACATAGAGAATAAAGAGAACAACAAGAACACTATCGTGAAGTAGTGTAAGAAGTGTTAATCACTTTGACATTCTCCCTTTGGAAAACTGATTGAGAGACCACACATCTTGGGCGTAAGTGGAATTGGAGTGAAGATTGAAAGTATTTCCAAGTGCTTTTGATCTTCGGTTTTGAAATTCACCACTCTAAGGTACACTCTCTTGTTCTATATTCTGAAACTTATATAGTACATGTTTACATTTATGAATGAAGTAGATCCATTATTTTTCCCGCTGCGTATGTTTTGTATGTGATACAAACATGTATTTTTCCATCACCTTCTTCTTAGGGTGATAGTCAAAACACCCTGTTAAATTACCAATTGTTCCAAAAGCTTAAGTTGTTAGGAAATGGTGAATTTAATCACTTAACCATAAGTTTAACACTCCCTCTCACTTGTGGGCCTAAACTTTCCCTTTATAGGTGAGGACCCAACAAGTGGGAATTTAACTTTTTAAATGGGTGGTAGAGTAAAATTAGGGATCGAACTCAGGATCTCCTGCTCTGATACTATGTTAAATTACCGATTGTCCCAAAAGCTTAAGCTGTTAGGAAATGGTGAATTTAATCACTTAACCATAAGTTTAACACACCCGTTGCTCGGCTTTTGCTAAAAGTCCAAGATTTTTTAATATGGTGATGACTTTTTTTCTATCATTTATCCCGAGTCGGACCACTTTTCTATCATGTGTGCCATAGATGCTGCTACCGTTAAACGGAGTGAGGCGCAACTATGACTACAGTAGACTAGGACGACGATTCCTTCGGCTTCTTTAGCTCCATCCACCTCTGCTCCTTCTTCTATGGGTGGGGTGACTCATGAGGAAATCATGGCAAAACTTGTGCACATGGATGCTCGCCTTGACACTCTCAGTGATGAGTTGTGTCAAGTGAACCCGTGTTAGTCATATTGCATGACAATGGGTTGCCATGGGAGGTTTCGCTGCTTACTTTTCTCCATCTCCACCGGCTTTAGAGGATGAGAGTGATGATGGCTCTGGTAGTGATGATGCTGATGAGGTGGTGCTAGCTCTTTCAGTGATACTAAGATGGCTACTTGAGTTACTTACCTTTTGTCACTCATGACAAAAAGGGGGAATAGTTTTGGGAAGAGAGTAGTCATATACATAGGGGAAGAGTTAGTTTAGGTGACTTTTATTAGGGGGAGTGTCTATATTTTGAGGGATGTAGTGAGGACTTATGTATCTTTTTCTTCTCTTTCTATTTTAGATACATTTTTCATGTTCCTTTGGTCTTGTGATCACTTTGTGATAGCAAAGCTTGTACTTGTTGATGATATATATACCTTTGAGGTTGTTATTATAGTTCTTTCACTTATCTCTTCATGTGTTGTTTCTTTTCTCTCTTTATACACATGCTTCTTATTTATTATATGCAATCTTATATTTCTGTTTCACACTAAGATGGTGTAATGAGTTTTGTTTAGAGTGTTTCAGAAATATAAGGTGTCAAAGTTTTCCTTGCCATGAACTCTCTTCTTACAAAATTTTTCAAGAGTTTGTGTTATGATTGATTTTATTGTATTCAACAAGTGAGTATGAGTTAAGTGATTTATGATTTCTCTCATATGTTCATTTATTTGTTGTGGTTTTGTCACGGATTGCAGAAGGAGGAGATTGTTAGGAACATATGTCATCAGGTATTGATTAATCCTTTGACAAAATGCATTTTACTTATATTTGGGTAGACCTAGGATATGTTTAATACTTCAAGGAATAAGGTTTCAAGTTCAAGTATTAAAGCCATGCAAGTCTGTCCAAGAATCAAGTAATGAAGTGTTGGTTTTTAAAGCTCAACAGCTAGTATCTATCTAGATTTAAAAGGCTATCTAAACCCAAAGCTTGACAGCTGCTTGACAAATAGGGTATCTATCAAGAATTATGAAAATTAGATTTTCAGTTATGATTTCATGCCAATTTGTGAGTATATGCTTGGGCTGTTTTTTTTCACAACCCTAAATATATATAATGATTATTTTAAGGGCCGTCACAAAGAGGACAATTGCACAAGTGTGAAGCAAAGAGTTGTTCATGCAATTTGTGACCGGAAACCTAGTTTACCCTAGAGTTTTGTGACCAAGCAACTTTGTAATCTTCAACGTGTGATGAACTAAAGAACTTTGCAGCCAACATCCTTCTCAAGTTGGTGATCAAGTCGCGTGTTGGGATCCGCGCATCTATTGGTTAGTCATGTACTAGGAGTTGTGCATTAAAAGGAGAGATTGTCACTACAGAACAAGTTCAATTAGGTATTGGGGTAAGGGTTCAACTGTAGGTTGGTATAAGGTACTGGGATTCCTTTACTTGTAACCGCTTGTTATGATAATAGTGAATTATCGGGAGTAGTGACCTTAAAATCACCCGGTTGGGTTTTTTTCTTGGAGTTACTCCTCATTCATAAACAAATCACTGTGTCAACTTTATATTTTATTGCACTTTATTTTTAGTTGGTGATTTGTTTGTGCTAGCATGTACATTGCATATTAATTTGATTAATTAATAAACTTGGGTAATTAATCAACTAATTGATCACAAGAGGTCAATACATTTTTGGCCTATCAGATGGTTCTTTACTAGCTCACCCGAGGATGATTTTTTTTACTAGGATATACACTGGTCTCTCTCTTTCTCTCTATTACTGTTCTTGTTCTAATCTTTTTCCTTCATTTTTTTCCGAATCCCTTCATCTAGAAGTTATCTTTCATTATATACTTCTCAGCTTCTTTCATCCTAGCCCTCTATCTACTATCCTCTAGGCCCTCCTTAGGACACTTATCCCATTACATTTCTGTTAAAGGTGGTAGAAGAAGCTGCTTAGCTATGAATCTATTGTTTAGGTGTCATTTCCTCATTAATGTTGCTGATAAAGTTGTTGCCAGTCATTTAATACGGAAGCAGTAGGTGAGCTTTCACAAGAAATTTCTTTCAACTACCTTGACTCTCTTTCTCAACACCATTCTCTCCACTTGGACTTCTAGGAAGTATTTTGTCTCTTCCCATCCTATCCTCGGGCGAACCCACTCCTCGGGCTTAAAGTGCTTCCATCTGAAGAACGAATGATGGTTACAATGGTTCTATTCTTCCTAAAATAGAACCGTTGAATCTTGAAACAAATCCTTAAAATTGAGTAATTTTTTCCTTTTGTTGGTTTATAGCACAGATCTTTTTTTTTTTTTTTTTGGGAGAAGAAATACTAAGATCTCATTCTTTGGAGAGGGAAAATATTGAAATAGTATTAAATTTTGGCTTTCTATATTATAAAAAATTTTAAAAATTTAAAATACCAAAATAATTTTCAAATGAAATTTTGTGAAAAAATAACTACAAAAAGTGTGTTAAAGTTATTGTTTTCTAGTTTTTCCACCAAAAAAAAAAAAAAAACATTTTCAAATATCAAAGCATTTTTAAAATGATATATTTCTAGCAATATTCTATTAGATTTTTGGTTTCATCTTTTCCTCTCAAAAACCCTTTCAAATATCAAAAACTTATTTAAAAAAAAAAAAAAATCAATAGCTACTACAGGAAGGGATATTTGAGCTATAGATGTCTCTATTAAAAACACTAGATAAGGCTAATTGACTGCAATACTCTTGGCAACAAAACCCATTTTTAAATGCTAGAATTCTATCGGAATTCTACTACATTTTTGGGTTTTGGTTTTCTTCTTAAAAACCTTTTTTCAAATATCAAAATCCATTTATGCTAGAATTCTGCTAAAATTTTGATTTTCTAGTTTTCCATTTAAAAAGCTTTTTGAATATCAAAAATCATTTTCAAGCTTTAAACCCTAGCTTTAGTTTTCTAATTACAAAAAAAATTTTAGGCCTTAAACCCTAGTTCTCATTTTCCACTTCGAAAAACATTTTTAAAGATTAAATCCTGGTTCTAGGATTTTCACATCAAAAATCATTTTCAAACTTTAAGCCTTGGTTTTGGGTTTCCTATTTCAAGAACCATATATTTCAAGAATTGAACATTATTTAATTATGATGTTCTTGCTTTGAAAACCATTTAAACACTACTTTTTGTTAGATGATGTATTGTAATTTAACACTATGATGTATTGTAGTTCAGTAGAGTAGAGTAGCAGGCCTGTTAGTTTTGTATATAAGGCCTAAACTGTAAGTTGTTTATGTGTTAGATGCTAAGCTATGAGTAGTTTTTGTAGTGAAGTTAGAGTTAAATGACAGTTGGGATCTTTCTATGGGTTAGTAGTTTGGTTAGTTATTTGGTTAGAACCATCTTACCTTTCTCTACTTCAGATATAAAGAGCAGAGCTGGTTTGTTGATGATGAATAATACACACATTTTACATATTTTCTTTCTCTCATCACAGATTGATTTACTCCATTGATGAACCTTAAGATTTTGTTAAAAAGAATCAGATCTATTTTTGTGTAAAGTTTTTGATAGACCAAAAACATATTGACCCCTTGTGATAAATTAATTGATTAATTAGCCAAGTTTATTAATTAATCAAATTAACATGCAAACGCGTGGTAGCACAAACAAATCACCAATAAACTAAAGTGCAGCAGAAAATAAATTGACATAATGATTTATTTACGAATGGGAAAACCAATACGGCAAAAACCCCACCAGATGATTTTAGGGTCACCACTCCAGAGAATCCACTATTATCAGAACAAGCGGTTACAAGTAAAAGAATCACAGTACCTTATACCAACCTACAATTGAACTCTTACCCCAATACCTAATTGGACTTGTTCTGTAGTGACAATCTCTCCTTGTATGCCCAAACATACAATTACAGATTTGATGAAAAACGGACTTGAAAATATGAGTTTTATAAATCTCGACAGATACCTAATATGTCAAGTTGCTGTTGAGCCACGGGCTAGAGTAGCTCTTCAAGTCTCAATAGATGCTAGTTGTCGAGCTTTAATGAATAGCACTTTTTACACTTAAATCTTGGACAGACTTGCATGGCTTCAATACTTAGACTTGAAACAATGTTCCTTGAAGTATTAAACACATCCTAGATCTACCCAATTACAAGTAAAGTACGCTTTGTCAAAGAATTAGCCAATTACATAAAATGTTGACATATGTTCCTAACATGAAATCATGTATGTCCTAACAATTTTTTTTTTAAAGTAATTTTATCAAGAAAATTTAGATCTATTGTTTGTAAAAAAAAATGATTTTGAAAAGAATTAAATCTATTTTGCATAAAGTAAAATAAATAAAAAAAGATTTTATTTGTAAAAATCAAATCTATTGCTGGACCAAAAAAAAAAAACTTTTGAAAGAGGATCCACATTCATGAGATAAATTTATTATGCAAGCATCACATAAAAAACAAAAATCAACCTAACTTTCAATCTCTTCTTTTAAATTTCAAAATCTACAATTTAGTAACAAAGAGAACTTTTTCTTAAAAAAAAAAAATCAGATCTAAAAATACCGATCAGTTTCGTGCATTAGAAAAAAAAAATAGACCTCTATTTAATGAAAACACAAATCGGTTTTGTGCATTAGAAAAAACCAAACTTGTATTTAATAAAAATACAAATTGGTTTGGTGTTAAATAAAATCAAATCTGAAAATACAAATCGGTTTTTGAATCTTTAAAAAAAAATCAGATCTAAAAAATTCATATTAGTTTTTAATTTAAAGAAATCAGATCTAAAAGATTCATATCAGTTTTTGGTTTGAAGAAATCTTTGATAGTCAGTAGCAGATTTTGAAATTTAAGAAAGAGGATCACAATAAACAACCATTTAAGAACATGTT
Source organism: Castanopsis chinensis (assembly GCA_032878915.1). Taxonomy (NCBI): domain Eukaryota; kingdom Viridiplantae; phylum Streptophyta; class Magnoliopsida; order Fagales; family Fagaceae; genus Castanopsis; species Castanopsis chinensis. The sequence continues at coordinate 4,238,165 of JAVQMG010000106.1, read as the reverse complement.
ACAAAAAAATTCAAGCAGAACATGGTAATTATATATCAAGAACAAAAAAACGCAATGAAAGAAGAAATCGAATACCTCTTTTATGAGCGTGCTCTTCTAATGAAAGAATATTTTAGAATTGAAAGAACTCTGTTCATCTCTTTGAAACCTAAAATACTTTACTTACAAAAAAGAAGTTCCTAAAGAGCCCCTAATTCTGATTTAATTCCTCTATTTATAGAGGTTAGGATGCTTTGTAAAATTAGCTGAATGATCAGATACAATTTGGGATGCGTCTTTTTCTCTAAAAAATAAAAATAAAAGGTAAGGTTTATCTCAATCCAGGAGTCCTCGGGGCTGGGCCGCCAGTTTGTGCCAATCGGCACTTGAGAAGTGCCCATCGGCACTTGAGAAGTGCCGATCGACACTTGGGGAGTGCTGATCGGCACGTTTCATGTGCCAATTAGCACTCCAAGAGTGCCGAGCTTGCGTTTGAATTTTAGTCTAATTTGGACTCTTTTTGTGAGGATTTTTAAGTTGGAAATTGCACTTAGACGCATTTTTAATCCATATTCTAAAAATTAATCCTTTTTCTAGATATTCAGGTCTTTAAAGTGATAATTATCTTGTAGATAAATATCCCAAAAATTCATGCTTATCCACAACTTCTTTGTTATCTGATTATCCAATTTATTCCCATGCAAGTAAGTTTTCTTTTAACATTAACTAACAACCAATCATAAAATTATTTAATTAATTTTAATTGTCTAACCAATCAGAATTAATTTAAATTAATCATGTGTGGTTGGTTCCACCCAAACACAATGCATGTTGATCATGCAAACTTGATTATGTGATATCTTTCAATCCAATGGTCCGATTTGGAAATCAGACATACCGTCGCGGCCGTTAGAACCTCAAGATCATTTTTACAATATGCAATGAATGAATTAATGCATGTAATGCAACTCTAAATTTTGGGCATATGAATGGTCATTCTAGTCATCTTCCAAGATAATATTATGGGTGCAAAATCGAGTGTCTACAGAATGCCCCTTATTGACAGAGCTTGTAAAGCAAATGTCAATGTAAAACAAAGACACTGATTTTAGCAGCCATGATTTAATTAAAGTTGACGCTTCAAAGATTACTTAGCCCTAGAACCTACAATCTTGAATTATGGGCAACCAAGGGGCTTTTCTACCTCGATCTTGGTGGAAGGTAAACAAGGGTCTTCTCTACCTCAGAACCTGGGATGATTGAGAGACTTCTCTATCTCAATCTTGAATTGTGGGCGACCAAGGGGCATCTCTACCTCATAACCTAGGACGATTGAGAGGCTTCTCTATCTCAATCTTGAATTATGGGCAACCAAGGGGCTTCTCTACCTCGATCTTGGTGGAAGGTAAACAAGGGGCTTCTCTACCTCGGAACCTGGGACAATTAAGGGGCTTCTCTATCTAAATCTTGAATTGTGGGCAACCAAGGGGCTTCTTTACCTTGATCTTGATGGAAGGTAACCAAGGGCTTATCTACCTTGGAACCTGGAGTTTTGCCTACAAAAGATAAAAATTTGAATTTAGACTTTAGATGATGAGTGCTTTGTTGCTCCATTATTTTGAGATGTGCAGTCTTCATTTTTTTTTTTTTTTTTGAATTTTGAATTTTCTCTTTTGAAAAGAAAACTTTGATTGATTTTTGCAGTCCTTTTGAAAAAGATTTATTTCTTTGAAATGTGATATTTGGAATTTAGAATTTGAAACTTTCTTTTTTGAAATATGATACCCTTTTGTTCTTGATCATTCTTGAAAAAAAAATTTCAAAACTGATTTTTTCTCAAAATTGATGTCATTTGTTATTGAAAAGATTTTCATTCATACTTCTTGATTTTCCCTTTTATTAGAACAAAGCAAATTTTTTTTTTGGGAAAGTTGACTGAGTCAGCTTAGTCAAACTTGAGTTGACTCAGCAACTCAAGTAGCTAAAAGAAGGGGGGGAGGCCGAATTTTTGGCCCCTATCTCTTTTGTTTCCTTTTTTTTTTATGCTCTTCCTTCTTCTTTCTTCCTTCTTCCTCCATTGTCACTATTCATTCCGTTCTTCCACTTGCATTTTCTCCGTCATCACACCATTTCTTTATCAGTAAATCACTTTCCTAAGCTTTTAAGCTTGCTTTCCTTCATCTCCCTCAATATCTTTTTAGATCTTTGTGTTCTTGACCATCTTTGCTACAAACCCATTTTTGAAACCCATCTCCAAACCTCCATTTTTTTTCTTTGCATTGACAATGGCATCTTCCAATGGGCCTTCCTTTCTCACTTTTAATGGGAAAAAAATATCACCCATCCCTTGAATGGAATGAAGGAGAAGCTCATTTTTTTGGATTTCTTTGTTGGGAATTTTGTTGATTTCGTGTTTTGTTGAGAGTTTAATGTTGAGACATTGTCATTTAGTTGTTTGCTCTTGTTGAAATTTTACATATTGTATGGTTGGGTTTGAAATTCTTGTGATCATGTTGTAATCTTGGCCTTGGGGCATTTTTGAATTGTTGAGCTATTTAACATCGTGAAATTTGGACAATGTTGATGATTCATGCAATCTGGCAATGTATGAAGCTTATGGTATAGTTGAATGTGTTTTGACTTGCATTTTGGGGGCATTAATTTTTTATGATTGTGGAAATTTTGTTGGCATGTGTAAGTCTTATTTTACGAGTATGGAAATTTTTTATGGGTATGGATATGAAAAATTTTTGTGGTGGCATGTATTTTTGTGTTGGAGATGGATTCTTTTTTTTTTTGGGACATGGAAAAATTTTGGTTGGACATTGGAGAAACTTTTCGAACATGGAAACTTTTTTTTTGACATGGGATTTTTGGTTGGACAAATTTTTGGACATGGGAAATTTTTTGGACACAGAAAATGTTTTTTATTGGACATGGAATTTTGGTTGGACAAATTTTTAGACATAGGGAATTTTTGTTGGTCATGGGATTTTTTGTTGGTCATGGGACTTTTTGCCGGTATTGGGATATGGAAAATTTTGGAATGAGTATTTGTGGACATCCTGATGATGGGTTAAACTTTGTTTTGCAAAATCTCAAGAGTCGAGGTAGCCTATAGATGCTGAAAGGCATATGGGAAATACTGTCTCTAGATATTAGGAACGTCATTGGTGAAGTAGGCTTCCAAACTTTTTTCTAAGCTTTATTGAATCATGATAGTCATGAGTACAAGGATCTTCAGTTACTCCTTAGTTTGTCAGAGTGGTTTTGGGACACTACTTGCACTTTCCATTTTCCTAGCATTGGTGAAGTGATGTTGACACCTTATGATTTCTCAGCCATTACTAGCTTAAGATTAGGTAGCGAGAGAATCAAAGTTAATGATTTCCTCACTTCAAAAGAGATTAAAAACCTTTTGGGTGTGATGCCTTCAAAAATGAAGAGTACGAATGTCTCCTTGATGTGGCTGTATGAAAAAATTGAGCACTGTAAGACTGTAGCAACTAGTACTCATATGTTCATGCCTTTTTTCATAGGAGCTTTCTTATGTCCAAACTTGGGTAGTACTATGAGCTTGCGCTATTTGTGGATTCAAAGGGATATTGGTCATATAAAAAACTATGATTAGGGTGGCATGGCTTATGCAACCCTCTTGCATTCTTAACTTTCTCGGCATAGCCTTTCAAGCTTAGGAGGTGCACCATTTGTTTGGCAGGTGAAGTTTTAAATTTTTTACTATGTGTGGGTTTTGGAAAGTCATTTGGGTTGTTGTGACATTGATGATGTATGCTGATTTTTTTTTTTTTAAGGTTTGGATGTATGAATATTTTAGGGTTGGTCCTCAAGTTCGGGAAGATGTTGATGACATGCATCTAAGGTTTCTTCGTTGGCTGCCCAAGTATTGTTGCATTCCAAGCGTTCTTTGTAAGTTTGGCGTATGGCGATTGACAACTTGACTGTCGCTGTTGTGGGTTTCTTTTTTTGTGGGATTTTGTGTTTGGTTGAGGGTTTTTGTGTTTGATTATGGTTTGGTTTTTATTTTATTTTATTTTATTATGAGCTCAATATGATTTTCAGATGTCTTTGGATGCATGACTTGGATGTGAGGAGTATGCTAAGTGTGAATAGGCTCACTAGGTTCAACATGTACCCTCTTACGACAATTCTAGTTCCTCCTTGTCCCTCTATCCATTTGGTTGACCTTCTAGCTAATGAAGAAATTGCTCGTGCTCAAGTTGGCCATGTTGTTCCAGGGAACCAAAAGATTATCTTGAATTTGTTCAAACTCAATTACAGGGTTGTCTAGCTGGCATTCCCGTATCCTCTGTATCTTTCTTTCTTTCCAAGGTCAAGTGCATTTCATCTTGTATGCTCATCTTCCATATTTCAGCTTTTGTGACAATATTTGTATGTTGCACTCTTAGGCTTTATCTTCAGAAAAGAAGGAAGAGGACTCCCCCTCCAATTCATGCTAGCAGCTCTTCTAGTTCTTTCATGGAGACTTATCCTCATTTTCTAGCATGGTAATATGAAGTGATGAATCTTGATGGGTCGTATAGCTCTATGATGTCAGATAGGCTAGAGCACACCCCAAATGTTCCTTGGAGTGACCCAATGCATTCCTGAATCCTTTAGTTTCTTGTCCTCATTTCGTTTTGGCTCACTAGGTTGTTCATGAACTGGTGAATTTGTGTTTCAGGTTGGGACTGATCTTGTGGAGGAAAGCATGCGGATGATTGAAGGTTTGCAACTAGAAGCACGCACTCAATCTTCCCAATACATGCCCAATGAAGTGAACTGGGTATAAAATAATGCTCTTCGAGTGTTTTTGCTTGAACTTCCATGATAATGGATCTAACACTTGTCTTTGTTAATTCTTCAGAATACCCAAATGGCATTGGCTGATACTGAAACAAGGTCCTTGGATGAGTGGATCAAAAATCCTGAATTTGAGAATCGGCAACAAGAATCTTGGTTTTATGCAAGTTAGGAAGGAGACATTGAGGGTGGCTCCTCTAGAGGTGGGTCTAGGAGCTCTTCCCGCAGGTGGACCCGAAGTCCGAATGATGCTTGACATGTATTTTAATTTTCCTACAAAGACAAGAAAGTACTCCTTAGACAATTTGTATTAATTTCAACTTCTAGCATTTTTTACCTTTAAGTTGCTTCTGATCTTGTTGAAACTTTAGATGAGACAAGTTTAGAATTCACATGATGAGGTCTTGTAGCAAACCATTTGAACTTATCTGCCCACTTATGATGGGATTTGCACTTACAAGAATAAGGCACTACCGAATGCCCCTAGTTTGAAAACTTCATGCATGATAACCCTTCATTCTTGAAAAGATTTTTCCTCTTGCTCTCTTCTTCTTTTTTTGTTTTGAAAAGGAATGAGTGATTTTTTCTTATTCTAGAAAGAAGGATTAAGGCATAGCCGAATGCCTCTAGTTTTAGAGATGAAAGCATGACTTTGAAAAAAAATTCTTGATTTGATTATTTTTCTCTCCCCCCCCCCCCTTCTCTTTTTTTTTTAAAGCAATGATGCAAATGATTTTTTTTGAAAACCATTGGACATGGCATGCCTAAATGCCCCAATTTAACAAACCGTGAAAACTTTTGAAAACTTTGCTGCTCGATTAATTTTTTTTTTTTTTTTTGAGTGAAAAATAGAGTAAAAAATGGGAATGAGAAATGCCCTAAAACACAAAATAGGGTAAGTGCGTCTTGGTGGAGCTGAGTGCCAATCAGCACTCTTAGAGTGCCAAATGGCACTCAAAGGTGCTGACAAATAGCACTCAAATGGCACTCAAAGGTGCGAGGAGTGCCAATCAGCACTCCTCGCACTTTTCCGATGCATTTTTTGTGTTTTCGAGTTTTTTTGAGAATTAATTTCTCCATTTGAGTCCATGAAACATTTTCCTAGTCAGCTAAAAACTCTTGAAACTTATTTAAACCTGGTTAAGGACTGAGGTAGCTTATTTTAGCATCTATCCTACAAAAACATCTCTACATCAAGGTTAGCAAGACGCAATAATCACAAAAAAGAGTTATCCATGGCTAACAATCAAAATTTTCTCATTCAACAATTCATGACATCAATAAATGGGTTCGTAGCTTTGATTTTAGTACCAAAACCAATCTCACAACCTATAAACTAGAGGGAATCAAAGCTTTGACGAATGTCAAGATCAAGAGGAATTTCCTCTATTCTACTGTGAGGTTCTAGGACACTGAAGATCATGTATTCCGGTTTCAAATTGTTGAACTTTAGCCCACAATTGAAGTATTTTTAGCTATTCTAGGTTATGATCCTAGCAAGAAATCCATAGTAGTTTCTTGTGATCCTAGACATAAGGAAGTTTTGTCTGATGCTCTTGGACTTCCTACTTCAATTACCAGTAATGTGATTGAAGGGCACATGGTGAATCTTCATGCAGTTCTTTCAAGACTGATTAATAAATGTACTCATGGAGTGACTAACAACATGCAGAAGAATTTTGGCTTAGCTCTTTGCTTCATGGGAAAATTTTTGCTTTGCTCTGGAAGACCTAGCTTTGTGGATGCACGTGCCATAGGTGTTATGAGTCAAATTAAGGACGGTGATAATCCTGTTTCTTTGATCTTAGCAAAAACTCTTTTAGGATTGGACTCTGTATTTCATGGTGGAGAGTCACAAAGCTTTCTTGGGAGTTCCTTGACTTTGCAAATATGGTTGATGGAAAAACTAGACATGATTTCCATGCCTACAGTCACTGATTATGGTCCTGGCAATTTCATCAGTAGAACTGTCCTCAAAATTGAGTGTTAAACTGAGAGCAACTAGGTGAAATTTCTGGAAAAAAAAATTCAGTGTCTCAATTCAATGGAATTGTTATTGGTGGAAGTGCCCACCTCCTTTTTTGAGATCTCGAGGATCAGATCACATCTTCAGACTTGGATTAAGGAGCGAAACTTTCTATAAGGTTGATAGACTCTTGAGGCAATTTCAATATGAGCAGGGAATGCCTGATGGAAAAGCGAGAAGACCTTTCACACCTGTGGACACAAATCCTACTTCTGTAAGGAACGTGTTGTTGGGCTTGGAGATGGCTAACTGTGTGGATCAATCCTTTGTTAGAGTTCACTTCCAAAGGATGACCAAAGTCTATTCTAATTGACTAGTGAACAAGATTGCGAACAAGGAGGCTGACATGGTTGCTATGAGAAAACAATTCCTCAGAGACAATCGAGAAAGACACGAGGCTGAAAATTACGAGTTTAAAAGAAGGGTGAAAGATGATGAAGTACCTAGCACAGATGAAATCAATGAACAAATAAATGGGAAAAGACTGAAGAAAAAGTGATCTTTTTTTTTTTGGGCTTTGAACATGTTTATTTAAAAATTTGATGTAAAACTCTTAGGTTTAGGAATTATTCAGGACATTCAGGTTGAGGGTTCTATTTAAGGTGTAGGTTTTTAGGGTTTGGTCTTTTATGGATTGGTTTAGGGTTTGGGTTTTCAATTTTGTGTAATGACATGGTTTAATGGAATGGTTGAAATTTGGAATTTTTTTTTTTTTTTTTTTTGGGGGAAGTTATGACCCGACCAATATATGGTTGCCTACTTACCTCCTTGGCAGAAGGATCAGGTCATCACGTAGTTCATTTTTATTTGCCTTAACTTTTGCCTAGGCCACCCTTTCGGGTTTTCAACCTAGCAGGCTCTCTCACTCTTTTTCTTTTTCTTTTTTTACTCCCATTTTGTGTAGATCGCTTTTTCGGGTTTTCAACCTACCTTTTTTTTTTTTGTTTTTTTAACTGAACCTAGGAAGGGAAATAACACAATTTACAACCACTTCAGTCGTGGTGTTTTTAGACTACCACCTCAGACGTGGTATTTCTTCAATTGATCTATATTGGTTGGCTCAGTAAAAGGGTTTGCATCTAAGTCCATCAACCTTACTGCTCCCCTAGAGTATATCTGCTTGATAATGTATGGACCTACCAATTTTGCTTGAACAACCCATTTGTATTTTGAATCAGGGCTCGAATTTCTTTCAACACTAAATCCCCCAACTTCAAATCTCTAGTTCTTACTTTTTTGTCAAAAGATTTCCTAAGCCTCTTTTGGTAACCTTGAATGTGATACAAGGCCTTGAGTCTCTTCTCATCCATCATGCATAATTGGTCATACCTACTTTGCAACCAGTCTACTTTAGGGATTTCACTTTCCAGTACTGTTCTTAATGATCGGATACCCAGTTTAATGGGAAGGACTGCTTCCATCCTATACACCAATGAATAAGGGGTGGCTCTTATGGAAAATTGAATCGATGTCCTATACCTCCAAAATGCATAGGGTAATTATAGGTGCCAGTCTTTGTAGTTCTTCATGCTATTCTTCAAGATTTGCTTTATATTCTTGTCAGTAGCCTCAGCTGCTCCATTAGTCTAAGGACAGTCAAGTGAGGATTTATTGTGCTGAATATTGAACTGTCGAAGTAGCTTCTCTGTTTTTCCTTTGAAATGTAGCCCATTGTCTAAGATAATTTCATGTGGTACCCCAAATCTACAAATGATATTAGTCTAAATAAATTAAGCAACTTTCTTCGAATTCAAAAACTTGTATAAGGCAGCTTCTACCCATTTTGTGAAATTATCAATAGTAACAAGTATGAATTCATGGTCATTAGATGCTGTTAGGTGAATCTTCCCAATAATATCTATTTCTCATGTAGAGAATAGCCAAGGTGAAGTCAAGGTATGTAATGGCATAGGTGGCATGTGCTTCAGATCTCCACGGACTTAGCATTGATGACACTTTTGAATGTAAGCTGCATAGTTGGCTTCCATAGTAGTCCAATAATAAACTTGCCTCATTATTTTTCATGATAGCATGTGTGCATTCATATGTGGCCCATAATTGGACTCATGAGCCTTTCAATTATTTGTTGTGATTCCTTGGCAGTCAGGTAAAGGAGATGAATTCCGTCATATGAGCTTCTGTAAAGCCTCTCATCATAAATAATATAATTAGTGGACAACCTTCTAATTGTTTGCAGATTTTGGGTATGTCCCATCCTTGAGATACTATAGAATGTTGGAATACCATTCACCTTTACCATTTGTTCCCTCATCTTCTTCTATTGACATGCAATAAGATGGCTCTTCTTTTTGTTCCACCACTATTGGTCTAGCTTCATCTTCCTTAGGTCCATCCATCATGGATGTCATTGTTGCTAAAGCATCTACAATCTGATTCTATATTCTTGGCACATATTGGTACTGGATCTTACTGAATTTCGAAGCCCACTTCTGGAGACATTCATGATAAGGCATTAGCCTTTCTTCTTTGACCCTCCATCTATTCTAAATTTGAAAGATTATCAAGGCTGAATCACCATATACTTCCAACTCTTTCACTCCAAGACCTAGGGCTACTCGTAACCCCATAATGCATGCTTCATATTTAGTGGCATTATCAGTGGTAGGAAAGTTGAGCCTACCAGAAAATGGGATGTGTTTCCCATTTGGAGATTAAGAGAACTCCAATGCCACTTCCATTTTGATTAGTTGCTCCATCAAAATATATCTTCCATGATTCTACCTCGATCCCCATGCTATCCTTATCTGGAAAATCTCCTTGGATCTCTTCAGCTTCTTCAGGTGAACAGTGAGCTAAGTGATCACCAATTGCTCTTCCTTTCATAGACTTCTGGGTCACATATTTAACATTAAATTTTGACAGAAGAAAAACCCATTTAGCTGTCTTCCTATCTTGCATAGGGTTTTCCATCAAATATTTCAAAGGATCCATTCTTGCAATTAACATGACCTTGAAAGCAAGCGTATAATGTCAGAGTTTTCGGGTTGCCCATACAAGTGCTACACATGTCTTCTTGAGCGGTGAATACTTCTCTTCGTAAGCCAGCATCTTCTTGCTAATGTAGTAGATCGCATTCTCCTTTCTAGTCTCTTCTAAATACTAGGCAAGCAAAGCCCCCATTGTTGTATCCGTAGTTGTGAGATACAACAATAATGGGTTTTTAGGTATCGGTGGAGCCAGATTGGTGGCTTCATCAAATAATTCTTAATCTTCTCAAAAGCTTCTTGACATTGTTCATTCCACACTGTGGGAACTTCCTCCTTAAGTAGTCGAAAAAATGGCTCAAATGTCATGGTGAGCTGGGCTATGAATCTATTGATGTATTGTATCCTCCTTAAAATTCTCGGATCTCCTTCTCAGTCCTAGGAGGCTTCATCTTTATGATTTCTTTGATTTTGTCAAGATCAACTTCAATTCCTGTCTAACTTACCATAAACCCCAACAACTTTCTAGATGTGATGACAAAAGTGCATTTCTTTGGATTCAACTGCAACTTGTAGAGTTGGATTCTTTCAAAGAACTTCCGTAAAGCTGGTATATGCCCTTCATGGTCTTTTGACTTCACTATCATGTCATCAACATAAACTTCTACTTCTTTGTGGATCAAACCATGTAACAAAGTAGTGGTTGGATGTTGGTAAGTAGCACCAGCATTCTTAAGGCCAAATGGCATGGCCTTGTAGCAATACGTCCCAATGGAGTAATGAAAGAGGTTTCTCCATATCTTTTGGAGCCATCTTTATTTGGTTATATCCTGAAAATCCATCCATAAATGAGAGTAAGATATGTCCTGCTGTGTTATCAACTAGGATGTCAATGTGAGACAAGGGAAAATCATCTTTTGGTTATTAAGATCTTGGAAGTCTACACACATTCTCACTTTCTCATCCTTCTTTGGCACTAGAACCGCATTAGCTAACCATTCTAGGTAATTGAGCATCCTCAGAAATCTGCATTGTACTGTTTCTCAACTTCTACTTGATCAGTTTCATGATTGGATCTGTGGGATTGCAATGCTGCACTCTATTTGTATTAATCCCAGGCATGTCTTCATATGACCATGCAAATACCTTTTTGAATTTTGTCAGTAGTGTAACTAATGATCTTTCTCAGAGGTGGTTAATAGTTTGGGTTTCTTCTTTTATAGGTTCTACATGCCCTTGTTTTAATTCCTTATCATTAAGAGTTTCTTTACCAATTTTAAAAATAAAAACATTCAACGCCAACAAATAAGCAGAACCCAAAATTATACTATAAGGAAAAGAGTTCTCAACATACTGAACAAAAATAGACTTTATAGGAATACGATTACAGTAATACTAGCAAAAATAGAGTCAGTGGGGACATAAACAATGTTCTTCATTGGAGTGACTGGCTCGATGGTCTTGATCTTCTTCACAAAGTCTTCCATGGGGTGGGCAGCTCCCCCCCATGCCTAGTTCTTCAACTCAATTGTGGCTTCAACGATGGTGGGTGGCTCTAGTGAGTTCCTTCTTCCCTCACCATCAGTACCATGGGATCTTCATTCATATAATCTATGGCTTCACCACCAATCTTCATATCTGTGGGCTTGTAAGTCACAAAAGCATCTAAGTGCTCTATAATATCCATCCACTCACCAAACAGATCTTGCTTTCCTTTGTTGCTCAGATGGATGTATTGGGGGAGGTATTCTAACTCATTCCCTTCCATCTTCTCATCTTCACCTTCAGGACTCTCTAGTGTTAAAATTTTGAAACTGTGGATCACCAGCTTTTTGTCTAGGGTGGCCAATCTTGCATCTATTTCATCTTCTTCTTCAGTGTATGGGGTCAATGATGTTGGAATCATACATGCGCAGCGGAAGAAAATATAATGTAAACGAATCTACTTCATACATACAAGTTAACATGGGCTATTTAAGTTTCAGAATTAGAGAACAAGAGAGTGTACCTTGCAGCGGTGAATTTCAAAAACTTGAAGATGAAAGGCACTTGGGAATACTTTCAATCTTCACTCCAATTCCACTAACGCCCAAGATGTGTGGTCTCTCAATCAGTTCCAAAGGGCGAATAAAAAAATGTGTCTCACACTCTCTCTTTTTCTCTTTATGAAATCTCTACAAATTCTCTACTGAAAATTCTGTATGTTTCTCTCCCTTTGTATCTAACTGATTATCTAATTGGGCCGGCCTTTTGGGCCTTTCCAATTGGGCTTAAGTATGTGGCTTGGAGTGGGACCAAAAGGGACCAATAAGACACTAGCTCCAATGGGCCTTGGGCTTTTCTGTCAACTATTGACAAGTTCAAAGTTACCATTAACTATATTTAATACCACTATATAAATATAGTTGCACTCTAAGCCTTATTAATAAATTATATCCCAAGACTTTATTATACATGCAACCCCTTCATAAAATATTCATAGTAATACAAAGTCATGAAAGAAGACTGCCACTTTGTATATTACTACATCTTAATTCCTTGAGTACCCGGTTTAATCCTTTAAGTTATTCATCATATATTTATGAAATCCCATTCCATAAATATATACTTTAGTAACTCCTTACTAAAGTGGTTAGGCCCAACTCTCTGAATAACAAACACATTAAACTTATCTCAAGGGAATATTTTATATCTCCGTTAAGAGACTATGAATTCCATCTTGAGAATATATGTTCCATCAACACTAAATGTGGCTGCCCAACATACTGAGATTTTGACCTTAACCATAGATCTCACTCTTGATATATCAAAGCAACCTACACTTCATGATCAGGTCCATTATCCTCTCAGGATTAAGAGTTCATGCAAATACAAGTCGTGAGTTTATTATTCATTTGACAGTCGTTAGGAGAATAATAAATCTCACACCGGTCCAGTTCAATATGTCTTAACTCTTAAAACATATCAACATATCAACTAGAAATCTCCATTTCCATGATCAAGACAAATCATCTTAGTTGATATGTTATAGTCTTCGCAGATGAAATGCCCAATTTCATCACCGACTACGAACTATAATTCTGAGTTTACAAAGAACTTGTGATTTATATCTTCTGTGACTAAATCACATAAATCACATACTATTGCATCTCATGGACTATATGATAATGTCCCAATATTCATGTTACCATTATTTTCAAATAATAATACAACTTTATTAACCAAAACATTAAGTCATACATAATGTCTTACATGATAAAATACATAGCATCATACAATAGGATTTAAGGACAAATATCCCAACAATCTCCCACTTGGCCTAAAGACTATTGTGCACTAATCTAACTCCCATCTCCTCCAAATGTGACTCGAAAGTCCTTTGAGGCAAGGCTTTGGTGAAGGGATCCGCTAGATTCTTTGCACCATCAATCTTTGCAACAATCACATCTCCACGAGCAACAATGTCTCGAATGATATGGTACTTTCTTTCTATGTGTTTTCCTTTCTTGTGATTCCTTGGATCTTTGGATTGTGCAACCGCTCCACTATTGTCACAGAACAATGTAATGGGAACTTGCTCAATTCTTATAACACCAAGATCACAAAGGAATTTCTTGAGCCAAACAGCCTCCTTTGCTGCCTCACAAGCGGCAACATATTCGGCTTCCATGGTGGAGTCCGCAATACAAGATTGCTTAACACTCCTCCAACTAATGGCTCCACCTCCCAAGGTGAAAACACAACCCGACGTGGATTTTCTGAAATCTAGATCCGACTGAAAATCTGAATCTGTATAGCCAATGGGAATCAAATCCTCACAACGGTAAACAAGCATATAATTTCTCGTTCTCCGTAGATACTTGAGAATATGCTTTACAGCTTGCCAATGTTTAAGTCCTGGATTTGATTGATATCGGCTGACCATGCCAACTGAATAACATATATCCGGTCTAGTACAAAGCATGGCATACATGAGACTTCCCACAGCAGAAGCATAAGGAACTTGTCTCATGATATTTTCTTCCTCTTGAGTCTTAGGCCTTTGGTCATCAGACAGAGGAACCCCATGTCTAAAAGGAAGTAATCATTTCTTGGAGTTTTGCATGCTAAACCGTTCTAGAACCTTATCTATATATCCAGCTTGTGACAAACCTAACATCCTATTCTTTCGATCTCGCCAAAGCTTGATCCCTAGAATATAGTTAGCTTCGCCCAAGTCCTTCATATCAAATTGGCTTGACAACCAAACTTTAACCGATGACATTACTCCTACATCGTTTCCAATGAGTAGAATGTCATCAACATAAAGCACTAGGAACATTATTACTTTGTCTTGATGTCTCTTGTACACACATGGTTCATCAAGATTTTGCTCAAAACCAAATGATTTGATTGCCTAATCAAATCTGATGTTCCATGACCTAGATGCTTGCTTAAGTCCATAAATGGACCTATTCAACTTGCATACCATATGCACTTGGTTCTTTGCTATGAAACCTTCTGGTTGCAACATATAGATTTTTTCTTCAAGATTGCAATTAAGAAATGCAGTCTTGACATCCATTTGCCAAATCTCATAATCATAATGAGCAGCAATGGATAAGAGAATTCTGATAGATTTAAGCATGGCTACTGGAGAAAAGGTTTCATCATAATCGATGCCTTCTTTTTGTGTATACCCTTTAGCCACTAGCCTTGCTTTAAAGGTTTCAACATTTCCATCTATCCCTCTCTTCCTCTTGTAAACCCATTTGCAACCAACAGGTTTAATGCCGTTAGGCGCCTCTACAAGACTCCAAACTTGATTGGAATACATAGAATCTAATTCAGATTTCATAGCTTGGACCCAATGATGTGCATCTATATCATTCATTGCCTCCTCATAAGTGTAGGGATCCGATTCAGCCTCTCCTGAGATAGCCTCATAAGTTTCTCCTAAACCTATAAATCTCACAGGAGGCCGAACAATTCTCCCACTATGACGAGGCACTTGTGTACTAGACATTTCATGAGTAGTATCTTGTGGTGTATCTAATACAACCACTTTTTCCTTAGCTTTATCCAATGGTTGTTGATTTACAGACTCATTCATTTCAGCCAATACAACTCTACTTCTAGGAGTAAAATTATTCATATAGTCATTTTCCAAAAATTTAGCATTTGTACTAACAAAAACTTTATTATCATTTCGACTATAGAATAAATAACCCCTAGTTTCTTTTGAATAACCCACAAGCAAACACACTTCCGATTTTGGTTCCAACTTATCAAGCTTCCCCTTTAGCACATGTGCTGGACAACCCCAAATGTGGAGATACCTCATACTAGGCTTACGCCCACTCCACAATTCCATGGGTGTTTTGGGGACAGATTTTGATGGAACTAAATTCAAAAGATGTATTGCTGTATCTAAGGCATATCCCCAAAAGGAAATCGGTAAAGTTGAATAACTCATCATGGACCTAACCATTTCCAAAAGAGTCCTATTCCTTCTTTCCGCTACACCATTTTGTTGAGGTGTTCCAGGTGCAGTCAATTGAGATATAATCCCATTTTGAATAATCCTTGAAAATCCCAAGAAGGTATTCGCCACCTCGATCAGATCGAATGGCCTTTATGCGTTTGCCTAATTGATTCTCAACTTCAGCCCTAAACTCTTTGAACTTGTCAAAGGCTTCGGACTTCTGTCTCATTAGGTACACATAACCATATCTTGAGTAATCATCTGTGAAAGTGATGAAATACTCATAACCTCCTTTTGCTTGGGTTGACATAGGACCACATACATCCGTATGGACTAATTCAAGCAACTCTTGGGCTCTTCTACCTTTTGCATTAAAAGGTCGATTGGTCAATTTACCTTCCAAACAAGATTCACAAACTGGAAATTCATCAAAGTCCATGGGCTCTAAGAGTCCATCTTTGATCAGTCTTTGAATTCTGTTTGAATTAATATGACCTAAACGCAAGTGCCAAAGATATGCATCATTTGAAGGAAACTTTCTCTTTAATGATTTTACATGTGAGTTAGTATCTAATTCAGAATTATGTTGTTCATGCTTAATAGGAGTTAAAATATAAAGACCATCCACAATATTGCCAGAACAGATAAACATTTTATCCTTCTTTATTACAACATTGTCTTTTAGGATAACACAATATCCTTGTTTACCCAAATAAGTTGCAGAAATTAAATTCCTACGCACATTAGGTACAAACAGACAGTCTTGCAATATTAAAACCCTAAACTCAAAGCATAAGTTAACAACACCAACAGCCACAACTGGAATTCTGCTCCCATCAGCCAAAGTTAGAAACAATTCCCCTTCACTCAGTTTTCTGGTCTCCTGAAACCCCTGCAAAGAATTGCAGATAAGATTAGTACAGCCTGAATCCACACACCAGGAATCAGTGGGATTCTGTACCAAACATATTTCAAGTAGAAAGGAAGTTTTCATACCCTTGTTCTTGGCAGCTTTAAACTTTGGACAATTCCTCTTCCAATGTCCTTTCTCACCACAATGGAAACACTTTCCTTTGAGCTTCTTTCCTTTGTCAGCAACACCTAAGACAATTTGCTTACCCTCTTTCTTAGTGAAGTCCTTCTTCTTCTTCTTACCCTTACCTTTCGGCTTAGGTTGTGAAGTAGAAGCTTCACCAACATTGGCTTCAACACTAGAAGTACCTAGGATGCCTTCCGCCGCCACTAACTCATTCATTAATTCAGACAAAGAATAAACCTTTTTGTTCATATTATAATTCAGTCTGAATTCCTTGAATGATTCCGGTAGTGACTGGAGTATCATGTCCACTTGGGATTCTCCATCAATGTCGGCACCTAAAACTTCCAATGTATTCAGATTAGAGATCATTGTAAGACAATGTTCTCTTACTGAACTACCTTCAGCCATCTTGGTATTGTAAATTTGTCTCATGGTTTCTTGCCTTGCTGAACGGCCTTGCTCACCAAACATCTCCTTCAGACTTAGCATAATGTCCGAAGCTAGTTCTACATCCTGCATTTGATGCTGTAGAACATTTGAGATGGACGCTAGGATATAGCACTTGGCCATTTCATTAGATTTCTGCCAACGATCATATCGTTGTTTTTCCTGAAGAGGAGCATCTAATGAAGGAAAGCTAGGACATGGTTGAGTAAGCACATATTTGTGCTCTTCAGCAGTTAAAACAATGTCCAAGTTTCTTTTCCAGTCAACATAGTTGGATCCAGTCAGTTTGTTTTGATTAAGAATAGAAACAAGTGGACTAAATGATGCCATGTTCAAATCTGAAAATAATAAACATGAATATAATAAGTAAAAGGACATTATCTATTTAGCATATAAGCATATAATATGGAACCTTAATAAAACCATAAAATAATATATGCAACGACAACCCAATCCCATGTTTAAAATTCCTTGGAAGCAAGTAAATTATAAACACTATGATTGATTGAGAACTATTCTCATTATTAATGCTATCATGATAACTCTTATCAAACACTAATAACATGCCGTTTCTACTTTAGCCTCTAAGTAATAATGACATAGCTCCGAAGGGAGATTAACATTAAACTTAGTCTAGTGTACACCATTGACTGAATTATATGTGAGTCATAAAGTAACTCCACGGAAGCGTGGTCGTTCTTTATCTAAAAAACACATATTATTCATCATAAAGAAGTTTAACCTGTAGTACCGTGAATTAAACACCCTCCGAAGGGAGTAAGGCATATACGCCAAAGCGAGGTGCTTAATCACACTACAATAAACCGACAATGGAGGCCGTGAGATCCACCCTTGTATCTCTCTCCCACTAGATGTTTTAAAATAAAGGTTTTTAGATATAAAACATGTATAATATAATTACACGTAGCCTTGCTATTTCATATATGTAAAAACACTTAGAAAAAATTCTGGATAAACAACCCTCGATCGATCCTCGACAGATTCTCGATCGATCTAGAAAAGTTTCGCGAAGCTCGACAGATCCTCGATAGATCCTCGATCGATCGAGAAACTTTCTGTTTGCTCGATAGATTCTCGACAGATTCTCGATCGATCGAGCTTCGCGAATTTTGAATTTTCCAGAATTTTCCAAAAACAGTTTTTTTAACTTTTCATGTACAAAACTACTATCATACAATCATAATGAACATAAATTGATATCTAAACTGAATATCATTGATGTTATAGCCTTAAAATTCAGTTTAACATACTTAAACTAAAAATTAAACAACATCATAACATCAAAAACAGTTTTCATCAAAAACAATGATTTCAACAACCATGCAGAAAACTATTTTCTAACAACATGAAATCATTATCACTAATTCCAAAACTCAAAAACATGTTAAACAGATATGTAATGAAGACCGCTCTGATACCAATTGTTGGAATCATACATGCGCAGCGGAAGAAAATATAATGTAAACGGATCTACTTCATACATACAAGTTAACATGGGCTATTTAAGTTTCAGAATTAGAGAACAAGAGAGTGTACCTTGCAGCGGTGAATTTTAAAAACTTGAAGATGAAAGGCACTTGGGAATACTTTCAATCTTCACTTCAATTCTACTAACGCCCAAGATGTGTGGTCTCTCAATCAGTTCCAAAGGGAGAATAAAAAAATGTGTCTCACACTCTCTCTTTTTCTCTTTATGAAATCTCTACAAATTCTCTACTGAAAATTCTGTATGTTTCTCTCCCTTTGTATCTAACTGATTATCTAATTGGGCCGGCCTTTTGGGCCTTTCCAATTGGGCTTAAGTATGTGGCTTGGAGTGGGACCAAAAGGGACCAATAAGACACTAGCTCCAATGGGCCTTGGGCTTTTCTGTCAACTCTTGACAAGTCCAAAGTTACCATTAACTATATTTAATACCACTATATAAATATAGTTGCACTCTAGGCCTTATTAATAAATTATATCCCAAGACTTTATTATACATGCAACCCCTTCATAAAATATTCATAGTAATACAAAGTCATGAAAGAAGACTGCCACTTTGTATATTACTACATCTTAATTCCTTGAGTACCCGGTTTAATCCTTTAAGTTATTCATCATATATTTATGAAATCCCATTCCATAAATATATACTTTAGTAACTCCTTACTAAAGTGGTTAGGCCCAACTCTCTGAATAACAAACACATTAAACTTATCTCAAGGGAATATTTTATATCTCCGTTAAGAGACTATGAATTCCATCTTGAGAATATATGTTCCATCAACACTAAATGTGGCTGCCCAACATACTGAGATTTTGACCTTAACCATAGATCTCACTCCTGATATATCAAAGCAACCTACACTTCATGATCAGGTCCATTATCCTCTCAGGATTAAGAGTTCATGCAAATACAAGTCGTGAGTTTATTATTCATTTGACAGTCGTTAGGAGAATAATAAATCTCACACCGGTCCAGTTCAATATGTCTTAACTCTTAAAACATATCAACATATCAACTAGAAATCTCCATTTCCATGATCAAGACAAATCATCTTAGTTGATATGTTATAGTCTTCGCAGATGAAATGCCCAATTTCATCACCGACTACGAACTATAATTCTGAGTTTACAAAGAACTTGTGATTTATATCTTCTGTGACTAAATCACATAAATCACATACTATTGCATCTCATGGACTATATGATAATGTCCCAATATTCATGTTACCATTATTTTCAAATAATAATACAACTTTATTAACCAAAACATTAAGTCATACATAATGTCTTACATAATAAAATACATAGCATCATACAATAGGATTTAAGGACAAATATCCCAACAAATGAGCCAAGTTCTGAATTGTGAAATGACCCTAACTCAAGAATTTCTCTAACATGCTTGTCATATCAAGGACCTAACCTTGAGCTACCATTAGTAATATATCTCCAATCCAAGGGATGCTCATAGGGGTAATCATTATAGTCTACATTATCGGCCTCTTCAACCTCCTCTTCTACATATTCCAACACATTTTCTAGCCTAAATTCTTCATTTTCGGCATCACTTTCCATGTCTATAGGTTCAATTTCAACATCATCCTCTATATCTCCATCATAGTAGTTGATGTCATCACTAGAGTGGTCTTTATAGAAAAGTCCTACATCTTCATCATCTCTATCACTAGAGGGTTCACCCCAATCATTGCCATTATATTGGCTATCATAATCTTCATTATTTTTGCTTTCACTATTATTGTTGCTATCATCCTCACCATCTCCATTATCACTACTGCTGCCATCACTACTACTATCACGCTTGTTGTTGCTACCTTCATCATCATCACTAGGGGCTTCTTCCCTTTCCTTATCTTCATCACTAGTTCTCACTTCATACGAACCCTTTAATGCATGTTTATAAGCTTCCTAGTATTCTTCTTCTTGTATGTTGTAAATGGCATCTCCTAGAAGTGTAATCAATGCAACAGGGTCTACGTAATCTGCCCAATTAGTAGGGATCCAGGTTGTGTCTTCCTTCTTCAGCTCTAGAATCTTGTTGTTGTAATCAAATAGTAGCTTAAACCAGGGCATCATTGTCCTTAACTTAGGATCGAATCTCAGTTTGGGGAATCCCCAATAGCGTTAACTATCCCCAGCTTTGACAAACTTTCCATTCAATGTGGGAGTATAGGGCTTTAGAAGTTTTGAGGGACAAGGAAGTCCCTTTGCCTTGGCCTTGGCACAGACCATTCTTCTCACCTCCATCTCTAACAAGTCATCATTAGTGGGCTTCTAGCCTAGCCCAAAAGGTGGTGTAGCAGTAGGAATTATCAGGACTTAGGCATTTGGCTTCTTCACAGGCTTTCCTAATTTCATTCCCAGAAGGTAATTCATTCTCCTCGTCATTGCCACCACATTATTGTTGCTGTAGGGAGCAAGTTTCATACGAATCTTATCCACTTCCTCTTCTCCTCTTTCAAAACTAGGCTTCCCAATTTCAAAGCCATCCAAGGTCAATTGCTTCTTCCTAGAATCAATACCAAAAATGGGCTATGGTACAGTTAAAGTATCGCCATATATGGTAACCATGGCTCCTTCATATTGAAACCGAACCTTTTGGTATAGGGATGAAGATATGGCCTTTGTGTCATTGATCCATGATTGCCCAAGGAGCATGTTGAAGCATGATACTATATTCAAGACATAAAACTCCACCTTCTTGATCATTGCCCTATAATGAGCTCTAGTGTCATGGTTCCTAAGGCTTCCCTTCTACTAGTGTCATATGCCCTCACATGCTGGTTAGTCGACACAAAATCTTCAATACTTAGGCCCAAGCAACTTGCAGTCATTAAAGGACAACATTTAAGGCACTTTCATTTTCAATTAAAACCATTGGAATCCTCTTGCCTTTCGCATCTACAGTAATGTGCAATAGGTCGTTTTGGTGTTTCCCCTTCTTCATCAAATCTTTGTCAAAGTAAGAAATAGTGAGTTCCCTACTTATGGACCCAATTATAACATTCAAATCTTGAGAAGTAGTGGTTGTAGGAACTTGGATTTGATTGAGAAGGTCTACCAGATTCTAGCAATGCTTGTATGAAGCCATGAATAAACCCCATAAAGATATATTGGCTTATGCCATCTGCAGCTGCTTGAGGACCTCATCCTATTCTGTGGGTGTTTTTTGGGTAGATTTATTCAAGGCTTCAATAGGGTTGTCTGTCTCTAGGTGTGGGGGTTTGAAGTGTCTCCCCCCTTATGATATGGGCAATTTTTGTTGGGTCATTTAGATCAGTATCTTGGGGTTTGAAGTATCTCCCCCCATTTGTGGATATCAGATTGTTTGATTGGGGTTCAAAGTGTCTCCCCCCGTATATAGGTGCTTGGTTATTGGATTGGGGTTCAAAGTGTCTCCCCCCGTGTGTAGGTGTTTAGTTATTTGATTGGGGTTCAAAGTGTCTCCCCCCATGTGTAGGTGTTTGGTAACTTGCTTGGGGTTTGAAGTATCTCCTCCTATTTGTAAATGTTAGTTAACTTGATTGGGGTTTGAAGCGTCTCCCCTCATTTGTGGATGTTGGGTAGTTTTTGGTTTCTGTTATATCTTCACTCTATATGTCATACCTTGTAGTGGACGTCATACCCATCAACTCTTCCCGCGTCATCATAAAGCATTCAAGCAAGTCATAAATCATTCAGGCAAGTCATAAATTAACTCAAATGGATCCTCTTCACTTTCCTCTTCAGTCATCAAGCAATTAATCCTTAGTCCTCTCCCAAAATTGTGGTAAGGCAAGGGATTATTAGTGATGCTAGACCTTGTAGGCGGTGCAATCACCTTGGCTATTCAGTCTTGAATTGCATGACAGAGGCCAAAACACTTATTAGTATCATGGTCAGGGCTTTAGTAGTAGGCACATCTCTTAGTCATATCAAATCTTGTAGGTAATGGGTTTGGGATTGGTCTTGGGTATAAAGGTTTTAGTAACCCTTTTGTTTTTAGTTTTCCAAACACTTGACTCACGGGCATATATAACTCATGAAATTCCCTCCTCGGCCTTGGACGTGGCCCTTGTGATAAGGATCAAGGATCATTTTTGTCTATTTATTAGAAACTTCTATAGTCTTGGAACTAGTTCCTATATTCTTTTAAAACCTTGGTGGGTCCTCATTCTTTATAGTGCCATTATTTATTGCATCCTTAATTTGAGTTCCAGTAGCAATCAAAGCTTTAAACTTAGGAAAGTACTGAGCAAATGAGTACTTATGGTATACAGGTAATAAGTTCTTTACAACCATAGTTAATTGTTCTTCTTCACTTGGCCTATTCATCATCTATGCAGCTTTGGACCTCCACTTGGTAATGAAGGTAGGGAAGGATTCTTTTGGCTCTTGCTTCGTGGTCTCAAGATCTCTCCTTGTCACATCCACCTCTATGTTGTACTTGTATTAATTGTGAAAAGCACTACCATGGTGTTTAGTCGCTCTTGAATGTTCATGGGTTTTTTAGTATTTGGATGTTCTCCCTCTTCCACCATGGTGATGGGATCTTCAGACTTCTTATGGCTTGAATATCTCGTAGGTCGAATACGGGATTGTGATATTGCAATAGTGGAGTTTCTTTTATGCTCACGGGCTTCGAGACCGTGATGGGAGTGATGGGCTTGGAATTGCAATTGCTAGCTTAAGCGTCGGTCTTGGGTTCTCTTTGAAGCCTTCCCTTTGATCTTGACCAAACTCTCCCTTAAGAAAAGGCTTGGTTGAGTCAATCAAAGCTAGGCCCCCATCTACATCAATCTACCAACCACACAAACACACGCAACATACAATGCAATTTTAACATGGACCGGCCTAAGGGTAGGTTCTAAGTCATTACATTGTAGGGTGGGTTTGTATTTTATTGTTTCCCATAGCTAGGATGTTACACCTCCCAACTTGTAATGTAGTGAAAATTACGTTGGTTCGAATGGCATGGTCTATCCTTTATAGTCAACAAGAGGTGGTCTAGTGACTTTGGGCTATAAGTTGGTGAGTTCGCCACTGGGTACCTGAATCTAATGAAGACCGGTGATACATGGTTACTACCACCATATTGTTGAGATGGGTGCATACATATTTGTTGCTTGATGGCACACACTATGACAATTAGGGAAAGATCTTAACAATTAACATGGCAACACCAAGAAAAATATCATACAAACATCTCAAGACACAAATAAACAAACAAACAACGATATCATGCAAAAAAAACAAGGTTATATATTTGGTCACTTAAAGTCTATCACGAAACTTAGCCCTCGACATCACCAGCGAAGTCGCCACTGTGAGGGACCGCAAAAATTTGGGGGCCTCTCAAAAAGAGATTTAGGTGCTTGTAATGACACCTCTTTTTTGCGAGAGTGGTGTGAAGTAGCCACTTATTTTTTATACAAAAAAATAAGAAAAAAACTAAATATAAAATACATAATACTTTGCATGTTATTGATTGAATAAAGAAAAGTACAATTTGGTAAATTAAACCTAACAAGGCTTTGGGTCTTAATTACAATCCATGCAAAAGAATATAAAGCTTGGGTCCTAGTTCCAAGCTGTCAAAAATTAAATAGACAAAACACTAATCTGCCTATTCAAAAGTCCTAAGCTCGGGGGATATGTTACGAAATGAGAAGGTGTTAGGCACCCACTCTGCCCAGACAAAGTCTGGTCTTCTAGACTCTAATGACTAATATACCTTTATTGCATTATGTTGAATGATATGTTATAATGCTCATAACAAACACTTGACCAAAATTAATTTAAATAAATTTGCCTTATGAATATGTCCTCTTTTTAAGGAAAAAATCAGATTTGTTTTAAGAGTTAAAAAAAAAAATAAGACTTGATTTGTAATAAAAAAAAAAAAATAGATCTGTTTTTGTAAAAGAAAAAGATAGATTTCATTAAGAAAAATCAGATCCATTTTTATAAAAGAAAATAAGATTTGTTAAAAAAATCAGATCTATTTTTGTGTAAAGTTTTTTTTTTTTTTTTAAAAAAAAAAAGTGATTTTACCAGAAAAAATCAGATTTGTTGTTTGGAAAAAAAAAAAAAAAAAAAAAAAAAAGAGAGATTTTGAAAAGAGTCAGATCTGTTTTGCATAAAGTAAAAAAAAAAAAAAAAAAAAAAAAAAAAAAACTTTTGAAAGAGGATCCACACTCATGAGATAAATTTATTATCCATGCATCACATAAAAAAGAAAAATCAATCTGACTTTCAATCCCATCTTTTAAATTTCAAAATCTGTAATTTTGTAACAAAGAAAACTTTTTCTAAAAAAAATCAGATTTGAAAATACCAATCAGTTTTGCGCATTAGAAAAAATAAATCAGATTTGTATTTAATGAAAATATATATAGATAAGTTTTGTGCATTAGGAAAAAAAAGTCAAACTTGTATTTAATAAAAATATAGATCGATTTGGTGTTAAAAAAAATCAGATATAAAAATACAAATCAATTTTTAAATCTTTAAAAAAATTAGATCTGAAAAATTCAGATAAGTTTTTAATTTAAAGAAATCAGATCTGAAAGGTTCAAATTAGTTTTTGGTTTAAAGAAATCTTTGATAGTCGAAGGCAGATTTTGAAATTTAAGAAATAGGATCACAATAAATAACCATCTAAGAACATGTTAAAGAAAAATTCAAGCAGAACATGGTCATTATATATCAAGAACAAAAAATAACAATAAAACATGCTACACGTATTCTGTTGGGATATGTGTCCTTAAATCCTATTGTATGATGCTATGTATTTTATTATGTTAGACATTATGTATGACTTAATGTTTTGGTTAATAAAGTTGTATTATTATTTGAAAATATTGGTAACATGAATATTAGGACATTATCATATAGTCCATGAGATGCATAGTATGTGATTTATGTGATTTAGTTACAGAAGATATAAATCACAAGTTCTTTGTAAACTCAGAATTATAGTTCGTAGTCGGTGATGAAATTGGGCATTTCATCTGCGAAGACTATAACATATCAACTAAGATGATTTGTCTTGATCATGGAAATGGAGATTTCTAGTTGATATGTTTTAAGAGTTAAGACATATTGAACTGGACCGGCGTGAGATTTATTATTCTCCTAACGACTGTCAATTGAATAATATGTTAGATAAAATCTGGTTTTGTATCTCATACAAAACACACAGTGGAAGCAACAAATAAGGATCTATTTCATTCATGATTGACAACATGCACTCCATAAATTTCAGAATTTAAGAATAAGATAGCGTACCTTAGTGTGGAGAAATTCAAAACAAAGATTAGAAGCACTTGGGAAAACTTTTAATCTTCACTCCAATTCCACTTTACGCCCAAGATGTGTGGTCTCTTAATCAGTTTCCAAAAGGAAGAATGAAAGTGTGTCTCACACTCACTCTTTTCTCTATGAAAAATCGCATTAAAAAATTCTGTATATTTCTCCCTTTATAATTAACTGATTATCTAATTGGGCCGGCCTATTAGGCCTTTTCAATTGGGCTTTAATGTGTGGCTTGGAATGGGACCAAAAGGGACCAATAAGACACTAGCTCCAATGGGCCTTGGGCTTTTCCGTCAACTCTTGACAAGTCCAAAGTTACCATTAATTATATTTAATACCACTATATAAATATAATTGCACTCTAGGCCTTATTAATAAATTATATCACAAGACTTTATTTTACATGCAACCCCTTCATAAAATATTCGTAGTAATACAAAGTCATAAATATTGACTGCCACTTTGTAAATTACTACATCTTATCCTTGAGTACCCGGTTTAATCCTTTAAAGTTATTCATCATATATTTATGAAATCCAATTTCATAAATATATACTTTAGTAATTTCTTACCAAAGTAGTTAGGCCTAACTCTCTGAATAACCAAACCCATTAAACTTATCTCAAGGGAATATTTTGTATCTCGATTAAGAGACTATGAATTCCATCTTGAGAATATATGTTCCATCAACACTAAATGTGGCTGCCCAACATACTGAGGTTTTGATCGTTACTTTAGATCTCACTCCTGATATATCAAAGCAACCTACATCTCATGATCAGGTCCATTATTCTCTCAGGATTAAGAGTTTATGCAAATAGAAGTCGTGAGATTTATTATTTGATATGACAGTCGTTAGGAGAATAATAAATCTCATAGCGATCTAGTTCAATTTGTCTTAACTCTTAAAACATATCAACTAGAAGTCACCACTTCCATGATCAAGACAAATCATCTTAGTTGATACGTTATAGTCTTCGCAGATGAAATGCCCAATTTCATCACCGACTACGAACTATAAATTCTGAGTTTACAAAGAACTTGTGATTTATATCTTCTGTGACTAAATCACATAAATCACATACTATGCATCTCATGGACTATATGATAATGTCCAAATATTCACGTTACCATTATTTAGATAAGAAATAAACAACTTTATTAAACACAACATTAAGTCATACATAATGTCATACATAGCATCATACAATAGGATTTAAGGGCATATATCCTAACATAATAAACTCACGACTTATATTTACATGAACTCTTAATCCTGAGAGGATAATGGACCTGATCATGAAGTGTAGGTTACTTTGATATATTAGGAGTGAGATCTATAGTAACGGTCAAAATCTCAGTATGTTGGGTAGCCACATTTAGTGTTGATGGAACATATATTCTCAAGATGTAATTCATAGTCTCTTAACGGAGATACAAAATATTCCCTTGAGATAAGTTTAATGGGTTTGTTATTCAGAGAGTTGGGCCTAACCACTTTAGTAAGGAGTTACTAAAGTATATATTTATGGAATTGGATTTCATAAATATATGATGAATAACTTAAAGAATTAAACCGGGTACTCAAGGAATTAAGATGTAATAATAAACAAAGTGGCAGTCTACTTTCATGACTTTGTGTTACTATGAATATTTTATGAAGGGGTTGCATGTATAATAAAGTCTTGGGATATAATTTATTAATAAGGCCTAGAGTGCAACTATATTTATATAGTGGTATTAAATATAGTTAATGGTAACTTTGGACTTGTCAAGAGTTGACAGAAAAGCCCAAGGCCCATTGAAGCTAGTGTCTTATTGGTCCCTTTTGGTCCCACTCCAAGCCACACACTTAAGCCCAATTGGAAAGGCCCAAAAGGCCAATCCAATTAGATAATCAGTTAAATACAAAGGGAGAAACATACAGAATTTTCATAGAGGAGAAAGATTTTTGAGAGAGAATTCATAGAGAGAGTTTGAAAGAACACTCTTGTGAAGTAGTGTTAAAAGTGTTAGACACCTTCTGACATTCTCCCTTTGGAACTGAT
Source organism: Castanopsis chinensis (assembly GCA_032878915.1). Taxonomy (NCBI): domain Eukaryota; kingdom Viridiplantae; phylum Streptophyta; class Magnoliopsida; order Fagales; family Fagaceae; genus Castanopsis; species Castanopsis chinensis. Next base: position 4,210,573 of record JAVQMG010000106.1, on the reverse strand, counting down.
TGAGAGACCACACATCTTGGGCGTTAGTGGAATTGGAGTGAAGATTGAAAGTATTCCCAAGTGATTCTCAGCTTCAAGTTTTGAAATTCACCGCTCCAAGGTACACTCTCTTGTTCTTATATATTCTGAAACTTAAATAGTGCATGTTAACTTTTATGTATGAAGTAGATCCGTTATATATTTAATTTTTCTTCCGCTGTGCTGTATAATTCCATCATATTCATGCATCAAAAAATAACATAAAAAAAAACCTAATGAAAGAAGAAAGGAAAGAAGAAATTGAATACCTCTTGCATGAGCACGTTCTACTAATGAAAGAATATTTTAGAATTCAAAGAAGTTTGATCACCTTTTTGATGCCTAAAATAATTCACCTACAAAAAAGAAGTTCCTAAAGCAAAAGCCTCTAGAATGTCTTTAACGTAAGGGGGATTGAAAATTTAGAAGAGAAGTGCCCTTAATTCTGATTTGTTTCCTCTATTTATAGAGGTTAGAATGCTTCGAAAAATTAGCTGAATGATCAAATACAAATTGGGACGCATCCTTATCTCTAAAAAAATCAAAAAAGGTAAGGTTTATCTCAATCCAAGAGTCCTCAGGCTGGGCTGCTAGTTTATGCCAATCGGCACTTAAGAAGTCTGACCGACACTTGTCTCTTGGGTGCCGAGCTCACGTTTGAATTTTGGTCCAATTTGGACTCTTTTTGTGAGGATTTTTTAGCCGAAAATTGCACTTAGACGCATTTTTAATCCGTATTCTAAAAATGAATCCATTTTTCTGGATATTCAGGTCTTTAAAGTGATAATTATCTTGTAGATAAATATCCCAAAAAGTCATGATTATCCCAACTTCTTTGTTATCTAATTATCCACTTTATTCCCATGCAAGCAAGTCTATTTTTAACAATAACTAACAATCAATCACAAAATTATTTAATTAATTTTGATTGTCTAACCAATCAGAATTAATTTAAATTAATCATGCGTGGTTAGTTCCATCCAAACACAATGCATGTTGATTGTGCAAACTTGATCATGTGATATCTTTCAATCCGATGGTCCTATTTGGAAATTGGACATACCATCATGTCCGCTAGAACCTCAAGATCATTTTTATGATATGCAACAAAAGAATTAATGCATGTAATACAACTCTAAATTTTGGGTATATGAATGGTCATTCTAGTCATCTTCCAAGATTATATTATGGGTGAAAAATTAAGTGTCTACACCATACAAAAGCCTTAATCTAGTGATCACCCTTATTACCTTGCTTGGTGTAAATTCAATGGCAATGTCTTGGCTTGGTTGTTCAATTATGTTTCCAAATATTTGCAGCCCAGTGTGGTTTATTTCAAGACAGCAAGAGAGGTCTAGCTTGATTAGCAGCACCAAATCTCGCAAGGTAAGGAAGTTTGCTCATTGTCTTAAGAAGATATTACTATTATTACTATATGAAGTTCAAGGGACTGTTAGATGAGTTATCAAATTATAGGACCTGTTCTTGTGGCCATCAAGTAGAAGAATGCACCATGTCTTTCTTGATGGGCCTCAATGACACCTATGTAGCAATGAAAGGACTGATCTTACTCATGGACCCCATTCCTTCCTTGAGCAAAGTATTTTCCTTTTGCTTCAAGATGAGAAGCAAAGAAAAGTGAGAAAAATGCTCAACACTGAGTCTTCAACCTTGGTAGTTAAGAACAGTGGCTTTTTTGCTAAAGGTTCCAACAAGGCCAAGTCTGGTAGGCCTCAGTGCACTCATTATGGAGCTTTGGGTCATGTGGTTGACAAGTGCTACAAGTTAGATGGCTATCCACCTAGCTCTAAGTCCAAGAACAAGACTCAGCAAGGTGGAAGTGCATTTTTTGCTACCAAAGTAGTTACCACTAATTACTACACTGAAAGAGATTGCCAGTCACACTAGAGCAAAATACCAACAAATCCTTGCGCTACTTAATTCTCAGAATCATTTTGGTACTCAAACTCCACAGAGCCTACTCCAATTGCACCTCAAGTTGCTACCATCATCACTCGGCCTTCTTTTGATTTTCAAGGGCATGAGATATCAGGTATTAGGGGTTTTCCACTCAATTCCCCAAATTGCCTTACCATTCTTTACAGTATTTTATTTTCTCTTCTCAAGTTGATACTTCACATCTTTATTCCTCTGATTGGATTCTTAACAGTGGTGCCACTGATCATATGGTCCATTCCCTTCAATTTTTCACTTCCATCACTTCCATTGTTCAAATCTCTATTAAACTTCCTAATGGAGATATGGCTAAGGTCACTCATATAGGTATAGTCAAGTTAACCTCCACCTTGACACTAGAAGATGTGCTTCGCATTCCATCTTTCTCCTTTGTTAGGACATATGTGGTTCAAGTTGTTTGAACATATGCCATTATTTTATGTAATTAGCTTATCCTTTGACAAAATGCATTTTACTTGTAATTTGGTAGATTTAGGATGTGTTTAACGCTTCAAGAAACTGTGTTTCAAGATCAAGTGTTGAAGTCATCAAGTCTATCCAAGAAACAAGTTGGAAAGTGCAAGTTACTAAAGCTCGACACCTAGTCTCGACACATGCATCTATTGAGCTTTAGAAGCTGTTTCAGCCCCGAGGCTCAACAGCTTCTTGACAAATCCTCGACACCTCTATCTGTCGAGATTTATAGAAAACATATTCTAAGTTCTGTTTTGATTCCAATCTGTGAATGTGTCTTTGGGACTTCTTTTCTCCTAACCCTAGACATATAAAAGGATTATTTTAAGGGCCGTCGAAGGAGGCACAAGTACACAAGTTGCACAAGCATTGAGAAATCATTGTTCAAGCTATTTGTGATCCAAGACAAAGTTCATGCTCTAGTTCATATCTCTTGTGAAAAAGTTGCTGTGTAATGTGCACCATAGGATTTTGTAACTAAGCATCTTCTTAATCTTCATCATGTGAATGAATTGAAGAACTTTGCAGCCAACAACTCTCTCTAGTTGGTGAATTGAAGTCGCGTACTAGGATCCGCACAATTGGTTAGTCATGTACTAGGAGCCGTGCATCAAAAGGAGAAACTATCACTACAGAACAAGTCCAATTGGGTATTGGGGTAAGGGTTCAACTGTAGGTTGGAAAGGTACTGGGATTCCTTTACTTGTAACCGCTTGTTGTGATAATAGTGGAGTTTCGGGAGTGGTGACCTTAAATCACCTGGTAGGGTTTTTGCCGATAGGTTTTCCCCATTCGTAAACAAATCACCGTTTCATTTTATTTCCGCTGCATACTTTAGATTATTGGTGATTTGTTTGTGTTACCATGCTACTTGCATGTTAACTTGATTAATTAATAACTTGACTAATTAATCAACTTAATTTATCACAAGAGTTCAACGTGTTTGTGGCCTATCATCCTTCAATCTTGTGAAGATCAACAAACTAACTCAGTCTCCTTCTTGTTGCTGTATTTTTCTTTCACATTAGTGTTTTATCCAGGACTTGCAGCCTTAAAGGATGATTGGCTTGGGTAAGAAGTAAAGAGGCTTATACACATTGCAACTAGCAAATTTAGTTCTTCCTCAGTTAGTTTCTAATATGCTATCCAAATTTTCTTCACTTAGTTTTGTCAACTCTATCACTTCTTGTAATTCAAAACTTGTAATGGATGACACTAATCTTTGGCATAGCAGGTTAGGTCATCCTTCTTTTCAAAGATTCGTTTTGTTACAATCTATTGTACCTAAAATCATCACTTGCAATAATAATAAGTCCTTTGATTGCACTATCTGTCCACTTGAAAACTAAAAGAGATTACCCTTTCCATTGTCTGCACATAACTCTATTTCATGCTTTGATTTAGTACATGTTTACATTTGGGGACCCTATTCTACCCCTTCTTTAAATAGTTCTTAATACTTGCTCTCTATTATGGATGACTTTAGCAAATGCACCTAGGTCGTTTCAATGCCACACAAGTCCGATGCTTCTAGTTTAATTCAATCCTTTTATAATATAGTAGTTAATTAGTTTCACACGACTATCAAAGTGATTAGATCTGATAATGATCCAAAATTTGCTTTACATTCATTTTATGCCTCCAAATTCATCATTCATCAGCTATCTTGTGTTGAAACTCCTTAGCAGAACTCTATTGTTGAGAGGAAACATCAACATCTTTTAAATATGGCTAGGGCATTAAGGTTTCCCAATCTACCAGTAAAGTTTTGGGGGGATTTATTCTCACTGCCACACATCTCATCAATAGAATCCCTAGTCCTTTATTAGAAAACATTACACCTTATGGAAAGCTCTTAGGCCATCCACCCACTTATTCACATCTTCGAGTTTTTGGTTATCTTTGCTATGCATCTACCATAGCTAGAAATAGAACCAAGTTTGACCCTAGAACTAAAGCTTGCATTTCCCTTGGATATATACATGGCTTTAAAGGATATAAGTTGTATAACTTGGAAACAAAAACTTGTTTCTTGTCAAGAGATGTTGTTTTCAAGGAATCAGTTTTCCCTTTCAAATCTTAGACTTCCAAATCAACTTCCATTACTCCTATTAATTATTCTGTCATGTCCACCTCAACATTGCATCATAGATCAGTCATCTCTTATTTCATTTGTTTCTGCTGAGTTTTCATACTCAAATCCTGCTATTGATTCCACTCTATGTCCTGCTCCTGAGTCTATCATACCTGAGCCTCTTTTTCCTAAAATTGTTCCTTTTAGACAGTCTTCTAGGGTTCACAAAGCTCCCACTTATTTGAGAGATTATCACTATAATCTTGTTGCTACTCTAGTGTTGGCCTCAGCTTCACTCACCTCATCAAATGACTCATTTGCTCCTAGTCCAGGTATATTGTATCATCTCTCTTCCACTCGTTTCTGTGATAAACTCTCTTCTTCTCACAAAGCCTTCTTTATAGCCTTAACTATTCATAAAAAACCTGCTAACTATGCTCAAGCCATTTTGGATCCTAGATGGCAGGATGCTATGGAAGTAAAAACTGAGGCATTGTAGGCTAATCATACGTGGGTTATGACTACTCTTCCACTTGGCAAGGTTCCTATAGGTTGTAAATGGGTTTTTAAAATAAAGCTTAAGGCAGATGGGACTATTGAGAGGTGTAAAGCCAAATTGGTGGCTAAGGGATATACTCACACTGAAGGTATTGATTTCTATAAGACTTTTTCCCATATTGTCAAGTTTGCCACTATTAAGACTCTTCTTGCCGTAGCTGTCATTCAAGGTTGGCATCTAATTCAGTTAGATGTCAACAATGCTTTTCTTCATGATGACTTGGATGAGGAAGTCTACATGGTTCCACCACCTGAATTTGGCAGCAAGGGGAAGGTGTGCAAGCTAACAAAGTCCTTATATGGACTTAAACAGGCTAGTAGGCAATGGTTTGCCAAGCTCTCATCCACAATCATTGATCATGGCTTTGTTCAGTCGAAATCAACTATTCAGTGTTTACCCAAGTTAAAAAGGGTTCTATCATCATCCTTCTAGTTTATATTGATGATATATTGATAGCAAGTAATATATTGAAATTCTTTTTGGGACTTAAAGTGGTAAAGACTGCTAAAGGGTTGTCTCTGTCCTAGAGAAAGTTTACCCTTGAATTACTATTAGACACAAGTTTACTGGCTTGCAAACCTTCAAATGTAATCATGGACCAGTGAGTCAGATTAAGCAGTAATAATGGAGATGGACTACCAGACCCTTCCTTGTATAGGAGATTGATAGGAAAGATGTTTTATTTGACTCTTACAAGGCTAGACATAAGCTATTCTGTTCACAAGCTGAGTCAATTTATGAGTTCTCCTAAAATGCCTCATCTTCAAGTAGCTTATAAGATTCTCAAGTATTTGAAGAAAACTCTAGGTCAAGGTCTCTTTCTATTTGCAGAATCTTCCTTGCAATTAAAATGTTATTGTGATATAGATTAGGTAGCTTATGTGGATACCAGAAGGTCAATTTTTGGCTTCTATGTATTCCTAGGTGAGTCCTTGATATCATGGAAATGCAAGAAGCAACAAGTAGTCTCAAGGTCATTTGTCGAGTTAGAATATAGAGCCATAGCCACTATGACGAGTGAATTAGTGTGGTTGATTGCTTTACTTAGCACCATTGGTCACATACATAAAGAGCTAGCTTTTCCCTACTGTGATAGCAAAGCTGCCTTATACGTTGCTACCAATCCGGTGTTTCATGAGAGAATCAAACATATAGAGATTGATTTCCACTTCATTAGGGAGAAAATCCAAGATGGAGTGACCAAAACCTTTCATGTGCCTACAGGACATCAATTAGTAGATTTGTTCACCAAGCCTCTAAGCCAAAAAAAATTCTTGTATCTCTTGTCCAAGATGAACTTAATTAATATATACAGTTCCTCTTGAGGGGGAATGTTGGATGATGTATAGTAATTCAACACTATGATGTATTGTAGTTCAGTGCAGTAGAGTAGCTGGTCTATTAGTTTTATATATAAAGCCTAAACTGTAAGTCATTTATGTGTTAAATGCTAAGCTACGAGTAGTTTTTCTATAGTGAAGTTAGTTAGAGTTAGATGACAGCCGGCATCTTCCTATTGGTTAGTAGTTTGGTTAGAACCTTCCCGCCTCTCTTTGCTTCAGATAGAAAGAGAAGAGCTTGTTTATTGATGATGAATAATATACACACATTTCAGATGTTTTCTTTCTCTCATCACAAATTGGTTTACTCTATTGATGAACCTTAGTGTGTGCATGAATTATAACAGTTTTAAGGTTTTTCTTTTCAAAAAAATCATTGGAGAATGAGAATGTGTAGGATGTCTATGTGATCCCTTCGTTCAAACTTCATAATTGACAGTATAGTCACCCAATTTTATAGTCCTTAGGACTTAAGCTCTCATTCCCAAATTATGAGAATTAAGGGGACCAATCTCTACAAATTTTTGGCCAAGTAAGAAGTATTTAATTATAATTTTTCAAAATGGACCCAAAAAAACTTATCTAAAACCTTAGTAGCCTTACGCAAGCAAGTTTTGATTATTGTGTACTACGCCTCAAGTCTATGTGCATGCAAACATTTTTTGAGCCTGCATCGATGGTGCTCTATATTTGCAGATGGTGCTTTATGGTAAAATTTTCCAAGTATAAACGATACTAGACTAATCCCACATTGACTAAGAAAAACCTTGCGCCCTCTTGGATGCTATAAAATCCCCTCGTGGACACTCTTCAAAACACATCGAGATCACTAGAAAGAATGATTCAAAGAGGGAGTTTTAGCTGAATTCCTCCAAGTTATATTCTTGCTTGGCCCAGACCATTATAGGTCTACTCCCGCCCTCTCTTTTGTCGATACTGTATTTTTTCTGACCTCAATTCACGCTTCAAAACAAATGCCAAAATCTAAAAAAGATTTGAAAAATGTGAAAATTAAAAGTTTCAAAGCCAAAAAGGGTAAAAATAAATAAATACAACATGATTGGATAGTGGATCAAAGGGTCACAACATTTAAAAACCCTTTTGATAGCAATTAAGGCCAAAACCCTAATCAGGTATGGTCAAAATGTTGACTTTTTGATCCAATCGTTAGATCAAGTTAAATTTTATACCGTATCATAGGACATATTTTTCCCTTCGAAAAGATAGTTTACAATCCAAAATTGCAGTTAAAGCGGATGCAATGTCATCAAAATACCGAAACCAACAACAAATAGTTTTTGGGCCAACTCTGTGCAATAAACTGTACCAATTAACCAAGAACTGGAGTGATCTGGCTAAACCAACTTGAATAATAAGGTCTTGACTACCTCTCATAGAAAGGGCTTGATGATATCTACCAAGGTTTGGAACAAAAAAAAATTTTAAGGAAAAATGTCACAGAATTTTCAACACTCCATTACCTTCCTTCCAAACGTGATATCTCGACTACCGTAGCTACATCTCTTACAAGATTAGAACTATTGGAAACTTGACATCCAGAGTTTTCCAGAAATATAAAGTTTGAAGAAAATAGAGCTTGATAAGGCCTCCAAACAGTTGCACGAAGATCGGACCAAAAACCGGGGAAAAGACAAAATAGTCTAATAAGGTGGCAAAAGTGGGAGGCAATATGTAGTGTATCGGGATACACTACACCTACCTGACCATCACCTTGGGTGGCTGGGTGTAGTGTATCCAGATAAACTACACCTAGCCACCCAATTTTTCACCGTCTCTATAAATACCCCCTCATTTTTTTTTTTTTTTTTTTTTTGTAAAAATAGGAATTTTTATGAATGTTTTGGTGAGAAAAAAAAATAATAATAAAATAAAGAGAAAAGAGTGGAAAAATCCCTAGAAAGTTCGAAATTTTTTATCCTCTTTTGTTAGGAAACCTATCACAACAAAATCCTCCTCATTTTTTCATGTAATATTTTGTGGTTAAGCTTGTAGGGATGAGATAATTTTTCCATAAGCTTGGGCTTCCCTATGAATTGGATCTATGGCTACACTACGTGTGGGTAAGGCCTTTAATGCTAAAAGGGATAGACCAATATGTCACTCACAACTAAGCGGGACATTCTTCCAACCTTGGGCATAAATGGACCGTAATGGATTGGTGGCAAACTGTTAATGTACTTTAAAGACACCGCATATTATACTTGTTAATAAATTTTGGTCCCCGGCCCCAATGATGAGCTTGACATATGTCAACCAAAGGTAATTAAAGAGTTCAGAATAGTTTGAAAGTAATCACAACTCAAAAATGCTCAAATCGCTTTAAAATAGATATTGAAAAATGACATTTGCTCACATTTGTGACCATAACATTTAATGCACAAAGAAATTTTGAGTGAGGTTTATCTTATTGGAAAGTAGACACCTTGACCTTGAGCTTCAATTTGAACACAACGTTTGCCTACTTTGGACTTATATAGAGTAAGTTGTCGCCATTTGAAGTTAGGAGAATTGAGCAATCCGATTTTTTGGGTTTTAAAACTTCATTTTAAGGGCCCAAAACATCATGATTTGTGGGCCGGCACCTAGACTCTTGGGAATGTCCAAAGACTATTAAAAATCCCTGAAAACCCTAATTTTAACTTATGAATACTCATCTTATGTCTCTAATCAAAACCTTAGCAAGAGAGAGTTATTTTTTGGCCTCTATCTTCACTAATACCCTATTTTCTCTTTTCAAAACCCTAGGACAGCTCCTTAGCATGTTTTTTTACAAATTAAAAACCTCTCTTTAGTTAGTTCTAAGGCAAAAACTATTTTCCCAAATTGTTTTCTAAACCTTTTCAATTATAAGTTTGTACTTGAGTTGTGGTTATCCTGGAAACTATTATGTTCTTCAATTATTCTTGTTCCCTCGATCCAATATTTGTGTTATAGGCACTGAGGGGTTGGTTAAATAATCCCAAACTCATAATTTTAAGCAAGGTGAGTGTTCTTTCCATGAACTCCTCCTTTGTTTAACATTTTCCACATGAGTTCTTTATTTAGTTTCTCTATTTGTGCTAATGATTTATTTGTTGATTTTCATTATGTTTAATATGTGTTAATATGATTTTAGGATGTTTATAATTTGTTTTGTTGTTCTCGTTTATTATTTTAGTTTCTATGTAAGTTTAACATGATTATTTGTTTTATGTTAGTCTATCATATTTATCTAGTTTGTCCATGGTTAGTTGTTTATATTGCTTTGTTTTTGTTTCATTTATGTTAGTTTAATCTTTTGGGTTTCTAACATGCTTGTTTGATTTCTATATTTATATCTTTGTTTGATTAAATCAATAAAATGTGGTTTTTAGAATCTATGCTAGAGGATGCGTGCACGTGGTTTGACTATGTGTATGTATAGTTGAGTATTTGTACGCACCACGAACCCAAATTAGGGAAAAAATCTTGTTTTTACTTATTTAATCATTTTTCACATGTTCTTTGATTCTGTTTGACTCTATTTAGGTTAATGTATTGTGTTTAATTATTTTCCATGTTTGTGTTAGTATTTTTGCCATTTTTGGTTTATTTAATATTTTTTGCTTGTGTGTTTTATTTAATTATTATCTTTTCTGTTTTTAATATAATACATTTGATTGTGTTTTAATTGTTTCCACTTATATTATGGTGTGATATTTAATATGTTGTGTGTGTTATTTCCTTAAGTGCGTGATGTATGTTTAGGTTAAGGATGAGGGCTGTTTTAATAACTTCTTTATTTAAATAGGGCCTAGCAACACATAATGGAGGCCAGCCCATAAGCCGGGCAGTCTTGGGTGCCTAACACCTTCCTAAGTCGTACTCAAACTCCAAGCCCATAATTTGGTATGCAGACCCATGTATGTAAGTGATTGGCCCAAAAGGCTCAATATGGTTCCTAAACCTAATCTAGGTGGTGACTCTAATTTTTTCTCCGCCATGATCCACTTGATTGAGGCGTACTCCTTTACGCCCATAATGGCAACTCTGCTAAGGATGGAGATAAAGTTTAACTTCAACGTGTTGTTAGTCCATAATTAAATAAAGATTTTATTAACTATGCCCAATTTTGTTTCATTTTGTTTTTTCACACACATGCATTTTGTACCCTTATAACCTTTGCTGGTGATGAGTGTGAAAGTGGAGGCTCCATTCAAGCCAAGACTTTCCAAAGTTCATCCCACCAACTCAAAATCTATGCCATTGCTTATGATGAGTTTTGAGTATGTTAACAGTTTGCCACTAATCCACTATGGTCTATTCAGGTCCAAGGTTAGAATCATGGCCCACCTAGTTATGAGTGAACCAATCTATCCCTTTAGCTTTAGGGAGCTTACCTACATGTAGATGAGTTTAAAACCCAACCATGTAGGGTTACCCAATTGTGTGTGCATGTTTGCACTTTGTTTGAATTGTTTTTTTAAAGTGATCAATCTTTTTTTAGTCTTTTATGTTTACCCAAGAAAAAAAAAAAAAAAAACCAAATTTTTTTTCAAGTTTTCAAGTTCTTTTTTAAATAAAATTTTTCAAAAAAAAAAAGTGTCAATTTTTCACCCAAAAAAATTTTCAAAAAAAAAGTGTGAGTTTCTTAGTTTGATTTTTTAATATATAAATTCCAAAAAAAAAAAAAAGTAAGTTTCCTTGTAAATATTTTTTCAAGAAGACTTGCTTTCAAAATAAAAATTTTTCAAAAAATAAAATGTGAGTTTTTAGTGAGATTTATATATAACTTCCTAAACAGGTTTTTCAAAAGAAAAAAAAAAGTGGGTTTTCTATAAAAAAAATAAATAAATAAATCAAATTGAGTTTTCAAAAAAGAGTTTCTTTCAAAATAAAAATTTTCAAAAAAAATAAATTTTGAATTTTTCTTTATGCTCTATTTGTTTTGCTAGAAAGCATTCTTTAAAGATAGTTTTCAACATTTTTTAGTATTTGGTAGCACCAAAAAAATAAGGCTTATTTTCTATACGTTGTTCTTCAAAAAGAAAAATTGAAATACAATCTCTCTCTCGTAGTAAGCTCTCTCACTTTTTCTCTCTTCCCTTTACTTTTTCTCTGTCACACCCTCACTGTCACTAACTTTGGTCTCTCCTCATTCATAGTTCTCTCTCTCTCTCTCTCTCTCTCTCTCTCTCTCTCTCTCTCTCTCTCTCTCTCTCCGTGTTTCTCTTCCCCTTTATAACATAGTTCTCTAATTAGATTTTTTCTCCCTAACTGATTGATCAATAGCTCCAACTTGCAAAGTAGACCAGATTTGTAACAGTAATTATTTCATTCCTCTATCAAAATCTCAATTCTTTGCTTTGAATTTTGTGGTGGGCCTTTTTGTGTTGTTGGGCCTCGATCCCTCCTAACACACTACGGTACGTAGGTCTGAGGTAAGAAAGTTGGGACTGGCCTAAATGAGGCTACCAATATAGACGCATTCTGGCAGGAGCATTGCGGGCTAGGCATATAACAAGACGACGGTAGGAATAATTGTTACAGAGGTTATGGTAGAAGTACAGTATAGCAGAATAACTACAATACTAAACCAAATGAATAAAACTAACATCAATAAGGAAGGTAGTTAAATAAGTTATGGCAGGATAATACAACAAATAGGAATGATGCTACAATAGAAAAGACAAACAACTTAGTAGCTAAACAGTAGACAAATCACTCACTAAGCATGAATAGTAAAAGGAAAACTTGTCTGGCAAAAAGTAGGCTTAGCTTTTCAGCAGGGAGCCAATCTCCAACGTGAGTAACCTCAATGAAAGGCTCTTACCATAGAAGTTACGCCTATTGATGCATGCCTCTATTCCTACCACTTATATCTCTTTGATTTTTTATTGTGTGTTCTTTTCCTTTTCTCTATTCTTTCTTTTTCTTTCTATTACTTCCTTTTCTTTCTACCCCTCCTCCCTTTCGCCCCCCCCCCCCCACCATTTCATAGTTCATAGCTACCCCTTTTTTTACCATCTGTCATTGTCAGATTTACCATTTTTACCCCTCAACTGCTTTTGGCTCCTTATGGGTATCCTTCTAGGATTGCCCATTGACCTGCCATCTGCCCAGCCACTACCTCTACTCAAAGTATGTTGGTTGCATCACTCTCCATTCCCAGAAGAAATTACTTGTCTTGTTTCTTACCTCCCTCCATTTTCACTTCACTAATCCCGATAAGGATTAAGCTACCTCATCTCGTACCTCTATGGCATATATCAAGTGGTCCTAGCCTATACTTACCTCTTTTGAGTGAAATGTCATCTCAGCAAGACATTTTTCCCAAAGAAGCTTGAGCAGGAACTCCAAAATAGACTCCTTTTTCTCCCCACTACCAAATCACACCCTTTAAAAGCCTTGGCCCGTGGCCCACCTCCCATGTATTGGCTGGGTGCAAGTAAGTGGTTCCCTGGCCCTTTATGCATGCTCCATTCCATATAAGTTTGTTTCTTTTTGGCCTTCACACCATTTTTACTGCCTCCGCATTTGTTTGATTTTGTTGTACGTGCTAGTTGATGTTTATCTTTTGTGGCATGAAGGATGTGTGGACTTTTGGGCTTATATTTTCTACCCCTTCTTGGACTAGGTATTGCTTGGATAAAAGCCTTCATTTTCTTGCTGAGCCCATACTTTTTCTTCTTTACAACCATGGGCCTTTTGGTTGTTGATTCTGTTATATCACTTCATCATGTCTATATAGCTCTACCTCTCTTTTTATTTCTTGCTACCCTGTGGGCTTGCGGATTGATGCTCCTACTATGTCAACCCACTTCTTCGTCACTCTTTTGCTCAGGGCCTCCTTGACCCACTTTCCACATCTTTACCTCTTTTGGGTTTTGTTGGCTAACATTCCTGCTATGCCAGCCCATTTCACTACTTCATTCCTTGGGCCACCTCAGCCCATTTACTTCTTCTTTACCTTTTTTACTCCTATGGGCTTTATGCTAAATGCTTTGAGCTCTCTCAACCCAATAACTACATCTTTACCTCTTATTATTCTCATAGGCTTACTACTTCATTCATTGGGTTTACTCAGCCCATTTACTTCTTCTTTATCTCTTTTTATTCTTGTGGGCTTGTTGGTCATCATTCCTGCTATTTCAGCCCACCGGGCTTGTTTCCATAAATTTTTTACCCTTTTTTCCCTTTTTACATTCTTTATTATTGGGCTTTTTCTGTTGTTAGGCCCTTTGTCAAAAAATGGGTATCAACAAATTTCAAACTTGATTTTCTTATTTCTAAGAAATTTTAAATTTGGTGGAATCTAGATAGAAGTTACTTCTTTTTTACATATAAAAGTACAAAAAAAAAAAAAAAAAAAAAAAAAGAAGAAGAAGAAGAAATAAACATATTGCCTATATAGCTCTAAATTTCTTTTACATAGGACAATCTTTACGGCATGTTATATAATGAATGATAATTGTTTAGGAGAATTGCATTTGTTGGCAAATACATTATGCAAATACTATGCAATGATGATATATTATGCAAATATGATAGGTAAAAAATGTATTGACCCCTTTCGTAAATTAATCAATTAATTAGCCAAATTAATTAATTAGATTCAATTACATGCAATAAGTGTGGTAGCACAAACAAATCACCAGCTAAGTTAAATGCAGTGGAAAATAAATTTGACACAAGTGATTTGTTTACGAATGGGGAAAACCACCGAGGCAAAACCCCACCAGGTGAATTTAAGGTCACCACTCTCGAGAATCCACTATTATCAAAACAAGCGGTTACAGGTAAAGGATTTTCAGTACTTTGTACTAACCTACAGTTAAACCCTTACCCCAATACCCAATTGGACTTATAATGTAGTGACAATCTCTCCTTTTAATGCATGGCTCCCAGTACATGACTAACTAATCGATGCACGGTTCTAAGTACGTGACTAACACACCAACTTGAGAAAGATATTGGCGGCAATGTTCTTTAGTTCATCCAAACAATGAAGATCAAGAAGCTCCTTGGTTACAAAACCCTTAGTGCAAAGACGCAGTAGCTTCTATAGAGAATATGATGAACTAGGTCAACATTTGTCTTTGGTCACACAATGCATGAAAGGATGCTCTGATTCCTTATGTGACGAACTTTAAAATAATCCTTCTATATGTTTAGAGTTTTGAGAAAAGAAACCATACACAAATACACTTGGATACGCGTGAAATCAAATCTAAAAATCTGAATTTTGTAATTCTCAATAGATACTATTTTTGTCGAGCAGCTATTGAGATTCATCATTAAATCTCGATAAATATGAATCTGTTAAGATATTTGTCAAGCTTTAATGAACATCACTTCTTCACTTATTTCTTGGACAGTTTTACATAGGTTCGATACTAGACTTGAACTCTTGTTCCTTAAAGTACTAATCTCATCCTAAATTTACCCAATTACAAGTAAAGTGCATTTTGTCAGAGGACTGGCTAATTTACATAACATATGTTCTAACAAGTTCCGCATATGCCCTAACAATCTCGCCCTTTAGCATTTCTAGACAAAACCACAACAAACAAATGAAGTATGAGACAAGTCATAAATCACAAAACTCATAATCACTTGTTGAATATAATAACATCTAATCCTAACTCAAACTCTTGAATAACTTTGCAAGTAGAGAGCTCATGTCATAATAGATTTTGACAACCTGTCTTTCTAAAACACTTTAAACAAAACTCATCAAGGTATCTTAGTGTGAAGCAAAAATAAAAGATTGCATACATAAAGAAACATATGTATAAAGAGAGAAAAGAAATAACACATGGAGAGATAAGTGAATAAACATACATCATCATATATATATCAAAAGATAAGTGCAATGTATGTCAAGTGGTCACAAGACCTGTACACCGGTCTAATATAAACCTTACTACATCCCTAAAAAAATGTAAACACTCCCCCTAATAAGAAAAAATGTCCTATGCTAACTCTCCCCCTAAATACATGACTACTCTTATCCCAAAACTACTCCCCCTTTTTGTCACAAATGACAAAAGGTAAGCCATCACTGAAAGGTCGTCTCATCATCACCGGAAGAGCTAGCATCCTCATCCTCATCATCATCACTAGTACCATCATCAGCATCCTCATCCACCGAAGCCTTGGGTGAAGGAGATGGAGAAGCGACGAAGCCACCCATCTAAGCCTGTCATTGAGCAATATGGCTAACACGGGTGTTCACCTGACATAACTCATCACTAAGAGTGTCAAGGTGAGCATTTATGTACTCAAGCTATGCCATGATAGCCTCAAGAGTCACACCACCTACTGAAGAAGAAGGGCCGGAGGTGGATGGAGTGGTGGAAGCTAGAGGATCCATCGTCTCTGTCCGTGGCTGCTTCGGTCGAAGCTGGGCCTCTCTCCATCAAACATACGCTGTGCTAATGGCTCCTATGATAGGATACAAGGAAGAATCCACGTGATAGCTGAACGAAAAATGAGCTTATCATGGGTTGCCATATCTCTATAAACATTGATGAGAGAAAGAATGAAGTGAAAAGTAAAGTCAATTGAAAGGTCCCCAAGGAGGGATAGCAAAAACCGAGTACGAGGCTCTGTAATGGAGTTAAAGTGAGACAGTGGATATAGAACAAATGTCATCACCATATTTAAGAATCTCGGACCTTTTGCAAAGTCCGAGCATAGGGTCTTTTGATGACCGCCTCATATGGAAGGTGTCACGCCCCAAACCCAAGTAAGAGCTAGGCACGTGACAACAGTCACACACTTATAAAGTTTACACCCTACAAGTGCGTAAGACCATCTTAACAATTAAAGAGTTATCCTCAAAGAAAATTTCATCAATAAATTTGAAAATATCCTCAATAATGCAATTCTCAAAAGATCTCCAAATAATAATCTTCCAACATCAAAATAAAAATAACCAAACCCTTTAAATCTAAAGGTCCACATAAATGGTAATCTTAAACATAAAAGTTCAAATCTTATTCCATTGATTTCCTAAACTTCGCTCATGCACACATCCCGGTGAAAGCCCAAACATATGCTAGTCTTCCTGATCAAAATCTGAAAGGAGAAAGAGGGGGGTGAGTTGACAAATCAATAACTCACCAAAATCCTAATAAGTTTTATCTAGCAATAGATCTGTAAAATAATAAGATGTAATATGAATCTTCAAAAGTTATAATATGCTGTGGGTTTTCAAAAATAACTAAAGAAGTTTCATAATCTTAAAGTATACGTTACAAATAGATCACATACTTTAATCTTACAATTATATCACAAATGGCTTAGAAGGTAGTTAGCTTTCCATTTATCAAAATCTATAACTTACAATAAGTTCCAAAAAAACATAAGCAGTTTTAATGACTCAAAATAGTTAAATATTCAACGTAACTCATATATTTAACAGTCTTATGACTATGGTCACGCTATATCCCCGTGACTGTGCATCAGAGTACCAATGAATAATCCCCATTGGCTGGGTTTCAGAGTACCAATGAATAACCCCTATTGGTTTGGGTATCAGAATACCAATGAATAACCCTCATTGGCTGGGTATCAGAGTACCAATGAATAACCCTCATTGGTTTAGGTATCAAAATCAAATCATAGTCAGACTATCCATAATCATATACATGAAATCATAATTTCTAACAAAATTGTATCTTATTCAAGTGCATATACATATAATCATATATTCAATATTTCAATACATTTGTGATATTTCTATATTCCTTACTTTAAATCAATATAGCTAAAAAAATATAAAATAAAATAAATCTTATATTCATTGCTCATATATATATTTGTGGAAATTCTTTATTCTTTACTTTGAATCAGTATAACTAAAAACAATTAAACAAAACACATCATATATTCAGTAATCAGATATATTTGTGATAATTCTTTACTTGAAATTAGTGCTACAATAGAAATAAAATTGTAACAATTATAAACAAATTTTCAGTAGTTAAAAATACATTAATATAAGCAAAATAAAACCCAATTAGGATAAGGTTACTTACCTTAACTAGCTCACCACAAGAACTTCTCCCTAACACTTCTCTAAAATCCTTAGATCTCACCTAACAATTTACAAGCACCATTTATTCAATAATCATATAATTCAAAAAAACTTATAACAATACCTGACCAGAAGAACAACTATTAAAATATTTCATAATTGTCTACTTTTCCCACACCGAAATTCCACCTAATCATAATATATATATATATATATATATATGCTGCCACCATCAATGCCTTAAAGATAAGGCTAGCACTACTATGTCATTCTAGACAAGGACGTGTACTACACTAGGTGCATCTTTCTTCTTCTTCATTTTTTTTTTATTTTTTTATTTTTATAACCTGTCAAACCTAAAAACTCATGCTTATTAGACCCTTTTTTTTTTTTTTTCCAATTCCATCAATTTGGCACAGTCTCTTAACAACCCAACTGCGCAGCAAGTTGACCCCAGCACACCTAAAATCTACCATTTTCAACCATGCTTATCACAACAGAGCGTGTGTGTATATATAAAAATATTGGGTACTGAAAAATCTATAGAAAGTAGCATCCAACTGACCGAAATATAAATCTAAACTTCTTTTCGTTGCATCATTAAAACTCTTAAATAATTAAATAGCTTCACTACCAGTTACAATATCCACATAAAAAAAATACTCTAATTCCAAATAAGATTAGATTTAACAAGAAAGAGATTCTCAGGCTCTTAACTCAATGGTGCAATCAAACCTTCTCTACTTAAGTATTTTGGCTAGTCTCCTCCCTCAAAACATATGTTAGTATACGCTGACTTAAATTAGACTATATAAAATTAGGGTTTCAACCTTATTTTCTAAAAACCCCTTAGTAATTTTAATTATAACAATTGACCCCATAACAAATTTACTTAAATACCCCTCCTTTTAATTCCTTTTTATTATATTTTTTTTCGGCTATTACAGCCTCCCCCCCTTAAAAGAAGTTTAGTCCTCTAAACTTGACATACTTGAGTCCTCAAAAAGGTATGGGTATTTCTCCTTCATTTCATCTTCTAACTCCCATGTAGCCTCTCTCACAGACTGGTTCCTCTATTGAACCTTGACATAATGTATGGTCCGACACTTCAACTCTTGCTCCTTCTTGTCCACAATTTTAACTGGTTGCTCTTCATAAGTTAAATCATCTCTTAATTTTAGAGGCTCATAATCCACTACATGACTAGGGTCTAGAACATATTTCCTTAACATTGAGACATGGAAAACATTATGTACCCCTAATAAAAAAGGTGGTAAGGCGAGCCTGTAAGCAACTTTACCCATCCTCTCCAAGACTTCAAAAGGTCCTACAAAACGAGGGCTCAATTTACCTCAAAAACCAAATCTTATAACTCCTTTAGTATGTGAAATCTTCAAGAACACATGATCACCCACTTGGAACTCTAATTTCCTTCTTCTAAGGTCTGCATAACTCTTCTACCTACACTGAGCTGTTTGTAGCCGCTCTTTAATCACTTGAATTTTGTCTACTATTTGTTGTACAATCTTAGGACCCAACAATCTTCTTTCTCCAACATCATCCCAACATATAGGAGACCTACACTTCCTACCATACAAAGCCTCATATGGTGCCGCTTTAATACTTGCTTGGTAGCTATTATTATATGCAAACTCCACCAAAGGTAAATGTTCATCCCATGAACCTTTGAAATCAATTACACAAGCTCTCAACATGTCTTCCAACATTTGGATAGTTCTTTTTGAAAGTCCGTCTGTTTGAGGATGAAAGGTTGTGCTAAACTTCAAGTTAGTACCCATTGCCTTATGCATGCTTTCCCAAAATTAAGACACAAATCTTCGGTCTCTATCATACACAATGGACACAGGTGCACCATGCAATCTCACTATTTCATTGATATACAATCTAGCTAACCTTTCGAGTGAGAAATCCACCCTAATAGCCAAAAAGTGTGCAGATCTTGTCAACCGATCCACAATCACCCAAATTGCATCTTTACTAGTAGGGGTTCTAGGCAGCCCCGTCACAAAGTCCATAGTAATGTCCTCCCACTTCCGTTCTAGAATGGGAAGAGGTTGCAAAAATCTAGCTGGTCTTTGATGCTCCATCTTGACTTGTTAAGACACTAGACATTGAGCAACATATTGAGCAATCTCCCTCTTCATGTTGTTCCACCAAAAAGTCTCCCTTAAATCTCGATACATCTTAGTGCCTCCTGGGTGTATCATGAAACTCGTGTTATGAGCCTCCTTTAGAATCTCTGCCTTAAGGTCGGGATCATTTGGTACACAAAGCTAATTACCAAACCTCAAAGATCCATCCTCATGAATGCAAAACTCAGATTAAGAGCCTAGATTTATCAAATCTCTTATCTTCTACAACTGTGGATCATTACTTTGTGCAATTTAATCCTTTCAATCAAGGTGGGTTGAACTCTAAGGTTTGACAAATGTGCCTCTGCTTCATGAAACTGTACTTCTATTCTCATCTTCCTCAAATCTTCCAGGATGCGTTTTTGTGTTGTCAACAATGCTCTCAAATTTCCTACAGACTTCCTACTTAAAGCATTAGCTACCACATTGGCTTTTCTAGGATTGTAACTAATAGTCAGGTCATAGTCCTTTAATAGCTCCAACTATCTTCTTTGTCTCATATTCAACTCCTTTTGAGTAAAGAGGTACTTAAGTCTCTTGTGGTCAGTGAATTTCTCACGTTGTTCTCCATACAAGTAATGCCTCCAAATTTTTAGAGCAAAAACCACCGCAGCTAACTCCAAGTCATGTGTGGGATAATTTTGCTCATAAGGCTTCAATTTTCTGGAGGCATAAGCCACTACCTTCCCATGCTGCATACGAACACACCCTAAGCCTTTCCTAGAGACATTACTATAAATGGTGAAACCTCCACTACCTGAAGGTATGGTGAGAATGGGTGCTGACAGCAACCTTCTCTTCAATTCCTAGAAGCTTTCTTCACACTTTCTAGTCCACTCAAACTTAGCTCCCTTTTAGGTCAAGCGAGCCAAAGGCATAGCTAAATAAGAAAATCCTTCAACAAACCTCCTGTATTAACCAACCAGTCCCAAAAAGCTACAAACCTCTATTTGGTCTATTCCATTCTAACACTGCTTCCACTTTCTTAGGGTCAACAACAATCCCATCTTTAGACACAACATGCCCAAGGAATGCAACACTGTCTAGCCAAAATTCACATTTTTTAAGCTTTGCATACAACTTCTTCTCTTGCAATAGTTGCAGTACAAGCCTCAAATGATTCTCATGCTCCTCCACACTCTTAGAATATATCAAGATATCATCAATAAAAACCACAACAAATTTATCTAAGAAGGGTTTAAACAACCTATTCATCAAGTCCATAAATGCTGCTGCATTGGTTAAGCCAAAAGGAATCACCAAAAATTCATAATGGCCATATCTTGTACGGAAAGCTGTCATAGGCACATCAGTAGTATTAATCTTCAATTGATGGTAATCGGAATGAAGATCAATCTTAGAGAAAACCTATGCTCCTTGGTGATAGGCCACAAACGCGTTGACCCCTTGTGATTAATTAAGTTGATTAATTAGACAAGTTATTAATTAATCAAGTTAACATGCAATATCATGTGGCAGCACAAAAAAATCACCAAAACTCAAGTATGCAGTGGAAAAATAAAAGACACAGTGATTTGTTTACGAATGGGAAAAACCTGACGGCAAAAATCCCACTGGGTGATTTAAGGTCACCACTCCCGAAACTCCACTATTATCACAGCAAGTGATTACAAGTAAGGAATCCCAAGTACCTTACCAACCTACAGTTGAACCTTTACCCCAATACCTAATTGGACTTGCTCTGTAGTGACAGTTTCTCCTTTCAATGCACGGCTCCCAAGTACGTGACTAACCAATTGCGCGGATCCCAGTACACGACTTCAATTCAACAACTAGAGAGAGAGTTATTGGCTGCAAAGTTCTTCAGATCATCTACACGATGAAGATCAAGAAGATGCTTGATCACAAAACCCTACGGTGCACATTACACAGCAATCTTCTTCACAAGAGATGAACTAGGGCACGAACTTTGTCTTTGATCACAAATTGCATGAACAAGGATTGCTCAATACTTGCGCAACTTGCATCTCTTTGACGGACCTTAAAACAATCCTTTTATATATCTAGGGTTAGGAGAAAAGAAGTCCCAAAGACACATTCACGGATTGGAATTAAAATAGAATTGAAAATCTGTTTTCTTTAAATCTCAACAGATAGAGGTGTCGAGGATCTGTCGAGAAGCTGTCGAGGCTCGGGCTAAAACAGCTTCTTAAAGCTCGATAGATGCATGTGTCGAGACAGGTGTCCAGCTTTAGTAACTTGCACTTTCCAGCTTGTTTCTTAGATAGACTTGATGACTTTAACACTTAATCTTGAAACACTGTTTCTTGAAGTGTTAAACACATCCTAACTCTACCCAATTACAAGTAAAGTGTGTTTTGTCTAAGGATAAGCCAATTACATAAAATAGCAACATATGTCAACAACTTGAACTACATATGTCCTAACACTTGGAGTTGATCAAACAAATCCTTTATCCTTGGTAAAGGATACTTATTTCGCACTGTCACCCTATTCAACTCCCTATAATCAATGCAAAGTCGCATGCTTCCATCCTTTTTCTTTACAAACAATAAAGGTGCACCCCAAGGGGAAACACTAGGCCTGATGAAGCCTTTTTCAAGCAGTTCTTGTAGTTGTTTCTTTAATTCCCTTAACTCAGCAGGTGCCATTCGGTATGGGGCTTTAGAAATTGGGCTAGAACCTAGTAATAGGTCAATAGAAAACTCTATCTCCCAATTTGGTGGTAACCCTAACAAGTCTTCTGGAAACACTTCTGGAAACTCTCTCACTACCGAAATGTCCTCCAGCTTCAATTCACCTTGTTGTGTGTCTCTCACGGTGGCCAGATATCCTTTACACCCTTTCCTCATCATATGTCTAGCTTGTAAAGCTAAAATCACCCGTGGAGAAGTATATGCCCCACTTCCCATAAAACAAAACTCAATCTCACCAGGTACTTGGAAAATTACCTTCTTCCTATGACAATCAACTATGGCATAATGGGTAGCCAACCAATCCATCCCAAAGATTATGTCAAAATCTCGCATCTCCAACAATGTTAGATCTACAAGTAACTCTTTATCTACTATGTTGACAACACAAGACTTACAAACACTATCAGTAACTACTACACCCCCAACCGAGGTATCCACACATAATTCAGACTCCATAGGCTCAAATTTAAAATTATGTTTCTTTGCAAAATTAGTAGATATGAAGGAGTGAGTGGCATCAGGATCAAACAATGCATAAGCTTAAGTTGTGGAAACCAAATAATACTTGTTACCACAGCATTAGAAGTATTAGCACCCTGTTGAGTGAGTGCATAAACCCTCCCTTGGATCTTGGGCCTTTGGCTTACTCCCTAATTCTATCCTATTGTTGGTCTTGGAATGGTCTGACCCTCCTTCCATTGGGGACACTCAACAATCTTGTGACCCCTTTGTCCACATGAGAAACATGCTCCAGTATTCTAGTGGCAATCCTTATCTGCATAAGGCCTACCACATCGAGAGCACTTTGGCAGTGCCTTGGTATCAGCACGTGTGTTCCTTGTTTCTTGGCTTGAAAGGTAGAGTTTTGCTCTCCTTGCCTAGGCCTCTTCTTTTGGTTGTTATCTCTTTCTGTTTGAGCCTCATTAAGCCCCATCTCCACTAATAAAGCCTTACTCACCACTGCCCTAAAGGTAGTCAACTCAAAGGGCACAACTCCTTGCTTGATTCAGAACCTTATCCATCTTCAAACCTTCGAGCCTTAGTTTCTTCATCCACCACCATTGTTGGAGCAAATTTGGCTAACCTAGAAAATTCTGCTTTATACTGAGCAACTGTCATGTTACCTTGTGTCAGCCTAATAAACTCTTTTTCCTTCTTAAAACGGATGCTCTTAGGAAAATACTTCTCATATAATACAGACTTAAATAGCTCCCAAGTCCAAGGCTCAATCTCTTGGCCACGTTTGTCTTCTTCCAGCCGCCACCAGTCATAAGCATCTCCACGTAACATATACGCTACATAAGTCACTTTCTCACCCTCAGAGCATTCAAGAACTCTGAATATTTTCTCGATCTCAATGATCCATTTTTCTGCTTCCATAGGCTCAGTAGTCCCCTCAAAATTTGGAGGAGACAACCTCTTGAATTCAATCATCCCACCATGATGGCCTTGGCATTGCTCCATCATCCTAGCCAAGTTATCTCCAGTAGTGACCTGTTGTTGGACTACTCCAACCAAGGTCTGCATCATCTGGATTATCTCTAGTGCCTGGCCTTGGTCATGCCTAAACTCTTGGCTCCCTTCTTGCTGATTCCTACCATTTCCAGAGTTTTTGGGAATGTTCCTAGTGTTTTTACTACGAGGTGGCATCCTAACCTCTGTTCATTATACACATGACAAATTAACATGTTATCAAATTTCTAATAAAAAAGAAAACAGATCTAAAACTCATTTAGTGTATATATCATACCACATATCCCCAAATGCCTAATTTCTACCCCTTTCACTATTTAGTTTCATAAATCAATGCCTAAGGATCCAACCTAGAGCTCTGATACCATAAATATTGTCACACCCCGAACCCAAGTAAGAGCTAGGCACGTGACAATAGCCACACACTTATAAAGTTTACACCCTACAAGCGTGTAAGTCCCTTTTAACTATTAAAGAGTTATCCTCAAAGAAATTATCATCAATAAATTTGAAAATATCCTCAATAATGCAATTCTCAAAAGATCTCCAAATAATAATCTTTCAACATCAAAATAAAAATAACTAAACCCTTTAAATCTAAAGGTCCACACAAATAGTACTCTTACACATAAAAGTTCAAATCTTATTCCATTGATTTCCTAAACTTCACTCATGCGCACATCTTAGTGGAAGCCCAAACATATGCTAGTCTTCCTGATCAAAATCTGAAAGGAGAAAAAGGGGGGTGAGTTGACAACTCAATAAGTCACCAAAATCCTAATAAGTTTCATCCAGCAATAAATCTATAAAATAATAAGATGTAATATGAATCTTCAAAAGTTATAATATGCTATGGGATTTCGAAAATAACTAAAGAAGTTTCATAATCTTAAAAAATACATTGCAAATAGATCACATACTTTAATCTTACAATTATATCATAGATGGTTTATAAGGTAGTTAGTTTTCCATTTATCAAAATCTATAACCTACAATAAGTTCCAAGAATACATAAGCAGTTTTAATGACTCAAAATAGTTAAATATTCAACGTAACTCATATACTTAACAATCTTATGACTCTGGTCACGCTATATACTTGTGACTGGGCATCAAAGTACCAATGAATAATCCCTATTGGCTAGACTTATTCAAATGTGTATACATATAATCATATATTCAATATTTCAATACATTTGTGATATTTCTATATTCCTTACTTTGAATCAATATTGCTAAAAAAATAATTAAATAAAATAAATCTTATATTCAATGCTCATATATATATATATATATATATATATATATATATTTGTGGAAATTCTTTATTCTTTACTTTGAATTAGTATAGCTAAAAAAAATTAAACAAAACACATCATATATTCAGTAATCAGATATATTTGTGATAATTCTTTACTTGAAATTAGTGCTACAATAGAAATAAAATTGTAACAATTATAAACAAATTTTCAGTAGTTAAAAATACATTAATATAAGCAAAATAAAACCCAATTAGAATAAGGTTACTTACCTCAGCTAGCTCACCACAAGAGATTCTCCCTAACACTTTTCTAAAATCCTTAGATCTTACCTAACAATTTAGAAGCACCATTTACTTGATAATCATATAATTCAAAAAAAAACTTATAACGTTACCTGAACAAAAGAAAACTATTAAAATATCTCATAATTGTCTACTTTTCCTACACTGAAATTCCACCTAATCAATATATATATATATATATATATAATATATATGCTGCCACCATCAATGCCTTAAAGATAAGGCTAGCACTATTATGTCATTCTAGACAAGGACGTGTACTACACTAAGTGCAACTTTCTTCTTCTTCATTTTTTTTTTTTTTTTAATAACCTGTCAGACCTCAAAACCCATGCTTATTAGACCTTTTTGTTTTTTCCAATTCCATCAATTCGGCACAGTCTCTTAACAACCCAACTGGGCAGCAAGTTGACCCTAGCATGCCTAAAATCTACCATTTCCAACCATGCTTATCACAACAAAGCGTGTGTGTCTATATAAAAATACTGAGTACTGAAAAATCTGTAGACAGTAGCATCCAACTGACTGAAATATATATCTAAAATTTTCTTCGTTGCATCATTAAAACTCTTAAATAATTAATGGCTTCACTACCGGTTACAATATCCACATAAAAAAAATACTCTAATTCTAAATAAGCTTAGATTTAACAAGAGAGAGATTCTTGGGCTCTTACCTCAATTGTGCAGTTAAACCTTCTCTACTTGAGTATTTTGGCTAGTCTCTTCCCTTAAATCATCTGTCAGTATACGCTGACTAAAATTAGACTATATAAAATTAGGGTTTTAACGTTATTTTCTAAAAACCCCTTAGTAATTTTAATTATAACAATTGACCCCATAACAAATTTACTTAAATAGGGCCTTTTAATTCCTTTTTAATATATATATATATATATATATTTTTTTCTTGGCTATTACAAAAGGTCTTTCATAAAAGTGAGATATGAGCTCATCTTTGGACATAATCCTGAGATGCTGATGAGTGAGGTAGTCAGGATGCACTACCTGCAGAATGTGTAGTATCTCAGAAACAAGATCTGGAGTGACTACAATACGTGTTCCTCTGATATGCGTGGCAAACCGAGGCACAGAGGTATCAATACCGTGCATATTGGAGTAAAACTCATGTATGATCATGATCGAACAACTCAAGGGTATCTCACATAGATATTCCCATTCCCAAGTGTGAATGACACTAGGTGGAATCATGTGGAACTACGGGTAAATGCCACGTTTAGAAAAGTTATCGAAGAAGCCCTTATAGGCCTTCTCATCATGGAACCAAACTTGAGTAGGAGTAGAATCAGAAGATGTCCCGTAACGAAGAGGGTTCCAAGACAAAGTGGATTTGCACTTATGTTCCATGTGCAGACTATCCAAAGAGAGAGAGAGGGAGAAGAAAAATAAACAGAAACACAATCACAACCCAAAACAGATGGATAGAAAAGAAAGGGTACATATGCATGAATATGTGACATGCTAAAAGAAATTGCATCATGGGTTCAACCTAATCCAAACCTATTAGCACACAATTTTCAATATTCAAGCACACATCTAAATGCATGAAACACTGTGAAAATGCAAATGGAATGCAATGCATGATCATATAGCATCAAATAAGCAACACCCAACCCAAAAATTTCACAGAAAACTCAAAAATTTTCAAAAACCCCCAAAAATTTCACAAAACCCCAAAAACCTAGGTCTAATGAGTGAAATCCATGAGAAAATAGAGATTAAAGAAACATACCAAGTGATTTGAGACTAGATTAGGCCAAAAATCACGTGGGTAGGACGTTTTGACTAAGAAGAGGGTGTTTGGATGGAGAGAAAAGAAAATCTGTCAAGAGAGATATGAAAAAGTGAGATATGATTTCATGCTTTATGTATTTAAACAAAACGTAGCTCAATGGATCGAGGATCTGTCAAGCACTAAATCTCAACAGATATGAATCTGTCAAGGTGTTGTCGAGAATTTGTCGACAGCAAAATCATCTCGATGGATTGAAAGGCTGTCGAGAAGCTATTGGCCAGAACAAAAATTTCTCGATGGATCAAGAATTTGTAGAGAAGCTATCGAGATGAAATCCAGATAGCTTCATGGATTGCATATGCAATAAGATCTGTCGAGAAAAGAAGTCCAACAGGCTCGATAGATAAAAAGCTGTCGAGGATCTATTGAGAAGCAGTTTTTCAAAGAGAGGAAAAACACATAGAGATGAATGCAAACGAGCAAGCTACTCAACCAAAGATGCAATCAACATGTTAAGCTTTCAAAAACATCTTTTAACAAGAAAAATGCAAAGCATTCATAGATCCAAAACACACACACACACAACAAGTCTAACCAATTTTATATTTCAAAAACAAGTCAAGACAATTTAGTGAGCATACATTAACACATGTATCCCTTGTGATGGCCAAATTACATTGTACCTACACATATATCAAAAGTAGCAAAGAATTTGCGTGTTGTGTGTGAAAACATCGCAAGAGTGCATAAGTGTCTCTTATTATGAAGATTTGAGATATGAGAAAATTAATTTAACTCACACACAATCATAACTACTTGATGGGGACTATCACCTTTGAGGTACATCCTATAACTCCCACATCTCTTAGAAACACGCTTGCAGCCATATTTAAAAGCATTTTGATTTTTTTTTTTGCTTTTGATTTTTCTTTGCATATTTTTTCTTTTGAGCATATCATGCATGGGTATATAAGTGAGAGAAAAGAAATACCTCATTATGTCAATCCTAAATATCACAATTTTGCTATACCGAAGCATACAAATGTTATTCGTGATTGGTGGGCTTTAGTAGTGAGATTGTTATTTATGCCTTTCTCTTAGGACTTTTTAGTCCTTCCCATCAAAAAAAGTGATATGAGTGTTAAGTGTAAGAGATTACTTAATCATTGAGATGCTCATCTAAGCCACAAAAGATACAAAGTTTAGAAAACTTTGTTTCAATGGCCATCCAAGGTACACAAGTACCAAAGTACACAAAACACACACTATTTTTGTATTTTTCTGATTTTTCAATTTTTTATTTTAATGAAATACAAAATAAAACAAAACTGAAAACAAACAAATAAAAAACATGTTAAACAGAACATAGCATAAAACTAAATTGACTCAAAAACAAGAAAGCAAAAAACACAAGTAATGCATAACCATAAGAAAAAGGGGGGAGGGGGAGTGGAAGTGAGAATAAGTGACTGAATCACTTAGAGCCTTTTTCCTTCCAAACCTTAGTTTTGGAGAAAGAACCTTTTCTTTGTGTGAACCCTTGAACAGAATGTGAGGTGGAAGAATTGAAACTGTTGAAGTTCGAAAGGCCATCCAAGGTACACAGGTACCGAAGTACACAAAACACACACTATTTTTGTATTTTTCTGATTTTTCAATTTTTTATTTTAATGGAATACAAAATAAAACAAAACTAAAAATAAACAAATAAAAAACATGTTAAACAGAACATATCATAAAACTATACTGACTCAAAAACAAGAAAGCAAAAAACACAAGTAATGCATAACCATAAGAAAAAAGGGGGGGTGGAAGAGAGAATAAGTGACTGAATCACTTAGAGCCTTTTTCCTTCCAAACCTTAGTTTTGGAGGAAGAACCTTTCCTTTGTGTGAACCCTTGAACAGAATGTGAGGTGGAAGAATTGAAACTGTTGAAGTTCGAAAGGAAGATGAGGGCCTTTAGAAGATCTCCAAGAGGGGTAAAAGAGGATGGAAACTGATTCTAGTTTCCAGATGAGATCATACCGTTGCTTTGTTGAGTGGCTAACCACTTGTAGCAATTTGGACGAGTATGCCCTAAAGCTCCACAATGATCACAAAGATGCAACTTCATCAATTGAGACATTTTGTTATTAACCTTCTTAGTCCTAGGATTTCTAGTCTCTTTCTTCTCTATCTTAGGGGGTGCTCCTAGAATAGATTTGTCCTTGTCTAAGTTCTCACTAGCTATTTCAGATTTAAGTTCATTATTCTCAGAATTAACATGATTAGCAGGTGAAACAAAAACAATTCTGCTAGAAGAGGCAATATTAGGAGGAAAGAAATCATACCCCAAGCCGATTCTATCAAAAGCAGATTTCTCGAAACTCAATATCTCATTCGGCTTTGCACTGAAAATCGTTTCCAATCGAGCTCTAACCTG
This sequence comes from Castanopsis chinensis, assembly GCA_032878915.1. Lineage (NCBI taxonomy): Eukaryota > Viridiplantae > Streptophyta > Magnoliopsida > Fagales > Fagaceae > Castanopsis > Castanopsis chinensis. The sequence goes on along the minus strand of JAVQMG010000106.1, from coordinate 4,181,083 downwards.
GAATAGCTCCTCTTCAAGCTTCTTTGTCTTTTCAGCAAGGAAGTTGTTCTCAAACCACAAAGCTCCAATAGATTGATTTTCTTCATCAACCTTTGTAGAGAGCTCCTCTCAATCTAACTCTGCATCACTCAGCTTCTTAGTGACTAGCTAATAAAGTTTCTCATGCTTCTCGGAAACCTTGTACAACTTAGCATAGGCTATATGGATATCATCTTGTTTATCCATTTTCTCAAACTTAGACTCCACGAAGTCCTCTTCTTCATCTACCTCTTCGACAATCCCCTTAGTAGGATTCATTGTAGCAATGAAGGCATTCAAGATTCCTTCATCATCATTGTTTTCTGACTTATCATCAAGCTTGGTGTCACTCAAGGTAGTAGCAAGAGCCTTGATTTTCCCAATTGCCTTGAGATATGTTGGACATTCTTGTTTCATGTGTCCAAAACCTTGACATCCAAAGCACTTTGAACTGGAAGGAACAATGTACTGATCTCTATCCTTAGCATCCTTCTTTCCTCTATCTTGAATCTTGAATTAAAAGCAATTAAATTGCCTATGATCCTTGTCGAAGCCTTTCACATTGGCATTCTTCATAAAATTTTTGAACTGCCTAGTGATATAGGATTTCATCTTAGAATCTTCATCATCTGAAGACTCATCGGTATCACTAATTTTGGCCTTCAGTGCCATGCTATTACTCTTGCTCAATTTCCCGATCTTAATCAAACCTAATTCATAGGTTTGCAAGTTGCCAACCAGCTTCATCAAAGGAATTTTATCAATGTCCTTGGATTCCTTAATAGCGGTGATCTTGGCATGGAATCTCTCAGACAGAGATCTGAGCACCTTTCTTACAACCTTGGATTCAGGAAGAGTTTCCCTAAGATTAAAGGCAGAGTTAACTATGTCCTTCAGCTTGGCATAGAACTCATCAAACGACTCATCCTCCTTCATCTTAATTTCTTCAAAGCTTGTAGTAAGCCTTTAAAGCTTTGAATCCTTGAAAACCTTAGTCCCTTTTTAGGTTTTCTAGAGGATGGTCCATGATTCCTTAGCAGTTTCAGTAGAGGATATTTTCTTAAATTCCTCATCAGTGACCACAGTGAATAAAGCATTCAATACTCTGTTATTGAAGTTTGCCGCTTTGATCTTGGCATCATCCCAATCAGTCGGCGCTTCCTTTGGCTTAGTCCAGCCAATCTCCATAGCTTGCCACACCTTCTCATCTAAATACTACAAGAAATATCTCATGCGTACTTTCCAATATGCATAGTTAGTGCTATCAAGTAAAGGAGGTATACTTATATATTGTCCTCTATCCATGATAAATAGGGTTCAATGGATCACACAAAAAGATTAAAATCTAATCAGATGTGCCTGCTCTGATACCACTTGATAGGCCAAAAATGTATTGACCCATTTGGTAAATTAATCATTTAATAAGCCAAGTTAATTAATTAGATTCAATTACATGAAATAAGAGTGATAGCACAAACAAATCATCAACTAAGTTAAATGCAACGGAAAATAAATTTAACACAAATGATTTATTTACAAATGGAGAAAACCATCGAGGCAAAACCCCACTAGGTGAATTTAAGGTCACCACTTCCGAGAATCCACTACTATCAAAACAAGCGATTACAAGTAAAACAATCTCGGTACCTTATACGAACCTACAGTTGAACCCTTATCCCAATACCCAATTAGACTTATAATGTAGTGACAATCTCTCATGTTAATGCATGGCTCCCTGTACGTGACAAACCAATCGATGCAAGAATCCAAGTACATGACTAACACACCAACTTGAGAAAGATTTTGGGTGCAAAGTTCTTCAATTCATCCAAGCAATGAAGATCAAGAAGCTCCTTGGATACAAAACCCTTGGCGTAAAGACGCAATAGCTTCTATAGAGAATATGATGAACTAGGTCAACTTTTGTCTCTGGTCACACAATGCATGAAGGGATGCTTTGATTCCTTGTGTGACGGCCTTTAAAATAATCATTACATATGTCTAGGATTGTGAGAAAACAAACCCTACACATATACACTTGGATATGCATGAAATCGGATCTGAAAATCTGAATTTCATAATTCTCGATAGATACTGTTCTGTTGAGCAGTTGTCAAGATTCGTCATTAAATCTCGATAGATATGAATTTGTCGAGATATCTATCTAGCTTTAATGAACAGCACTTCTTCACTTGTTTCTTGGACAGTTTTGCATGGCTTTAATACTAGACTTGAACTCTTATTCCTTGAAGTACTAAACCTATCCTAGATCTACCCAATTACAAGTAAAGTGCGTTTTGTCGAATGATTAGCCAATTTACATAACATATGTTCTAACAAGTTCCACATATGTCCTAACAAAACACATTATGTAAATACATAATTTAGAGTAATATTGAAGACTTCTGTTGACCATAGTAGACAATTATTGTACTAGCAAAAGGAGTAGACAATTAAAAGCTATTGTTATTTGTAACTATTAAAGATATATTTCTCTGTCAATTTTATATATATAGACAAATGGTTGACATATATATGTATATATGTATGTATGTATGTACATACATACGTTATTATCCATATATACAAGCAAAATGAGTGACAGAGATTATAAAAAATTGACAACTAATTTTGATTGTATCTATTGTCAAAATTTTAGTTTTTATTTATATTGATTACATTAGTTGGTTTACGTAATACACATTTTTTAAATTATAAAATAAAAATAATAACAATTGCATACCAAACACTATAAAACATTCTCAAACTCATTTTCAAGGTCATTACCAAACACCGGAAAATGAGATAGTTTTCTAGAAAATGCTCTTTGAAAAATAAACCATTTTCTAGAAAACGTTAATGCTAAAACAAACAAAGCGTTAGTAATAAAATTTTCAAAGATTGGCTCATTATAGTAGCTGTTTGATGTATTGAGTCTTTCTTTCATTTGCTTGGGCTTAGGCCCATCCGTGTCTTCTCTTGTCTTGTCTTGGGTCGTAGGCCTATTATTGTTTTGTCTAGGGGCATTAAGCCCATCCTTGTCTCTTCTCAAGCCTTAGGCCCACCTTTGTCTTGTCTAGGGCCCATTCTCGTGTTGTCTTAGGCCTTAGGCCTATCCTTCGTCATGTCTTGAGTTTAGGCCCATCCTTGTTTTGTCTAGGGGCATTAAGCCTATCCTTGTGCCGTCTTGGGCCTTAGGCCCACCCTTGTTTTGTCTAGGAGCATTAAGCCCATTCTCATGTCATCTTGGGCCTTAGACCTATCATTTGTCATGTCTTGGGCTTAGGCCCATCCGTGTTTTTTCTTTGTCTTGTCTTGGGCCTTAGGCTCATCCTTATTTTGTCTAGGGGCATTAAGCTCATCCTTTGATTTGTCTAGGCTTTAAGCTTTCCTTGTTTTTGTTTGGGGCGTTAGGTCCATGTCATTTCGTCTAGGGTTGTTACCCTATCTTGTCCTTTGTTTTGGGCCCTAGGTCCATTCTAATTTGTCTAGGGTCATGAGGCCCATGTCTTGTCAAGGTTTGTCATCTTTTGGTGTCTTCATTGTTGTGTCTTCTAAGTTTCTTTTTTTGGGTCTAATCCTTCTTAAGACTTGTCTAAATTCTGTGGTCTCATTCTAGAGGCATGGTTAAAAGGGAATTGAATGTAAAATTTATTGTTGGTGATCTTTAAGAAATGTTTCTCATAAGGATAAGTCTCTTGCAGGTGACCCACCATTGCTCCTAAAAAGAATATGGCACCGATTCCTTTGAAGACTTTTGTGGATTTGTATGATGTTGGTATACAAGTTGAGGATACTATCAATAGTGGGCTTATTGAGAAAAGTGATGCAAAACCTCAAAAGAAGTTTGGGGTAAGGAGTTCAAGTAATATTGGTAACAATGATGGTAAGACAAGTGAAATTAATGCTGTTAATGTTTGAAGATAGTTCACTCCACTGGGAATGACTTTATCCTAAGCATTTGAACCTTTGTTAACCAAAGGACTCATCAAGTCATTGGATCTTGGAAGATATACTCTAAACACCTCTGCTCCAAACTACAATGCTAGTGAGTATTGCAAGTACTATTAGAGCCATTGTCATTCTACAAATAAGTGCACTAGTCTTCGTCATGACATTTAAGACCTCATTCAATCTGGCAAGGTCCCTTTGCCACCCATCAACCTCCCAAACATCAAGACTAATCCTCTCCTCGACTACCATGTTGTCCCTCTACCTACTTAGGGTTGATTGATCGAGAAGTTTAGTCTTTGATATTGCATTCCACAAGAGTCTTTCATTTTAGTGTATTTTTCAATTCAAAAGTGCCTTTGTTATTTCAATTCAAGTATGTATTTTAGTTCAGTGAGTCTTTCAATTCATGTACTCTTTTAATTCATCAATAAAGTGGTTTGCAATGGTTTAAGTTTTATGATAAGTTCTCAAAGTTTCAAGTTGATTTGATTCTCAATATGTGATGTTGCATGTTTGCCCATAACAAAACAAGGGAAATTGGGATGAGAAGAGGCTATTATTCTGCTATCATTAACACATTTCCCTTTGCTCACCACTTTTGAGCCATCAAAATTGTTTTTCTTTCAAAATAACCCTGGTAAGGATTACCCCCTACACTATAGGCAAGAAGTGGAATAAAGTGGTGGAAGTAAAAAAAATATATAAAAAAGTGAAGAGAAGTGAGTCAAAAGTGAACAAAAAAAAAAAAAAAAAGTGAAAAAGTGAAGTGAAGTGAAATGCAAAAAAAAAAAAAAAAAAAAAAAAAAAAAAAAAAAAAAAAAAAAAAAATTGAAAGTGAAGAAAGTTTGAAAGTGATGAAAAGTAATCCTTGACCGAATTGTAACCCTCAGGAAATTAATTTTGAGCCTTTGTTATCTATTTTTTAGTGAGCCAAGAATCTAAGCCTTCATTGTATGCCAAGTAAAATCCTCTCTAATCAATTAAAGTTGTTCATGTGAACAACATTAGGCTTGATCCCTTTTGGGTACGTAGGAACCTTGTGAGGTGCAACCACATCATATCATATAAATTGTGTAATTCATGTATTGAGAATTTGAATCAACAAAATTTTTTTTAGGATAATTCGTAGCACTTGTACATTACTATCATTTGTTTGTTTCTTGTAAAAATGAAAGAAACTGCTAGGTTGAAAACCTGCAAGGGTTGTCTAGGCAAAAGTTAGGGCCTAAAAAAATAAAATAATAATAAAGTAAAAAAAAATATGCTTGTTAGGTTGAAAACCCAAAAGAGCGGCCTAGGCAAAAGTTAAGTTAAAAAAAAAAAATAAAAGAGAGAAAAGAAAAGAAAAGAAAAGAAAGTGAATTAGTCAAGCTAGGGGCAAGGTGAAACCCACAAGGAGGATGTATCCTAATGATTGAACATCTCAAAAGTTATCCATAATGAATCAAGTGTTCGGTTCCCATTTTTACTATGCCTTTTAGGATGAAACCTGTTTTGTGTCTTCTTTTCTAAGAGTTCGTTTGACCTTGAGTTTTGTATATCTTATATCAATCTTTGTTACCCTTCGTTCTTTGTGGCTCTGTGCCTTTGTCTCTTCTTTAGAAGCCTTCATGTCCATTCTTGTCTTTGGTGTCTTCATGTTTGCTTGCAATCTTTGCGTTGGTCTATGATTTGTTGTTGTTTGTTTTTTCTTATGTTTTTTGTGTTTGTTTGAATTTTAGATTTCTCATGTGGTTTTTCATGTTTGAGCGTTTGTTTGTGTCCTTGTTTCATCTTGGGCCTTAGGCATATCCTCGTTTTGTCTTGGGCCCTAGGCCCATCTTGTTTAGCTTTTTGTGTGTTTGCATGCTTTGTTTTGTTTGTGTGCCTCCTACATTGTTTTATTCATCCTTTTTGTTATCTTTTGTGATCACGTGTTTGTTTGATGTAATATGTGAGCCTTGTGTGTTTGTTTGTTCTTTTTCTTATTTGAGTCATGTGTGGTTATGTTTAGTATTCTTGCGTATTGGCATGAATCTTGTGTGTTTGTTTTTGCAAACCTTGTGTACTTGTGTGTTTGTGTGAGTCATGTATGACTATTTATGTCTTTAGCGTAAATGCTCATTGTTTAGTGGCATGTTTGTGTTTGGATATAAATTGCTCGGTCGAGTGGTCCCTTTGGCGTAAATTTCTCATTCTTGAGTGGCCTATTTGTGTTTGGACATAAATTGATCAGTCAAGTGGTCCCCTTGGGGTAAATTTCTCATTCTTGAGTGGCCTATTTGTGTTTAGACGTAAATTGCTTGGTCGAGTGGTTCCCTTTGGCGTAAATTTCTTATTTTTGAGTGGCCTATTTCTTTTGGACGTAAATTGCTCCCTTGGAGTGGTCCAACTTTAGGTAGAGTTTTTGAAACTCAAAGGTAGAGCCCTTAAAACTCAAAAACATCCTAGATTTTCTTATGGTACATTTCTTATTTACATGATTGCTTGCATGTATGTGTTTCATGAAGGTAGAGTCCTTTAAAACTTGAAAACATCTCATTTTTTTCTTTTATGTGGTCTTTTACCCTTCTTGTTGGTCTTTTACACTTCTTATTGGAAGTGCACCAATCACCTTTTTTGAGCATGCTCCCATGTTTGTGTATAGTGTGTGCGTGTGGACTCAAAGTTTATTAGCTTGCAAAATGTTGTCTTTCCAGGTTTTTAACTATACTTGCAGTGCAAGTAAAATTAAAAGAGGGGCATCTGTAGACACCGCATTTTGTACCTGTTAATAAATTCTAGTCCATGGCCCTAATGTTGAGCTTGTCATATTTTAACCAAGAGTAATTAAAGAGTTCACAATAATTTGGAAGTAATCACAAGTCAAAAGTGCTCAAATCACTTTAAAATAGATATTGTAAAATGACCTTTGCTCACTATTTTGACCATAACGTTTTATCCACATAGAAGTTTTTAATGAGGTTTTTTCTTTTGAAATTAGACATCCTGAGCTTCAATTTGAACATAACTTTTGCCTACTTTGGACTTATATTGGGTAAGTTATGGCCATTTGAAGTTGGGCCAACTGAGCACTCTAATTTTCTGGGTTTTAAGACTTCATTTTAAAGGCCTAAAACATCATGCTTTGATGTGGGCCAGCCCCTAGACTCTTGAGAATGTCCAAGACCATCAAAAAGCCCTAAAACCCTAATTTTTAACTTATAAATACTCATCTTCTGTCTCTATTCAAAACCTTAGCTAGAGAGAGAGTTATTTTTTCGCCTGCATTTTCTCTAAAACCTTATTTTCTCTTTTCAAAACTCAAGGATAGCCCCTTAGCACATTTTTTACAAATTAAAAGCCTTATTTAGTTAGTTCTAAGGCAAAACTATTTTTCAAAATTGTTTTCTAAAACCTTTTCAATTATAAATTTGTTCTTCAGTTGTGATTATCCTAAAAAGTATTGTGTTCTTCAATTATTCTTGTTCCCTCAATCTAATCTTTGTGTTGCAAGCATTGAGGGGTCAGTTAAATAATCTCAAACTCAAAATCTCAAGTAAGGTGAGTGTTCTTTCGATGAACTCCTCCTTTGTTTAACATGATTCACATCAGTTCTTGATTTAGTTTCTCTATTTGTGTTATTTAATTTATTTGTTGATTTTAATTATGTCTAATATGTGTTAATATGATTTTATGTTGTTTATAATCTGTTTTGTTGTTCTTGTTTTATTATTTTAGTTTCTATGTAAGTTTAACGTGATTATTTGTTTTATGTTAGTCTAGCATATTTATTTGGTTTGTTCATGGTTAGTTGTTTATATTGCTTTGTTTTTGTTTTGTTTATGTTAGTTTAATCTTTAGGGTTTTTAACATGCTTGTTTGATTTCTATGTTTATATCTTTGTTTGATTAAATCAATAAAAATGTGATCTTTCAAATTTGTGCTAGAGGATGCGTGCACGGCGTTTGACCATGCGTATACATAGTTGAGTATGCGTACGCACCTTGAACTCAGAATAGGGCAAAAATATTTTTTTTATCTATTTAATCATTTTTCACATGTTCTTTGATTATGTTTGACTCTGTTTAGGTTAATATATTGTGTTTAATTATTTTCTAAGTTTTTTGAGTATTTTTGCCATGTTTGGCTTATTTGATATTTTTCCCTTGTGTATTTTATTTAATTATTATCTTTTCCTTTTTTAATATAATATGCTTGATTGTGTTTTAATTGTTTCCTCTTCTATTATGGTGTGATATTTAATATGTTGTGTGTGATATTTCCTAAAGTGCATGATGTATGTTTAAATTAAGGATTCGGCCTCCACTCATTGTATTCTAAATCCTACTCCTATCAAAGGGTCCTCTAATATACTATTCTAAACTCACACACTAACATATATCTAACATCCAAACATGGAAAATGTCTCACACTCATCCATAGCATTAAAAACCCTATCTTTAAAAACCCTATCATTTATCTAGCAAAATATATCTAAGGGCAGTAAGTATATCACAAGGTATACATCAATAAGGCATTAAGATCAAGCATATCCCAAAAATCCAAACATAGCATCATGTTCATCAACCATATCATGCTTGATGGTGAGCTAAAAATTGGATCAACTCCAATCCATCCATAAGAGTCATCCAGACTAAAAAGACTATCTTGGCATAAAAAGGTCATCCCTCGTGGGACAATCGTCTATAAGCATAAAGGTCGTCCATGAGGAAAGCTCCTGGACGACCTTTAACACTTGGAAAATTTCCAACTATAAGATTTATCTACAAGAGCTTAGGAATCGGACCACGTGTAACCATTTTGATACATGAGCAAGATCCTGGTTCATCGCTATAACTCCCTACTAAGTACTTAACTCCCAATTGCAATTGTAGAAGATAAGAATGAGCATTCTAACTTCTATAGTAGTTATGAAAGTTAAGTCTGAACCTTTGGACTTCCACAAATATTGAGGAAGTTACGAGACAAGTAATTGCTCCAAACACACTATATAAGCACTCATCCTCAACAAATGAAAGTAAGTTTTGACTATTCCTAAAAAAATTGGAATTCTTAAGTCCCAAAGAAAAAAAAAACTAACTTAAGCATCGGAGGGTTCTTGGCCAGTTTAACTCAGTCTCCTTTGATCTTTTTTCTTTTCTTTTTCAGACCTTCATCACTAGTCCATTGAAGCCCGGAGCTTTTAGCTTACTAGTTTTCTATGCATCATCAGTTGGCGCCATTTGTGGGAACGATTAATTTTGTGTTTTGCAATTTATCTTCCTTCGACAAAAGGTTGCATGGTTCGGACAAGATCAATGGCCATTAGTCCAGGCCACCAAGAAAGTAGGAATGCTTCTAGTAACCCTAATCGTGATCGCCAGTCAACACCTATCATGCAACCATCTTTCATAAAACATATACAGTCCATGGCAGTCGCAATGGCGGAATTAACCGGTCAAAAGCAAGAGTTGACTAGGGAGATTAGATACATGGAAGGGCAAGCCCAGAGTCAAGAAGTTAGAGAAGCAGAAAATGTTAAGCCTGAGAATCAGTCAAGAGGTACCACCTCACGAAGGGTGCCACACTTGGAGAGGGAGATGGATCAGATGAGGAAAGCCATGGATGAGATGAGGGAGAACATGAGAAGGGCGAATCTCATAGATGATTTAGTCCATCGGATGGATTCCCCTTTCGTGCCATCCATCAACAGTAATCCTCTGCCTTCTAAGTTCAAGATGCCTTCCTTGGACTTATATGATGGAACGCGCAACCCTTTTGATCATATTGCTACTTTCAAGACTACAATGCAACTTCAAGGGGTTCCAGACGAGATTATGTGTAGAGCCTTTCCTATTACCCTTAAAGGGCCAACACGAGTGTGGTTTTGTAAGATACCTCCAAACACTATAAGCTTTTTCGAAGAATTAAGTAAGTTGTTTGTCAATAATTTTATCTGAGGACAAAGGCATAAGTGTTCTTCGCCCAACCTGTTAACCATAGAACAAGGGAAAAATGAAAGTTTGCAGTCCTTCATTACTCATTTCAACAGGAAGCCCTGACGGTAGATGAGATTAACGACAATTTGTTATTGATAGCCTTCTATAATGGGGTTAATTTCGATTTATTCATACATAAGCTTTATGAGAAAGAGCCTCAAACCATGGTCAAACTCTTCCATATAGCCCAAAACTTCATGAATGCAGAGGACACAATCATAGCCAAGAAGAGGAAGAAGACCAAGTGAATGGAAGTAGATCTTCCGCGCCATCCAGAGCAGGGTCCTCATCCAAAGAAGGCCCAGACGAGAGAGAAGAAAGATCGAGACAATAAGAAGGCAAGTTCTTCTTTAGCAAGGAGTCAGAAATATACGCCCTTGAACATGCCACTTGAACAAGTGCTTATGCAAATCAAGGATGACCCATCCTTGAAGTGACCAAAAAAAATGAAGGGAGATCCCAACAAGCGCAATAGGAACAAGTATTGCCGCTTCCATAAAGACCATGGGCATGACATGGACGAGTGTTTTGACTTGAAGCAACAGATATAGAATCTCATCAGGTAAGGAAAATTGAGAAAATTTCTTGGACGAGATCACAAGGATGAGAAGTTGAAGGGAAAGGTAGAAGAATCTTAATGGCCCCCGCTTGGAGAGATAAGAGTTATTGTAGGAGGGACCTCAATAGGGCAATCTTCAAGTCAAGGAAGATGTACTTGAAGGTGGTGCAAAACGTCTAACTCTCTTGATGACCTCTAAGGACGAGGGGGGTAGATGAGCAAGTCATTACGTTCACGAACAAGGATGCTGAAAGGATTCACCACCCACATGACGACGTGATCGTCATTACATTGCTCATTGCTGATTATATGACTAGGAAGATGTTGGTAGACAATGGAAGTTCGAAAAACATTTTATATTACCCCACCTTCAAACAAATAAGGCTTGGATGAGATCAACTTCGTCTAGTAAATTCACCATTAGCAGGATTTAGAGGGATGAAGGTGCTATCTGTGGGTACCATCACATTACTTGTGGTGGCAGGAGCGTATCCATAGTAAATAACCAAAGAGGTAAACTTCCTGGTTGTGGACTATTTGTCCTCATACAACACTATCATTGGAAGACCAACTCTAAACAGTTAGAAGGTAGTAACGTCTACCTACCATTTATCTGTTAAGTTCCTAATAGATTATGGAGTAGGTCAAGTGCAAGGAGACCAATTACCCACCAGAGAATGCTATCTAGCCATGTTGGCTATGGACAAGCACATGCAGACGATTAACATAGATGAGAGAACAGTTACCGCGGAGCCCATAGAAGTGCTAGAAGACATCCTTCTAGTAGAGAGTAATCCTAAGAAATTTACCAAAATTAGTACAAGTATGAAGGAGAAGATGAAGCAAGACCTCATCTAGTTCTTAAGGAAGAGTATTGATGTTTTTCGCATGAAGTCATGAAGACATGCCAAGAATTGACCCAAATGTTATCACTCATTGGTTGAATGTGCAACTATCCTCCAAGCCTGTTCGTTAGAAGAAAAGAGTTTTCGCTCCTGAGCGAGATAACGCCATTAAAAAAGAAGTCCAGAAGTTGACCATGGTAAAATTTATCCAGGAAGTTTATTACCCAGACTGGTTGGCTAACGTGGTGATGGTCAAGAAGGCAAACGACAAATAAAGGATGTGGGTGGACTTCACTGATTTGAACAAGGCTTGCCCTAAAGATAACTACCCATTGCCACGTATTGACTAGCTAATAGACTCAACTGTGGGTCATAAATTGCTAAGTTTCATGAATGCCTTCTTAGGCGACAATCAAATAAAGATGGATGAGATGGATCAAAAGAAGACATCCTTCATTACTAGTCAATGTATATTTTGCTACGAGTTGATGTATGTTTAAGTTAAGGATTAGAGCTCTTTTAATAAACTCTTTAATTAAATATGGCCTAGCAACACATAATGGAGGTCAACCCACAAGCTGGACGGTCTTAGGTGCCTAACACCTTCCTAAGTTGTACCTAAACTCCGGACTTATAATCTAGTTAGTGGATTCATATGTGTAAGTGATTGGCCCAAAGGGCCCAATATAGATCCTAGACCTAATCTAGGTGGTAAGTCCATTAGTCCACAACTTTGCATCATGATGCTCCTTTTGTGGTAACAAGACATCATATGATGCCTTTTGGAATGACAAGTTGGTGTTGATAGCATCATCTTTTGTTGATTTCACATTTTTAGAGATATAATTCCTCTTGTTTCAGCTGCTTGAGTCTCCAACGAAGTATCTAAAATGTCGGAGACGTTTTGTGACAAGGGACAAAAATGCAAGATTAGCCCAAATCTCCCCTTGGGTTCTTTAGAAGTGTTTATTTATGGAGAATCAAGCCCTAAATTCCAAATGTATAATGAACAAAGTCTAATGGTACTTTAACAAGAGAAAAATAAAAATACCACAACTCAAATACAATAAAATGCAAAAAAGTACACAAGTCCAAAACTTTGACCTACAATCAGCGAGAAAAGGAAATTGAGAGAGATTGTGAGGAAGAAAGGGAAGGTTTTCCTGTATCCATATTTCCACCCCTAAATTTCAGAATTGTGAGAATGTTGGTTAACTAAATGAGTTTTCTCTCTAAAATTTCATTTATGTGGGTAAAACATGGTTAGTTGGTTTTTTTAGCTAAAGAGAGGGTTTTATATTGAATTTGGGGTGCTACTAATGATTGGTTTTGGGGTAGTAAAAGAGGCTTTTATCCCTGACACTAATTTGATGTCTTGCCTTAGGTTGCTTTGTTTAGGGAAAAGTTTGACATGCTTTTAGCATGATTTGGGAAATAAAGTTATTTGTTCTAAATAACTGCTACTTCTGGTCATTGTAGAGTCTTAGCAGCTACGAATGTTGGCTATGATGGGTGAGATTGCCTAGTTTTAGGGCCAACTATGTTTTTATGTGGAAAATGGAGTTGGGCCAAAAATTAAGGGCACAGCCCACTAGAGCATGGAGCCTTTTTTGCAGTGAAAATTTTAGGTACAAGACTTCTTCCATGAGCCTGAGATGCTACCAATATCTCTTACCTACTTGGTAGCACGCATGAGCTAGGCTCATGCAAAAGGTCCAAAAGAAACTGACCCATACCCTCCAAACCACACTTTCTCAATTTCCCCCAATATCTTACATGGACTTGTGGTCATGCTTAAAATAAACTAGTGGTCATATTTTGTAGAAAAAAAACTGTATTTAATTATTTTATATATATATATATAATTTTTATTTTAAAAATCTAATTTATAAGTGAATAAATCAATTTAAAAATTAATAGGGGAGTGGTCCTATTTTAGGCAATGCTTTAGTTGGAGTTGGAGTTGCATTTTACCGAATTGTCCTTTAGTTTTGTCTCAACTTAAACATAGGGCTGTAGGTGCAATTTTAAACTAAAAAATGAGCGCGCGTGTGATGAGGCTTTTATATTTTCAGTGGTCATATTTTGTAGAAAAAAAAATAGTATTTAATTAATTTATATATATATATATAATTTTTATTTTAAAATTTTAATTTATAAGTGAATAAATCAATTTTAAAATTAATAGGAGAGTAATCCTATTTTTAGGCAATGTTTTAGTGGGAGTTAGAGTTGCATTTTTACTAGATTATCCTTTGGTTTTGTTTTAATTTAAACATAAGACTATAGGAGTATTTTTGAATTTAAAAATGTAGAATTCGAATAGGAGAAACCTTAAATAATAGTATAGATAAATAATACCATGAATGAATTTTTTGGAAAAAAAAATGTGTAAGGAATGTGGATACCATCAGCCTACAACCAAGTTTGTTTGTTCCAAAAAAAAAAAAAACCTAACTAACTAATGAGGAAAAGGAACCAACGATGGTGAACAAGGCAAAAACGCAGCGCTTTGGTTTTGGGTGATCACCCTCACAGAAGTCTTGTATCTGGGTCTCGGAATCGGAGCAAATGCAGTGGTATCTGGTGGCGTCTCTGCTGACCATTCTGACCAGCTCTCAGGTCTTCTCTTCTCTTCTTAGCAAATGTCTTCATTCATTCTGACTGATTTAACGTGGACTGTTTTTATATATTTGTGACGTGTGACTCCAAAAATGAGCAACTTTAACTGCAACTTTTCCCATAATCAACCAAATTTTGAGATTACAGATTACAGCACCAAAATATAAATCTTCTTGTTCCACAGGGAATTTTGACGACGCTTTCGAAGACTAATGGAAGATATAGGTATGACTACGCAACTGTTCCCTTTCTGGCCGAAGTTTTTAAGGTACTTGCTTTTTTTACTGTCTGTCTGTTAACGTTGATTGCCTTGGTCTTCTGTAGAGTCAAATTGAAATACTTAAAAAAAAAAAAAAAAAACACTAAAAAAGAATAGAATGCGAAGAATGAAAATTCTCTCTAAACCCTTGAATTGAAATTACTGTCAAAGAGAAGAATCAGAGAAATAAATACTTTTGTATAGGATTATCATAGTGAATGTAACGTAGAAGCACGGATGGACATTGCATTTGGGCTGTTGTTGTACCTATTGTGTCAAGTCATAAATTTTCAGAAATTGCTCATGTTGCCGTGTAGTTCCTAGATTGTAATCCATCTTCACAATAAATAATAAAAATTTGTTACATATTTTTTCTGTTGATTTTCAGACTAGAAACGTATTGTCTACACTGTCAAACTAATTCATTGCCTGATAATATTTCAGCTTCTAGTATCGAGTTTTCTTCTTTGGAAAGAGATCCAGAAGTCACCACCTCCAAAGATGACTACAGATTGGAAGAGTGTCCGTTTGTTCCCTATTCCTTCAATCATATACCTGATCCACAACAATGTTCAGTTTGCTACCCTAGTGTATGTGGATGCATCCACATATCAAATCATGGGAAATCTTAAGATTGTCACAACTGGAATATTGTTCAGGTGCTTCTCTAGTCTTTTAAGGAGCTACAACTCATCAACTATTTTTGCAATTCAAATTGTCTTCATTTATTGATCGTTGAGATTACTTTAAAGGCAAAATTACCATTTTTGGTCCCTACATTATGGGATCACTGTCAATTTGATTCTTGCATTTTGGTAATAGTCGGTTTAGTTCCTATTATCTTCAACTTGTAGTCAATTTGGTAGAGTTCCTGTTATATTCGACTTGTAGTCAATTTGGTCTCTACTGGCAACTCACTAACGGAAATTGACTGCATATTGAAAATAATAGGACCAAATTGATTGCTACCAAAATATAGGGACCAAGTTTACAATGATTCCTAAAATGGTTTTTCACCTACTTCAAATTTATTGTAGTTTTTTTCTTTCTGATGTTGATCTAATTTCACAAATTGGAAAATATTTTTATTTCTTGTTATAGGCTATTCTTGAGGAGAAAGCTTTCTAATTTGCAGTGGATGGCAATTGTGCTATTGGCTGTTGGAACAACTATGAGCCAGGTGCTGCTAAATCATTTGTGTGTATCCTTAATTTTCTGGTTTGTATTGTAATTGCCTTTAATCTGATCTGCCCCTTATTGATTTTTTCTTAAACTATATATTATAGATGCTCAAGGTGTCCATGAATATTAGTATGCTTGAAAGGTCTATTTCACATGTGACCTGCATATCTGCAGTCATTATTGTTTTTGCAAAGCAGCTATCCTATTACAGTAGTTGATCTGACCATCTAATTGTAGCTCTACAATCAATAGTGTTTATATTGAGAAACATTTTGACTGTTATGAAACTGTAATAAGAACTAAAAGAGAATTGATGACTTCAATTCACCAAGGTGTCAATAAAATCTTATATATCACTTCGTAACCAAGTTATGAAATTGGAAAGTGTCATGTTTCCACGCCTATAATTATTGGCTTGCTCTCGTTCAATAATAAAAAATAGCTCCAAGATGACAATTTGTAAGACTGGGTAATTAGAGATGGACATATAATAAAGAATTAGGGTATGTTTGGTTGACTATAATAGACACTGTAATGTAATAGTTATTTTTAAAGTTTAGCTGTTCTGTATTGTAGTTATGTTTTTATTATAAGGAATAAGCATTTCTTACGAATAGATATTCTTTTAAAATGAGGAGTAATTATTTATCTTTAAAAGGGTTATAATAGTTATTCCTTAGTAGGTGTAATAATTTCTAAAATTAATATATTTCCAAATAAACAAACTTTCCATATACAAATAATAATTATGAAAATAAAATAAAAAATCATCAAAAAATAAGTCATCTCTCTCAAATTCAAAAAATATTATTGTTTAGAAAATATAATTATATGAGTAGGATATTTCCTAAAATAGATCATAAGTTTTATTCTAATGTTACAATTCACAACCAAACTAATAAATACGTTTAGTTATTTCAATACAACGCATTTTCCTCTTTATAAAGATTACCACTCCTATTGTAATTCTCATTTAGTGTGCCAAACATGCCCTAAATGTACCACATGATACCTGAATTCCAAATAAGAGTTTGTGAGAAGCATACAGAGGTGCCTAGTAATTGGGAACAAGTTCATATGGTGCAATAAATAAAGGTATACTTTGCAAATGTGATAAACAATGCTTAAAATAAATTTTTGCCTTTCAATTTTATTTTTTCCTTTTGGGGGATGTAGGCTTTTATAGTTGAGAATGTAATATAATATCTAATCTGATTACTGATTGATGCATATCAATCTATCAATATCAGTATCAAGTTTTTTTGGTATGGATCACTATGTTTGTTGATACATAGAATACTCTACATGCAGCGGTTCTAGCATAGTTTTGGACCAATCAGACCTGATCTTAAGCTATGCTGTCATTTCTCTTTAGCAATTCCAATATATTTGCACTTGTTTACTTTGACCGCTACCTCACTTTTTGAATAATTTAGTGTATGTTATCCCCTACATGTGAATATTGCCTTCAGAAAGAAATTTTTGTATTCTCTTAATCAAGGTCAAAGGCTGTGGAGAGGCTTCATGTGGCTCCCTTTTCTCAGCGCCAATTCAGGGATACATGTTCGGAATTCTGTCTGCTTGTCTTTCAGCATTAGCTGGCATATACACAGAGTTTTTGATGAAGAAGAATGATGATACTTTATACTGGCAGAATGTCCAATTATACACGTAGGTGGCCTTTCTTTGCAGACTGCTGATAAACTCTGGGTTTTAAGAGAACAGAGTATATATATATATATATATATATATATCCAAAACTATGTGCATATTTTAATGATGGATTCTTGAAAGTTCTTTTTTGTAAGTAGATTTTTCCTGCCTCCTTTGTTGCCTATGTAATTAGTTGCACAAAATTCCTGAAAGTTGGTTATTTATTTTGCATTTTTTTTTACTCCAGGTGGAGGTTACTAATTGTAAATAATTGCCTTATAATAATGATAAAAAGTATAGAGAACAATTAAAAACCTTCAGGCAGAACAGCTTACATTGCCCATAGATTGAAAAACTGGAATTGTGTGGTCCTTGTGGCTTATTAAGTTTGTTCCTAAAAGATTGGATTTGTGTTTTATCTTTACAACAATATTAAGATTTAGCAGTGTCCTCATAAGTACCCCACCTATATTTCTGCATGAGTTTTCCTTAGGTATCAATTTAAATGATCGGGTGATGTTTGCAAGATGTTTTTCAAAACAACAATGGGTAATACAGATCTTCCCTGCAAAACACCCTTGGCACCTACTTGTAAAAAGAGCTCCATTTCTATCTAGTTAGTTAAATCCTCGTTTAAGAATTTGAATAAGAGGAATAGTCATAATCTACCTAGGGATACATAGTGTGGTATTCTGATGCCAATTTCTAAAATTGCAGAAAATAATAAAACTATTATTTTCCCTTGCAGAAAATTAAATATACTTGTTTTGGAAACATCAGATTATGTTACATGGTCACTTGTCAACTAAAATGTTACGACTTTCAAGCTTGTGAAAGGTGATTATCATGAGCAAAATGCCTGTAGTTATTAGAAGCTTCGGGCTAGAAATAATTCAGAATGGTACATATTTTTCCAGATTTGGGGCTATTTTCAATATGGCACGGCTTCTCTTGGATGATTTCAGAAATGAATTTGAGAAAGGGCCATGGTGGCAACGCCTTTTCAATGGTTACAGTTTCACAACCTGGCTGGTGGTGTTAAATCTAGGATCAACAGGACTTTTGGTTTCTTGGTTAATGAAATATGCTGACAATATTGTAAAGGTGACTCCTTTCACCTGTTTGCAGTTTCTGTGCTTTTGTCTGTTTCTCCATAAGTTTATATTGAGTGCCCATTTGACTTGCACTTGTCTCATTGATACATTTTACTTGTGATAACTAGGAATTTATGGTATTTTAATTTGGGTACTTGGGATGAAACAACTCATTGTTCTCTTGCATTCCTCTTAATTGTTGTTTTATTTTTGCTTTTGCTCTTGCCTTAGGTGTATTCCACATCAATGGCAATGCCACTGACGATGGTTCTGTCTCTATTCCTCTTGGATTTCACGCCAACGTTGCAGGTAAGATTCCATGCTGATGAAATTGGTTTCTTCTGCATTTCCTATAATATTCTTATTTCGTTGTAAGCATTTGAGTACTATATCTGGATTGAAATTGTTTTATGTTCTATAGAAATTTTTAAATCAATGTTTTGCCATTCTTTAGGACTAGTTTACACCCTTAAATGCTATGAAAACATATAATTGGTTAGAATTTTCAATTCATTATCTTCACCATTCATGGATAACAAGATCCTTGTAAAACTTGACTGTTTATCTGGTGCTCCTTATGTCATATTCACTTTCCATTTCATCTGGCAATTGCCAAATAATAAGGTTTTTTTTTTTTTTTTTTTCTTGTGCTGCTGCAGCTTTTCTTGGGTATTGTTGTTTGCATGATGTCACTACAAATGTATTTTGCCCATCCAAGTATGCTAATCGATTTGCCGAAGATGCTAAATGAAGATTCAGAAAGTCTTCTCGAAGTTTATGTTGATCAAAGAACAGATTCATCATGATAATTTCTCTAAGCGGAGTGCAACATTCTCTGGTATCTCTTTCTTGAAAGGAATATATATATATATATATATATATATATATATATATATCAGTTTTGTCTTTCTATGTTTTACATTGCCTATTAAGATGTCTGAGTTTAGAAGGTTTAGATGGAGGGAATCCTAACAAATGTCCATTAACATGTAACTGGTCTTCTGTATTTCTTATAGTCTTGATTGAGCTTTACTTTTAAGAAAAGCATTCAATGTATCTGAGCATATCATTTTAAAATTCTTTGCATGTAGTGTGATATAGCACAACATTCTAAAAGAAATTTGTAGGGACAATGAAACAGAAAAAATATAAATAAATAAAAGGGATAGATAAGCCTGAGAATCAAAACCTTAAGATTGTTTAGAACCAGCATCAAGCGGGGAAAATAAAATAAAACATTGGAGTTAGCATCTAGGGCTGCCTGAAGGCAACGTCAAGCCTTCGGAGAACATTCCAACAGTTCTTTTTATTAATCAGGTGAAGAAGCCAATACTAAGTTTTGGGGCCTTTAAATAGGACTCCCAAATTTCATCAGGAAAAGAACTAACTTGCTAACCAAGCAGGGAAGGGAAATGATACTTTGTTAACCAAGTAAGAAAGGAAATAACTTTTTAAATAATTACATGAAATTCAATAAAATTAAAATTTAAGTAATTACATAAAATCCAATAACATTAAAATTCCAAATTAAACAGGATTTATTAAGTCAATTGGGCCTATCTAACAGCAGGCATCCATTGTTTAGCCATGTGATTAGGGTCCTTCATCTGGTGTATGTGCCAACTACCTCAAAGTGGGAGAAACTCAACTCTGTCAGGTGCTGATCTTTGGTGGTTTTAGTGTCACTCCAAGAGTTCAAGGTATAGTTGATATGGCTCCTCTCCGGTGATCCAAGTGCAATCTAAGTTTGGTCATCTCTTCGAACGAACTAGTAGTGACTGTAGCGTTGATCTCCTGTCCCTGGCGAAAATAATCTGTTCATCCAAAATAGTATCAATGTGTTCTTTACATTTTGATGGAAGGTTTATTGGTGCTGGATTAGGTATAAGGTTCACAATTAAGTCATGGAAAGGCTCATAAAAAAGGTCATCTAGGATAACTGCTAGACCTTTATAAGATGATACATCAATGACATAAGCATTTGGTATGACCTGCTTCACCACTTTGAATGGTCTGGTACTACAATCTCACAGTTTCCTAGTGGTTTCAGAGGGAACCCATTTGGGCCTATTTGGAACCATTATATATTCCTCTAATTCAAATTCCATATAGCATGAATAAGCTTGACTTTTATATTTGATTATTACTTGCTTAAATTTGTTTGCGGATCTCATGATGCAATAACATGTCCTGCAAATGCTCCTGCTAACTCAAATACTCTTAATATGCAGTCACATCGGGAGAATATCTGAAGGCACCCTAGAAGTATAACCAAGCATGACCTCAAAGAGACACATGCATTTAGATCTATTGATAGAACTATTGGGTGCATGTTAGGCTACATGGAGAATGGAATTTTCATTTGATGTCTCTTTTAGGCTCATTTGGGCGTATGATGCTTAAGTTCTTTTCTTTTGTTGCCTCTTTAAGATTTTCTAATAAAAAATTAATTAAATCCACTTTGGTGTATCGAGAATACACCCTTGGTGTTCTACTTGGAAGTATTACAACTTCAATATTATGTCCTGAATGTCATCTTAGTCTCAGATTTTTTCTTCAAGGTCATTTTCGTCGCCTGCATGATCTCCATCAATATTGACTTTATTGTCACATTTGGCGGCAGCATGATGAAAACCTGGTACTGAAAACATCAGATAGGATCTGAGAATTCAGTTTGTGGGGTTTGCTACCCCCTGTTTCGTGTGTTATCTCTACTAACTAGCACAATACCAGGTTTGGGTTTGGGTTTGGGTTTGAGTTATGGTGGGGCTATCAGTGGTATACTACCTAAAGGTTGAGAACTAAATGCAGGTTCGAAGCACCTCACAAACTTGGGCTTAGTGATCAGGTTAAGGTGAATGCCTAATCTAAGGTGGTGACCTACTGAAAACAAGCTCCTTTTTGAGGTATCACTGAGCGCTTTCCCAAACCTGTTCAAAATCATCGCCTCATCCTTAACTGCATGACTCACATCTCATTATGTAATCATCAAATTGTGCTCTGTGGTCAGTATTACTCTTTTCTCCGTCCCAAACTGTTTCACTGATGTAGGTCACCTTGATAGGATTGGGAGGAATGGGTATTTTTCATTGAGTTTTTCCTTCATTGTACTCAATCAGTTATGATGGGTTTGTTTCCCCTAGCGAGGAGTTAATTCGTACTTTTTCGGCTCGAACTGTATTTTTTATTTTCGTAAACCTGATCTTTTTTTCTTTTTTCTTTTTTTTACTAATATCAATATATATATATATATATATATAAACTTTTTTTCCCTGACAAGTTGATGCAACAAAAAATTCTTCAAAGAAATCTAGGAATCAAAATCAATGGTTGCTTAGAGTCAACAACTAGGATTTTCTGGAATCAGCACCAATTCATTGGAGAAAATTCGAACCCTAATAAAATTAGGAGAAAAGTTAACAGATGCCCTCGTGCAACCCGTTAACTGGAACTTTTACTAGTCAAGCAAAGCATACCAGTTCTTAATTGTAGGGTCTTTAAATAGGTTCCCAAACGAAATGTATTTTTCAAAAAAGTAAATAAAATTTACCATATTAAATAAGCCGGGCAAAACTGTCCAGTCATGTGATTGGGGTCTGAATTGCACACTCTTTCACCTCTTTTACAAAGGAAAAAGAAAAAGCAAAAAAGAAACATATATAAATAAGAAAATGTTAGGTATCGGTTTAAAAACTATTTTTAAAAATATTTTATGAAAAAATGATAAATTGATTAATTTTTTTTTTTGATAATTTTTTATATTTCTCTTAAAAGTAGTGTTAAAACATTTTTTAATATGGTTTATTAATAATTGTTCATAAAGGCATAACTTAACTCGTGTAAATAAATAAAGAATCATGCTAACAAGTGCCCTTAAGTCAATGGTTAATAATTCATTTTAAGAAATTTTTGATACCACTTTTATGAAACATGAAAAAAAAAAACTGTCAAAATATTTTTTTTTCTCATAAAAATTTTCTTTAAATGAATTGTTAACAATTACCGAGCATACGATAACATTTTTCATAAATAAAAATAAAAGTTTAGATGCCTCGGCCTGTGCTGTGACTCTTAGTAATGCATCACTTATTATGGTGTCTGGAATACTGTCGGGCTTGTTGTGGCCCATGCCATGCAGGTTGATAAGGAAGTGGTGGTTGTGGCTGTGAAGCCACAAAAGGGGCTAATGATGGTTATGGTGGTTCGGGTTGTGTACAAGTGATGGTGCTGTGTTTAATGTTTTAAGTTGCTTGACTTTTAGTCTGCTTCACAACTACTCACTTTATATATTTTTTATTACAATAGAAGAGTCTAGAAGATGCAAGTAATTTGAATGTAATCAGACTCTACCTACCTTGGATCAAGGATGTTTGACATGCTGAAGGCTCAGCTTTTAACTTTTATATACAACTTTTAAAAACTCCCTCTTTTTTTTTTTTTTTTTTTTTTTTTTTAATTTTCAAAGTACAATATACTATAGCATATTTTCAGCAAAATTTTTTTAGCAAAAGACTAGATAAGTTGTTTCCAAACGAACACTCGATAGTGGGGTTTCTTTTTTTGATATTTTCACATTTTCATTTAATAAATTCATTGATCCCTAATTAAAAGTTGGTAGCGGAAGTTTCTATTACATTGATCCTTAATTAAAAGTTGGTAGCAGAAGTTTCTGCTAGTGTGATAGTAGAGTCAGTTGCAGAGCCACGTTGGGGTCGTGGCTCCCCTTGTTATTAATTTTTTTTTTGTTAACTCTAGCATGAATATGCAATAAAACCACTAACTCAACAAAAATTTACTTACGAGCTCCACTCAAATTTTAGTTTTTTTGATACAGGATAGAATTCTACTCTAGTATAATCTAAGTGTATATGTGTGTAAAACTCTCTCTTGGAGACTTGAACTCCGACCCTTGCCCCCTACACCTCACAAGCATTTATACTTGTGAAGTGACCGCCGCACTAAGGGTGTGTGGTGGTCACTCAAATTTTAGTTAGAATTTGGCTTGCTGGAATTTTTTTTATTTTAAGAATTTGACCTATCAAAATGTAAAATTTAGATCCTAAATATTTACATATGGTCCATCAAAATTTTGAGGTAATCTAGAAAAACCCAACAACTAAATTAGTAAAAAAAAAATCAAAAATAAAATACCCATCAGATGGCCCATTTCGTAGCTTCATGACCTTCCAACTACTACAAAATCCAAATTCTTCTTAAACACATTTTAAACCACCGGAGATCGGCTTCCAAAAAAAAAAAAAAAAAAAACCACCCGAGATCAACACTACCGAAAAAAGGAGAAAAAAAATGTCTTTCTTACTCTCTCTCTCTCTCTCTCTTTATGAAAGAACATACTTTACTAACGAAGGAAAAAAATAGCCAGACAAAGGTGTGTTTGTATAACCAACCAACTATTATTTCTTTAGAACTATTATTATTTACGGAACTATTATTTCTTTAGTACCAACCAACTAACTAAATTAGTTTTAGTTTACCATGTAATGTCAAAAAATATTACTGTATGCTCAATGCTGTGTTTGGTACAATTGTACCGTCGTATCCTTTTTTTTTTTTTTTTCCAAGTTTTAGAAAAGTTTGCTAACTTTCAATTAGTGGCATCTTTCCTAACTTACTTTAAAAAATTAATAATAGTTCCGTTTACATCTCTATATGTTATATAATACCCTAAAATATATAACCTTGTAATTGAGCGAACAAATAACAGTATTGTTAGGAATGAATGTCATATAATTTTTTTTTAAAAGTATATATATATATATATATATATATATGATAATCCTGTTTGTCTATTATATATTGATGTATTAATATTTGGCTTTTTGAGATAAAAGAGAAACAATTGCTTATAATTATTTGGTTTTATCTAACTTATCTAAATAGTAGTTTACACTAACTTTTCAAACAATTTTTCTTTTTCTTTTTCAATTTGTTCTATAACTAGTTTATAAAATTTAGAAAGGGTCAACACTTTTTCTTTTCTTTTCTTTTTTTTGGTTAAGTGTAAGGGCCAAAGTTGTCAACCTAAGAATAGATATTGTTTTCTTAGAATAGGAATCTGGATTATGGCAATTGATATGATATATCCCGTAAATCAATACAATGAAATCCGTCAAGCACTTCTTAAAGCTTGGTCCCTCTTAGAAAAAATTCATGGCTCTGTTACTGAGTGGAGTGATGTGCAAGATAAAGGCATCAAAACTAAATTCTCTTTCGGATTTCTTTTTAGAATATTCCTTGTTTGGGAAATTTGAACATTCAAAGTTGTTGCAAACTTTGTCTTTTTTAGATAAATAGATAATAGAAAAAGGAGGAGTCGGAGTTTAAGCCTTAGATAGATAACACTATAAAGGATATCATTACCACTAAATTATTACTTGAACCCAAAATTACCGCAGCTTTAGAGTTTCAAGTTTCAACATAAACAACATACAAATTTTACCAAAGTACATGGGAAATGGAAATACGTTGCAGCCTCCCTTCCCCACCAAAAAGGAAGTAATGAAAGTTGTAGGATCGCACTGGATTTTGTGTGGGGCTATGGCATCTAATGCTGGTTGTTTCCTCCACCACCCACCGACAGCTATGATACAAGAAGTCATGCCACCATATGTGGTCTACATTTCTTTCTGGTTATGCAATTCATTCATCATCACTTGTAACTTGGGTATGGATATATATTTGATAATGAAGATGATTGTTAGAATGTATAGTTTCGTACATATTGAATGCTCTCTCTGATTGATGGAGAAATTGGTTGCCATGCCTCCTACTCCGCAAAGTGATTGTGTGGACAAGAAATATTGAATGAACACACTCGTATGATTGCATTTAATAGACATAGTATAGTGGTAAAGGGTTACATCAAAATTGAAAACCTTATTTTAATTGATTCAGAAATGATAGGCAATCCTTCACGATAACATAGGAACAATTTAATGTACATCTAATTTAGTTTGTTCACCTAAAAATGAAGGTTCCAGTACCCAATTAGAAAATGCCAAAACAAGTTGTATGTTTTCTTCAGTCATTTTTTCCTATATATTTTAGGCCATAAAAGTGCTATAGCAGAGAATGATCCTTCATGGAAGATTTCATAATAATAGTTTGAATTCTTTGTCAAATGTCAACGATCTTGTTAATTGTTTCTCAGAGATGAAGTACATTATATATTCTAACGCATATTTTGGATTCTAAAGTACAAATAATATTGTCCTTGTCAAATGTCAACGATCTTGTTATATGATTGAATTTAATTAAAAAACTTAATATTATTTTACTTTAAAAAAATTGCACTTAGATTTTCTCAAATCACACTGAATAATAAAAAATAAAAATCATAAGCCAATGAGATTAATCACTAGCAGAATGGAATAGCATAAGATACCGCACAACTTTTGATCTTTTATTGTTTATTTGATAAACTTCTTGAATCGAAGGCCAATGAGAGGCATGGATGATGGCTTGCCTCAATGTTGCAATTTGCACCCCTTCCCTCTTTTACTTCTTAAATAAATTAATAATTAAATGGGGTTTTTTTTAATCTCCCTACAAATTTATATAATATATATATATATATATATATATATATATATAATCTAATGATCTTGTGTAATCAGCATGTTTTTCTAACAGTATCTTTATTTTAAGTTGTACTTTTTTAGAAATCCTTTAAAATTAATAAGAAATAATTTTTCTGGATCTCTTCTAAAATTAATATTACGATCACTCTTTGTTTTTTGGACCATCAAATTAGTACAATTGTTGGTCATGGGTGTAGAGAGGGAAAATTCCCGACCTATTACAAGTTGACACAACATACTACCAAGTTCACAAAATACAGTCAATTACAAAGTACCTCGTATTGCTACTAGGTTTTGCTGTCACTACTTAGAAACCAAAAGTAATTTTCCAAGTGTCATTAAAATAGGGGCATAAAATGCATGCAAAACCCAATCACACATCAACACATATAAGCGATGATATAAGCAGTCAGACGCGTGTAAGAGATGACACAAACAGTTCAATTGGGTGTTGACATGTGTCACCTTGAAAATTGAAGCATTTCGGCCAATCAAAAGATGCCACGTGTCTTGGAGAAAAAGTCTTAAAGCCCATCTAATCAGACTATGACACATGTCACCAATCCAATTTCGCCACGTGTCGCTCACCTACTCTCAAACTCCTATAAATAGAAGTCTTTTTAAGGCATTTATAGACACCAGGACATCTAAAGCACAAGCAGTATCAAAAAAGATTCAAAATCACTTAGCAATATCGAAACTTTGTTGAAATCAAGCCTTGAAACCTCCAGGAACTTCAAGAACTTTAACCTCAAATACGAAGAACATTTGAAGCAGAATCATCGAAACTACCTGCCTAGATCTTAAAGTTTGCTAAAATCAAGCCCAAAACCCTTCAAAAACTTCAAAAAACTGCACATTGGTGAAACTCGACGGATTTAAGCCTCCAAAGCCTTGAAGAACTTCCGTCACAAACCTTCAAATACGAAGAACATTCGATGAGAAATCATCTTCCTAGATCTCAAAGTTCACTTGAATCAAGCTCAAAAACCTCCAGAAACCTTAACAAACCACAAATCAGCGAAGTTCTACTGATTCAAGCTTCCAAAGCAGCAAAGAACTTCCACCGCAAACTTTCGAAGACGAAGAATGCATGAAGAACAAGAGAAACGCGAAGAACAAAGAATTTCTAACAAGCTTATAGTTAGAGATTCATTGTAATTTTGTTTCAAGAGTCTTCGACTCATTCTTCAACCAAATTGAAGGATATTTGGTGTTCAAGTCAAAATCACATTACCACAATTCCAATCAACAAATCTTTCAAGGAGATCAAATCAGATGATCACTCTTTTGTAATCACAAAGAATTGTGCTACACATTCATCAATACAAATTCGCATTTGTAAAATTATTTTACTTGTTTGATTTATTTCAAACTAGGAATTTAGTCGTTCCACAATGGGATCTGCTTGATTATGGTAGCATTTGCATTTCACAAGTTGCTACATGCTCTGAACTTGAAATTTGCTAATACATGCAGTTCTCTTTTATTTTATGTATTCCAACTTCCAAAGGACTTGTAATTTTGGACTGTGTGAGGCTTAATAGTTTGAAGGTCTTAATAATTAAATTATGGGGAATGCAAATACAGGTAAAAATTAGTCTGGGAACACAAAGCAGATTTTGTTAATTGAAAGACCAAGCAAGATTCTAACAAAAACTAGTAGGTCTATAAAAAGACCACCAGGACTTAGATCTTTTAGAGTTTTTACAGTATTTTACCAAATAAATTTCTACAAATCTTGACCATTCTTTTTATGATTTAAGGGTCTAGATTTTGTCATAACAGCATTCCACTAGCAATTTTCTTAAAATAATAAAATAATGTTGTAAACAAAAGAATTAGATTCTCATGTGACCACTGCGCATATTTGGTGTGTTGATCACGCTATAAGTATAAGTGTTTGTGAGGTGTAAGGGGTAAAGGTCGGGGTTCAAATTTACAGGAGGAAACTTCATACACATATACATTTAGATTAAGTTAGAGTAGAAATTCTATCTTGTAAAAAAAAATAAAAAAAAAGTTCTCACGTCAACCTTCCAAAGGAGAAAAAAAATATATCAACCACCAAACTCCATCTCAGAAAATTCACATCGTTGAAGACTACAATCTCAAAAAAAAAAATCCGAGTCAACTTGTTTCAACAAACTTCTCTTTAAGATATTTATCACACAAGATATATATAAAAGATGAACCCATAATCAAAGAAAATTTATTTTATCCCAATCAAAGTCACCACTCTTTATCAGATGATTCGGATCCATTGAGATTGTTTTGTTCAGTACAGTAAAAATAAAATTAATAGGAACAAATGTTACAAAGCCATCCCCCTGTTTGGTCCCAAGAGGACAAACGAAATTTAATGTGGTAGGTTGATTTCATTTTCCAAAACCGGAAAATCTTAAAATGAGAAACAAGCAGCTGAGTTTAAAAGAAATCAAAAGAAAAGGTTTTCAAAATATAAAAAAAAAAAAAAAAAAAAAAAAAAAAAAAAAAAAAAAAAAAAAAAGAAGAAGAAGAAGAAAGAATCTAGAATTTAGGGGGAAAGAGATTACAGTTGACATTAAAAATTGGAACTTTTTAAGTGAGGAGTTGACACAAAGCACATATGCAAGTTGCAGAAAAAAAAAAAAAATCGTCTATAATTTTGTTGGGGGTGGAAACCAAATTTGGCAGGTCTTTATGGGGAGGGAAGGGAGTGATTTTTTACCCCTCTCCAAATGCTGTAGTTAACGATATTAGTCTTGGTTTATGAGTTTTTTGTTTTGTTTGTAATATTATTTTATTATTTTAAGTGTATTTTTTGCGGAATGTTAACATGGCAGAATTTAGGCTCTTAAATTATAAAAGAGTGGTCAAGATTTAAAAAAAAAAAATTTAGTACCACTCTAAAAGATCTGAATCCAAAACCACTGCCACCGATTGTGTACGTAGGACTTGGTGGAAAAGTTGGAACTTTTTTTTTTTTTTTTGGAGAGAAAAGGTTGGAACTTATCAAGATGCCTTGGAGAAGTTGAAAAGAAAATATCAAACGGCCGACGATTTTTTTTTTTTTTTCTCTCTCTCTCTCTCTCTAAGTAATGGTGGACAAGAATCACATTAAACATGGGAAGCGAACCAACTCAAATGTTGATTATTATTTCTATTTCTTTTTTTTTTTTTTTTTTTTTTTAATACAAGATAGAATTTCTACTCTAAATGTTGATTATTATTTCTATTTCTAAAAGCAACAAAACCTTCCCTACAAAATTCTACATTATCTTGAAAATCACAAAACCTATTATTACAACTGTCAATAGTAAATTGCAATAACATTACCCGCTATATATGCTTGAAGAATATTCCCAACACAAAGCTCTCTATAAATACTAAAAGAGAGGCCAGACCAGTTTGCCACAACAGCTACTAGTAAAAAGCAAAACTCTCTCTCTCTCTCTCTCTCTCTCTCTCTCTCTCTATATAGTGATTTTAGAAACATGAGTGGAGGAATGGAGCCAATGAGTAGTAGACCCTACTCTCAAAACGGAGGAGAGCAACACACGACGAGGGAGTGGTGTGGGCACTTTCAGATGCCACTGCACTATCCTAGGTACACTCAAGCTGACTATGAGACCATGCCGGAGTGGAAGCTTGATTGTTTGCTTAGAGAGTATGGGCTACCAATCATTGGAGATGTTGACCATAAGAGAAAGTTTGCCATGGGATCCTTCTTGTGGTCTCATTAGAATTTTTTATTTTTAGGGGTTGTGACTGATGACTTGTTATCTACCTTTGAATTTTTTTTTCTTTTGTCTTCTGTGATGTACATTATTACATTAGACAAAGATTGAATTTCTGGGGAAGTAGCAAACGCATACATGAAAATAGCAATCTTTAATCCATAAGTAATATTGTGTCCTATGTTTTGGTCTGTACCAGCTAGTAGTCTAGTGGGAGTGTCTTGGGGTTTGATGTGGGAATTTTGATATTACTTATGTATGAACTATGAAGAGTTTGATAATAGTGATATTTGATAATTTATCCCAATTTTTCAGTTAGAACTAGTATGTATGTTGTTATAGGTATTTTGCAATTGGAGTGGAACTTGTTTTTGTGTCTATACCAATAATGTAGAATGATAGGAAAGAGAAGGTGATGAAGGGAGTGGCGTAATTGAATTATTATGATTATTATAGTTACTATTCATAATCTCCCTTTGGGACTACCACTTATCTGGCTCAGTGAAAGCAGAAAGCATTGAAAGCTACTGAATTGAAACTGGTGGTGGTTAGTAATTTGGTAAGACGGAAGAGCCTTTAGGGTGAAAGATTGGTAAAGCCCACCTTTCTTTCGTTTTTTTGTTTTTCTTCTTTTCTTGTGATTGCTTTTAATTTTTTTTTTTTTTCTTTCAAGTGTTTTTTATTTGCAGAACATCCAATGACTTTGTCGATCATGAAATGAAAGTAACCAAAAAATATATATATATATATATATACACACACACACACACAACAAAAGCAATATGATCAATGTTTTGAATTTTGTTCCATTCTGGTCAGAACCAACAGAATATCTTGTATTGGTATGCAAACTAAAATGCGAAATCCCCTTATTCCACATCAAATAGAATTCGGGTCCATTCCGAATCATTTTGGGTGTGCATTTTGGGTTTTTTTGTTTCCCTTAAAAGCAAAACCACTACCTTCAAACATTTGATCTTAACACAAGAGATGGGGAAAAAAGAGAACAATATGAAGCAAAGTTGGTGTGAGATAAAAAAAAACAAAAAAACATATGAAGATAAAAATAAGAGAAGAGAAGACTGAAGAGAGCATAGAGCCAATGACAGACACACGGTTGAAATGCAAAAATTCTAGAATGTGATTTCATGTAAAAATGATAAACAATTAGTTATAGTCTACCACATAAAATAGTCGTGAAAAAGAGTGATAAAAGTGTGCTCTTAGAATAAGTCTTGAAAATGAAATGAGAAGAAAGAATAGTCAAGAATTAGGTGACATGAGGAAATAAATTGAGTAGGTCACATGGGTGGGTTTGGGAAATGTTAAAAGAAAGTGGAAAGAAACTTCTTGGAAGGTTCTCGTATACAAGTACCCCTAGGGTTTTTTTTCTCCTTAAAAACCATAAATAATTGCTTTTTTTATAACAATCTACTCACTTTATTTGACATTTTCAAAAGGAAACTGTGGCGGGACGAGATATGGCTAAGTTAGATTTCGGCCACACATAATTAATTTATAGAGATGGGATGCCAATCAACCTTAGTTACCCCTTTTTTAACAAGTTAGTAGAGTGGTATTGGAATGTGTGCTTGGTATATATGTGTTAAGGACCAAAATTTGACAAGAAAACCCATTCCATAAAAAATAAGGAAAGACCATGGGCCTTGACAAAAGAGGGTCCGATTCATGAAATTAAGAAAGACCATGAAGGCCCAAAGTCCCAAAAAGAAGGAAAAAGAAAGAAATAAATAAATAATAATAATAATATTAATAGGACCCAGACTTGGTCAAGCCAGAGGACATGCTGCAAGAAGAGGGATCTCAATCAGGCTAGAGGACATGCAACAAGAAGAATCAACATCAAGGCCCTAGGACCTTGATGTGTCCTTTCGAAGCCTTGAGAAGAGGACCTTGGTTGACATAAGGGAAAGCCAAGGTGTATGTTCAGATTTCCAGCAAAAACCATTAAAAAAGCAGCAAAATCAGGTATTATCTTTGTAATCCATGGTCCAAGCCCATGAGATCTCGACTTAGTAGTAAGGGAGAAGTGGTTTGGTCGGTAGGAGAGTGACTTTTGGTGAAAGGAGGATCCCGAAGGTTTCCCTTGGTTCATATATTTGCTTGGAATGTATGAACCAATAGAAAACTCAGTTCCTCTAAGTGCATGACACCTCCTTACAATTTCCTCTCAATTATCATTTTCAATTAAAGCTGTCATCCATTACATTGAGTAGCCCACCCACTCCTTTGACTTTCCAAGAAGGAATCTTCAATTCGTAGTTAAAACCAAATGCCCCTTTTGAGTTATAATTGCTTAATTAAGCTAAACCTCTACCCAATGCACTTTTCCAAGTTCTAGAGGACATGGTTTTACCTAGCAGACCAAGGACGTCCTCGCCTGGGGTACCAGACCATGTCCAGTATAAAAGGAACACTAAAGCATAGAGGAAAAAGTGGAGATTTAGATGTAAGGAAAAGGGGGAGAGTTCAGAGGTTCAAAAGATTCTTAGAGCTTTAAGAGCCTAGTAAGAAAGAGAGGAGAGGAAATGAACAAAATAAGAGAGCCAAAGAGGAAGAATTTGTCCCATATTCTTGAAATCATTCAAAATATCACTTAGCCTCCAAAAAAATATATGACAAAACATGCACACATCAAATATCATTCTTTCCCACAAAAATCCTCCTCACTTGAGTATCTTGGAAGGTAGTGCCCAAGCAAAGCTACTTGGACTTGAGTTCCAAATCCTATAATGTTGACACCTCATTTTGCAACTCGCATTTAACCTCACTTGGAGGGTAAAAGGGTAATTTCACCTTGATTTTGGTCATTAGATCCTTAATCTCATTTCACCAAAATGATCTTGATGTTGTAACGATCAAATCGACTGATTATAAGCCCTAATCGAACCATTAGATTGAAAGTTATTATCAAATTAAGTTCTAATGGCCGAAATGCAATATCATAAATTGAGTCCGACCTTATGTGATTATGAATAATTGATTCCAATTGGTTATAATTATAATCAATTTGAGATTAATGATGTGTCATAATTTGATTGGTCAGGACTACATTTTATAGTAAGGTTGCATACACCTAATTAATTAGATAGTTAAACATTAATGATTCAATGAGTAATTTGTGCAATTAAATTTTAATTAGGGTAAATTTGGAACTAATTAGGTCTGAAATGGGAGTGATTGGAGCCTATTAATGTTAATTGGAAACTAATTTGGGACCTATTAATGTTAATTGTGCTGAAACCATTTTCTAACAAATGACCTCTGCTCACTATTTCATCAATATCTCTCAGAATATTTTGAATCTGTGAATGAGGTTAATTTTTCCAGAAACTAGACATCTAGGGCTTCAATTTGAGAACAAGAACAAGAAAATTCCAATCAGAATTGAGTTAGATATGATTTTTCGAAGTTGGCTATATATGCTGTTACAACAGCTACAGGAAAACCGAATTTTGGCTTGCTCATCACTCCCACCAATCTCTACATTTAATGCTCCAGATTTTCCCCAAGGCTAAAATGAGATATAGGTTCATGATTCTTTGTCAACCCTCATTAATGGCCTTCCATTCATATTTCTTCCACCACTACTATATAAACCCCCCCTCTTCTTCGTTCCAGGAAAAACAAAAATCCCCTCTCTTCCCCTCTCTTGAGTTCTAGTGAAATTGAGTGGTCTTGTCATATCTTGGTCTTCTTATGACTCAAGGTATTGAGTGAGACTCACTCTTCCTCTCTTAAATCTTCTTTTCCTCCACCCTAGGACCTCCCCCAAGAGTCTCCTCATCTACCATATGGATCTTGCATGAAGGTATAATCATTTTCCCTAATTATTTTTTTTGTGTTGCCATGATGAGTGTTTAAGATTAACGCATGATAATAATCATTTAAATTCCTTTGAATATGTTTGAATGTTTTTAATTGTTCTTATATGTTCTTCACATGTTCTTGGTTGTTCATCACATGTTTATGTATAACACTAGTTTCAATCTTAAATCTACATAAAAAACATGAAAAATATGTTTGTTTAACAATTCTTTCAAATCCTTGAATCTAGGTTATCACCATCCACACACATTCACTAGAATTTATTTTTCAATCCAAATGCAATGCTTAATAAATTGAATTAGGATCTATCACATGCATACACATTAAATTCATCATGTAAATTGATTAACATATTGGATGATGTGATATGAATGTTGGCCACCATAGTCTAGAAGACTGGTTTCACCGGGCAAGGTGGGTGCCTAACACCTTCTCACCTTGTAACATAGCCTTCGAACTTAGATCAAGGGTTAGTAGATCAAATGCTTATCCATGTAATTTTCAATTTTTAGATTGTAACTAGGAAATAAAGTCATGTATTTTATCTTAGATTGTATCTAGGACCAAAGCCATGTAATTTTCCTATGATCAATGTAAATTCAATTGAAAATTAATAAAATGAGGAACTTTTCAATTTTGGTTTTCTTATTTTTTTCAATAATTAAATAAGTGGCAACTCTATTGTAAAACCTTAAATCTAAAGGGAAAAATATAACTAGTTGAACCTCTATTTTGAGAGACCATAACACGACTCCACCCATTCACGTCGGTTTCGCCTGACACTCTATAAAACGGACCGGAGGCGCGGTCTCTCACACACAAATCTCGTGCAAAAGCACTAAATCTGTGAGAATTGGGGCAAGATCCTCATGGCTGACTCATTATTATGAAATATATATATGTATATGTATTAGAATGTATATTCTAATATAAGGAATTAACTATTATTTGAAGATATGTGTATTGTATTGTTATTCTTGTGCAGGACCTATAGAGGTAAAGGGAAAGGACAAAACTACATTGCATAATAAGCATGGAGAAAGATCCTATAGTTCAAGGAACTAGAGATTTTGGGTTCCATGGATTACAGACCTAGTACCCCTAAGAGCCACGACATCGCGTTCGAGGTACCACGACATCACGCTCGAGGAACCAAGTGAAGGAACTCTTTTAAATGTTCACAAAATAAAAGATAAGTCTTAAATATTTTATTTCAATCTCCTTCTCATTGTGAATATTACGAATAATTATTTTACTTATTTCATAAGAGTAAAGGGTCATTTTATGACACTAAAACACTTATAATGATATTTTATTGCTTAGGAGGAAATCACATTTTTGCCTTGAAGAGTTTTATGTCACTTGCACACAAACCAGTTCATATAACGACCCCAAAAGGTCACGGAGAACCGGACCCAGTCCAACCATCCATCCTTGGAGGCCCATGATCCCTTGTCATCAATGGACTTGGGTACATTCCAAAAAAGGAACCCACATTAAAAGGCGACTCCATTGGGGACTGGGAATAAGGAGAGGGAAGAAGCAGTCCCTTCGCAAGCATGGCTTTAAAGTTAGGAAACATCAAGAGAAACGAAAGTTCCTCTTAGTGTATTCAACATTAAGATCCCGAAAGCACTGGTTTTTCCAAAGAACATCCCACCAAGGGACTCTATATGGAATTTTGGGAAACTTCCCAACATAAGATAATTTTTATGCGTCATTATTTTCTCCATTTTATATTTTGAACATAATGGATCATTGCCCTATTTTTTTTTTTTTTTTTTTTAAAAAAGGGTAAAAGTGGTCATGTAATAATATTTAAACAATCATTATATTGTCTCATTGCTTTAAAAAAAATGGAGAAGTGAGCAAATAAAAAAAAATTGATGAAATGAAGATTGTATAAGCTATATAGTAAAACAATTGCCTCACGTTTAGGGGCTAATGTATTTTCTTTAAAAAAATTCATAATATTGTTTCATTTCTTTTAAAAAAAAAAAAAAAAAGAAAAAGAGAAGTAAGTGAATCAAAGAGGCTTGATGAAATGCAAATTACATCGCAAAGAAATTGCCTCACGTTCTAGGCCTAAAGAGTTTTGTAGCAACTTGATTATAACATCATATGGCACAGGTTAGCAAAATGGATGAGTTCCTTGGCTTTGGCCATGGATCTAGCAAAATGAAGTAGTTCCATGATCCCAGCAAAGCCTAAGAGATCATTGACTCGAAGAAAGTAAAGCCTAGGAGATCCTCGATCCTAGAAAAGATGAGGGGATCCTATATTCTAGTAAGCCTAAGTATACCCTTGATTCCATCAAAGTCTAGGAGATCCTTGACTCTAGGAATGCAAAGTTTAGGAAATCCTTGATCCTAGCAAAGTTGAGCAGATCCTTGATTCCAAAGGAGATCCATGATTCCAACAAAGTTGAGTAGCTCCTTGATTCCAAAGAGACTGAGTAGTTCCCTAGTTCTAGCCACAGTTCTAGCAAAATGGAGTAGTTCCTTCAATCCAACAAAATTTTTGAGCCGTTCCTTGATGGATTTTTTGATTCCAGCAAAGCAGAATAGTTTCTTGGTTCAAGCAAAGGTGAAGTATTTCCATGGATCCAGCAAAGTAAAATGGTTCAAAAAAAAAAAAAAAAAAAAAAAAAAGGAGGTATCAAGAAAGTGGATAGAAGCTCCACAATAGTATCAAGAAAAGGTGGATCAAGCATGATTCAACAACTACCTCATGTCTTGGGAGCTAAAGCATATTGTACGGTAGACTTTGAATATATTTTGAAGGAAATCAATAGAAGTACTATTGCAAGTCAGTAGAAAAATAAATATTATTGAAAGCTCAATAAATATACAGTGCATCTATCATTTATTGCAGCTTAACAATTGGGGCCACCCATGAAATTAACAAGATTTGGAGGAGCTACAGAAGGACACCTACAACTAGCTCTAAGGGCTAACCATGGCATCACAAGTATCGCCTGATCCTCTCAACATACCACTAGTACGTGAAAGAGGGATTGAATGGGAAGCACACAAAAATTGCTGCCAATCCCAGTCCCTTTATCCAGCACAAAGTAAATTTTGTGGAAAAAATATTCTATGATGAGTCAGCTCCAACTAAAGAATATCCCATCTCTAGGATCCTGGGAGACTCCCATCCTAGAAGAAGAAGAAACCTGAAGGAAAGGTAAAATATCACTTGTGAAGGTACACGAGACCTGAATGTAACTTGTAAGAGGATCTTGGACCACTATTTTTCATGATAGCATAAGAGGGGATCTCGGAGAAACCTATGGATATGGAAATGAAGGCACAGATCCTACCAAATGAGGAACTAGAAGAAGTGAACCTGCAGGCTGACCTAAGGAACATGGGGCCTATCCTCATCAGTAGTCAGTTATCGGTACGAAAAAAAGAAAAGAAAAGAGAAATTGGTGGAGTTATTGAAAAAATATGAAGATTTATTGGTACATACTCTTACAAATTAAATAAGGCACGTTTAAAGGATAAATTTCATTTGCCTAACATTGATCTCCTCATAGATTCAATTAAGGTAACAATAATATCAACCATGAAGAGGCATACCGCAGTCAAGGAACTCTAAAGCTTCTTGGAAAGAGTCTCTTACATTAGGAAGTTCACACTAAGACTGGCCTTGGTCACTAGTGGACAATTCAAACTATTGAAAAAGGGTAATGTTTTCATATAGTGAGCTGAACAACCAAATGTCTTTCATAAAACTTCAACAGATCATGAGTCTTTTGCCTACCTTATGGGTACTAGTCCATGGTAAAATCATAGTTGTTGTACTTGGGATCTTGATCCCAAGCATACAGAGCATTAAAGGACATTGAAATGAGGTATCTCAACATAGAAAGGGCGTGTTTGGTGGTCATGCATCTCAACAACTGAATCATTACTTTTCATTCCACCAAATCCTATTAGTGACAAGCTCTCATACAATAAAAGCCCTCCTTCATCAGCCCTTGCAATCTTAAAGAGTGGCATAGTGGCTAATATTATTTTCCCAATATAGCATAGCTTTGAAGGATCCCAAAGCTATTAAGAGCTAGGCTATAGTAGACTCATTGCCCTAGTTCCTCGAATAAGATGAGTACCTATCGAGTGAAAAGATCCCTAGAAAAGTAGTGGTGGTAGAGATCCTTGGCAAGAAACAGACTATGAGGTTTATGAAGTCAGCCTCTAACGAGCATGCCTAGAGGAAGCCTTCTTCTTCCAGGATTCTCATAAGAGGATCCCCCACCTGAAGAAAATACCATGATAAAACCATCTTGGTGGAACTCCTTCTAGCCATAGGTTCACCAGTGAGAGCAACCTTGGATGGCTCATAAAAGAAGAATATTTCTAATTTTCTAAGAAGGATTTGTTCACAGCCAAGAGAGGATAGTTTAGAAGATCCAAGAAGAAGGAAACAAATCCTTAACCCTTTGAAGAAAAGAAAAGAAATCAGTTCAGTGACCCCATTAAAGAATGGAAGGGGCTACGAAGGAACCTTTCTAAAGACTGAAGAATTCAATGGCCATGAACAAATTTTCCAAGTGACATGGCCCAGGACTTGGCCAGAATAGGTTTTTCTCAGTGACATGGCCTAAGACTTGGGAAGAGCAAACCTTCTATGTACCTGGCCCAAGACTTGGTAAAGAACAAATTTTCCAAGTGGCATGGCCCAGGACTTGGGAAAGAGAAAATTTTTCATGTACTTGGCCCTGAACTTGGCCAAAATAGATTTTTCCAAGTGACATAGCCTAGGACTTGGGAAGAGCAAACTTTCCATGTACTTGGCCCAAGACTTAGCTAAGAACAAATTTTCCAAGTGGCATGGCCCAAGACTTGGGAAATAGAACCTTTTCCATGTACCTGGCCTAGGACTTAATTAGAAAATTTTTTTCAAGTGACATGACCTAGGATTTGGAAAGAGCAAATTTTCCATGTACTTGGCCCAAGACTTGGCCTAGAACAAATTTTCTAAGTACATGACCCAGAAATTGGCCAAGAGCAAGAGTTTCCAAGAATGACCAAGAAACTGGTCAAGAGCAAAAGTTTATGGATACAAGCCATAGCACGTCCTAATAATGCGTGAAGATTGTCAGCATATCCCAGTCATGTGTACAACCTGTAGCATGTACCAGTAATAGGTACAAGCTGTAGCATGTCCCAATAATGGGTACAGATTATAAGTGATGATGCACAAAAAATCAGTAGGCTGAATGCTTCGGGCTTCAATGGGCTAGTGGTTGCTTGGAAGGCTTGAAAAGAAAGAAACGCAAGATCAAAGGTGACTGGGGTGAACCGGCCAAGAACCCTCCAATGCTTAAGTTAGTTTTTCTCTCAAGAACTTAAGAATTCAAACTTTAGGAGTGATGGAAACTTACTTTTATTTGATGTGGATGAGTCCTTATATAGTGAGCTTTTGGAGTGGTTACCTGTCTAGTAACTTCCCCAATATTTGTGGAAGTTAGAAGGTTCAGACTTAACTTCGACAAGCGCTATAGAAGTTAGAATATTCAATCTCATCTTCTACAACTGCCATTGGAAGTTAAGTATTTAATAGCAATGAACAAGGATTTGGTAGCATGTGGTCCGAGTTACAAGCTCTTGTGGATAAATCCATTTTTGGAAATTTATAAGTGTTGGGTGGTTGTCCAGGTCACTTTGTAAGCTAGACGACCGTTCTGGTCCTGGACAACTCTTATGGTCTTGGACGACCCTTCCGGTCTTGGACGACCCTTCTTGGTCTTGGACGACCTTTCTGGCCTTGGACGACCCTTCTGGTCTTGGTCGACCTTTCGGTCTTGGACGACCTTTCAGCCTTGGACGACCTTTCAGCCTTGGATGACCCTTTTGGCCTTGGACAACCCTTCTGGCCTTGGTCGACCCACATGCCTATTTCAGAGCATAAGTAAAAATTATGGTTCACTACTACAAAACCGCTCGCAATGATAGCTATGGAAAATAAGGCCAAGCAATTTAACTTTCATGGTAGTTATGGAAATTAACTCCGAACTTTTCAACCTCCCCAATAATAGGGGAAGTTATTAAGCAAGTAACCACTTCAAGTGTTATATAAAGCGTTCATCCACACCAAAGTAAAGGAGAGTTTTTTTTTTTTTTTTTATTTATTTATTTTTATGAACATTTTCCTAAAATATTGGAATTCCAGAAACTAAGAGAAATACTGACTTAATCATCGGAGGATTCTTGGTCGGTCCTCCTCGGTCACCTTTGATTGTGTTTTCTTCCTTTTAGGTTTTCCAAGTGTTTTTCTCATCATTGAAGACTGAAGCATTCAGTCTACTGATTTTACCGTGTAATCAAATACTTTAAGTCATAGCACTCTTCTGTGTCATGCCCGTGGTCCATGTGGAAGAAGCAATACTTGTTCGTATTATGCTTATTAAGATCTCCTTTCATCTTCCCTGGCCACTTCAAGGATGGGTCATCCTTGATTTGTATAAGCACCTGATCAAGTGGAACATTCAAGGGCGTGTAGTGTTGACTCCTTCCTGAAGACGAACCTTCCTTCCTGTTGTTTTTCTTCTCTCCGGTCCAAGTCTTCTTTGGACAAGGGCCTTGGTCAGGATGGTGTGGGAGATCAGCTTCCATTTGCTTTGCTCTCTTCCTCTTCTTAGTAATGATCGAATCCTCTGTATTCATGAAGCTTTGGGGTGTATGGACGAGTTCAGCCATGGTTTGTGGTTCTTGATCATAAAGCTTATTGATGAATAAATCCAAACTAACTCTATTGTGGAAGGTTGCCAATAGCAACTTGTCACCCATCTCGTCTACCGTTAAGGCTTCCCTATTGAAGCAAGTGATGAAGGACTGCAAGCTCTCATTTTCTTCTTGTTCTATAGTCAACAGGCTGGACGAAGAGCATTTATGCCCTTGTCCTCCAATAAAGTTGTTGACAAATAACTTACTCAACTGCTTTAAAAGACCAATAGTATTCAAAGGTATTTTACTGAACCACACTCACGTTAGCCCCTTAAGGGTGGTTGGGAAGGTCCTACACATTATCTCACTTGGAACTCTTTGAAGGTGCATTGTGGTCTTGAAAGTTGCTATGTGATCACATGGGTTGTGTGTTCCATCATATGAGTCCAAGGAAGGCATCTTGAACTTAGAAGGCAGTGGATGACTATTGATGAAAGCCATGAAAGGGGAATCAGTTCGATGAACTAAATCATCTACGTGATTCGTCCATCTCATGTTCTCCCTCATCTCATCCATGGCTTTCCTCATTTGATCCATCTACTTCTTTAAGTGTGGTACCCTACGTGAAACGGTTCCTCTTGAGTGATTCCCGCTCTAAGTATTTTCCCCTCTGTCTTCTTGACTCTAGGCTTGTCCTTCTACACATCGTTCAAGACGTTGTCTCCTTAGATTAATCTCCTTAGTCAACTCTTGGTTCTAATGGGTTAACTCTGCCATGGACTGTATTTGTTGGATGGAAGGCAGTTGTATGACAAGTGCTGACTAGCGATCATGTTTGGGATAACTAAAAGCATTCCCACTCTCCTGGTGGCCTGGAATAGTGGCCATTGATCTTGTTCGAACCATGCAGCCATTTGTCAAAGAAATATGATTTGCAAAACGCAAATTTAATCTTCCCCACAAATGGCGCCAACTGATGATGTACAAAAAATCAGTAGGCTAATTGCTTTGGGCTTCAATGGGCTAGTGGTTGCTTGGAAGGTCTGAAAAGAACGAAAAGCAAGATCAAAAGTGACTAGGGTAAACCGGCCAAGAACTCTCTGATGCTTAAGTTAGTTTTGCTTTCAAGAACTCAAGAATTCCAACTTTAGGAGTGGTGGAAACTTACTTTTATTTGATGTAGAAGAGTCCTTATATAGTGAGCTTTTGGAGTGGTTATTTGTCTAGTAACTTCCCCAATATTTGTGGAAGTTAAAAGGTTCAAACTGAACTTCAACAACCGCTTATAGAAGTTAGAATATTTAATCTTATCTTCTACAATTGCCATTGGAAGTTAAGTACTTAATAGTGATGAACAAGGATTTGGTAGCACGTGGTTCGAGTTACAAGCTCTTGTGGATAAATCCATTTCGAAAAATTTATAAGTTTTAGGTGGTCGTCTAGCTCACGAATCTGGTCCAGGACAACCCTTCTGGTCCAGGACGACCCTTCTAGTCCTAGACGACCCTTCCGGTCTTGGACGACCCTTTCGATCTTAAACGACCCTTCCAATCTTGGACGACCTTTTTGGTCGTGGACAACCCTTCCTATCATGGACGACCCTTCTGGCCTTAGATGACCTTTCTGGCCTTAGACGACCCTTCTAGCCTTGGACGACCCTTTCGACCTTGGACAACCCTTTCGGTCTTAGATGACCTTTCGGTCTTTGGACGACCTTTCAGGTCTTGGGCAACCCGTTCGGTCTTGGACAAACCGTTCAGTCTTGGACAACCCTTCTAGCCTTGGATAACCTTTTTTGGCCCCAGACGACCCTTCTAGTTATGCACGACCCTTTTGGTCTTGGACGACCTTTCGAGTCTTAGATGACTCTTTCGGTCCTAGACAACCTTTTAGGTCTTAAACAACCTTTCTAATCTTGGACGACCCTTCTGGCCTTAGACAACCCTTCTGGTCTTGGACGACACTTTTGGTCTTGGATGACCTTCTGAGTCTTGGACGACCTTTTTGGTCTTGGATGACCTTTCAGGCCTTGGACGACACTTTTGGTCTTGGATGACCCTTATGGTCTTGGAGAACTCTATGGACGAACTGGAGATAGTCCGATTTTTAGATGAGAAGGGTCGTCCAAGACTGGAAGGGTGGTCCAA
Organism: Castanopsis chinensis; assembly: GCA_032878915.1. NCBI lineage: Eukaryota > Viridiplantae > Streptophyta > Magnoliopsida > Fagales > Fagaceae > Castanopsis > Castanopsis chinensis. The sequence goes on along the minus strand of JAVQMG010000106.1, from coordinate 4,138,947 downwards.
GACCCGAAAGGTTGTCCAAGACTGAAAGGGTCGTCCAAGACCAGAAGGGTCGTCCAAGGCCGAAAGGGTCATCCAAGGCCAGAAGGGTCGTCTAAGGCCAGAAGGGTCATCTAAGGCTAGTAGACCAGAAGGGTCATCTAAGGCTAGAAAGGTCGTCCAAGACTAAAAGCTCGCTATATAAGGACTTAATCATTAGAGGGTTCTTGGCCGATCCTCCCCGGTCACCTTTGATTGTGTTTTCTTCCTTTCATGTTTTCCAAGTGTTTTTCTCATCATTGAAGCTCGAAGAATTCAGTCTACTGATTTTACCATGTAACATTAAGATTCTCCTTAGTGGGCTCAAGACGATGCAACGTTACCAAATTATGGAAGGACCTATCAAGATAACTGCGAGCTCTTTCTATAGTCGTCTAAGTGTGGACGAGTAACAGCTACATGGACGAGAAGAACTTTCAGACGAGGGAAAGAGCAAATGAAAAGATGAAGTAAACTTCAAAGAAAACATACCTTCAGGATGAAGATGACCTAGAGCATTGGTAAAAGGAGGGAATGGAGTTCTATTTACATCAATTTGGTCCCCAGCCCAATTTTCAAAGATGAAGAAAAATTCTGTCTTCCATAACCTATCAGAAGAATTACGACCCCTAATCAATTATAGATGACATTCTCCTCCTCTTCTTGAGAAGGAGTCTTGGATGATTCAGCCCTTTTGGACGAGCTAGCTCTAGAATTGGAAGTTGCCCTCCACCTTATCTCTCCCTAGAAGACCTCCAAAGGAACTCCAGGAACTCTAGAAAAATAATGATCATCTTGGGAACTAAAGCTGCTACTACCATTGGACTCGTCCTACTACTCTCTCTCTCACACAATACTACCACTAGACGAAGACATGATAGGAAAAATACAAAATTTTCTAAGGCAAACCTAAGGACGAAGAAAAAGAAGAAGTACCTAATGAAAGCCTAAGGACAAGGATGACTAGACGAGGCTCCTAGATGAGATAGTAGAGGAAAATATTAGAAAAATAAGAGGGCAAGAGAGAGATTGTACCTATAGGTTAGTTAATGAAATCATGTGGCAATCAAAAGCTGACACGTGGCAATCTCCTCGGTTAACGAATCAACATAATAGGTTGGTCAATGAGATCATGACACGTAGCACAATCTGAGGCGTCGAAAACTGACCACAACAGTGACACCACATGGCATGCCAATTGACCAATGAAACATCGACACGTGTCAAAAATGAATAGTGAACAAGAATTTTACTACAATGATCAAGACGACTCATGGACAAAGGGGGAAAATGATGGTGAACTAAAAATCAAACTATCTCCAGTTCATCCATAGAGTCGTCCAAGAATAGAAGGGTCATCCAAGACCAGAAGGGTCGTCCAAGACCGAAAGGGTCGTCCAAGACTAGAAGGGTCATCCAGGACCGGAAGGGTCGTCCAAGACCATAAGGGTTATCCAGGACCAGAAGGGTCGTCCAGCTCACGAAATGACCTGGACAACCACCCAACACTTATAAATTTCCAGAAATGGATTTATCCACAAGAGTTTGTAACTTGGACCACGTGCAACCAAATCCTTGTTCATCGCTATTAAGTACTTAAATTCCAATTGCAGTTGTAGAAGATAACATTGAATATTCTAACTTCTATAGCGGTTGTGGAAGTTAATTCTGAACCTTCTAACTTCCACAAATATTGGGAAAGTTACTAGACAAGTAACCACTCCAAAAGCTCACTATAGAAGGACTCATCCACATCAAATAAAAGTAAGTTTCCATGACTCCTAAAGTTGTAATTCTTGAGTTCCTGAGAGAAAAACTAACTTAAGCATCGGAAGGTTCTTGGCCGGCTCACCCCGGTCACCTTTGATCTTGCTTTTCTTTCTTTTCAGGCCTTCCAAGCAACCACTAGCCCATTGAAGCCTAAAGCATTCAACCTATTAATTTTCTGTGCATCATCAAGAGGTATCACCAATGCACCAATAATTTATTCATGCATATTGAAATGAAAATCCTAATATTTTGGTCTTCTTACATAACCAATTATCAAAAAATCAAAGTTTGGAATTCTTACATGGTTGAGGCCTCCACATGGTTTCATATACATGAAGTAATCCTTACTACTATGATTTATTTGGCAGTTGACTTTTCTAGTGCATTGCATACACTAGGGGCTAAGATAAGATTAAAAATTTTCCTTAGATATATCTTTCACTTGATGAAAATTGAGAAGTCTAGTGCAAACTTTACTGTACATAAGTTCAGCCCTGTTATTTTCTTTGGCTCGTGAACTATATGGTATGTAGTAATTCAACAACAATATAATTCGTGGCATGATATGTGAATAATTTGCTGCAATCTAAAATATTATACAATCTCTCACAATCTAGAAAAAGAATAAGACAAAGATCAAGAGCATCCACCAGAAGATCAAGGTCTTTAGCTAAAGCAAGGCGTGGGGATGTTCTTAAGCCTTCTAAGCCATGTCCTCAGGGAAGTTTCTAATCTCTTAATACATTTTGAGAAGAGTATCGAGCATTGATTAGACTCTAACTCAGCATGTTTATATGATTCAAGGATTTATGATATCATGGTCCCATTGGTAAGTCACTATCCATGGACTAAAAATCTCATGTGGCAAACATCTTGGTGTTATTCACCTTAGCCATAGCAAGCATGTACTACAATGCATAGAATATCTTTGGCAAAGTTCATAGGGGCTTCCTTCACTCAACCTATTTTGTAAAAAAAAAAAATCTTGTTGACAAAGCAATGCTATCTTATATTAATATTTAATATGCATTCAACATGATTTTTTGTATGCTACTTTCAAAGAAGCATATCTTAAAATTGCTAGCAAAAACATTAATGCTAGAAATATACCCTTAGTATCATATGTAATGCCAATATAATTTGGTTATATACACACACACACACACACACACACATATATATATATATATATATATATGCATATATCATTTTCGATTTGACAAAGTTGATTTGTTTTATGGAAAATTGAATACCAATCTATAGCTTACTACTAACATGAAGGTGAATTCTAATATTTAGCAACATGTTAGTTCATTCCATGAAGGAAGTGTAGCAGATCCTTTGGAGTTTCCCTCAAGAATTATTTGGTTTACACATTGGTTCAACAAATCAGGAAAGTGTCCAAGAACAATTTATTTTCTCGCGAGTGGGCTTCAGGTAACCCATGAGCTCAGTGGGTTAATGTTGAGGACCAAAATTTGACAAGAAAGCCCATTCCATGAAAAGGAAGGAAAGACCATGGGCCTTAACAAAAGAGGGCCCAATTCATGAAGTTAAGAAGGACAATGAAGGCCTAAAGTCCCAAAAAGAAGGAAAAAGAAAGAAATAATAATAATAATAATAATAATAATAATAATAATAATAATAATAATAATAATAATAATAATAATAATAATAATAATACCCAGACTTGGTCAAGCCAGAGGACGTGTAGCAAGAAGAGGGATCTCAGTCAGGCCAGAGGACTAGGTCAAGCCAGAGGATGTTGGTAGTAAGGGAGAAGTGGTTTGGTCACTAAGGTAGTGATTTCTGATAAAAAGAGGATCCTGAAGGTTTTCCTTGGTTCCTATATTTGCTTGGAATACATGAACCAATGGAATACATGAACCAATGGAAAACTCAATTCCCCCATGTGCATGACACCTCCCCACAATTTCCTCTCAATTTTATTTTCAATTAAAGCTGTCATTTATTGCATTAAGCAGCCCACCCACTCCTTTGACATTCCAAGAAGGAATATTACATTTGTAGCTAAATCTAAATGCCCCTTTTGAGTTATAATTTCCTAATTAAGCTAAACCTCTGCCAATGCACTTTTTCAAGTTTTTGAGGACATGGTTTTACCCAACAAACCAAGGACGTCCTCACCTGGGATACTAGGGTACTAGACCATGTCCACTATAAAAGGAACACTAAAGCATAAAGGAAAAAGCGGGGATTCAGATGGGAGGAAAAAGGGGATAGTTCAAAGGTTCAAAAAGATAATTGTTAGAGCTTTAAGAGCTCAGCAAGGAAGAGAAGAGAGGAAAGGAACACAATAAGAGAGTCAAAGAGGAGGAATTCTTCCCATATCCTTGAAATCATTTAAAACATCACTTAGCCTCCAAAGCAATATATGCCAAAACATGCGCACATCAAATATCACCCTCTCCCACAAAAATCCTTCTCACTTAACTATCTTGGAAGGTAGTGCCCAAGCAAAACTACTTGAACTTGAGTTCCAAATCCCACAAGTCTTGTGCAAAAGCACTAAGTCTGTGAGAATTAAAGCCAGGATCCTCATGGCTGACTCATTCTTATGAAATTCATTTATATATATATATATATATGTATGTATATGTATTAGAATGTATATCCTAATCTAAAGAACTAACTATTTTTTGAAGATATGTGTATTTTATAGTTGTTCTTGTGCAGGACCTATAGAGGCAAAGGGAAAGGACAAAATGTTAGGATATATGCCCTTAAATCCTATTGTATGATGCTATGTATGACATTATGTATGACTTAATGTTGTGTTTAATAAAGTTGTTTATTTTTATCTAAAATAATGGTAACATGAATATTTGGACATTATCATATAGTCCATGAGATGCATAGTATGTGATTTATGTGAAAAGTCACAGAAGATATAAATCACAAGTTCTTTGTAAACTCAGAATTTATAGTTCGTAGTTGGTGATGAAATTGGGCATTTCATCTGCGAAGACTATAACGTATCAACTAAGATGATTTGTCTTGATCATGGAAGTGGTGACTTCTAGTTGATATGTTGATATGTTTTAAGAGTTAAGACATATTGAACTGGACCGCTGTGAGATTTATTATTCTCCTAACGACTGTCAAATGAATAATAAATCTCACGACTTCTATTTGTATGAACTCTTAATCCTGAGAGAATAATGGACTTGATCATGAGGTGTAGGTTGCTTTGATATATCAGGAGTGAGATCTAAAGTGACGGTCAAAACCTCAGTATGTTGGGCAACCACATTTAGTGTTGATGGAACATATATTCTCAAGATGGAATTCATAGTCTCTTAATGGAGATACAAAATATTCCCTTGAGATAAGTTTAATGGGTTTGGTTATTCAGAGAGTTAGGCCTAACCACTTTGGTAAGAAATTACTAAAGTATATATTTATGAAATTGGATTTCATAAATATATGATGAATAACTTTAGAGGATTAAACCGGGTACTCAAGGATAAGATGTAGTAATTTACAAAGTGGCAATCTATATTTATGACTTTGTATTACTACGAATATTTTATGAAGGGGTTGCGTGTAAAATAAGGTCTTGGGATATAATTTATTAATAAGGCCTAGAGTGCAATTGCAATTATATTTATATAGTGGTATTAAATATAATTAATGGTAACTTTGGACTTGTCAAGAGTTGACGGAAAAGCCTAAGGCCCATTGGAGCTAGTGTCTTATTGGTCCCTTTTGGTCCCATTCCAAGCCACACATTAAAGCCCAATTGGAAAGGCCCAATAGGCCGGCCCAATTAGATAATCAGTTAATTATAAAGGGAGAAACATACAGAATTTTATAACGCAATTTTTCGTAGAGAAAAAGAAAGAGTGTGAGACACATTTTTATTCTCCCTTTGGAAACTGATTGAGAGACCACACATCTTGGGCATAAAGTGGAATTGGAGTGAAGATTAAAAGTTTTCCCAAGTGTTTCTAATCTTTGTTTTGAAATTCTCCATACCAAGGTACGCTATCTTGTTCTTAAATTCTGAAATTTATAGAGTGCATGTTGTCAATCATGAATGAAATAGATCCTTATTTGTTGCTTCCGCTGTGTGTTTTGTATGAGATACAAAACCAGATTTTTAACCAACAATTGGTATCAGAGCCAGATTTTCATTTCATGATTGTATAACATGTGATTGAATTTTAAAATTTAAGAAAACCGTTCATTTTGTGTTTCAATTTTTTACATCATTTGAATATAATGTAGAGAATTGTATCACTTATGTATAAAAGTGATGGCCATTACAATTCTGCACAGCCATAGATTTATTCGAATAAGGCAGTTGTTGAAAAACGGTAGTTAATAACATGGGTAGTTATTCTCATATTTAATGCACCGTTTGACTTGGGATTAAATGCATGCAATTGTGGCATGGTTTACGTTGTGCATGGATTGAGCATTTGCATGCAATTGTGGCATGGCTTGAACCTTGTGCATGGCTTAAACATTTGCATGGAATTCTTTTTCAAAGAATGCAAACCTTGAAAGTTGAATCCGTAGGGTACAAATAGTTGTACGGATTCAACTTTTCAAGGTTGTACAATGTTATATATATATATAATATAACGTAAAATAATATTATATTATATATATAACGTTATATATATTTATATATATATTACGTTATATAAATTTTTATTACGTTATATATATTTATATATATTAATGTTAGTTTAATGAAATTTATTCCTAATGAGATTAGGATTATGTTTTTCACATGTCTAGCATTATTATGGTCCTTGACCTTAAAAACCTTATTTTTTAAAATATCTAGTGGGAGAGAGATACAAGGGTTGGATCTCACAGCCTCCATTATCGGTTCAAAATAGTGTGGGTAAACACCTCGTCTTGGCGTATATGCCTCGCGATCCCAAAGGAGGGTGTTTACTTCATAGTACTACAAGTTTGAACTTACCCGTTTAAAGTAGTGTGGACAAACACCTCGTCTTGGCGCATATGCCTCGCGATCCCAAAGGAGGGTGTTTTGTTTCATGGTACTACAAGTTTAAACACTATAAAAGGGAGATGAAATGTGGCTACACATGATTCTAGATAATGGTATACACTAGACTAAGTGTAATGTTAACCTCCCAAAGGAGCTATGTCATTATTACTTAGAGGCTGAAGGTAATACGGCATATTATTAGTGTTTGATAAGAGTTATCATGATAGCACTAATAATGAGAATAGTTCTCAACCAATTAATGTGTTTATAATAAACTTGCTACCAAGGAATTATAGACATGGATTGGGTTGTCGTTGCATATATTATTTTATGGTTTTATTAAGGTTCCATATTGTATGCTTATATGCTAAATTGATAATGTCCAATTTACTTATTATATTCATGTTTATTATTTTCAGATTTAAATCATGGCATCATTTAGCCCACTTGTTGCTATTCTTAATCAAAACAAACTGACTGGATCCAACTATGTTGACTGGAAAAGGAATTTGGACATTGTTCTTACTGCTGAAGAGCATAAATATGTGCTTACTCAACCATGTCCTAGATTTCCTTCATTAGATGCTCCTCTTGAGGAAAAACAATGATATGATCGTTGGCAGAAATCTAATGAGATGGCCAAGTGCTACATCCTAGCATCTATTTCAAATGTTCTACAGCATCAAATGCAGGATGTAGAACACGCTTCGGACATCATGCTAAGTCTGAAGGAGATGTTTGGTGAGCAAGGCCGGTCTGCAAGGCAAGAAACCATGAGGCAAATTTATAATACCAAAATGGCTGCAGGAAGTTCAGTAAGGGAGCATTGTCTAAGGATGATTGCTAATCTGAACACATTAGAAGTTTTAGGTGCCGACATTGATGGAGAATCCCAAGTGGATATGATACTCCAGTCACTACCAGATTCATTCAAGGAATTCAGACTCAATTATAATATGAACAAAAAGATTTACTCTTTGTTTGAATTAATGAATGAGTTAGTGGCGGCGGAAGGCATCCTTGGTACTTCTATTGTTGAAGCCAATGTGGGTGAAGGTTCTACTTCTCAACCTAAGTCGAAAGGCAAGGGTAAGAAGAAGAAGAAGGACTCCACTAAGAAAATTGGTAAACAAATTGCTTTAGGGGTTGCCGATAAAGAACATAGGACATTTTTGTTAGGGGGAGTGTGGAAGCAAAGGAAAGTGTTTCCATTGTGGTGAGAAAGGACATTGGAAGAGGAATTGTCCAATATTCAAGGCTGCCAAGAATAAGGGTATGAAAAGTTCCTTTCTTCTTGAAATATGTTTGGTACAGAATCCAACAGATTTCTGGTGTGTGGATTCAGGTTGTACTAATCATATCTGCAATTCTTTGCAGGGGTTCCAGGAGACCAGAAAGTTGAATGAGGGAGAACTATTTCTTACTTTAGCTGATGGGAGCAGAATTCCGGTTGTAGCTGTTGGAGTGTATAATTTGTGTTTTAAGTCTAGAGTGTTAATATTGGAAGACTGTTTGTATGTACCTAATGTTCGTAGGAATTTAATTTCTGCAACTTATTTAGGTAAACATGGATATTGTGTTATCCTGAAAGACAATGTTGTAATAAAGAAGGATAAAATGTTTATCTGTTCTGGCAATATTGTGGATGGTCTTTATATTTTAACTCCTGACATGCATGAATTATACAATTCTGAAATAGATAGTAGCTCTCATGTAAAATCATTAAAGAGAAAGTTTCCTTCTACTAGTGATGCATATCTATGGCACTTGCGTTTGGGTCATATTAATTCAAATAGGATTCAAAGACTAATCAAAGATGGACTTTTACAGCCCATGGACTTTGATGGATTTTCAGTTTGCGAATCTTGTTTGGAAGGTAAAATGACCAAACGACCTTTTAATGCGAAAGGTAGAAGAGCCCAAGAGTTGCTTGAATTAGTTCATACAGATGTATGTGGTCCTATGTCAACCCAAGCAAAAGGAGGTTATGAGTACTTCATCACGTTTACGGATGATTACTCAAGATATGGTTATGTGTACCTAATGAGACGGAAGTCCGAAGCCTTTGACAAGTTCAAAGAGTTTAGGGCTGAAGTTGAGAATCAATTGGGTAAACGCATAAAGGCCATTCGATCTGATCGAGGTGGCGAATACCTTCTTGGGGATTTCAAGGATTACCTAATTCAAAATGGGATTGTCTCCCAATAGACTGCACCAGGAACTCCCCAACAAAATGGTGTTGCGGAAAGAAGGAATAGGACTCTTTTGGAAATGGTTAGGTCCATGATGAGTTACTCAACTTTACCAGTTTCTTTTTGGGGATATGCACTAAAAACTGCTATGCATGTTTTGAATTTAGTTCCATCAAAATCTGTTCCCAACACACCTAAGGAATTGTGGAGTGGGCGCAAGCCTAGTATGAAATATCTCCACATTTGGGGATGTCCAGCACATGTGTTGAAAGGGAAGTCTGATAAGTTGGAAACTAAAACTGAAGTATGCATGTTTTTAGGGTATTCAAAAGAAACTAAGGGTTATTTATTCTATAATCATAAGAATAACAAAGTGTTTGTTAGCACCCATGCCAAATTTTTGGAAGATGATTATATGAATAATTTTAATCCTAGAAGTAGAGTTGTCTTGGCTGAAATGAATGAACCTGTAGTTGAACAACCAATGAATTTGTGGCCTGTCAGAAACTAGGGATGATGTGGCTGTATTAGATACACCACAAGACATTACTCATGAGATGTCTAGTACACAGGTGCCTCGTCGTAGTGGGAGAATTATTCGGCCTCCTATGAGATTTGGAGGTTTGGGAGAAACTTATATAGCTATCTCAGAAGAGGCAGAATCGGATCTCTACACTTATGAGGAGGCAATTAATGATATAGATGCACATTATTGGGTCTTAGCTATGAAATCTGAATTGGATTCTATGTATTCCAATCATGTATGGGATCTTGTAAAGGCGCCTAACGGCATTAAACCTGTTGGTTGCAAATGGGTTTACAAGAGGAAGAGAGGGATAGATGGAAAGGTTGAAACCTTTAAAGCAAGACTAGTGGCGAAAGGGTATACACAAAAAGAAGGTATTGATTATGATGAAACTTTTTCGCCAGTAGCCATGCTTAAGTCTATCAGAATTCTCTTATCCATTGCTGCTCATTATGATTATGAGATTTGGCAAATGGATGTCAAGACTGCATTTCTTAATGGCAATCTTGAAGAAGAAATATACATGATGCAACCAGAAGGATTCATAGCAAAGAACCAAGAGCATATGGTATGCAAGTTGAATAGGTCCATTTATGGACTTAAACAAGCATCTAGGTCATGGAACATCAGATTTGATCAAGCAATCAAGTCATTTGGTTTTGAACAAAATCTTGATGAACCATGTGTGTACAAAAGACATCGAGACAAAGTAGTAATGTTCCTAGTGCCTTATGTTGATGACATTCTACTCATTGGGAATGATGTAGGGGTAATGTCATCGGTTAAAGTTTGGTTGTCTAGCCAATTTGATATGAAGGACTTGGGTGAGGCTAACTTTATTCTAGGGATTAAGCTTTGGCGAGATCGCAAGAATAAGATGTTAGGCTTATCACAAGCTGGATATATAGATAAGGTTCTAGAACGGTTTAGCATGCAAAACTCCAAGAAAGGATTGCTTCCTTTTAGACATGGAGTTCCTCTGTCTGATGACCAACGGCCTAAGACTCAAGAGGAAGAAAATATGATGAGACAAGTTCCTTATGCTTCGGCAGTGGGAAGTCTCATGTATGCCATGCTTTGTACTAGACCAGATATTTGTTATTCAGTTGGCATGGTCAGCCGATATCAATCAAATCCAGGACCAAAACATTGGCAAGCTGTAAAGCACATTCTCAAGTATCTTAGGAGAACGAGAAATTATATGCTTGTTTACCATTGTAAGGATTTGATTCCCATTGGCTATACAGATTCAGATTTTCAATCAGATCTAGATTTCAGAAAATCCACTTCAGGATGTGTTTTCACCTTGGGAGGTAGAGCCATAAGTTGGAGGAGTGTTAAGCAATCTTGCATTGCGGACATCACCATGGAAGCCGAGTACGTTGCTGCTTGTGAAGCGGCAAAGGAGGCTGTTTGGCTCAAGAAATTCCTTTCTGATCTTGGTGTTGTAAGAATGGAGCAAGTTCCAATCACATTGTTTTGTGATAATAGTGGAGCGGTTGCACAATCCAAAGATCCAAGAAATCACAAGAAAGGAAAGCACATTGAGAGGAAGTACCATATCATTCGAGACATTGTTGCTTGTGGAGATGTTGTGGTGGCAAAGATTGAAAGTGCAAATAATCTAGCAGATCCTTTTACCAAAACCTTGCCTCAAAGGACTTTCGAGTCACATTTGGAGGGAATGGGAGTTAGATTAATGCACAATAGTCTTTAGGGCAAGTGGGAGATTGTTAGGATATATGCCCTTAAATCCTATTGTATGATGCTATGTATGACATTATGTATGACTTAATGTTGTGTTTAATAAAGTTGTTTATTTTTATCTAAAATAATGGTAACATGAATATTTGGACATTATCATATAGTCCATGAGATGCATAGTATGTGATTTATGTGAAAAGTCACAGAAGATATAAATCACAAGTTCTTTGTAAACTCAGAATTTATAGTTCGTAGTCGGTGATGAAATTGGGCATTTCATCTGCGAAGACTATAACGTATCAACTAAGATGATTTGTCTTGATCATGGAAGTGGTGACTTCTAGTTGATATGTTGATATGTTTTAAGAGTTAAGACATATTGAATTGGACCGCTGTGAGATTTATTATTCTCCTAACGACTGTCAAATGAATAATAAATCTCACGACTTCTATTTGTATGAACTCTTAATCCTGAGAGAATAATGGACTTGATCATGAGGTGTAGGTTGCTTTGATATATCAGGAGTGAGATCTAAAGTGACGGTCAAAACCTCAGTATGTTGGGCAACCACATTTAGTGTTGATGGAACATATATTCTCAAGATGGAATTCATAGTCTCTTAATGGAGATACAAAATATTCCCTTGAGATAAGTTTAATGGGTTTGGTTATTCAGAGAGTTAGGCCTAACCACTTTGGTAAGAAATTACTAAAGTATATATTTATGAAATTGGATTTCATAAATATATGATGAATAACTTTAGAGGATTAAACCGGGTACTCAAGGATAAGATGTAGTAATTTACAAAGTGGCAGTCTATATTTATGACTTTGTATTACTACGAATATTTTATGAAGGGGTTGCGTGTAAAATAAGGTCTTGGGATATAATTTATTAATAAGGCCTAGAGTGCAATTATATTTATATAGTGGTATTAAATATAATTAATGGTAACTTTGGACTTGTCAAGAGTTGACGGAAAAGCCTAAGGCCCATTGGAGCTAGTGTCTTATTGGTCCCTTTTGGTCCCATTCCAAGCCACACATTAAAGCCCAATTGGAAAGGCCCAATAGGCCGGCCCAATTAGATAATCAGTTAATTATAAAGGGAGAAACATACAGAATTTTATAACGCAATTTTTCGTAGAGAAAAAGAAAGAGTGTGAGACACATTTTTATTCTCCCTTTGGAAACTGATTGAGAGACCACACATCTTGGGCGTAAAGTGGAATTGGAGTGAAGATTAAAAGTTTTCCCAAGTGCTTCTAATCTTTGTTTTGAAATTCTCCATACCAAGGTACGCTATCTTGTTCTTAAATTCTGAAATTTGTAGAGTGCATGTTGTCAATCATGAATGAAATAGATCCTTATTTGTTGCTTCCGCTGTGTGTTTTGTATGAGATACAAAACCAGATTTTTAACCAACACAAAACTCCATTGCATAATAAGCATGGAGAAAGATCCTACAATTCAAGGAACTAGAGATTCTGGGTTCCATGGATTATAAACCTAGTACCCCTGGGAACCACTGCATAACATTCGGGGTAATACGACATTACGCTTGGGGAACCAAGTGAAGGAACTCTTTTAAATGTTCACACAATAAAAGATAATTATTTTGAATAATTATGAATAATATTCCCACTTTCTCTCTTTCTCTCATTTTGAATATTATGAATAATTATTTTACTTATTTCGTAAGAGTAAATGATCATTTTATGACATTAAAACACTTATAATGGTATTTTATTGCTTAGGAGGAAATTGCATTTTTGCCTTGAGGAGCTTTATGTAACTTGCGCACAAACCAGTTCATAACAACCCCAATAAGCCGCGGAGAACTGGATCTAGTCCAACCATCCATCCTTGGAGGCCCAAGATCCCTTGTCATCAATGGACTTGGGTACTTTCCACAAAAGGAACCCATAATATGTAAGTCAAGAAAAGCTGAACAATATTCGTCTAGGAATAGTTTAACAATGCTCCTCAGTTTTAGGCTAAGGTGAAGGTTAATGTTTGTTTTTGCATGAGAATATGCCCACTTTCTCTCTTTCTGTATTTCTCTTCTTTGCAATTCTTGATCCCCTTCCTCGTAGGGATCTCTTTCCATTATATAGTCATCCTGGTTACATGTTGGCCTTCCATTTAGAGGGCCATGGCTTTTTTCCTCGGATACTTTTTCCATCAAGGCCTTACTGGAAGGTTTCTCTTTTAGGTTGTGAGTTGTGATAACACTGTTTAGGGATTATTCCACCATTGATGTGCTAGCTAAGTAGGTGCAGAGTATTGAATGCAGAGGTGTGGGTGCTTTATCTATGCTCTTCTTTCATTTGCTTAATGACAAACTTTCCTTCCTTTCCTCAGTTGCGTGTTTGGTAGTCTTTGAGCCTAGACCTTGACCCTTACAGGGATGTATCAGTATCCTTGGGTTCCTTGGGCACTCCATTCTTCTCAAGTTTCGTCGTTGTTTATCATGTTTGCTCCAAGTACTCCTTGACTAAACTTCCCAGTGTGCCCTTTTGGTCTTGAACTTTTCTCGTTCATTCCTGTCCTTGGTTTCCATGCTTTTGTCCTCACTCAGGGATATTGGTGGCCAAATATGCAAAAGGGAGCATGAGAATACGGGAAGAAGTGTGACCAATGCTAGAGATTTACTCCAAACATTCATCAGCCCTTTGTCTAGTCACTGGCCTTTTACTCAATGGGGCTTTGATATTATAGGGCCCTTCCCTAAAGCAGCAGGAAATAGGAGATGGCTTTTGGTTAGCACTGACTACTTCACCAAGTAGGTTGAAGCAAAGCCACTAGCAAACATTAGGGATATGGTTGCCAAGAGATTTGTGTGGTGGAATATTGTCACTCAATTTGGGATTCCTCATACCCTTATCTGAAGCAATGGACTTCAGTTTGATAGTAAATTTTTCAGGAGGTATTATTGTGAATTGGGCATTAAGAACAAGTATTCAACTCCTAATTATCCCAAGGGGAATGGGTAGCCGAGACTGTCAATAAGGACATAGTAAATGGGCTCAAGAAGAGGTTAGATGATGAGAAGGGTAAATGGATGGAAGAGCTGCCACCTGTGCTCTGAACATATCGGACTACCCCTCGTCAGTCGATAGGAGAAACCCCATTTTCAATGACTTACAGGGCCAAGGCTGTATTTCCTCTAGAGACAGGATTCCCAACACTGAGGACAAGCTTGTTCACTCCGAATAGCAATGACAACCTATTAGAGAAGAGCTTGGATTTAATTGAAGAGCAGAGAGAAAATGCCTTGGTTTAGTTAGTATACTATCAACAGAAGCTTAAGCAGGGGTATGACTTAAGTGTGAGATTGAGACCGTTAGCACCTGGGGATTTAGCATTAAGAAGGGTTGTAGGAACTGCAAAAAACCCAACATAGGGAAAATTAAGGCCTAATTAGGAAGGCCCATACCGTATTACCTCGTTAGCTGGTATAAGTGCTTATTTCTTGGAAGATTTAGATGAAAAGGCCGTACCACGTCCTTGGAACGTAAGTAACCTGCGAAGGTACTATTATTAATGAAAGGTAGCTTTACTATGTTCTTATTTCTGACATTATGTGTTATGTTTGTTACTTGTTTGAATATTAAACAAAACCTCGGTCATGCCTTGCTCCTCGAATTACATTCCTTAGGTAAATTAATACTCTTGGCTACTTGTTTAAGTATTAAAAAGAATCTCGATCATGCCTGGCTCCTCAAACCACATACCTTGGGTAAATTAATACTCTTCATTACTTGTTTGAATATTAAATAGAATCTTAGTCATGTCTGGCTCCTCGGACCATATACTTTGGGTAAATTAATATTCTTAGCTACTTGTTTAAGTATTGAATAGAACTTTGGTCATGTCTGGCTCCTCGAACCACATACCTTAGGTAAATTAATACTCTTAATTATTTTTTTAAGTGTTAAACAAAACCTTGGTTATGTATGCTTCCTCGGACCACATGCCTTGGATAAATTAGTATTGCTAAGCATCTGGCTAAGTGTTAAACAGAATCTTGTTTATGTCTGGTTCCTCGGACCACATGCCTTGGGTAAATTAGCACTGCTAAGTATCTTACTAAGTGTTAAACAAAACCTTAGTTATGTCTGATTCCTCGGACCACATGCCTTGGGTAAATTAGCACTGCTAAGCATTTGACTAAGTGTTAAACAAAACCTTGGTTATGTTTGGTTCCTCGGACCACATGCCTTGGGTAAATTAGCACTACTAAGCATCTGATTTAGTGTTAAATAGAACCTTAGTTATGTTTGGTTCCTTGGACCACATGCCTTGGGTAAATTAATACTACTAAGAATCTGACTAAGTGTTAAATAGAACTATGGCTATGTCTGGTTCTTCAGACCACATGCCTTGAGTAAATTAACATTTCTTTGATTATGAGAATACTAAACAGAACCTCGGCCATGTTAGGTTCCTTGAATTACTTGCCTTGGGTAAATTAGTAACCAATCGAGCTATGGTGAATAACTAACACTCTCATTATAGTAACTTAATAGAAAGGACACTCTTGAGCATCACTTAAAGCATTTACAAGTATATCCATGATCTATTCATGAGCTAATTGTCACCTACGACTCCTTAGATCTACTATTAAGTGGAAGGTTATGTGGAGCCTTGAATGGATAGATGCTTCACCATTATTTGAAGTTAAAGGAGAACCCAGCAATGTACAAAACCCTTTGAGTTAACTATACTTAAGGTATGTCTTGAATTTTAATAACACTTTGTTGAACATCATGGGCTAGGAGAAATCAGCTTAAGGTGTTGCCATTTGCATAGGGTGTAACAGCCAGACCCCTATTTGCTTAAGTAACTGTTAAAATTAAGAGGGTAGAAACATTTCAAATTAAATTGTGTTTGGGCCAATTAAGCATTGAATAGAAGAGACATTATATGTAACTTTGCCTAAAGGTAGTTAGGTATGAAAGAGTGTAATGTTTTTCATTAAAGTTTAATCTTGGAAAAGGCAAAGTAGATACATCTTAAGGAAGATAAACAACAAACTAAGTAGAAAGAAAAATACATAAAAAAAGGAAATCCTAGCTAAATCTGGGTTGGAGGAGGAGGACCTTCTTTGCTGGTTGGCTGGGAGACAAGAGGATCAGTAGCCTTGCCTGAGGTGGCCTTCTTTTCTTGGGCTACGGCTTGAGGCTTGACCTGCTTGGACTCTTTTGTCTTGGAACAGCTCCCTTGCCTTGGTTAGCCTCTGGGCCGTTCGTCTCTAGTAGAGTTTTAGCTTCATTGCCTTTGCCCTTATCCTTTGGCCGAGTTCTACCTTGGGTAGTCTTCTTGCCCTTGGTCACCTCCACCCTGTGGCCTAGGTCACTAGCCTTGCTAGGCCCTTTGAAGGTCTTAGGGAGAAGAGGGGGGGGGGGGGGGGAAGAGGGGCCTAGGTGCTGGGAGGTTGTGCCAGTGCTATTGTAGTAGGGGCAGTATTTGTCTCAAGGCTTGAGGCTGCCTCAGAAGTTTCTCAGAGTCTTGTGGATAGTACACATTTTCAACCTTCCCCCACTCCAAGGTAGCGGGAACTCCAGCCATGTTCAATGCCTCGGTCCACACCTCGAGGCAATAGTCCCTATAGACCTTAACCAACTCATCAGTCAGTTAGGCCTCAGTTTCTTGCATTCCAAGATCATAGAACTTCTGCTCTGAAGCATCCATTGCTGCCTGAGCCACCAAAGCAGCCTCATTAGCCTTCTTCAGCTCTACCTCCAAATCCACGACCTGTTGGTTAGCTGTGGCTAGCTTTATCTCAATGTAGTGGAGCTTCTTACGCCATTCTTCAGCCTGTGCCTGAGTGTTCTTAAGGCCAGCCTTAGCGCTCTTCCTCCCCTTGTCCTCAGTGGCCAACTTCGTGGTAAGCTGCTTATTCTTCTACTTGGCGGTGGCCAAAGCTTTGCTGGTCTCTGTGGGAAGATTGTCCATGAGCCTAGCCACAAACTAGGCATCTTTCACCCACTCTTCGGCCATGAAAACCTCATGGATTGCCTGCATAAAAATGACAAAGGAACACCCTATCAAATAAGAAAAAGATACCCTATCATGAAGTTAGTAAGGCTTGTTGAAAAACTTACCAAGCCTTGGCCACATGCTCAGCCTCTTTACCCTCGGCCGAGAAAGCCCTTCCCTTGCCTTTGGCTGTCTTGGGCATCTTTGGAGGAACCCCCTCATTGTAAGGGACCAACTCCCCCTCATCAGCCACCTACTTGTCCTTCTTCCTCTTCTTTAAATTGGCACAGATGAAGGGGTTAGCTAAAGGATGAGGAGGAGGAGGAGGAGGAGGAAGCTCAGAGCCCTAGGAATCCTTAGACGCTGACCCTTGGACCTTCCAGCAAGGAGTTCATGTAGGCCTGGCCCCTTCTTTTTCTTTAATGGCATTTCTTCTTCTTCTTCATCATCTTTTTCTTCTAAACTGCTTGTTATGCGTGTGACGACGAATTTAGAGGATCGAAAGCTTAAAGATTTGTCAAGTTCATCTTCCGAGTCTGAGACCTAAGTCACTGGCTCTCCCTGCTCCTCCCTCTCTTATTCAATCTCACTTCCCTGAGTATATCGGAGGTCGTAGGCATGGTTGGTAAGAGGATCCTAGGGACACTCGTGAAAATAATAGGATTTGGAGTAGATGCATAATCCACTGAGGGTACTTGTAATTGGCTCTAAAAGTAGGCCCCATAGCAGTTTTGACTCAATTTCATGTGATCTACTCAGTAATTTCTTACTGCATCCTGTTGGGGTGACCATGGCCCCACAAAATTGCTTAATTTCATCAACATACCATCAATGTGTGAAGGGAAGGTTAAGTGGAAGACTAATAATGATCTCTGCCAATCCTAGTACTTTCAATCAAAGTGAATTAAATTTTGTAGAGAATAAGTTTTACAACAAGCTGGCCGTAGATGATAAGTGTCCTATATTAGGGACCCTAGGGCCTTCTATCCTGGAAGAAGAAAAATAAGCCCATGGTTTGAGGGATCCCTTGGATAGAAAGAGACAAAAGAAGGAAACAAGTTCATTGGGATCTCGAGAATGTGTAGCTGTTCGAGAACCCAGAGGAAGGCTAAAATACCGCTTGTGAAGGAACTCAGGACCTAAATGTAGTTTGCAGGAGGATCCTAGACAACCATCTTACATGATGGCCCAAGAACAGATCCCAAAGAAACCTATGGATATGGAAAGGAAGGCACATATCCTACCAAAGGAGGAACTGGAAGAAGTGAACTTGTGGGCTGACCCAAGGAACCTAGGGCCTATCCTTCACAGTAGTCAGTTATCGGTATTGAAAAAAAAAATAAAGAGAAATCGGTGGAGCTATTGAAAAAATATGAAGATTTATTGGTGTGTGTTGATGCCCATTTTTGCAAATCTAAGACACAAAAGCCCATACGGAGGAAAGCCCAATGAAAAGCAAGGCCCAAAGTCCCACCAAGAAGACCAAAAAGTAAAAAAGGTTCAAAGGAAGAAATGCAAGGGAAAGCGATCTACCGCAGAATACAAATCTGCCGTACAAAATAGATTTGCTACCGAATACAAATCTACTGCAGAATACAGCTCTTCAGTAGAATGGCTTTAGTAGATGAAGATAAATTGGGCCCAAGACCCTTTTGATCCTGTCAATATTATTTGGCCCACAAAGGCCCAAATCCTTTTGTATTAAAAAAAGAAGAAAAAGAAAGATAGGCATGAAAGCTAATATGAAGAAGCATGATGAAAAGAAACAAGGAACGACAGGAAGTGTCAGCAGCAGGAATCACATGAAGGAAAGAAAAGTCAAACCAAAGAGAATGACAAATGCAGTAGGAAATGCATGAAGAAATAAGACAAAAAACACATAGTAGGACGAAACAGAACTAATCTACCACGACAGAAATGACGTGGGAATGAAAGAAGACAAATACAAAAGGGTCGGAGCACCACCAACCTGTACCCAGCCAATACAAGGGAGGTGGGCCCGTGGTCAAGAGGATTCAAAGGGTGTGGTTTGGTGGAGGGGGGAAAAGAAGGTTTATATTTGGTTTCCTGCTATAACTTCTTTTGGGAAAATGCCTTGCTGGGATGGTATCTTACCCAAAAGAAGTAATAGATGGTTGAGACCATCTGATGCATGCCATAGAGCTAGGTAGTGAGATAGCCCAAGAGGTAGAGGTATGCAGCAAGAACAAACAAAAGGGAGTTTTGTCGTGAAATGAGAATTAGGGCAGCAAACAAACTGAGTAATGGCAATGGTCGAGGTAACCAATGGGTCAATAGGTAGTCTTGAATGGATGCCCACAACAAACCAAAAACAATTGGTGAAGTCCTAGGGGTAAAAGGGAGAAATCTCATTGAATTAGCTCACTATAAAAGGAGGTAGCCATGGATGAGAAAAGGAGGGGACCCGAGGGCAAAGAGACCCAAGTGCGGAAGCACCTAAGGGAAAAGACCCAAGTGAGAAAAACAACTTACGGCAAAAGAGTAGTAAGTAAACTAAGAGTCAAAAAAAGAACGGAGAGAAAGAAAGAAAGTGGTAAAAAGAAGAGAGAAAACACGGCAGGAGTAAAGGCATGCATCAATAGACCATCTTTTCCCTCCCTCTTAGCAAACCCACTCTTTGAAGTCTCCAAAAGAAATAGCTAGTAGCCATTTAGGCCTATTTTGTCATCCTGCTGTAGCACATTTTTTATCACGTTTGCCACATCAATTGTCCTGCTGTGGTATTTTTACTTATTGTACTAGTTATTCTGCTGTAGTAACTTTTTTTACCGTGTTAGCTATTATACTATCTAAACCTTTCCTGTCGAAGCTTTCTTTTTTTACCATTTCTCATGTTCTGCTGAATATATCTTATAGATGTATATGTGCATACGTATAAATATATTTATGAATATATGTATGTATATATTTGAGAATATGCTAACCCATGTAACCTAACACTTTCTTGATTGGTATTTTTCTTTGGGTTTTAAATTTGTTTATGTGCAGGAAGTAGAAAAGTATTTTTGCAAAAAATGAAGAGTAGTCACTCACACAGCAAAAAGCTTAACTGCACGATAAACAGCTTTATTAACACAGCAAAAAGCTTAACTGCACGGCAGACAGCTTGATTAGCACAACAGAAAGCTTAACTGCACTGCAAACAGCTTTATTGCACAGCAAAAGGCCTTACAGCAGACGACCTTAATGCATAGCAGATGGCTTTACAGCAGACGGCTTTAATGCACAACAGAAAGCTTTACTGCACAGCAGATGAATTTATTGCACCCCAAACACTTTTATTGCACAGCAGAAAAGTTAGACTTACGATAGAAACTGAAGAAATAGTTGCTTCTGTGGCAGAAACAAGGAATAAGCCCACTTTGCAACGTCTTCCCCGAGACTTGGACTCATCGTTTGCGCACAAGCCTGACCAAGGAGGGTTGCTCTTAAACAAGTCCCAACTCCCTGATCTAGAAAGCTTTGGGCCTAGTGCAACAGGAGGCGGCCCAGCCCAACATTTGCAAAAAGGCCCACACATTTAAATTGGCGAGTCCACTAGGGAGTTGGGATCAAGATAGGGAGAATGAGATATTTCTCCTCCACGAACATGTTTCCAAGTCCATACCAAAACAAGACGCGAATGTTCTTAAACTATCCAACCTATATCCCCAGGGAAGTTTTCAAAACATCATAACAGTACCATAGTGGAATTATATGGTGGAGTATCACGACAACATTATAGCAAAACGGTGTTGTTGAATTCTATGGCTAAATATTGCAGCAACATTACAACAGGATAGTATTGTAGCAGAATTCTATGGCAGAATATTGTAGCAACATTATAGCAGGACAGTACCATAGTAGAAATTTGTAGCATAACACAACAACATTAAAATAGAGCAGTATCATGAGCAAAATACTATTGTAGAATATTACAGCAGAATGTTCAAAGGCATTGCCTCAAAACGTGGTAGCAAAATATCACTACAACACCATAGAGCTCCACAACAGAAATGTCCTGAGAACTCTATAATAGAAGGCCTCTATAATACTTGGTCTTATCCTTTAAAATCCACTTGTTCTCCTTATCATGCATGTAAGACATATGGCAAGCCACTTATTCAAACATGCAACTCTCGTAAAAGGCCACTTATGACCTTTTTTTTGCTCTCATTTCTTTTGAGGAAACACTAGCAAACCTTTCCATAAAAGCAAAATGTCCTGCGGCAAAAATTTCATAGCAGACAGTACAGATCCTTCGGCAGACTGTTCATAGCAGAATCTGCTGAATTTCAAAAGTGCAGAATGTTCGTTTGCAGAATATTTTATAGCAGAAATTTTAGAAGCCAGAATGTAGATCTCTTTACAAATTATTTACAGCGAAATTTGTTGAATTCCAGAATGTTCATCAGTAGAATATCTCGCAGCAGAATCTTAGAAATGCAAAATATTCATTGGCAAAATATTTCGTAGCAAAATCCTAAAAATGCAGAATATTCATTGGCAGAATACTTCGTAGCAGAATCCCAAAAATGCAGAATGTTCATTGGCAGAATATTTCGTAGTGGAAAGTTTTAGAAGACAAAGTGTAGATCCTTCAGCAGACTATTCACAGTAGAATCTATTGAATTTCAAAAATTCAGAATGCTCATCTGCAGAATATTTTATGGTGGAAATTTTTAGAAGCCAAAGTGCAAATATCTCAGCAGAATGTTCACAGCAGAATGTTTTGTAGCAGAATTTTTTTCATTGAAGTCCAGCAAGTCTTTTCACAAAATATCCAACCACAAAATTTAGCATCGAATTCTTGAACTTTATAAGTGCAATCACAAATCCAACGTGATTTTTCTTCTACAACAAAAGTAACCATTTCTCCATAAAGAATTCATGGGAACACCAATAGTGTGAAAATGTGTAAAAGGCAAATATATCAGTATCAATGAAGGGAGGAGGGAGAAGTAATCAATTCGGCAATATCGAATTATCCGCTTTCAACCAAAGAATACATTGAAGGCATATGACAGGGTGGTGAAGTGTCCAAATTAAATCCAGACCTTGGAATGAAGCCAACCACTCAGTTGTTGCGTACTCTCCATAAAGAAGCCCAAATCTACAAGCTGCTTGCAAACTGCTCTTTGTCCATTATCGGGTCTAGAAAACCGATTCAACAACCTTGAAGGGTTGAGAAGTTTTTCTTAGAAGCACCTCAGAGGATTTATGCCTAGAGTGGCATTAATGATCATGATCTTTATGATATTTCTAAGAAAGAATGTATCATAACACTTGTACTACAAACTATGCAACTCCATCAGCACTCTTCAAGTCATGAAGCTCATTGATGCCCATGTCTCATCCTAGAATAACTTTGCAACAGTGACAAACTCAAAGCTCCTTCTTTTAGCTTGTGTACAAGAGGGATATTAAAGAAACAATTGCTCACACATATTCTGCCGTGAATAGAGTTGCTTATCTTATTGTTGTTGATAATTATTATGTGGTTTTTTTATTGAAAGCGTTCTGTTGTAAAGGCATCCTGCCATAGGAATGAAGAAGCATGTTGTCCCATGAAGATGTTGGAACATCATGGGAAAATTCTACATTTAGAAGCCTTTGCTCTTGGCTATTACTAGCTAACCATGAAGCAAGGGACGTAGCAAGCTCCATCTCAATATGCCCATACTCAAAGCAAACGAAGAAGAAATCCAAGGAATATGGGTCTTAGTAGCAAAAGCCAGCAAAAGGGTCGTGGACATGAATTCTTGGCTAGAAGCTAGCAAAGAAGCCATGGTTGTGAGTTCTTGGCAAAAGCCCATAATGGGGGCTACACTCAATTAAACCCGCAAAGGAGTCATGATCACAATTCTTTGGAAAGAATCTGCAGAAAAGCTATAGCCACAATCATATGTAGCAAAAAATACATAGGAAGCAATTGTGCTTGCAATGGAACAAAGCCAAAGCATACTTGGGAAGTAACTCTTTCCCAAATTCTCTAGTAGCGAAGAATTTCTACAATATGGCAACTTGTAAATCTATGACATCTAACTTTTTTATTGAAGGATGCATGAACCACATGATGGAGCATTAACACCAAGAGATGGTGATATCATGCTCATCCAGTTGTCTCACATGCTAGGGGCTAAAGCTCATTCTGCAGCAAATTCGAAAAGGCTTCTGCAAAGCGCATAAAGTATCAATATGTAGTAGCAACATTGCCCACTGTGAAATAAGCATTGATTGTGGCATTTTAACAAGAATACATTCATCCTCCACTTGATCTGCAGCAACTTCAAACTTCTTGATATGACATAGCGCAACACCCATTCAATTTGTTGCAACCTATCATGGTCAAGTAACATTCTAGTCTATGATGAAGTGGTAACATCATCTATCTTCTACAAAAGGTTGGTGTGTTGCGTGGTTCAAAAAGTCCCAGAAGAGGAGAGTAATAAAGTGAAAAACAAAGAAGTTGTGGCAGAAAAGGATGTACAAGTTGTCGCAGAAGAAAAAATTGGAGGAAATTAACCTAGGGTCAGATCCACAGAAACCAAGACCCATCTCAATTAACTAAAGACTGTTTGAGAAGGAGAAATCAGAATTGATACTGTCGCTGAAAGAATTCAAAGATGTCTTCGCATGGGATTACAATGAAATGCCAAGATTGGATCCTGGGCTAGTAGTGCATACATTAAATGTGGACCCCGAGGCCAAGCTAGTGCCCTAGCCTACCAGGGTATTCCACACTGAGATAGAAGGGGTAAAGCTTTGAGTGGAAAGAAACATAACAGGTAGCCTTCAAAAGGCTGTAGCAGATCATGATGAACCTTCCTACTATGCAAGGCCCAATTCACAAAAAGCCATCGTTACTCTACCTAGCCATCAAATCGTATGCCATAGGTGCATTGATTGCCAAAGAAGATGGAGGTGGCATAGAGCAACCGGTTTACTACATCAGCCGTGCCTTAAAGGATACAAAAACTCGTTACCCAAGGGCAGAAAGGGTATGCCTAGCCATAGTATATGCCTCACAAAGACTACGCCATTATTTCCTGGCCTACGAAGTGTGGCTGATGACTAAGTCTCATGCAGTCAAAGTTTTGTTGCGGTAGTCAATTCCTTCCGGCAGAATATCCTAATGGTTGCTACAATTGTCACAATAGCAGACTTGAAAGTGAGAACGCCCAAGGTAGTAAAGAGCCAAGCTATAGCAGACTTGCTAGCACAATTCCTAGGAGAAGAAGAATTCTTGCTGGATGATGAAGTCCCAAGAGAAGTAGCCGTGGCAGAAGAAATAAGAGAATAGTGGGTAATGAAATTTGATGGGTCTTTTACCACCTAATCAAAGGGAGTAGGAGTGGTTTTGTATCATGAAGAAGACAAGGCCGTGGCGCTTTCATTCAAATTAGAATTCCCTTGTTCAAACAACACAGAGGAATATGAGGTCTACTTGACTAGGTTAGCTATAGCCCTTGAAATGGGGATCAAGCATTTAAAAGCAATGGGCGATTAACCTGGTAGTTTGCCAGGCCAAGGGAAGCTTTTCCTTAAAGGAACCCAGCTTAGCCCCATACAGAACAATGGACCAGAAGATGGAGGAAAGGTTTTCAACTTTTGAAATATAGCACACTTTAAGAAGTGAGAACCGATATGCAGATGTGTTGGCCACTTTGGGCTCGCAAATAATTTTTGAAGGAGATAGCACCAGGATGAAAGTCAGCAAGAGGAAGGAGTCTATTATGGAGATGTTGAAGCAAAGGTTCCAAGAGGAACAATGTGAAGAAGATTGGGGGATTCCTATAAAGGGAGCTTTGACAGAGAGAGATGATAAAGCAAAAAACATATGTAAAGGTGAACCAACAAGCACTACAGTAGAAAATAAATGCTCTTCATGAGACTTTAAGGCTTCAAGAATGCTTTGTAGAAAAGCTAAGTGACAAAGGAACTCACAGCAGGAACAAAATGTGGAAATCAATTATGAAGTCTAAGCATTTCTCATGCAACTCATTCAATGCCGGACCACAAGAATTGGAGAGACATTGCCAAGCTTATCAACATGAGAAAGAAGAATTGGGAGAAATAAGATATGCGGAAGACTACAACAAAGTTAAGGGATCTAGTTTACAACAAAGTTAAGGGATCTAGTTCACAACAACATCTACGCCTTTTTATCAAAAAGGCAGTGATATATTCATCAACAACGGTTGTGGTAGAATGACAAGAAGAATATGTTAAAAAAAAAAAAAGCAAACATGGAGGAATCAATAGTTGCTGTGGCAGAATGACAAAGAAAATGTTTAGAAGGTGAAGATTTCTTATGAAAGCATCCTCATTTTCCTTGGAAAAATATCTGTAGTGGCACCACTTGTAGGCACCTTAAAATGAGTGGTAGACTCAGTCACGTCTGCGGAAAGATCAATTTTGCAACAGAATAAGAATTTATGGCAAAATAAAAAACAGCCCGCAATGCAAACAGCAAAGGTACAAGAGTATTGATGATCTTGGGGGCTAAAAGGTCCTCTATATTGCAACAATACATTTGCCCATGTTAGTAGTAGCTCCGAATAAGGAGGCCCTCCATAAATACATCATCACTGAAAGAAACTTGTCTTTCTACAAGGCCCAACATTCTTCTCCGCAGAAACTTCATCCTAGCAAAGAATACATTATCAGCAAATAAAAGAGTACTCTACTATGATGACGGCTTGCAATGTTAGCTCTACGCTTTGTTTTGAGCCAAAGAAATGAAGATACATGAATGCAAAGAGAAAAAGAAGGCACAAGAAAAGGGAACAATGCCACTCTTTGATCTACACACTTAGAGGAAGCTTTCCTCCTGTGAAAGAACTCTACTTGAAGAAAAGTGATGTGGTAGAGCTATTTTGATGAAACTCTTTTCAATTGTCGGCTTAGATGTGAAGGTAGTAGAAGACAACACTTTCTCTATTTTTAGAGAATGAATGAAGCCCGAAGTGTAGCAACCTTAGGTTGCTAAAAGAAAAAGAAAAATGAAGACTATAAGGAGGGTCCTTCCTTTGTAAAATTGCTATTCGAGAAGTTGGCACAAAAAGAAGAGTCAAAGAATCCAAAGAGCCAATTTTGAGCATTCTACAGAGACGTAGAACATCATAAGGAAGAAGAACCTAACAAGGAAGGATTCCACGACATTTATGTCTTCCGACCATTCTTAGAAAGAAAATACACTTATGGAAGAATGACGAGATGATACTAAGGAATATGTGGGGAAAGTAAGTTAGCTGAAGCAGTCAAGCCTAATTCTTCTACCATAGAATCTGCTACAACCTTCACTTCCTACAGTATAGATGTTGCTCTAGCGAAAGCAGAGTAAGAGGTGCATTAACACAGAGAAATAAGTGTGTGTATTGCAGCAGAAAGTATCTACATATTCTGTAGGAGCAGAAAAATGAGAATTTATCCCTACAAAAGCAAAGAAATGAATACCATTGTAGAAGTCCAAGATCACAAGGAATTTCCAAGAAGCAAACCAAGAAACAAGCAAAGGAATGATGAAGAAGAGAAGGGTGCACACATCATCATTATCGACAATTCCTTAAAATGAGGGTAGTGTTGATGCCCACTTTGGCAAGGAGGCCTAATAGCAGGAAGAAGAAGCCCAACAACATGGGCAGAAGAGAATTGGATAGAAAATCCATTAAGCCCAAGCAGCAGGAATAATGAATCATAGGTCCATAAAGCAAACGAATGGACCTTGAGGAAGCAAATGGGCCTAAAAAGGCCTGGAAAGAGAGAAGTAACAAACCCATGGGCAGTATGGATGTAGAAAAGTGAGAATGAGCCATGCTGCTACAACAGGCCGAAGTAATGTAAGTAAAGAAAGTAAGGGGCAATGGAGAGTCCATAAGCCCCAAGGATGAAGTATAAAGTAATTGGGCCAAGGAAGCCCAAGGAGTTAGTAAAATCACATGGGAAGCACAGAATTAGAGAGGGCCAAGGATGCCCTAAAAAAGTAAATGGGCCAAGGATGCCCAAAAGGAAGTAAATGAGACAAAGGAGCCCAAAAGCGATGAAACAGGCCGAGGATGCCCAAAAGAATAAAAAGGGACAAAGGAGCTCGAAAGCGATGGAACGGGCCAAGGATGCCTAAAAGAATCAAATGGGCCAAAGGAGCCCAAAAGCAATGAAATGGTTTAGGGAAGTCCAAAACAGTATGAGTACAAGCCTAATGATAGTACTGGGCTACAGGAGTATAGCAGAAGGAAAGCATGCAGTAGGCCCAAAAGAGGCCCAGTAAGCATAAGTCAAATAATAACATGCAGGCAATCAGCAAAAATGATTGAGCTAAGAAGAGGCAAAGTTTTCAGTAAACTCACTTTGGGGTGACAGCAACAAAACCACCACCCTCATGAACAACAACTTTTTGCCTACTCTTGAAGGATTTTAAATTTGCAGAAAGAAAGAGAACGATTTTCCTAAGGAGAGTAAGGATTAAAGCAACAGGCCCACAAAGAAAAGAAGAAAAGCATTCACATGTAGGTTGTGAAATAACCTGCGAAACAAAACTGCATGAGTTTTCGCAAACGAATTGCGAGAGCAATCCATATGCTCAGGGGATTGAATGTTAATGCCCATTTTAACACATCTAAGACGCAAAAGCCCTTATGGAGGAAAACCCAATGAAAAGCAAGGCTTAAAGGCCCACCAAAAAAACCAAAAAGCAAGAAAGGTTCAAAGAAAGAAATGCAAGGGAAAGCGATCTACCGCAGAATACAGGTTTGCCGCAGAATACAACTCTTCAGCAGAATGGCTTCAGTAGATGAAGATAAATTAGGCCCAAGACCGTTTTGATCCAGTCAACATTATTTGGCCCACAAAGGCCCAAATACTTTTGTAAAAAAAAATTAAAAAAAAAAAAAGATAGGCGTGAAAGCTAATATGAAGAAGCATGATGAAAAGAAACAAGGAACAATAGGAAGTGTCAGTAGTAGGAATCATGTGAAGGAAAGAAAAGTCAAACCAAAGAAAATAACAAACGCAGCAGGAAACGCATGAAGAAATAAAACAAAAAACATGCAACATGACGAAATAAAGCTAATCTGCCACGGCAAAAACGACGTGGGAACAAAAGAAGACAAAAAAAGAAGGGTCGGAGCACCACCAACCTATATCCAGCCAATACAAGGGAGGTGGACCTGTGGTCAAGAGGATTCAGAGGGTGTGGTTTGGTGGAAGGGGGGAAAAAGCTCCTTGATGCATGCCATAAAGCCTTGTTGGGATGCCTTGTTGGGATGGTATCTTACCCAATAGAAGTAATAGATGGTTGGGACCATCTGATGCATGCTATAAAGCTAGGTAGTGAGATAGCCCAAGAGGTAGAGGTATGCAGCAAGAACAAACAAAAGAGAATTTTGTCGTGAAATGAGAATTGGCGCAGCAAACAAACTGAGCAATGGTAATGGTCGGGGCAACCAATGGGTCAGTGGGTAGTCTTGAATGGATGCCCACAACGAACCAAAAACAATTGGTGAAGCCCTAGGGTAAAAGGGAGAAATCCCATTGAATTAGCTCACTATAAAAGGAGGTAGCCAGGGATGAGAAAAGGAGGGGACCCGAGGGGAGAGAGACCCAAGTGTGGAAGCACCTAAGGGAAAAGACCCAAGTGAGAAAATCAACCCACGACAAGAGAGTAGTAAGAAAACTAAGAGTAAAAAAAAATGAACAGAGAGAAAGAAAGAAAATGGTAAAAAGAAGAGGGAAAACACGACAGGAGTATTGGCATGCATCAATAGACCATCTTTTCCCTCCCTCTTAGCAAACCCACTCTTTGAAGTCTCCAAAAGTAATAGCTAGTAGCCATTTAGGCCTATTCTCCAAAATGCACAACTTTTATGGCAGAAGGTTCCGGCAAGGTTGTTCAAGTTGGGGTTTGGGTTCCTTCTTGGTTTACTTATTCTATGGGAAGTGTTAGGACATATGTAGTTCAAGTCTGTGAACTTATGTCGCTATTTTATGTAATTGGCTTATCCTTAGACAAAACGCACTTTACTTGTAATTGGGTAGATCTAGGATGTGTTAAACACTTCAAGAAACTGTGGTTCAAGATTAAGTGTTGAAGCCGTCGAAGTCTGTCCAAGAAACAAGCAAGGAAGTGCACGATTTTAAAGCTCGATAGATACCTCGACAGATACATCTATCGAGATTTAAAGAAGCTGTTTAGCCCGAGCCTCGACAGCTGTCTCGATACCTCTCGATACCTCTATCTATCGAGAATTAAAGAAAACAGAATTCCAAGTCTGTTTCAAGTCCAATCCGTGAGCATGTCTTTGGGACTTCTTTTCTCCTAACCCTAGACATATAAAAGGATTATTTTAAGGGCCGTCAAAAGAGGAATCACAAGATACAAGTTGCATCTTCTCTGAGAACTCGTTGTTCATGCAAATTGTGATCTGTGAGACAAAGTTCGTGCCCTAGTTCATCTCTGATGATTTGAAGAACTTTGCAGCCAACATTCTTTCTTCCTCAAGTTGGTGAGTGAGTCACGTACTTGGATTCGTGCAAAGGAGTAAGACGCGTACTGGGATCCGCGCATCACATTGGTTAGTCACGTACTTGGGAGCCGTGCATTAAAAGGAGAAACTGTCACTACAGAACAAGTCCAATTGGGTATTGGGGTAAGAGTTCAACTGTAGGTTGGTGAGGTACTGGGATTCCTTACTTGTAACTGCTTGTTGTGATAATAGTGGAGTTTCGGGAGTGGTGACCTTAAATCACCCGGTGGGGTTTTTGCCGCAAGGGTTTTTCCCATTCGTGAACAAATCACCGTGTCATTTATTTTTCGCTGCTTAACTTAGTTTGGTGATTTGTTTGTGCTGCCACGTGATTGCATGTTAATTTGATTAATTAAGAACTGGGCTAATTTAATTAATCTAATTATCACAAGGGGTCAACGCTTTTGTGGCCTGTCAGGAAGATTCAATACTTGATTTTGATTGTAAATATATTTGATTTTACTCATTAGAACTTATATCTGTCGTATTTTGTTTTCCTGCTATAGCACGTTTTTTTTTTCACGTTTGCCACATCAGTTGTCTTGCTGTAGTATTTTTACTTGCAAAGCTAGTTATTCTGCTATAGTAACTTTTTTTACTGTGTTAGCTATTATACTATCTAAACCTTTCCTGCCGAAGCTTTCTTCTTTATTTGTTATTACATGTTTTACTTTTGACTCATTATCCTGCCGTAAGAATATATATACATATAACTTGTTTCTCATGTTCTGTTGAATATATTTTATAGATGTATATGTGCATACGTATAAGTATATTTATGAATATATATGTATATATTTGAGAATATGCTAACCCATGTAAGCTAACACTTGCTTGATTGGTATTTTCTTTGAGTTTTAGATTTGTTTATGTGCAGGAAGTAGAAAAGTATCTCTACAGAAAATAAAGAGTAGTCTATCACATAGCGGAAAGCTTAACTGCATGGCAGACAGCTTTATTAACGCAGCAAAAAGCTTAACTGCACGGCAGATAGCTTGATTAGCACAGCAAAAAGCTTAACTGCACGGCAAACATCTTTATTGCACAGCAGTAGGCCTTACAACAAACAGCCTTACAGCTTTATTACATAACAGACGGCTTTAATGCATAGCAAAAAGCTTTACTGCACAGCAAACTGATTTACTGCACTGCAGATAGTTTTACTGCACAATAGAAAAGTTAGATCTACGAAAGAAACTGAAGAATAGTTCCTTCTACGGTAGAAACAAGGAATAAGCCCACTTTACAGCTTTTTCCCTAAGATTTGGACTCATCGTTTGCGCACAAGCTTGACCAAGGAGGGTTGCTCTTGGACCGGTCCCATCTCCTTGATCCAGAAAACTTTGAGTCCAGTGCAGTAGGAGGCGGCCCAGCCCAACATTTGCAAAAAAGCCCACACATTTTAATTGGCGACTCCACTGGGGAGTTGGGATCAAGATGGGGAGAATGAGATATTTCTCCTCCGCAAACATGTTTCCAAGTCCATACCAAAATGAGACGCAAAACATCACAGTAGTACCATAGTGGAATTCTATGGTGGAGTATCACGACAACATTACAGCAAAACGGTGTTGCAAAATTCTATGGCAGAATATTGCAGAACAAAATTTTCCAAGTGGCATGACCCAAGACTTGGAACAGAGCAAGTCTTCCAAGCACCTAGCCTAGGACTTGGCCTAGAACAAATTTTCCAAGTGACATGGCCTAAAACTTGGGAAGAGAAAACTTTCCATGTACTTGGCCTAGGACTTGGCTAGAACAAATCTTCCAAGTGACATGGCCCAAGACTTCGAAAAGAACAAATTCTCCATGTACCTGGCCTCAGACTTGACAAAATATTCCAAATGTCATGGCCCAGTACTTGGAACATAGCAAGTCTTCCAAGTACATGGCCCAGGACTTCGCCTAGAACGATTTTTCTAAGTACATGACCTAGAAATTGGCCAAGAGCAAAAGTCTTCAAGTATGACCATGAAACTGGTAAAGTGCAAAAGTTTATAGATACAAGCACTAGCACTAGCACTTCTAATAATGCGTGCAGATTGTAAGCATATCCCTGTAATGGGTACAACCTGTAGCATGTACCAATAATGGGTACAAGTCATAGCATGTTCCAGCAATGGATACAAGTCATAGCACGTCCCAATAATGGGTGCATATTATAAGCATATCCCAGTAATGGGTACAACTTGTAGCATGTACCAGTAATGGGTACAAGTCGTAGCACGTACCAACAATGGGTGTAAGCCGTAACAAGGCCCAACAAGGGGTGCAAAGAGAAAGAGCCTCAAGTGGGTATGGAAACCCAAAAGTGGGTGTATAAAGTGCACAAGATTGACCTACTTGAAAGGAATCAGTTCAAGCGAGCCTGAGGAAATCATCTCAAGATTTATGTGGAAGCAAGGAAGGCTTGACTTAAAAAAAAAAATTTAAGAGTACATCACTTGAAGCCGCAAAGGCATGGATAGTTTTACAAATATCTATACAAAGAGATTAGTCAATGACATTGCAAACCAGCTAGCAACATTTCCTTTTCCTACAAGGTGTAAACTCACCAAAGGCTTAGAGGTAATTCAATTTAGCAAAAGAAAGGTATGCTTTCGATAAGCCCACTCATTAATACCATGTTTGAATATATCAAAACACTATAAAATGTTGTGCAAGACGTATCACCAATGCACTAATACTTTATTCTTGTAGATTAAAATGAAAATCTTAATATTCCAGTCTTCTTTCATGACCAATTATCAAAAATCAAAGTTTGTAATTCTTATATGGTTGAGACCCCCATATGGCAGTTGGCTTTTCCAATGCATACACTAGGGGATAAGATAAGATTAAAAAGTTTCCTTAGATATATCTTTCACTTGATGAAAATTGAGAAGTCTAGTGCAAACTTTATGGTACATAAGTTCACCCTATTAGTTTCTTTGGCTCATGAACTATATGGTATGTAGCAATTCAACAACAATATAATTGGTGGCAAGATATGTGAATAATTTTCTACAATCTAAAATATTATACAATCTCTCACAATTTAGAAAAAGAATAAGCCAAAGACCAAGAGCATCCATCAGAAGAGCAAGGTCTTTAGCTAAAGCAAGGCGTGGAGATGTTCTTAAGCCTTCTATGCCATGTCCTCGGGAAAGTTTCTAATCTCTTAATACATTTTGAGAAGAGTACCTAGTTTTCATTAGACTCTAAATCAGCATGTTTATATGATTCAATGATTTATGATATCATGGCCCCATTGGTAAGTCACTATCCATGGACAAAAAATTCTGCAAACATCTTGGTGCTATTCACCTTAGCCATAGCAAGCATGTACTACAATGCATAGAATATCTTTGGCAAAGTTCATGGGGCTTCCCTCACTCAACCAATTTTGTAAAACAAACAAAATCTTGTTGACAAAGAAATGCTATCTTATATTGAGATTTGATATGCATTCAACGTGATTTTTGTATGCTAGCAAAAACATTTGTGCTAGAAATATACTCTTAGCATCAAATGCAATACCAAAATAATTTGGCTATATATGCATACTTCATTGTCGGTATGACAAATTTGATTTGCCTTTTTTAGGAAAATTGAATACCAATCTACAGCTTAATACAATCTTTGGCAACATATTAGTTCATTCCATGAAGGAAGTGTAACAATTCCTCTACAGTTTCCTTCAAGAATTATTTGGTCTACACATTGGTTCTACAAACTAGGAAAGTGTACAAGAACAATTTATTTTCAAGCGTGTGGGCTACAAGTAACCCACAAGCTTGGGAGGCTAATGTTCAGGACCAAAATTTGACAAGAAAGCCTATTCCATGGAAAGTAAGGAAAGACCATAGGCCTTAACAAAATAAGGCTCAATTCATGAAGTTAAGGACCATAAAGGCCCATAGTCCCAAAAAGAAAGAAATAATAATAATAATAATAATAATAATAATAATAATAATAATAATAATAATAATAATAATAATAATAATAATAATAATAATAATAATAGAAGAGGACCCAGACTTGGTTAGGTTGGAGGACGTGCAGCAAGAAGAGGGATCTCGGTTGGGTCAGAGGACATGTAGCAAGAAGAATCAACATCAAGGCCCTAGAAAATTGATGTGTCCTTTTGAAGCCTTGAGAAGAGGACCTTGGCTGACACATGGAAAAGCCAAGGTGTATGTTCAAACTTCTATCAAAATCCATTAAATCCAGCAAAACTAGGTACTATCTTTGTAACCCATGGTCCAAGCCCATAGGATCCTGAATTGGTAGTAATGGAGAAGTGGTTTGGTATGTAGTTGAGTGATTCTAGTGAAAGGATGATCCCGAAGGTTTCCCTTAGTTTATATATTTGCTTGGAATGCATGAACCAATGGAAAACTCAGTTCCTCCATTTACATAACATCTTCCCTCAATTTCCTTTCAATTGTCATTTTCAATTAAAGCTATCATCCATTGCATTGAGCAGCCCACCCTCTCCTTTGACTTTCCAAGAAGGAATCTTTCATTTGTAGTTAAAGCCAATTGCCCCTTTTGAGTTATAATTGCCTATTTAAGCTAAACCTTTGCCTAATGCACTTTTTCAAGTTCCAGAGGACATAGTTTTACCTAGCAGACCAAGGATGTCCTCACATGGGGTACCAGACCATATCCACTATAAAAGGAACACTAAGGCATAGCAAATGGGGGAGAAAAGTGGGGATTCAGATGGAGGGAAAAAGGGAGAGTTCAAAGTTTTAAAAGGATAATTCTTAGAGCTCTAACAGCCCAACAATGAAGAGAAAAAGGAAAAAAATAAAAGAGCCAAAGAAGAGGAATTCGTCCCATTTCCTTGAGATCATTCAAAATATCACTTAGCCTCCAAAGAAACATATGCCAAAAAATGCACACATCAGATATCACTCTCTCCCACTAAATCCTCCTCACTTGACTATATTGGAAGGCAATGCCCAAGCGAAGCTACTTGGACTTAAGTTTCGAAAGCACTAAGTTTGTGAGGATTGGGGCCAGGATCCTTGTGGCTGACTCATTCTTATGAAATTCATTTACATATATGTATATGTATTAGAATGTATATCCTAATATGAGGAACTAACAAGTATTTGAAGATATATGTATTGTATAGTTGTTCTTGTGCAGGATCTATAAAGGTAAAGGGAAAGGATAAAACTCCATTGCATAATAAGCATGGAGAAAGATCCTACAATCCAAGAAACTAGAGACTCTGGGTTCCCTGGATTAAAGACCTAGTACCCTTAGGAGCCACGTCATCACGTTCAGGGTACCACGACATCATGCTTGGGGAACCAAGTGAAGAAACTCTTTTAAATGTTCACACAATAAAAGATAAGTCTTAAATATTCTATTTCAATCCCCTTTTCATTATGAATATTATGAATAATTATTTTACTTATTACGTAAAAGTAAAGGGTCATTTTATGACACTAAAACACTTATAATGGTATTTTATTGCTTAGGAGGAAATCATATTTTTTGCCTTAAGGAGCTTTATGTGCACACAAATCGGTTCATATAAGACCCCAACAGGTTGTGGAGAACTGGACCTAATCCAACCATCCATCCTTGGAGGCCTAGGATCCCTTGTCACCAATGGACTTGGGTACTTTCCAAAAAAAGGAACCCACAATGTCAAATAAGGTCAAAAATGGATGACGAGTGTGCCTGAAAACGCAAAATTTTGTAAACGAGCATTTGTGGAGCGAAGTGCCGATCGGCACTTTTAGAGTGCCGAATGGCACTTTATCATGCCACCATGCTTACGCGATGGTGGGCCAACTCTTCACGCTTTTTCGAAACGTGTTTTGCGTTTTCAAGTTTTTTGAACAATATTTTATTCCATTGTGACCATGAAGCACTTTTCTACTCAGCTACAAACTCTTTGAATCTTATTTAAACCTGATTAAGAACTGATGTAGCTTACTTTAGCAACCTTTCCTGCAACAACTCTCTGCATAAAGGTTAGCAAGACACAATAATCACAAGCAAGAGTTATCTATGGCAAACCAACAAAAGTTTTCTCATTCAACAATCCATGATATCAACAGATGGGTTCGTAGCTTTGATTTTAGAACCAAGACCAATTTTACAGCCTTCAACTAGATGGAATCAAGGCTTTGAGGAACATTAAGATCAAGTGGGATTTTGTTCGTGTTGCGGTGAAGTTCTAGGATACTGAAGATCACGTGTTCCGGTTTCAAACTGCTGAACTCTGTCCCACCATTGAAGACTTTTCAGCTATCTTGGATTATGATCCTAGCAAGAAGTCAGTAGTCGTTTCTTGTGATTTGCAGCATAGCGAAAATTTGTCTGATGCTCTTAGAGTCCCTACTTCAATTACCAACAGCATGATTGAAAGGTACATGGTGAATATTGGTATGGTTCTTTCCAGATTGATCAATAAATGCATTCACGAAGTGGATGACAACATGCATAAGAATTTTGGTTTACTACTTTGTGGGAAAATTCTGCTTTGCTTTGGAAGGCCTAGCTTTGTGGATGCTCGAGCCATAAGTGTTGTGAATCAGATTAAGGATGGTGATAATCCTGTTCCTCTGATCTTAGCAGAAACTCTTCTGGGATTGTACTCTGTTTTCCAGGGTGGAGAATCATAGAACTTTCTTGGGAGTCCTTTGGCTTTGCAAATATGGTTGATGGAAAGATTGGACATGATTGCCATGCCTTCTGTTGCTGATTATGGTCTTGACAATTTTCTCAGTAGGACTATTCTCAAAACCGAGTGTCAAACTAAGAGTGACTGGGTGAAATTTCTAAACAAGAAATTCAGTACCTCTATTCAATGGGATTGCAATTGGTGGAAGTGCCCACCCCCTTTGTTACGGTCTCCAGGATCAGATCACATCTTCCTAATTGGGTTAAGAAAAGCGACTTTCTACAACATTGACAGACTCTTGAGGCAATTCCAATATGAGCAAGGAATTTCTGTGGAAAAAGAAGAAAACTTTTTGCTCCTATGGAAATGAATCCTACTTCTATAAAGAACATGTTGTTAGGTTTAGAGATGGCTGACCAAGTAGATCAGTCATTTGTTAAGGTTCACTTTCAAAGGATGACCACAGACTACTCTAACTGGCTAGTGAACAAGATTGTGGACAAAGAGGCTGACATGGTCGCTATGAGAAAGTAATTCCTTAGAGACAACCGAGAAAGACACGAGGCTGACAACTATGAATTTAAAAGGAGGGAACCAGGTAACACAATACCTAGAGTCATTCATTGCATAGATGAAAGCAATGAATGACCTAAAGGGAAAAGACTGAAGAAAAAATGACCATTTTATTTTTTTGGCTTTGAACATGTTTATTTTTTTAAAAGTGGATATGAAACACTCAAATTTAGGAATTGTTCAGGACTTTCAAGTTAAGGCTCTATTTAAGGGGTAAATTTTTGGGTTTGGTTTTTTTCTTTTTTTTTTTAGGCTTTGGTTTAAGGTTTGTGTTTTTAGGGTTTGGTTTTTTAGATTTTGTGTAATGACATGGTTTAAAGGAATGATTGAATTTTGGAAAATATATATATTTTTTAATGGGCTAATGCTAGGTTTGGGAAAGTTGTGACCTGCATGGTTGCCTACGTACCTCCTTGGTAGAAGGATTAGGTCATCGCGTAGTTCATTATTTTTTATTTGCCTTGACTTTTGCTTAAGTCGCCCTTTCAGCTTTTCAACCTAGCAAGCTCTCCCACTCTCTCTCTTTTTTACTCTCCTTTTGCGTAGATTGTCCTTTTGAGTTTTCAACCTACCCCCTTTTTTTTGTGAACAAACCTATGAAAGGAAGTAGCATAATTTACAACCACTCCAGATGTGGTATTTTGAGACTACCACTTCAAATGTGGTACTTCTTCAATTTATCCATGTTGGTTGGCTCAATGAAAGGATTTGCATCTA
Source organism: Castanopsis chinensis (assembly GCA_032878915.1). Lineage (NCBI taxonomy): Eukaryota > Viridiplantae > Streptophyta > Magnoliopsida > Fagales > Fagaceae > Castanopsis > Castanopsis chinensis. The sequence continues at coordinate 4,101,320 of JAVQMG010000106.1, read as the reverse complement.
AATCCATCAACCTTACTACTCCTCTAGGGTATATCTACTTAATAATGTATGGGCCTGCCCAATTTTTTTTGAATTTCCCGTTTGCATCCTAAATCGGGGCTCAAATCTCTTTCAATACTAAATCTCCCTTTCAAGTCTCTAGTTCTCACTTTCTTGTCAAAAGCTTTCCTGAGTCTCATTTGATAACCCTGAATGGGATACAGGGCCTTGAGTCTTTTCTCATCCAGCATGCATAACTGATCATATCTACTTTGCAACCAATCTACTTTAGGGATATCACTTTCCAGTACCATCCTTAGTGAACGAACACCCATTTCAATGGGGAGGACTACTTCCATCCCATACACCAATGAATAAGGAATGGCTCCTGTGGAAGATCAAATTGATATCCTATACCCCTAGAGTGCATAAGGTAATTGCAGGTGCCAGTCCTTGTAGTTCTTTATGCTTTTCTTCAAAATTAGCCATATATTCTTGTTTGCAACCTCAATTGCTCCATTAGTCTAAGGATAGTAAGGTAAAGACTTGTGATGCTAAATGCTGAACTGCCATAGCAGCTTCTCCGTTTCTCCCTTGAAATGCAGCCCATTGTCAGAGATAATTTCATGTGGTACCCTATATCTGCAAATGATATTTTTTTGAATGAATTGAGCAACTTTCTTTGAGTTCAAAACCTTGTATGAGGCAGCTTCTACCTATTTAGTGAAATAATTTATAGCAACAAGTATAAATTCATGGCATTAGATATAGTTGGGTGAATCTTCCCAATAATATATATCCCCCATGAAGAAAACGGCCAGGATGAAATCATAGTACGTAGTGGCATGTGTCACAGATCTCCGTGAACTTGGCATTGATGGCATTTTCAAACATGAGCCCTACAGTCAGCTTCCATAGTGGTCCAGTAATAACCTTGTCTCATTATCTTTTGGGACAACATGTGTGCATTCATATATGGCCTATAGTTTGACTCATAAACCTCTTCCATTATCTGCTGTACTTCCTTAGTAGTCACACAAAGGAGATGAATTCCATCATATGATCTTCTGTAAAACCTTTTCACATAGATAATGTATAGTGGACATCCTTTTGATGGTCAATTGGTCATTCTTATCTGCAGATGGTGGGTATGTCCCATCCTTAAGGTATTGTAGGATGTTTGAATACTATTCACCTTCCCTATTCTTTCCCTCATCTTCTTCTATTGTCATGCAATATGCAAGTTCCTCTTTTTGTTCCACCACTATTGGTTTTGTTTCATCTTCCGTAGGTCCAACCATGATGGATGCCATTGTTGCTAAAGCATCTGCAATCTGATTTTGCATCCTTTGCACATTTTGGTATTGGATCTTACTAAATTTTGAGGTCCACCTCTAAAGACAATCACGATAAGGCATCAGCCTCTCTTCCTTGATCTTCCATTTATTTTGAATCTCAGAGATTATTAAAGCTGAATCTCCATATACTTCTAACTCTTTTACTTTAAGACCTAGGGCTGCTCGTAACCCTATGATGCAGGCTTCATATTCAGTGGCATTGTTGGTGGCAGGAAAGTTAAGTCTACTAGAAAATGGGATGTGCATCCCTTTTGGAGAAATTAAGAGAACTCCAATGCCATTTCCACTTTGATTAATTACTTCATCAAAGTACATCTTCCATGCTTCTACCTTAATTCCCATGATATCCTCCTCTGGAAAGTCTTCTTGGATTTCTTCAGCTTTTTCTAGTGAACAATGGGCTAAGTAATCGGTAATTGCTCTCCCCTTTACAGACTTCTGAGTTACATATTTAATATCAAATTCTGATAGAAGCAAAACCCATTTAGTTGTCTTCCCATCCTACACAGGTTTCTCCATCAAGTACTTCAAACGATCCATTCTTGCAATTAACAAGATCTTGTAAGCAAGCATACAATGTATGAGTTTGTAGGTTGCCCATACAAGTGTTACACATGTCTTCTCAAGTGGTGAATACTTTTCTTCATAAGGCAACATCTTCTTGCTGATGTAGTAGATTACATTCTCTTTCCTAGACTCTTCTAGTTATTGAGCAAGTAAATCCCCCATTACAGTATCCATAGTTATGAGATACAACAATAATTGCTTTTCAAGTATTGGTGGGATGAGTATTGGTGGCTTCATCAAATAATTTTTGATCTTTTCAAAAGCTTCTTGGAATTGTTCATTCCATTCTGTAGGAACTTCCTTCTTGAGCAATCGGAAAATCGGTTCACATGTCATGGTGCGCTAAGCTATAAACTTGCTGATGTACTGTATCCTCCCTAGAAACCTTTTCAGTTCTTGGAGGCTTCATCTCTAAAATTGCTTTGATTTTGTTAGGGTCGACTTCAACTCCTCTCCGACTTACCACAAACCCTAACAACTTTCCGAATGTGACTCCGAAAGTGTACTTCTTTGGATTCAACTGTAATTTGTAGAATTGGATTCTTTCAAAGAACTTCCTCAAAGCTGGTATATGCACTTCACACTCTTTATACTTCACTATCATATAATCAACATAAACCTCTACTTCTTTATGGATCAAGTTATGCAGCATAGTAGTGGTTGCACGTTGGTAAGTAGCACCAGCATGACCTTGTAGCAATATGTCCCCCCATGGAGTAATAAAGGAGGTTTTCTCCATATCTTATGGAGCCATCTTAATCTGATTATACCTGGAAAATCCATCCATAAATTATAGCAAGGCATGACCTGCTGTATTGTCAACTAGGATGTCAATGTGAGGCAAAGTAAAATCATCTTTTGGGCTAGCCTTATTCAAATCTCGGAAGTCTACACACATTATGACATTCCCATCCTTCTTTGGTACCAAAACCACATTAGCTAACCACTCTGGATAGTTGACCACCCTCAGGAATCCAACATTATACTGTTTCTCAACCTCTTCTTTAATCTTGAGAGTCCACTCTGGCTTCATCCTTCTTAATTTCTACTTGACCGGCTTTATGGTTGGATCTGTTGGAATGAAATGTTGTACTATATCTGTATCAATCCCAGGCATGTCTTTGTATGAGCACGCAAAGACCTCTTTGAATTCTGTCAGCAGTGTCACTAATGCATCTTTCTTAAGAGTGGTTAGAGTATTGCCCACTTGTATCATTTTAGGTTCATCATTAGTTCCCAAGTTAATGGGTTGGGTTTCTTCCTTTGTGGGTTCTAGGTGTCCTTATTTTAATTCCTTATTATTAAGAGTTTCTTTACCAATTTCAAAAATAAAAACATTCAAAGCCAATAAATAAGTAGAATCAAAAATCAAATTATAAGGAAAAGAGTTCTCAACAAACCCAACAGACTTAACTAAATCAGAATCAACAGGAATACTATCACTAACAGACTTATCAGGAATAGAAATGCTAGTAGAAATAGACTTAATGGGGATAAAAACAATGTTCTTGGTAGGGGTGACTAGCTCGATAGTCTTGATCTTCTTGGTAAGAATGACTAACTTAACGGTCTTGATTTTCTTCATAAAGTCCTCCATGGGGTGGGCGACTCCTCCCACGCCTAATTCTTCAACTTAGTTATGGCTTCAATGATGGCAGGCGTCTCCTAGCAAGTCCCTTCTTCCCTTAGCATCAGTATTAGGGAGTCTTCATCCATATAATCTGTGGCTTCATCATTAATCTCCATATATGTGGGCTTGTTAGTTACAAAAGTGTCTAGGCGCTCTATGCTATCCATCCACTCACCAAACAGATCTTGCTTCCTTTTGTTGCTCAAGTGGGTGTGTTAAGGGAGGTGTTTTGACTCGCCCCCTTACATCTTCTTATTATCACCTTCAGCATTTTTAAATGTTAGGATTCTAAGACTATAGACCATTAATTTTTGGTCTACAACGGCCAATCTAGCATCTATGTAGTCCTCTTCTTCGATATACGGAGTTAGTGAGCCAAGTTCTGAATCGTAATATGATCCCAATTCTGGAATCTCTCTATCATGCTTGTTATATCAAGGATCTGACTTTGAACTAACATCCGTAATGTAGCTCCAATCTAAGAGACGCCCATAATCTACATTATCGGCTTTTCCAATCTCCTCTCCTGTATCTTCTAATACATTTACCAACCTGTATTGGTCACTATCAATATCGCTCCACCTATTAGCTTTAGCATCACCTTCAATATCCTCATCATAGTAGTTTACATCATCATCATACTCTTCATAATAGAGCCTAGCATCATCATATTCTCTATCACTAAGGGGTTCACCCCAATCATTGCCACTGTATTGGCTATTATAGTCTTTACTGTTGTTGCTCTCACTATCACTATTGCTATCATCATCACCATGTCCACTATCACTGCTGCTACTGTCACTACTACTATCACTCTTGGCATCACTTCCTTCATCATCATCAATAGGGGCTGCCCCCCCCTTCCTCATCTTCATCACTTGTTCTTACTTCATACGGGTTCTTCAATGCATGTTGGCAAGCCTTCCAGTATTCTTCTTCTTCTATATTGCAAATGGAATCTCCAAAGAGTGTAGTCATGGCATTAAGGTCTATGTAGTCAGCCCAATCAGTAGGAACCCAAGTTGTATCTTCCTTCTTCAATTCTAGAAGCTTGTTATTGTAATCAAGTAGTAGCTCAAACCCAAGCATCATAATTCTGGTCTTAGGATCGAATCTTGGTTTAAGAAATACCAAGTAGCATTGACTATCTCCAGCTTGACAAACTTTCCGTACAATGTAGGAGTATAGGGCTTTAGGGGTTTTGGGGGACAAGGAAGTCATTTTGCTTTAGCTTTGGCTCGAGCCATCTTTTTCACCTCCATCTCTAATAAATCATCACCAGTGGGCTTAAAGCCTAGCCCAAAAGGTGGTGTGGCAATGGGAATCATTGGGACTTAAACAGTAGGCTTCTTCATGGTTTTCCCCTAGTTATCCCTAAAAGGTAATTCATTCTCCTCATCATTGCTACCATATTGTTGTTGCTGTAAGGAGTAAAGTCCATTGGGATCTTCTCCACTTCTTCTTCTCTTCTTTCAAAACCAAGCCTCTCAATCTTAAAGCCAACCAAGGTAAATGGCTCTTTCTCAGAATCAATACCAAAGATAGGCTTTGGCACAGTTAAAGTATCGCCATATATGATTACAATAGCTCCTTCATTTGGAAACCGAACCTTTTGGTATAGGGATAAAGGTATGGCCACTGTTTCATGGATCCATGGTCACCCAAGGAGCATATTGAAGCATGAAACTATGTTAAGGAGTTGAAACTCCACCTTTTTAATCATCGGCCCTATAGTAAGCTCCAATGTTACGATTCCCAAGACCTCCCTTCTACTATTATCATATGCCCTCACATGCTAATTAGTAGGCACGAAGTCTTCAATGCTTAGACTCAAGCAATTTGCAGTCTTTAAAGGACACTCGTTTAAGGCACTTCCGTCATCAATGAGAACCATCAGGATTCTCTTGCCTTTAGCATCTATTGTAATATGCAATGGGTCTTTGTGGTGCTTCCCCTTTTTTGTCAGATCCTTGTCAAAGTAGGAAATAGTGAGTTCCCTGTGTACGGACCCAATCATAGCATTCAAATCTTGAGAGGTTGTGGTAGTAGAGACTTGGATTTGGTTGAGAAGGTCTACCAGGCTTTGACGATGCTTGTATAAGGCCATGAGTAAACCCTATAAGGATATGTTGGCTTGTGTCTTCTGTAATTGCTTGAGAACCTCATCTTCTTCAATAGGTGTTTGTTGGGTGGATTTATTCAAGGCCTCTACCTAGTTGTCAGTCTCCAAATGTGGGGGTTTAAAGTGTCTCCCCCCTTGTGCTGTGGGCAATTTTCGTCTGGTCATTCAGGTCGGTGTCTTGGGGTTTGAAGTGTCTCCTCCCATTTGTGTATGTTGGGCCATTTGATTGGGGTTTAAAGTGTCTCCCCCCATTTATATGTATGGGGTTGCTTAATTGGGGTTCGAAGTGTCTTCCCCCATTTATGGGTATTGGGTAACTTTTATGGGGTTTGAAGTGTCTCCCCCCATTTATGGATGTTGGGTAATTTGTTTGGGGTTTGAAGTGTCCCCTCCTATTAGTAGGTGTTAGGTAATTTTCAGTTTCTAGTAGATCTTCAATCCATATATCATATCCTATAGTGGATGATCTATCCATCAATTCTTCCCATGTCATCATAAAGTACTCGGGTAGGTCAATCCAGATGGGTCTTCTTTACTTTCCTCTTTAGTCATTAAGTAATTAATCATTGGTCCTCTCCCAAAATTATGGTTGGGAAAGGGATTATTGGTGATCCTAGGACTTGTAGGTGGTGCAATCACCTTGTTGTTTATTAAGTCTTGAATTGCATGACGAAGGCCAAAACACTTGTCAGTATCATGGCCGGGGCCTTGGTGGTAGGCACACCTCTTATTCACATCAAATCTTGAAGGTATCAGGTTTGAAATTGGTCATGGGTCTAAGGGCTTTAGTAACCCTTTTGCTTTTAGTTTCTCAAACACTTGGCTCATAGGCATATACAACTCCTGCAACTCCCTCCTAGGCCTTGGAGGTGGACCTTGTGATATTTGCACGGGTGCAATGGGTGCAATCAATTGATAAGGATCATTTTTATGAATATTCAAAACTTCTACAACCTTAGAACTAGATCTAAAATTCTTTTTAAACCTCAGTGGGTCCTCATTTTTTATAGTGCCATTATTTATTGCATCCTCAATTTGGGTTCCAACAACAATCAAAGCTTTAAAATTAGGAAAATACTAAGCAAACAAGTACTTATGGTATATAGGTAATAAATTCTTTACAACCATAACTAATTGTTCTTCTTTACTTGGCCTATCCATCATCTGTGGAGCTTTGGACCTCCACTTGGTAATGAAGGTAGAGAAAGATTCTTTCGACTCTTGCCTCATAGTCTCAAGATCTCTCCTTGTTATATCCACTTCTATGATGTATTTGTATTACTTGTGAAACTCTCAACAAATATCCTCCCAACTCCTTGCTTTAGTGTCTTCCAGGTTGAGGAACCACCTAAGAGCGGCTCTAGTCAAAGTGTTTTGGAACATTTGAGCAAGAAGTTCCTCCGTCACTGCTAGGGGCTGCATGGCCCTCATATACATCTTTAAATGGGACTTTGGGCAGCCGGTCCCATCAAACTTGTCCAAGGTTGGTATCTTGAATTTGGGAGGCAGTCTCACATTAGGGAAAAGTGAGAGGGATTGGTAGTCCACGAGGTCTTCCATCTTACAGGCTCTTCTAATCATCTCTTCCATTTTGTTCATTCTTTCATTAGTCTTCTTCTCACTCTCCGTGGTTGGTGGATTATGGTTAGCCATGTTCTCCTCTTGGTTACTCTTCAGACTCTGAAACTATTGCACCATAAGGTTCATGGTGTTGACTAGCTACCATGGTGTTGACTAACTCTTGAGTGTTCATAGGTCCTTCAATGTTTGGATGTTCTCCCTCTTGTGCCATGGTGATGGGATCCTCAGTCCTCTTATGGCTTGAACTATCTTGTAGGTCGAATATGGGGTTGTGATGTTGCACCAACGGAGTATCTTCTATGGTTATGGGCTTCAGTACCGTAATGGGAGTGACGGGCTTGGTACTAGAGCTACTGGCTTGAGTGTCTGCCTTAAGTTCTCTTTCAATCCTTCCCTTTGATCTTGACCAAGTTCTCCCCTAAGATAAGGCTTGGTCGAGTTAATCACAGCTAGGTCCCCATTATCAATCAATCAAGCAATCACACACAACATGCAATGCAATTTTAACATGGACCGGCCCAAGGGTTAGGTTCTATGCGATTTCGTTGTAGGGTGGATTTATTATTTCATTATTTCCCATAACTATGACGTTACACCTCCCAACTTGTAATATAATGAACATTGCACTGGTCTGAACAACATGGTCTGTCCTTTACAGTCAACCAAAAATGAGCCAATAACTTTAGGTTATGAGTTGGTGAGTTCACCACTGGGTACTTGAATCTAATAAAGACCGGTGATCCATGGTTACTACCACTACAAATTGAAAGGGTTGCATACATATTTGTTGTTTTGATGGCATACATTATGACAGTAAGGGAAAGCTCTGAACAAACACTACAAACCACCAAATATCATACAATATCTCAACAAACATAAATAAACAAACAAACAACAATATCATGCAAGACCATGCAAAAACAAGGGTACATATTTGGTTACTTTAAGTCTAATACAAAACTTAGCCCTTGACATCCCCATCGAAGTCACCATTGTGAGAGACTGGGGAATTAGGAACTCTCAAAAAAGAGATTTAGGTGTTTTGTTTTAGACACCTCTCTTTTTGGGTACGCGGTGTACAGTCACCACTTATATTTTATACAAAAAAAAAAAAAGGAAAAAATTAAATACAACTTCACATGTCTAAAATGTTCCATTATCATTAATTGGATAAGAAAAGTACAAATTTGATAAATTGATGGCTTTGGGTCCTAGTTACAATCTACCCTAAAATAAAAATAAAGATAAAGCCTAAGTCTACCTATCCAAAGACACTAAATTCGGAGGCTAGGTTACAGAATGGGAAGGTGTTGGGTACCCATTCCACCCAGACAGAATCTGGTCTTCTAAACTCTCATGACCAATGTACCTTTAATGCATGATGTGAATGATATGTTGCATACATGACAAACTTAACCCTAAACTAAATCACATAAATCTACTTCATGAATGCATCCTCTTCTTTGTTAGAAAAAATCAGATCTGTTTCAGTGAATAATAAAAATGGATTTGATTTGTAAAAAATCAAATCTGTTTTAGTATAGGTTAAACAAAAAAATATTTGGTGAAGAAAAATTAGGTCTATTTTATTAAATAAAACAAGGCCTTTTGCTAAAAAAAAGTCAGATCTGTTTCGAAGCAAAGTAAAAAATTGGTTTTTCGTTTTCATGTAAAAAATTAGATCTGTTTTTTGTGTGAAATAAAAAAAAAAAGATTTCTTTTTGAGAAGAGAACCACACTCATAAAATAAACCTACACTACTTGCATCAAACAAAGCAAACAAAACATCACTATTCATGGCCTTCTTTTTAATTTCAAAATCTGCTATGTTAAAAAAAAATTAAATCTACATCCAAAGAAGATATAAATCTGTTTTTGTGAAAATTCAGATTTGCATCTAAGGAAGATACAAATTATTTTTTGATTTGAAAAAAATTTAGATTTGTTGGGATATTTGTCCTTAAATCCTATTGTATGATGCTATGTATTTTATTATGTTAGACATTATGTATGACTTAATGTTTTGGTTAATAAAGTTGTATTATTATTTGAAAATAATGGTAACATGAATATTGGGACATTATCATATAGTCCATGAGATGCAATAGTATGTGATTTATGTGATTTAGTCACAGAAGATATAAATCACAAGTTCTTTGTAAACTCAGAATTATAGTTCGTAGTCGGTGATGAAATTGGGCATTTCATCTGCGAAGGCTATAACATATCAACTAAGATGATTTGTCTTGATCATGGAAATGGAGATTTCTAGTTGATATGTTGATATGTTTTAAGAGTTAAGACATATTGAACTGGACCGGTGTGAGATTTATTATTCTCCTAAAGACTGTCAATAGAATAATAAACTCACGACTTATATTTGCATGAACTCTTAATCCTGAGAGGATAATGGACCTGATCATGAAGTGTAGGTTGCTTTGATATATCAGGAGTGAGATCTATGGTTAAGGTCAAAATCTCAGTATGTTGGGTAGCCACATTTAGTGTTGATGGAATATATATTCTCAAGATGGAATTCATAGTCTCTTAACGGAGATACAAAATATTCCCTTGAGATAAGTTTAATGTGTTTGTTATTCAGAGAGTTGGGCCTAACCACTTTAGTAAGGAGTTACTAAAGTATATATTTATGGAATTGGATTTCATAAATATATGATGAATAACTTAAAGGATTAAACCGGGTACTCAAGGAATTAAGATGTAGTAATATACAAAGTGGCAGTCTTCTTTCATGACTTTGTATTACTATGAATATTTTATGAAGGGGTTGCATGCATAATAAAGTCTTGGGATATAATTTATTAATAAGGCCTAGAGTGCAACTATATTTATATAGTGGTATTAAATATAGTTAATGGTAACTTTGGACTTGTCAAGAGTTGACAGAAAAGCCCAAGGCCCATTGGAGCTAGTGTCTTATTGATCCCTTTTGGTCCCACTCCAAGCCACATACTTAAGCCCAATTGGAAAGGCCCAAAAGGCCAGCCCAATTAGATAATCAGTTAGATACAAAGGGAGAAACACACAGAATTTTTCAAAAGAGAATTGGTAGAGATTTTCATAGAGAAAAAGAGAGAGTGTGAGACACACTTTCATATTCTCCCTTTGGAATTGATTGAGAGACCACACATCTTGGGCGTTAGTGGAATTGGAGTGAAGATTGAAAGTATTCCCAAGAGCCTCTCATCTTCAAGTTTTGAAATTCACCGCTCCAAGGTACACTCTCTTGTTCTCTAATTCTGAAACTTAGATAGCCCATGTTAACTTGTATGTATGAAGTAGATCCGTTTACATTATATTTTCTTCCGCTGCGCATGTATGATTCCAACAAGATTTGCATCTAAGGAAGAGACAAATCAGTTTTTGTTTTGAAAATTTCAAATTTGCATCTAAGGAATATACAAATCAGTTTTTGATTTTGAAAATTCATATTTGCATCTAAGGAAGATGCAAATCAGTTTTTGTTTTAAAAAAATTCAAATTTACATCAAAGGAAGATACAAATCAGTTTTTATTTTGAAAAAAAAAAATCAGATATGCATCTAAAGAAGATGCAAATCAGTTTTTTGTTTTCTGAAAAAGATATAGTACGAAGCAAATTTTTGAAACTAAAAAAATAGGTCATGACAATAAAGACATCAAGAACATATTTCAACAAAATTTTGACAACACATGATAAGAGCATTTAGAAATTAAAATTGAAAGAATATTTACTCATGCATCACTAAACTAAAAGAAACAGAAAAATTAAAAAAAGGGTAAAGAAAAAACACCTCTTGCATGGATGTATTCTTCTTATTGAGGAAATATTTAGGGTTCAAGGAAATTTATTCAATTATTTTTGAAACCTAAAATACCTTGCTTACAAAAAAGAAATTCTTAAAGTTAGAGCCTCCAAAACGTCTTTAACATAAGAGAGAAAATAATAGAAAGGAGAGTCAAAAAGAGGGGAAATCAAAGAGTGTGAAAAAGTGTGCTGAATTCTAAGATCCAGCCTTTATTTATAGAGGCCAGGGTGTTTGAAAATTTAGCTTGATGATCAAAATACGAACTAGGATGCGTCCTTGTCTCTAAAAAATCAAAAAGGATGAGTTTCAACTTAATTCAAGTGCCCTCAGGCCGGGGCCCGAATTTGTGTCGATCGGCACTCCAAAAGTGCCAAATGGCACTTTTGGGTGCCAAGCCCACTTTTGAGTTCTAGTCCATTTTGGACTCCTTTTTTGAGATATTTTTAGCCAGGATTTGCACTTAGACGCGTTTTTAATCCATGTTCTAAAAAATTAAACTCTTTTCTAGATAATTCAAGTCTTTTTAGCAACAATTATCTTGCAGATAAATACCCAAAAGTTTGGATTATCCAAAATTTTATTGTTATCCAATTACCCTCTTTATTCCCATGCACTTAAGCCTATTTTTGACACTAACTAACAACCAATCACAAAATTATTTAATTAATTTTAATTGTCTAACTAATCAGAATAAATTTAAATTAATCATGTGTGGTTGATTCTACCTAAACACAATGCATGCTGATCGTGAAAATTTATCATGTGATATCTTTCAATCCGATGGTCTGATTTGCGCTATCATGTGTGGTTAGAATCTCAAGATCATTTTTATGATATGTAATGAACAAATTAATGCAGGTAATGCAATCATGAATTTCGGGTACATGAGTGGTTATTCTAGTCATCTTCCTTGATTAATTCATGCGTGCAAAATCGAGAGTCTACATCATGTATCTCAACTGATTTTCTAGTGGATCATTTACCGCTTGGAAGGTGGCAGAGAGGTTTTTCGCCGAGTTCTTCGATTTCCTCTTCAATAACACGTGCCAGTATTATCTTGTGCTTGCATCTCTCTTTCCCTTACTCTTAGCTTTTAATTTCTGCTGGTTATGATTAATTAATGGCTTATAGTAGTTTTCTTATTTGGGTATTACTTATATTTCATATTCCACACATATATTGTTTGAATATAAGGTTGCATTGAAAAATTTGTATTTGGGGGTCTAAACATTCACAAGTGTTTTATACACTATGTGAGTTTTCAATTGGTATTAGAGCGGGTACACCTTGTCGAATTTGTATATCCTTAGTGTGATCCTTGACCTCTAGGATGGATAGGTCTCAATCCCTCAATGCACCTCCCTTCTTTGATGGGAGTAATTACGCATTTTGGAAAGTGCGTAAGCGTGCATTTTGTGCTCCATTGATGAGAGTGTGTGGGATGCTGTAGAAATTGGTTAGACAAGGTCGAAGGCTGCCAAATCTACTTACGATAAGGCAACTCTCGCTGCAGCCAATGCTAATAGCAAAGCACTTAATGCTATATTTTGTGTTGTCTCACTGGATGAATTTCATAGGATTTCTCATGTGTCAATTGCCAAGGAGGCATGGAAAATTTTGGAGACTACCTACGAAGGCACCAAGAAGGTGAAGGATACCAAGTTTCAATGCTTATCACTCGGTTTGAAAAATTGAAGATGAGCAAAGATGAATCATTCGACTCATTCTATGGAAAGTTGAATGAAGTGGTAATTGAGAAATTGAACTTGGGTGAGAAGATGGAAGACTCCAAAGTAGTAACGAAAATCCTTAGATCATTGCCGGAGAGCTTCCGAGCCAAGGTGACCATTGAGGAGAGCAAGGATCTTGATGAGATATAGGTCCAAGAACTTTATTGGCTCTCTTCAAACATATGAGCTCACTCTACCATCTCAAAGGAAGAGCAAATCCCTTGCTTTTAAGAGAATCAATGAGAGAATCGAAACTCAAGATTCCTCAAAAAAGCTCGATGTTGAAAAAGAGGTGGCATTCCTTGCAAAGAACTTTTGCAAGTTCTTAAAGCTCAAAAACGATTGGAAGTCCTTTGAGAAAGGAAAATTCTCCAATTTCAAGAAAGACAAGAAGGACTTCAAAAGGAAGGACTCCAAAGACTCTTCTCCTTCTCAAGGAATCATTTGTTTTAACTGAAACAGGCATGGTCATTTGAAGAAAGAATGCCCTACCTACTTGAAGGCAAAAGGTAGAGCTCTTGCTACAACCCTTAGTGATTCGGACAGCTCAAACTCTGATTCTGAAGAAAGCTGTGATAGGGAAGGAAACTATTCCACTTTCATGGCCATTGCACCCATAGATTTTTTGGAAGATTAATGTACTCTAGAGGAAGAGATTGGTAAGCATACCGAAGTGGAATCTGTTGGTGTTGAAGATGAATTCGATGATGAAGGAACAAATAGATTGCAAGAATCCTAGAATGGACTTCTTGAAAATAGTAGAGAATATGCAAGAGTGGCTAAGGCAACCATTAGAAAGATGAAGAAAGCCGAAGTGGATTATAAAAGCATCATTGCGCGGTACAAAGAGACCAAGTGTGAAGTTGAAGAATTAAATGAAGAACTAAACAATGACTATTCCAGGATCAAGTTTCTTGAGCTTGAGGTAGTTCAAGCAAATGCCAAAGTGGAGCTTGTTGCTTCCAAGAAACTTGATGAAGTGCTTGCCTATCAAAAGCCCTTTTCAGATAGAAGTGGCTTAGGGAATACCAAAGAAAGTAGCTCAAACTCTAAAGTGTCAGAAGAAATGAAGTTTGTCAAGGCTAAAGAACCATCAACTCCTTTTGTTGACAATGTAAAATCTAAAAAGAAGCCAAATGTGGTGAATCAACTGGTTTTGACGAAGTCTCCCAAGCCAATTGTGGCTAAGCCCAAGGCAAGAGAAAAGTCTCTTCCTAAGACACAAAGAGATCCACAAACACAACACTATTGCCATCATTGTGGAATCTGAGGGCACACTAGACCAAATTGCTACAAGCTCCAAGCATTGAAGAATGTAGATCTTCAAAAGCTAAGAAGACAAGCAAAAGGCAATGGGAAACCCAAGCAACCAAAAGGGAAAGAAGAAGAACCCGTTATGAGTGATGTGATAAAGATGATTGACATCATCGCCTCATGTTTGGCCAACTTCACCTTAAGGTTTGAGAATCACGGCTTAAGTACCCAATCCTCAAAGGATATCACCCCAAACGCACGTGCCGTGTGGGTGAAGAAGGATACTCATGTTAAGCATTATAACATGTCCATGCATTAATTCTTTCTATATAATGTGACAATGTTATTTGCTAGTTTATTTTACATTCTAGCATGTTTTTAAATTTTTTTTGTTTAAAAGTTTTGAATGTTTGTTGTTTTTTATGATTCTATACTCTACTTTGTGTCAAAAATCGAAAAATACATAGAAAGTATAAAATCCAAAAAGTTTGATCGGTGGTGTTGTGCATTGTCACATGCATGTTTAGCCTTGTACCTCCGTACTAATGGCTTTGTGCATTAATGAGCTTAGCTTGTTCTGCATGCACTTGTATCTTTGTGGGAAACATCTTGACATCTATGTGATTGTTGTAAATAGATCTTCAAACTTGTCATGAATGATTAGTCAATAGTTTTTTTGATCTTGAGACATGCGTAGACTTATGCCTATATCTCTTCCCACTCATTTTTTTGCTTAAAAGCTCAACCAATGTCAAATCTCAAAAGAGATAATGATCTAAAAAAGCCGTCACACGAACTAGTATTTGATTAGGAAAAAGGAAAAGCGACATGTATTTAAAATGTATGATGCCAAAAGCCAAAGGCTTACTCATCAAATTGAAATATCAAAAATGTCAGGCATTGATCTCAAAAAGAGATGTAAAGATCAAAATGATCAAAAGAAAAGAAGCCAAATGAAAAGCTTCTAACTCAATGTAATCAAGTTTATTTGGGAGGTCATATATGTTCATTTCTACAATTGAGATAGGTCATTCTATTTAGTGCTAGTTGTGTTTGGCTTGGTTGATTCGATCATTGAAGCTTCACATTAGACTAAAGACTATCTCATATTTGATAACCCCTCCCCCCCACATCACGCATGTCTATGTTCAATGAATGTCTTATTCATTTATGTGATTGTATTTGATTAAATGTGATATACATACTCAAGCATCTGTTGATCAAACCTAAAAAGATTTTTGAGTATTTTATTTTTTCTTTGGAAAGTATTCTAATTTAAAAAAAAAAATTCACAAAAAATCAAAAAATTTGCAACTTTGCATTTTGGTGGCTCACTCGGGAGTTTCAAGCTCATTGGCGAGTGAAAGTCCTAGTTACAAAAAAGACTTAGAAATGTTTTTCAAAATCTGAGTTTAAGGATTTTTGGCAACTCATTCGCGAGTCATGAATTCATCCGAAGGCTTTCACGACTCATTGGCGAGTGTAAGTCCCAGTCGTGAAAAAGACTTGGAGAAACTTTTCAAAAATTAGGTTCAAAGGATTTTGGTGACTCATTCGTGAGCCAATTGAGTTGCGAAAAATGCTTGTTTTGCAAAATATAAAAATTGGACATTTTTTTTAAAACTTTTCAGTTTCCCTTGCATCACGTGCTTGTCTCTTTGACTTCTCCGCCTCTCCCTCTCTCAAAACCGTTTTCTTTACTCCAAAAACCTCCATTTTCTCTTCAATATTCACTCCAAATCTAATAAAAGGTATGGGTTTCACTCCTTTTTACTTTGGTTCAAGTTCAAAGCATTCTTTTTCTTGGATTTGTTGGTTTTGTTAAGATATTGAAATATTGTTGATGAACATGGGTTTTTGTTGTTTTTGATGAAATTGATATTTGGGTTTTGTTGAGAATGATGCTATAATGCTTGTTTTTCATGTTTCTATCAAGATTATTACATGCTCATGCATTATAAAACGTTTTGTGTTGTGGCGTGCATATCATTTTGTTGATAAAATGTCTATTTAGATGTTTTTGTGTGTAATTTTGGACTCCGTCGAGTACAAAATTTGGGGATAATCATGTTTCCTTGTTTGGAACAACCAATAAGTGGTTCACACTTTGCTCCTTGCATGATTTCATGCCTTTTTTATGCACATTTTTTTCTTATGATGCACACACATACAATCTTTGACATGTTGAGTGACTAATGCCATGATTATATCATGCTTTGATGTTTAGCATCTTCACATGTCAATTTTTTTTTTGAATTGCTCTTTAAATTTCAGTTTTAGGGTTTAATTTTTAGTTTATGTTTTGGTACTAACTTATTGCTGCTGTTTGTTTTCATATTGCTCTTTGCTATTTCATGATCTCTACTTGAAGATGCCTCCTTTCAAAAGTCAGTAGTGAAAGGAGGCAGTAGCAAAGGGAAAGGACCAATCATTGACCTCACTAGTTTCTCCCCTAAGTCAAAGAAAACTCGATCTTCAGCTAGAGTTTTTAATGACACCCGATTTAGATCCTATATTGCATTTCAAGCGTATTCAAGCTACTTCAAAAGTTCCCCCATGGTAATTGAACTGGTTGTTAAGCAAGTTACTCTTCTTGATACAAAAATTTCTAAATGGTTCACTTCTAAGGATTGGAACTACCTTCTATTCAATCTTGATGATCCTTATGAAGAGCTTGTAAAAGAGTTTTATGTGAATGCCCTCTTTGATGAGGAAGAGCTACGATGTTGGGTAAGAGGAAAGGACTTCACTATAACTCCTTCATATCTTTCTCTCATTTTGAACATCAACTAACCAATGTTTGCAAAACCACCAGTGTATGATGAGATGGACATGGATGTGTCTTCAAATGGGAAATTAATTGGTCTATCATCTTTATCTCTTGAGTTGATGTTGCTCACAACAATAATGTTTCATAATCTCTATCCTCTCTTAAGCACCGGATATATGAATCTTGGCCAGGCTCTATTTCTTCATGACTTGATTACCAATGAAGAAATTGATGTATGCTCTCATATCTTTCACATTTTGGTCAAAACTTCTTAGAGAACGGCCTCTAGGAACTGCCTTCCATTTTGTTGCCTCATCACAAAGATATTGAAGCTAAAAGGACTACCCACAATGGAAGATGAGTTTCCTAAATCAAAGTAGAGACCAAACAACATTAGCTCTCTCAACGCTATAATCAGCCATGCTCGAAAGAATGTCAAGCAAGAGAGTAATGCTCCTCAAGAAAATACAAGCTTTAGCTTACACTCCTATGATTAGAAGTTGGACAACATCATGGCTTTCGTGCAAGACATTGGCACCAAATTGTCCTGCCTCGCAACTATCATGCACTCTCAGCACAGTAGATTTGAGACAAAGTTTACCCCTCTCCAAACTCAATTGGATCAAATTCAAAGGAAGCTAGAAAAAGATGATGACTAGCTATTGCATGACAAAAAGGGGGAGATGGTGTTCATGATATGGGGAGAGAGCTAAATCAAAGGGGGAGCAAGCAATGCAAGAGCAAGCAATCAAACAACAAGCTCTTCTAGTTTTTCTTTGTTGCTATTAGTAGTCTATGATCATATTTCATAGCTTAAGCTTATGTTATGTACCTAACTATGTTTTTATGTATCCTTCCTTATGTAGCTTAGTACTTTTAGTTAATGTCTTGCATTTTCTTTAATACTCTTGTGCCCTTGTTGGATCTTGTATCCTTGTTGTAATTTAAACCTAATGCTTCTTGCTTTAGTGTCCTTGCATCGGTTGAGTGCTGGACATGCAAATGATACTTTGCATTGAGCTTATTTGCTTGCATGTTTGAATGTTCATTCACCATGTGAATGTTTATTATAGTCACTATTTCTAGTGGATCATTTACCGCTTAGAGGGCGGCATAGAGGTTTTTCGCCGAGTTCTTCGGTTTCTTCTTCGATAACACGTGCCAGTGTTATCTTGTGTTTGCTTATTTGGGTATTGTTTATATTTCATATTCCGTACATATATTGTTTGAATATAAGCTTGCATTAGAAAATTTGTATTTGGGGGTCTAAACATTCACAAGTGTTTTATATACTAAGTGAGTTTTCATATATATATATATATATATATATATAAGTTGTGCTTTTAAAGGGGAAAAATAAATTCTAATCATATTTAGACACAATTAATAGAGAACCAAGTAAAATAACAATAACAAAATCCCATATATAATAATAATATCTTTTCTCTCAAATAAATAGTGCTCTTTTTTTTTCATAATTACTGTACTTATAATTTTAAAAATTATAATAAGTTGAAGAAAAAAAATCATGTGAAACATGGGCCAATAACTAGTATATATATATATATATATATATATATATATATATATATAAGTTATGCTTTTAAAGGGGAAAAAACATTCTAATCAAATTCAGACAGAGTTAATAGGGAACCAAGTAAAATAACAACAAAAAGGTATATAATAATAATTACATCTTTTCTCTCAAATAAATAATGTTTTTTTCATAATATCTCTACTTTTAATATTTACAAGTTATAATAAGTTGAAGAAAAAAATCATGTGAAACACGGGCCAATAACTATTGTGTGTGTGTAATAATAATAATAATAATAATAATAATAATAATAATAATAATAATAATAATAATAATAATAATAATAATAATAATAATAATAATAATAATAAACACTAGTCGCTAACCCGTGTTACGCATGAGAACCTACTTATTTGTGTTGTAAATTAAAATAACCTTAAATTGACAATGAAACTACATCATTGCATAAATTGCTCTTTTCTGATTTCAATTTGTGTTACAATTTGATGAAGAAGCCATTGCTTAAATGTGCAATAACTTACAAAAAAATTTGCAAACATTGCAAAAAAATAACTTAAAAATTTAGATATTAAAGAATATTTGAATTAAAGAATAACTCAAAAAATATTAAGAATAAAATGATTTACTGCTTAGAAATTATTGAAACAAAACAAATATTTATGACTACACAAAAGAGAACTATAAGAAAAAAATGAGTTACATTATTAAAAAAAAAAAAAAAAATCCATTATTATAACTATTGAAATATGCCAGACAGTTTCAACTATTGCAAAAAAATAAACCCAAAAAATACTAATGTTAAAATTACAAAAGGCAAAAAATATTAAAGAAAAAAATATTCAAAGCCTATATGTGACTACACAGCAGAAAAATATGAGAGAAAAATATACTTCTCTCGAAAGAATAATTCATAGCTATAGTAATTGAAATTTGCCAAATAGTTTTAGATATTGCAAAACAATAACTCAAAAATTCATATGTTAAAACTTTCAAAAAGCAAAAAAATATTAAAGAATCATAAGATTCACTACCTATAAATTATTAAAACAAAACAATATATATATATATATATGATTACAATAGAGAAATATAAAAGAAAAATTGATAACATTCAAAAGAATAAATTATTTAAAACTTTACAATAAATTCAATGCGGCATATATATGGCAAGAAAATTCCACATCAACTTTTAAAAAAATAATTTTCTTTTCTTTACCAATTCTGTTTTATCTTTATTTTTTCATTTAATTTTATTACAATTTCTTTAACCATTCATTGTTTAGAAAGTATTCATTCATTGTTTTGGAAATGGGTCACCACGAGAGGCTAGGAGATTCTAGCCTTTTCCCCTATTTTGTAAAAAATTTGGCAATATACCCTTATTTTCAAACTATTTAGGACCATGCCCCTGTTTTGAAACTCGATTTTCTCTAAATCGAGTTCCATGCAAGTTTTTTTTTTTTTTTTTTTTGCCTATAGAGACGTTTTGAGGACCTATAGCGACGCTGAACTTGATTTTGAGTAAATCAAGTTTCAAAACAAGAGCATGGACCTAAATAGTTTCAAAACAGGGGCATATTGCCAAATTTTTTACAAAATAGGGGCAAAATGCTAGAATTTCCCAAGAGGCTATGTCCAATTGCAACACTTAGGTAAAATCTTTTTCTTTTGGAAATGAATTATAGAAGAACATTTCCTTTAATGACAGAATGACACGCCTCTTACCAGTTCTAAACAGGAATGGGAGGATGCCTCCATATACCATTTATTAGATTACTGCACTAGAATTGAACCACCTTTCCCAAAGTTGAAGCAACATTTTGAAACCCAATTTTCACTTCCTAGTAATCCCAAAATCGCTACATCTAAAAAAGAATACACAACAAGAGAACCTAAAACTGAAACACATTTCAATCAAATCCATTACCCATGTACCCATTTTGCAGATCATGTGGTGACGGCAACAGAGAATACGAGAGAGAGAAGCTTCGGCCTCCCAACAACGCTCATTGCCACTAATACCGCCACCACCACAGCACAAGCATCTGCCTCTCTTTGTCTGCTAATCTACATGGATCTCTTCATTGCCAAAGCTTCTTTTTCATTTTTTAATCTCTCTTTTTCTATAAGTCCTCTTTGTCTCTCTTAACCAGCCACCATGGCTAGATGTGCATTGCAACCACCGCTAACATCAGTGGCTTCCATCTCTTCCCCTTTCCTCAAATAAACCCTCAATTCTCACAATCAAACTTAAATCTAACCCTTTATCACTTATTCTGATTCCCTAAAACACAAGGCTCCTGCTCTCTATCTCTCACATCAGTTTCCTAGATCTGTGATGGAGGATATTTTTAGGTGGTACGGAGGACTTGGTTGTCAAAGATTGGTGGTGGCTAAAAGAAATTGTAATAAAATTAAAAAGAAAAAAAATAAAACAAAGATGGGAACAAAATTGGTAGAGAAAAGAAAATGATTTTTTAAAAAGCTAATGTGGAGTTTACTTGCCATCTAAGCACTAATGTAGCCACTAAAATTCTGCCACATCAACATTTTATTTAATATTTAAATATTAGACATGTTAACAATGAAAACTGTTTGCCATGTAGACATTTTTCGTTAGTGAGTTAACGGTGGGAACCAAATTGTCCGCAAGTTAAAATAATAGGGACCAAATTGACTACTACTAAAATGTAAGGACTAAACTGACTGTGATTCCAAAATATAGGAAACAAAATAGTGTTTTTGCTAATTTTATAATATAAATTGGGTGGTACACAATTCAAATAATGTAACATCTATAAAATTGTCTAAAAAAAACTTTACAATAAATTCTATGTGGCATATATACACACACGATTGCATATGTATGTATGTATGTAAGAGGATTCAAACTTCAAAAGAAAAAAAAAAAAAACAAACAAACAAACAAACTTGTATTTAAATATGCCTATTTACTAGTACGTGTAAACTTACACCATTTAAAAGTGTATTTGTAATTTTATAATAAGGAGTTTTTAGAAAATTTAATTTAAAATGCCTTTATTCCATTATCTTTAGAGTTCTAATCTTGTGTTATCACCAAACAAATAAATAGTAATAGGTATTACATTACGACATCTTCTATTCCTTGTAATACACATTCATATTCCTATGTAATCTTTTTTTTTTTTTTAGAAGGATATTCCTATGTAATCTTGTGCTAACTGCTAACATTTATATATATATATATATATATATATATATAATGCTTATAATGTGAAAAATTATGAGGCCTCCAAGATGAGATGTCACAATATTATTAAGTCAACAAACAGTCAATCATGCTTCGGTTTTATATTTTTAATTTTTTTCTTTTGAGAGTTTCAACTTATAACGTCCACTTCTAATAATGACTCTTTATCATCAAACTAATGATTATGATGTGAAAAATTATAAGGTTTGCAAGATGAGGTGAGGCCTCCAAGATGAGGTGTCACAATATTATTAAGTCAACAAAAAGTCAATTATGCTTCGGTAGGTAGAAATTGAACTCCAGATATCATATTAAACCATCAGAGACATTACTAGTTGAACTAACTGAAACTCACTACACACACACACACACACACACACATAGGGCTGGGTTCAAGTTACACTTAGTGTAACTCTAAACAATATTACACCAATCAATATTTTTTAATTAGATCTGAATTTTGACAAATCGACCGTTGGATTACATTATCTTCATATATAATAATATACGAGTGATATGAAAATGGGCATGCATGAACATGTAATCCAATGGTGAAATTTTTAAAATATAAATTCATTAAAAAATTACTGGGTGGTATAATATTATTTAGAGTTACACCAGGTGTAACTTGAACCCAATCCATATATATTATCCGTACATACATAATAACCAACTAGACTTATCACATGCGCTTTGTGCATGCAATAATGCTCTTTTTTATTTTTATTTTTATTTTTTTTATTTTTTGGTTTAGTGTTATAATGTTTAAAAGTGATATATAAATAGCCGTTTTTTTATTAAAAAAAAAAAAAAAAGAGATAAGGTAACGTGAAATAATGTTTAAAAATAAGATAGAGATAGTATTATAAGTTTTAGGCTGAATGGAGAAAATAAAGATAAAAGCCTAAAACTTAAGAATAGTAAATTACTTTTTTAATCAATTTGTGCTTTTTAAATTAAAATTTTTTAACTAAAAGATAGGGGTATTTTAGAGAATTTAAGAATTTATGTGAGGATATTTTTATTGTAGTGGATATATTATTTTATTGTAGTAGACATATTATTTTATTGTGATATTTATATTATTTTATTGTGTTGAAAGCTAAAATAGATTCAATGCTGCTGGATATTTTGTAAAGTGAGTAGGTAAAATAGATATAATAACTTTTTGTGATGTCAAATAACTAAAAAAAATAGCACCACTATTGCGGATGCTCTTAGTACGCAAAATGTTGAAACCCAAATAGGAAATCTTATTATTAATAGTATAGATAACAAGTACATTTGGACCTTTTTAAAATAACTTATTCTTATTTGTTTATATTATTAAAAAAAATTGTATACAGGATTGTGGATAACTTAATAAACAAAATAAGCTAGATAATAAGTGGGATCAAAATGAAGCTGATATTGAAATTGAAGGATTATTTTGGGCTTAGGTGGCTGATATAGATATTTCTCAATATTGAGGGAACAAGGGTGATATCAATATCTATGAAATAATGCCTAATAATAACTGTAAGGTCCCATTTTGCACCTAAGCCCACAAATGGGAAGGGGATTAGCCCAAAAAGCCCAATACAATGAATTTCTAGAGAGTGGGCTAGAAATTTAGGTTTTAATGAGTTTTGCTAGTAATAATGTTGGGCTAAAATGACAAGAGGAAATTGGAACAATTTGAATAGTGAAAACTGTCCTCAGTCTTAAGCCGAGAAGGTTGGTTCTTATATTTCACTCTCTTAAAGACAAATTATACATGTTGTTCTTATGTCTACAGTGTTTCCTTTCTTCCTCTTGATAGGCCACAAATGCGTTGACCCCTAGTGATTAATTAAATTGATTAATTAGCCAAGTACTTAATTAATCAAATTAAAATGCAAATTCACGTGGCAGCACAAACAAATCACCAATAACTAAAGTATGCAGCGGAAAATAAATGACACAGTGATTTGTTTACGAATAGGGAAAACCTGACGGCAAAAATCTCACCTGGTGATTTAAGGTCACCACTCCAGAAACTCCACTATTATCATAACAAGCGGTTACAAGTAAGGAACCCCAAGTACCTTACCAAACTACAGTTGAACCCTTACCCTAATACCCAATTAGACTTGTTCTGTAGTGACAGTTTCTCCTTTTGATGCACAGCTCCCAAGTACGTGACTAACCAATTGCGCGGATCCCAGTACGCGACTTCAATTCACCAACTAGAGAGAGAGTTGTTGGCTGCAAAGTTCTTCAAATCATCCACAGCTCGGTTACAAAATCCTACGGTGCACATTACACAGCAACTTCTTCATAAGAGATGAACTAGGGCATGAACTTTGTCTTAGGTCACAAATTGCATGAACAAGAATTTCTTAATGCTTGTGCAACTTGCATCACTTTGACGGCCCTTAAAACAATCCTTTATATGTCTAAGGTTAGGAGAAAAGAAGTTCCAAAGACACATTCACGGATTGGAATTAAAACAGAACTGAAAATCTGTTTTCCATAAATCTCGACAGATAGAGGTGTCGAGGATCTATCGAGAAGCTGTCGAGCCTCGGGGCTGAAACAGCTTCTAAAGCTCGATAGATGCATGTGTCGAGACTAGGTGTTGAGCTTTAGTAACTTGCACTTTCCAGCTTGTTTCTTGGACAGACTTGATGACTTCAACACTTGATCTTGAAACACAGTTTCTTGAAATATTAAACACATCCTAAATCTACCCAATTACAAGTAAAGTGCATTTTGTCAAAGGATAAGCCAATTACATAAAATGATGACATATGTTTGAAACCACTTGAACCACATATGTCCTAATAATCTCCCCCTTTGGCAATCCGTGACAAAACCACAACAAACAAATGAAGATATGAGAGAAGTCATAAAACACTTAACTCATATTCACTTGTTGAATACAATAAAATTTATCCTAACACAAACTCTTGAAAAACTTTGCACGTAGAAAGTTTATGGCAAGTAGACTTTGACAACCTATATTTCTGAAACACTTTTAAACAAAACACATCAAGGCATCTTTGTGTGAAGCAAAAATAATAGATTGCATACAAGTAAAAGAAACATGTGTATAAAGACAGAAAAGAAACAACACATGGAAAGGTAGGTGAAAGAAACATACATCAACATATATATATATATATATATATATATATGTCAAGAAATAAGCACAATGTATGTCAATAAATGGTCACAAGACTGAGGTACATGATCAATGTATCTCTAAAAGAAAGAAAAGAAAGGAAATACATGTAATCCTCACTACACCCCTCATATCAACACTCCCCCTAAAAAAAATGTCCTATACTAGCTCTCCCCCTAAGAATGACTACTCTCATACATCAAAACTACTCCCCCTTTTTGTCACGAGTGACAAAGGGTAGAGTGTCAAGTAGACATCTCATCGGAAGAGCTCACATCTCCATCATCATCAGAAGCATCATCGTCATCACCGTCGTCATCACCGTCATCATCTTTAGCCTCAGAAGCTACATGAGGAGGCAGAGGAGAAGCCTCAGAAGCAAAGCTGCCTAAGGTCGCCTGTCACCTGGCAATGCAACCAACACTAACGTTCACCTGATACAACTCCGTAAAGAGGGTATCGAGGCAAGCATCCATGCGTTGAAGCTGGGCCATGATGTCTCCAAGTGTCACATCACTCGAGGAAGAGGAAGGAGTAGATGTGGCTCGAGCAGATCTGGATAAAATCGGACGAGAGGAAGGAGCAGCAGAATCTGACTGTCGTGATCTGAACTGTGCCTCACTACGTTTTACTATAGCGGCGTCTATGGCAAACATGACATGAAAAGGATCGGACAATGGAAAGGATCGGACAATGGAAAAGGGATGGAAAAATGGCGAAGAATCCTCGTGATAGTGGAAGGGAAAATGAGCTTATCACGGGTAGCCATATCTCTATAGACGTCTATGATAGAGAAGATGGAGTGTGAAGGGAAGTCTATAGTAAGATGCTCTAAAAGAGACAACAAAAATCAAGCACATGGCTCTGTGATAGAGTTGTAGTGAGATAGTGGGTGTAAAACAAAAGTCATCACCATGTTAAGGAAACGAGGACCTTTAGCAAAAGGCCTACATGGTGTGTACTGATGATCTCCCCAATCAGAGGGGCGCTCACAGAATGCAAAGATCATCTCGTCTTTGGACATAGTCCATGAACGCTCACAGCCAGGGTAATCAGGATAATCCACCCTCAGAACGTGAAGAACCTCATATGCTAACTCTAGAGTGACAGCAAAGCGCGTACCTCGAACGCAAGAGTGAAAGAGAGGTACTGAAGAATCTATCCTATGGATGTTGGAGTAAAACTCCTGTATCAACACGAAAGGACAAGTGACCAGGACGCCACACAGTGACTCCCAAGCCCGACTGTAAATGACATCGGGTAGGTTAGTGTCGGGAAAATCTGCCAGGATAACTTGGCGTTCGGAATGAACACCTTGTTTAGAGAAGTTCTCCGAGAAGTTCTGTTGGGCTTTCTCATCACGGAACCAGAAAAACATAGGAGTGGGATCAGAAGAAGAAAAGCCCCAAGAACGCAGAGGGTTCTGGGATGGAATGGATTTACACTTAGGTGCCATAGACACTACTAACGCAAACAAAGAGAGAGGGAGAAAGAAAAAAAAACACACATAAAAGTCCCAAAATAGTTCAATATAGGAAGAGAATATTGAAATGAAATAACTTATGCATGGGACAAACATGAAAATGTGACATGCAACAAAAAATAACATCATGGGCTCAGCCCAATCCAATCCTTCCAACACACAACAAGTTTGCACACATCTAAATGCATGAAAATACTGTTAGAATGCTAATGTGATGCAATGCATGTAGTTTTAAAGATCAAATCTATAAAACTAACCCAAAAATTTCATTAAACACTCATCAATTTTGAAAAACCCCAAAAATTTTCAAAAACCCCAAAACTCAGGTTTTAAAAACATGAAATGCATGAACAATGAGAGGATTGAAGCTTACCAAGTGAGGAAGATCTCAAGTAACACTTGAAGAATCCTTAGGAAGGGGTTTTGAGTGAGTGAGAGAAGTTTTCGGAGTGAGAACAGCGAAGTATCGAGAGAGAGATCGAGTGAAATGAGAGAGAAATCGCGAGAATCAAATATATACACTTTCAGTAATTCTCGACAGATGAAGGTGTCGAGAGGTGCCGAGACAGCTATCGAGGTAGGTGTCGAGAAAATGAACTTCAACAGATACAGATATTGAGAACAGGTGTCGAGAAAGGAAGATCATACACCAAAGAATCTTGATCGATCCAGAAGCTGTCGAGAAGCTATCGAGCAGAAAGAAAGTTTCTCGATCGATCCACTAGGTGTCGAGAATCTGTCGGGACTGCGATAAGAAAAAGACTGAGAAGCTCGACAAACAGCCAAGTGTCGAGGAGGTATCGAGGAGGTGTCGAGCTTGCCTTAAAAAGCAGTTTTTCAAGAGAGAAAAAATGTAGACATGAATGCAATCACGCATGCAATCTCAACCAATGATCCAAGAAACACATTAAGCTCTCAAAATCATCTCTCAACAAAAATTTTGAGCACATGGATCCCAAAACACACACACACACTAAACAAGTCTAACCAATTTTATATTTCAAAAATGAGTTAAGACAGTTTATTGAGCATATATTAACGCATGTAAACCTTGTGATGGCCAAATCACATTGTACCTACACATGTATCAAGAATAGCAAAGAATATTGCGTGTCGTGTGTGAAAAACATTGCAAGATTGCATAAGTGCCTCAAAGTTATGACGATTTAAGATATGAGAAAATCACTTTAACTCACACACAATCATAACTGTTTGATGGGGACTATCACCTTCGAGGTACATCCTATAACTCCCACATCTCCTGGAAAACACACTTGCAATCATGTTTTAAAGCATTTTGTTCTTTTTGTTTTTATTTCTTTGCATATTTTCTTTTATTAAGCATATCATGCATGGGCATATAAGAGAAAGAAAAGAAATACCCAATTATGTTAAGCTTTTGACATTGCACTTTTGCTATGCCGAAGCATACAGATGTCATTGACGTTGCACTTTTGCTATGCCGAAGCATATAGATGTCATATCATGATTGGCGAGTAACAGTGGTGAGATGGTTATTTATGCCTTTCTTTTAGAATTTTCTAGTCCTACCCGTCAAAAAGAGTGATACGAATGTTAAGTATAAGAGATCACTTAACCTTACTCATCACAAATAAAGAGCTACAAAGCTCACTTGCTTAGTTGTGCATAAGAATGCTCATCTAAGTTACAAAAGATACAAAGTTTAGAAAACTCTGTTTTAATGGCCATTTTAAGGTTCACAAGAACTAATGTACACAAACACACACCGTTTTTGTATTTTTTTAATTTTTTTTTTATTTTTATCAGAAAAGCAAAAAAAAAAAAAAAAAACACAAAACTGAAAACACACAAACAAAAACATGTTAAAGAAAGCAAAACAATGCATAAAACTAGACTGACTCAAAACAGTAGAGTCACACACAATAATGCAAAAACAATAAAACGGGGAGAGATAGTAGAAGTGAACACAATCACTTAGAACCCTTTTCCTTCCACACCTTGGAAGAACCTTTCCTTTTTGCCAACTCTTGAACCAGTGATGAGGGGGAAGAATTTAAACCGTTCAAGTTCGAAAGGAACATGAGGGCTTTGAGAATATCTCCAAGAGGAGCAAGAGAGGTTTGAAGCTGATTCTGGTTCCGAAATGTTATCATGCCATTGCTTTGTTGAGTGGCTAGCCACTTATAGCAATTTGGTCGAGTATGACCGGCAACACCACAATGATAACAGAGATGCTGCTTCTTCTGTTTAGGCTTTTGAGAGATAGCCTTCTTAGTCCTAGGATTTCTAGTTTCCCTCTTCTCAAGCTTAGGGAGTGTCCTAAGATGGACTTGCCCTTGTCTAAGTTCTCACTTGCTAATTCAGTTTTAACATCTTTATTCTCAATTTTAATGTCATTAGCAAGAGGAACAAAAACAGTAGTACTAACAGAATGAGTATTAGAGAGAGAGAATTCATACCCCAATCCTGTACGGTCCGAAGTAGATTTCTAAACACTTAGCATCTCATCCAACTTTACACTTGATGTCCTCTCTAATTGTGCTCTAACTTGAAACAGCTCCGCTTCAAGCTTCTTGGTCTTCTCAGCCAAGAAATTGTTCTTGAACCTCAGTGCCCCAATGGTCTGATTTCCTTCATCAACCTTAGTGGAAAGCTCCTCATGGTCAAGTTCCACATCACTGAGCTTCTTGGTGGCTAGCCTATAGAGTTTCTCATGCTTCTCAGAAAGCTTGTACAGTTTCTCATAGGCAGTATGGATATCATCTTGATCGTCCATAGTTTCAAACTTGGCATCCACCAATTCCTTTTCTTCATCTACTTCTTCTGTAATCCCTTCAGTAGGATTAACAGTGGCAATGAAGGCGTTCAAAATTCTGTCATCTTCATTGTTGGAATCATCCTCGGGCTCAATGTCGCTCAAGGTAGCAGCAAGTACTTTGCTCTTCCCAACGCTCTTGAGGTATGTAAGACACTCTTGTTTCATGTGCCCGAAGCCTTGACACCCAAAGCATTTCAGTCCAGCGGGAATAGTGTACTGACCGCCATCTCTGGTATCCTTCTTCCCTTTATCTAGGCTCTTAAACTGAGAAGAACTGGATTGCTTACAGTCCTTGTTGAAGCCTTTTTCATTGGCATTCTTCATGAATTTCTTGAATTGCCTGATAATGTAGGACTTCATTTTAGAATCTTCATCATCTGAAGAATCATCTGTATCACTGCTCTTGGCCTTTAGTGTCATGCTCTTGCCTTTGCTTGACATGCCCATTCTAGTCAGCACTAGCTCGTAGGTTTGCAAATTTCCAACCAACTCAGTCAGAAGAATCCTGTCAATATCCTTTGATTCCTCTATTACTGTGATCTTAGCATGGAATCTCTCGGGCAGAGATCTGAGCACTTTTCTCACTATCTTGGGTTTAGGAATGGTTTCTCTAAGATTGAAAGCTGAGTTCACTATGTCTTTGAGCTTTGCATAGAACTTATCAAATGACTCATCCTCCTTCATCTTAATTTCTTCAAAGCTTGTAGTGAGCCTTTGTAGTTTCGAATCCTTGACAGTCTTGGTTCCCTTATAGGTTGTCTGGAGAATGGTCCATGCTTCCTTAGCAGTTTTCGTAGAGGAAATTTTCTTGAACTCCTCATTGGTGACCGCACTGAATAGGGCATTCAATACTCTGCTGTTGAAATTAGCCGCCTTGATCTTGGCATCATCTCAATCAGCCGGCGCTTCTGTGGGTTTGATCCAGCCTATCTTTACAACTTGCCACACATTTTCATCCAGTGACTGCAAGAAAGCTCTCATGCGTACTTTCCAGTATGCATAGTTAGTACCATCAAACAATGGAGGTATAATAAGAAACTGACCTCTATCCATGACTAACAAGGGTCAATGGATCACACACAAGGATTAAACCCTAATCAGAGTGTGTCCGCTCTGATACCACTTGAGAGGCCACAAATGCGTTGACCCCTAGTGATTAATTAAATTGATTAATTAGCCAAGTTCTTAATTAATCAAATTAACATGCAAATTCACATGGCAGCACAAACAAATCACCAATAATTAAAGTATGCAGTGGAAAATAAATGACACTGTGATTTGTTTATGAATGGGGAAAACTTGACGGCAAAAACCCCACCGAGTGATTTAAGGTCACCATTCCCGAAACTCCACTATTATCATAACAAGCGGTTACAAGCAATGAATCCTAAGTACCTTACCAACCTACAGTTGAATCCTTACCCCAATACCCAATTGGACTTGTTCTGTAGTGACAGTTTCTCCTTTTGATGCATAGCTCCCAAGTACATGACTAGCCAATTGCGCGGATCCTAGTACGTGACTTCAATTCACCAACTAGAGGGAGAGTTATTGGCTACAAAGTTCTTCAAATCATCCACACGATAAAGATCAAGAAGATGCTCGGTTACAAAACCCTACGATGCATATTACACAGCAACTTCTTCATAAGATATGAACTAGGGTATAAACTTTGTCTTAGGTCACAAATTGCATGAACAAGAATTTCTCAATACTTGTGTAACTTGCGTCACTTTGACAGCCCTTAAAACAATCCTTTTATATGTCTAGGGTTAGGAGAAAAGAAGTTCCAAAGACACATTCACGGATTGGAATTAAAACATGTTGGGGACATATTTTTATGTAATTGGCATATCCTTTGACAAAACGCACTTTATTTGTATTTGGGTAAATCTAAATAGGTTCAAGATGATCATTACAAGTGGTTAAATTGAAGACATGAAGATTACTCAATAACTGCTCAAGAAAAAGTGCAAATTGCAGGTCTTGATACCTCATCGACAGAAGCTCGATCTGTCGAGATTCCTTAAAGCTCGACAGATGTCCCGATCGATCGAGCTTACGGGTTTCAGATTATAGCCAGCAACGTTTTTATTCTAAAAGGCCAATTGTTTATGGGTTTGTATAATTCTTATTGGACTAGGAAAACCCAAGGTTTGTGTAAACCTATTTGGAATAGGAGAGCCCATTAAGCTCCTATTTAAAGGAGGTGGAAAAAGAAAAACCTAACCCTAGAGAGCTTCATAAGGTTTTCTTTTTGAAACCCTAGCCTCCTCCTACAGAAGAAAGAGTTCTTGTTGCGTTTCTTGTACGCCTTAGGGTTTTGTAACCAAGTAAAGTCTCTTGCACCAACATTGAAGATCTTATTGGTGTTTTTATGTGAAGCTGCTGCAAATCAACTACAACAATCAAAGGGTTGCTGTGGAGTTAGTCACGTATTGGGATTCGTGCAAAGGAGTAAGCCACGTACTGGGATCCGCGCATCAAATTGGTTAGTCACGTACTTGGGAGCCGTGCATCAAAAGGAGAAACTGTCACTATAGAACAAGTCCAATTGGGTATTGGGGTAAGAGTTCAACTGTAGGTTGGTGAGGTACTGGGATTCCTTACTTGTAACTGCTTGTTGTGATAATAGTGGAGTTTCGAGAGTGGTGACCTTAAATCACCCGGTGGGGTTTTTGCCGTAAAGGTTTTCCCCATTCGTGAACAAATCACCGTGTTCTTTATTTTCCGCTGCATAACTTAGTTTTGGTGATTTTTTTGTGCTGCCACGTGATATTGCATGTTAAATTGATTAATTAATAACTTGGCTAATTAATCAACATAATTTATCACAAGGGATCAACGCGTTTGTGGCCTGTCAAGTGGTATTAGAGTAGGCACACTCTGATTAGGTTTTAATCTTTGATGTGTGATCCATTGACCCCTGTTGTCATGGAAACTCTTGATTGTTTTGATTTGCAAGATCTTGTGTTGAATGATGATGATGATATTCATGATGCCTATTGCAAGCTTTATAATTTTTGTATGAAATTTCTTGAATGTTCTACAAAATTAAAAGCCAAATTTAAAAAGGTCAAGCTTGAAAAAGATGATTTGATTGCAAAATTGGATGAAGCCACTAATTTGAATGAGAATTTTAAAAATCAAATTTCATCTCAGGTGGACAAAATTAAGAGTTTGGAAGAGCAACTAGTTGAATTTAAAACTGAAGTTAAAAAATTAACTAGTGTTAAACCTGTTGTTGAGCCTAACTCAAAAGAAAAGGATTTTTATATTCCCCCATTCAAAAGGAATAATAAAGAGTTGAAGGCTAATATTGCTAGGATAGACAAAGGTAAACAATCTGATATTAACGCTGAAGTTTCTAAACCTATGTCTAAAACTCCTCCTAGGTTGAATAAAAATTCTAAATTTGCCCCCACTTGTCATCATTGTCACATTGTTGGTCATATTAGGCCAAATTGTCCTAAGCTGAGGACTCTGTCAACCTCTAAGGTTAGACCTCCTTCTAGGAAGCCGAGTAGCTCTAAAACTGCTCATGTTTGTCACCATTGTAGTGTTTCTGGACACACTCGTCCTAATTGCTTTAAGTTGTATCCTCATAAGCAATTGTCCAAACGGTCACAGGTTTCCTCTCAAGAACCTACACCGTTGTTTGGAGAGTTATTAAAAGTCTTGAGCTTTTTAACTCAATTTCAGGAGAATTTTAATTCTTCTATGTCCTTTAGTAGTCATACTAGGACACGTGCCTTTTCATCTTCACGGCCAAAGACTCGTGCTGTGTGGGTGAGAAAGGAGCCTAAGACTTGATTGTCTTTTCTGTTTGTCCTCTGCTTTAATTCTTTCTATCTAAAGTAGGACTCTCTGTGCTTGATTTCTTTTCTGCTTTTGAAATCATGCTATCATGCATCTGCATCCTTCTATCATGTTTTCATGCATATGCATCTTTCTTATATGCATTCATGTTGTTTGTCTGTTTTTGTTTAGTTGTTTAGTTTTTTTTTTTTTTTTTTTTTTATAAAAAAAAAATTTTGAAAAATTGAAAAATACAAAAACAGTGTGTGTTTGTGTGCATTGGTTCATGTGAACTTTTGAAATGGCCATTGAAACAGAGTTTTCTAAACTTTGTATCATCTATAGCTTAGATGAGCACTCTTCTGCACAACTAAGCGAGTGAGCTCTGTAGCTCTTTGTTTGTGATGAGTAAGGTTAAGTGATCTCTTCTTCTTAACACTCGTATCACTCTTTTTGACGGGTTGAACTAGAAAATCCTAAAAGAAAGGCATAAATAACAATCTCACCACTGTTACTCGCCAATCATAATATGACATCTGTATGCTTCGGCATAGCAAAAGTGCAATGTCAATGACATCGGTATGCTTCGGCATAGCAAAAGTGCAATGTCAAGGACACCTGTATGCTTCGGCATAGCAAAAGTGCAGTGTCAAAAGCTTAACATAATTGGGTAGTTCTTTTCTTTCTCTTGTATGCCCATGCATGATATGCTTGTTAAAAAGAAAATATGCAAAGAAATAAAAAGCAAAAAGATCAAAAATACTTTAAAATATGGTTGCAAGCGTGTTTTCTAGGAGATGTGGGAGTTATAGGATGTACCTCGAAGGTGATAGTCCCCATCAAACAGTTATGATTGTGTGTGAGTTAAAGTGATTTTCTCATATCTCAAATCGTCATAATATTGAGACACATATGCAATCTTGCGATGTTTTCACACACGACACGCAATACTCTTTGCTATTCTTGATACATGTGCAGGTACAATGTGATTTGGCCATCACAAG